>OV121137.1:47333397-48565880 GCA_921294245.1 Brassicogethes aeneus
ATGTAACCTACAATAATTTATACATAACCGCAATTAGATTTATAACTAGCTTAGTTTGTTTTAATCAATGCGACCAACTTGACAACTGTATTTATCAACCAAAACATTAAATTTGCAACGTTGCCGCAGTCCAGATAAAAAAAATGAACTTTACCTAAACGCTTAAAAAAATAAAACGAAATGAAACGAAGCAAGTTTTCCCCAAATTTCTGTTCGTAAGTGATTTCCGGTAAATTGGACGAAAAAATGAAAAAAATGGACTAAAGTTTGGTGTTTATTCAAAAAGGTAATCCAATACGCCCATTGGCTGGCGACTCCCTTTTAAAATTATAACGAAACGTTCATTAGGTCTCTAAGGTAAACGAAGTACATGACAAGTGGCTTAAAGTGTGTTTTCACATAAATAACGAGTGGTTTTCGGGGGTAAAATGGCGCCTACTTAGGAGCATAATTTGAAGTTGGAAATGTGGGGAGGTGTTCGCCGGCATAAGTTTGGACGGCCAATTTGCCACCCGGGATAAACTACGCACTTAGGCACGAATTTACCAACACGATTTCCATGTTATGTTAATCATTATAATTAATGCAACAGTGTGGAATATTCAGTGACCAACAAAAGTATGGAATAAATTCATTAAACAATTAGGCTAATTTTTTGATTATGCAATTGTGATTTTAGCAATATGCACATTTATACCTTTTGGGCTGATAATAATAATTATTATTAAATGTGGAAAATTTATAGTTTTTAATAACGTTTTGATGATTTATAGTTTTTATTAAAAGACTTTTTAATGGGGTTTGATAAAATTAAAAAGATTTCATAAACTTTCTCAAAATGCTTCAGTTCAAGGTCAATTTTTTTCAGTTTTTTATTGTTTTTTGTTATTCTACAAATAGCAAGTGTCAATATATGCACGGTGGTCAAAACTTAAGTATAGGACCAACAAAAATGCCAACCAAAACTGATAGCATATACTTTTGGTAACACTAACATGTATTTATCAAAATCCCAGCTGATCCTATTTTAAAGTTTTGCAAACTTTTTTGTTTTTCTATTTCTATATATTATTTTGCAATTATTGTACTAAAACTTCCTGTACAATTTTAATAAAATTAAGCAAAATAATAAACTTTGTATCATTTAAATTACTTTACTCCCCAGTATTGATTTATTGAGTCACCTATTATTTTTTACCACTCAAAACAAAACAAAAATACTGGAAGTTTGTCTATGAAATAATTACAACTTGCAAATTTTGTAAAACAATAATTAAGGTGGTTATGAAAAAAATTGCTATACGTTATAACGCAAGTGACATTTTGCTTTAGTTGTTTATTTAATGTATACTTTATAAAGTTAAAAATAGTATTTTAAAATGAAAATTAAACCAAAATTCAAGTTAAGCCATGACGAAAATCGAAAGAAGGTATGTGCTGGCTGTGGAGACAAAATTGTTTTTGGTAATCGAAAAATTCAGAGTTTAGGGTTTCTGAGAAAATATAAAAATTACTGTAGACTTTTTCAAACGAACACTTTAACTTAAGTGATTCAAAATTACCTACTTCAATATGGTAAAAACGGTATTTTTGCATAGTCACAATTGCCAAGTTTTCAAAATTTAGAAATTTCTACAGAATTTCGCGGCAGCCAAGAATGTATGTGCCTTATCTGCAAAATGGCAAGATATAAAGGGCATACAAAATTATTAAGGGAAGAGGACGGACGAACGAACTAAAGTTTTGATATGCTCTTTCTTTCTAGGGGATATCGCTAGATGTAAGAAGCATGTTTGTACAGAGACTGAAGAATTTAAAAATACTGTTTCCATGTTAAAAACAAAAATTTCCGATATTTTCTGAACACACCTCTTAAACCATTTTTTA
This sequence comes from Brassicogethes aeneus, assembly GCA_921294245.1. Classification (NCBI taxonomy): domain Eukaryota; kingdom Metazoa; phylum Arthropoda; class Insecta; order Coleoptera; family Nitidulidae; genus Brassicogethes; species Brassicogethes aeneus. The sequence goes on from OV121137.1 coordinate 47,335,285, forward strand.
TCGACTATCGAAAATAAAAGTATACAGAAATAAAGTCTATTTGTCGACTGATATTTGTTAGTTTTCCATAGACCACTCTGTATACGAGTATATGCTGATAAATAAAACCATATGGAATATTTAGACAAAATTTAATACTGCTTTTAGTTTTTCAGACCTCATTATTTTGAAAAAGTACTTTTTCCTGGAAAGGACAGCTGTAATGTGTGAGAAACCTTTCCTACGAATTGTTTCTTTGTGTCACCGGACACTGACATACTGCGCCTCGTTATTTTGCGCGTCTCAATTTTATAGGATCACACTCCAATCGCACGGATTACTGCAGATATCGCTTTAACGAATCGCTCTCCTGTTATGCTGTTAACCGATCACCCGCATATTTTTTCATTCTCATATTTTACGCTTTTGTGCGAGGCAATGGGGTCAATTCGCGTCGATTTATGTCAAGTTGGATCAAAACCAACAAAAAATATAATTTAGGTAAGACGTAAGATAATGAGACAAAAGTCTTGTGCTTTGATTCCTACAAATATCATAAATCAGTTTGGGGTAAGTTGTTGCTGATTTTACTTTTAGCACGGAAAAATTAGCTATACAGTAAAAAAATTTGCCCGTGTAAATTTTTTAGTGAAGGGGTGAAAATATTATAATATATAGAGTTGATTTGTATGTGTAAAAGTTACACTGCAAAATGCACTAGGTAGGAATAGGAACATTATTCATTGGTACATTCACACTATTTATTATTAAAATAAATCAAAAAGGTAGAAAAACTTAATGCGAGTGTTTATTACCCCTTAATGTGTTAAATAGTGACAAAATGTACACTACCGTGCATGCCAATTTCTTTGTCTGTTTTGATGTTACTAAGAGCTTTTTTCTTTACACTACTAGTGCACATTGTATCACAATTAAAGTTAAATTACACCAACAGTGGCAAAATAGACTGAAAAAACTGGTAATAACTGAAATACGTTTTAAAATGTTTGGTTGGGATACCGCTTTGTGGAAGTGTGGCATTTTTGTTCAGTTAGATTTTAATTACGGTGAATCCATAAGGGGGCATTCTTATTTTTTGGTAAGTATTATATTTCCTTTTTCTTTAAGCCTTAATACTCAATAAATACCAATATGTTAAATGGATGTCCATACCCGACCTATATTATATATCAATAATTTACGGCAGTAGGTCGGGTACTTGTAACATTAATAATATAAATACATTTACACTTGATTTAGTTTTTATTTTTAAGAGTAATGGTTAATATTAACCTATACTTCTGACGCCTCTCTACCAATGGGATCACCCATTTTTTATAACAAAAAAAATGGATTACTCAATATAATTCATTGCTTACAAGTTGACAGCCAGTAAAATTGCATTGATCTAAAACTTTTAAGTTTTAAGGAACCATTTTGCTTATATAAAATTATATTTTAAAAGGCACCGATTTTGATAATTGTCAATTTTTGTTCCAAATAAATGTTTCTCCTTATTTACCTTTTCGTTTTATTCACTACCACCAATAGGTTTTACTCAAATAATAGTGTTAATTTACACTAGAAGTTTGCACTAAAAGACTAAACACTAAAGTACCTTTCTAAAATTAGAACCTTTCCAAAGTAGTGTTAATTTACACTGAACAAAAGTGGGATTTTACCCAGGAAGTGTAGAAGTAAACGATTTTAGTTAAATTAACACTTTTTAATACAGTGTAAAATTACTTTATCTTCAGTTTTAAATCATACTTGCTTACTTGGGGAAAATTACACTACAAATTAACTCTAATTGTAGTGTTAACTACACTATTTAGTGTGGACCTGTGTGACCTGTGTGAACTCTAATTAGTGTTGCTTAGAGTTGTTTTTTTTACTTTGTATGGGTACATCTAAAAACAGGATGTTTAAAACAGAACCTGCTAATTAGGAAAAATTAAGAAACAGAATAATTGCAGAGATTAGGAACATAAATAACACTGAAGGTTTTAAACAAAGTGCGGAAACAAAAAAAAATAAAATTATAATTAAGAGATTTTAAATACAAAAACAAAGTTTACGTGTCCGAGCGTTTTTGGTAATATCGATTTCAACTCATCATTTATCCCTTTTTCTTTTTATTAATTTCGCTTATAAAAAACATTTTTGTGGGTACGCATCTCATAACTCAAAAACTTTGGTAATACGCGTCAAAGAAAATCGATAAAATTAATTAAATTTCACGGAATTTGGAAAGAGAATAACTTTCTTATATTATATACCAGCCACAGGTCTGTGATACCAGCTCATTCTGTACTTACATATATTGAAATTCTTAGGTTAATGTTGACGTTTGACATTAAAGTATTAATATTTAAAAAATTGTTATATATATTCATGTTTACAGTTAATTTTTTTTATCTGGACTCGTGTTTTTTTGTTAGGTTGGTGGCTTATGCCAGTTTGACTTAGTATTGTATTTAAAAATGGTACTTCTGCCAAAGAATTTAATTAAATACTTTGACACTGTCAAATTGGCAATAATATTTATTATTGATAATTTACTTGTCAATTATAAATAAAAAGATAATTATGCCAAAAATAATAGCAACGAATTCGAATGTAAAAGCCCTTTTGAGGGCAAAACTTCATTTTGATGAAATTCTGCCAAATGCCACAATGGAAGAAAAAGTACATCGCCTTATGGACATTTTTGGAGTAAATCTGTAACGAATTTGGTTTTATAAATATTACATCACACATTATTTTCACAATATTCACCATTGGACAACATTTACGTTTACAAAAAATTTTAATTTCTTTTATATACATTTTTTTCAAAGCGCTAGAAATAATTTCTCTTCTGGGCCGTAAAGCAACCTATATTTAACTACTTTTTTATATGATTTTACTCATCCAAGCTCCACCAAAGCCAAATTAATTAAATTTTTAACTACGAATTTCGACAACTCAACTTGACAACTGCACAATGTAACCTACAATAATTTATACATAACCGCAATTAGATTTATAACTAGCTTAGTTTGTTTTAATCAATGCGACCAACTTGACAACTGTATTTATCAACCAAAACATTAAATTTGCAACGTTGCCGCAGTCCAGATAAAAAAAATGAACTTTACCTAAACGCTTAAAAAAATAAAACGAAATGAAACGAAGCAAGTTTTCCCCAAATTTCTGTTCGTAAGTGATTTCCGGTAAATTGGACGAAAAAATGAAAAAAATGGACTAAAGTTTGGTGTTTATTCAAAAAGGTAATCCAATACGCCCATTGGCTGGCGACTCCCTTTTAAAATTATAACGAAACGTTCATTAGGTCTCTAAGGTAAACGAAGTACATGACAAGTGGCTTAAAGTGTGTTTTCACATAAATAACGAGTGGTTTTCGGGGGTAAAATGGCGCCTACTTAGGAGCATAATTTGAAGTTGGAAATGTGGGGAGGTGTTCGCCGGCATAAGTTTGGACGGCCAATTTGCCACCCGGGATAAACTACGCACTTAGGCACGAATTTACCAACACGATTTCCATGTTATGTTAATCATTATAATTAATGCAACAGTGTGGAATATTCAGTGACCAACAAAAGTATGGAATAAATTCATTAAACAATTAGGCTAATTTTTTGATTATGCAATTGTGATTTTAGCAATATGCACATTTATACCTTTTGGGCTGATAATAATAATTATTATTAAATGTGGAAAATTTATAGTTTTTAATAACGTTTTGATGATTTATAGTTTTTATTAAAAGACTTTTTAATGGGGTTTGATAAAATTAAAAAGATTTCATAAACTTTCTCAAAATGCTTCAGTTCAAGGTCAATTTTTTTCAGTTTTTTATTGTTTTTTGTTATTCTACAAATAGCAAGTGTCAATATATGCACGGTGGTCAAAACTTAAGTATAGGACCAACAAAAATGCCAACCAAAACTGATAGCATATACTTTTGGTAACACTAACATGTATTTATCAAAATCCCAGCTGATCCTATTTTAAAGTTTTGCAAACTTTTTTGTTTTTCTATTTCTATATATTATTTTGCAATTATTGTACTAAAACTTCCTGTACAATTTTAATAAAATTAAGCAAAATAATAAACTTTGTATCATTTAAATTACTTTACTCCCCAGTATTGATTTATTGAGTCACCTATTATTTTTTACCACTCAAAACAAAACAAAAATACTGGAAGTTTGTCTATGAAATAATTACAACTTGCAAATTTTGTAAAACAATAATTAAGGTGGTTATGAAAAAAATTGCTATACGTTATAACGCAAGTGACATTTTGCTTTAGTTGTTTATTTAATGTATACTTTATAAAGTTAAAAATAGTATTTTAAAATGAAAATTAAACCAAAATTCAAGTTAAGCCATGACGAAAATCGAAAGAAGGTATGTGCTGGCTGTGGAGACAAAATTGTTTTTGGTAATCGAAAAATTCAGAGTTTAGGGTTTCTGAGAAAATATAAAAATTACTGTAGACTTTTTCAAACGAACACTTTAACTTAAGTGATTCAAAATTACCTACTTCAATATGGTAAAAACGGTATTTTTGCATAGTCACAATTGCCAAGTTTTCAAAATTTAGAAATTTCTACAGAATTTCGCGGCAGCCAAGAATGTATGTGCCTTATCTGCAAAATGGCAAGATATAAAGGGCATACAAAATTATTAAGGGAAGAGGACGGACGAACGAACTAAAGTTTTGATATGCTCTTTCTTTCTAGGGGATATCGCTAGATGTAAGAAGCATGTTTGTACAGAGACTGAAGAATTTAAAAATACTGTTTCCATGTTAAAAACAATTTCATGTAAAACCCAAGAAAAAGTTTTACTGAAAATTTAAGGCAAGCAGTAATCGATTTTGCTTCAAAGAATCTTTATTTATTTATTAATTTTGTATTGGGTACCTTAAAACAATAAATAAGATACTTGCAAACTGTATTTTACATTATTTTGTATTTATAATGTAATTTATCCATATTTCAGTCATGTATCTGCCAAATTTTTAAAAACATTTGATTATGGTACTAGAGTATTTTATCGAAATGACATAAACAATTTTAAAATACTAAGAAATATGCAAAACTTTAATAAAGGATCAGCTGGGATTTTGATAAATACATTTTTGCATTTTTGTTCGTCCTATACTTTAGTTTTGACCACCGTGTATGGAAGTTTTTTATTTTATATTTCTTTGTTAGTACATAATTCAAAACAAATATTCACTACTAGATGTAAATCTTTTAGTTGAGCGTACTTAAAGATGGGCCATTAAACGGAAACACAGAGAATTAAAGTTTTAATTCTCATAGAAGTTTGCTATTTATTTAATACAAAGTATCCAGCCCGACCTATTACTCCTGCTACGGTTAGGAAAATTGAACGGAAATTTATAGACTGGACATAACAAATATATTTCAAAACCTGTCCGTCCGACTATTAGTGAAGACACAAAAAATGACATTTTGTTACGTGTGGAAGAAGATCCTTACAGTGCTTCTATCCTAATCGCAGCTGAAAGTCAAGTCAGCCAACGTCTTATGAAGAAATCTACGTCTACATTGAAGAGCTGTGACTTTATGGCGCTTTTGGGAATTTTAGTCACGGGCTGAAATGTGCTTATAGGCTTATATATTAGAGAAAAGTGAGGTTAATTCCGTTGACATTTGACAGATGTCAAATGTTTAACAAATATAATTGGCTTTAAATTATTTTTTGTGTTCGTCGTAGATAAAGTAGGTATACTTAGTATGCAACTCGTTTTTAATAAGCTTCGCTCGTGCCTAATAAAACTCGTAACTAATATATAAAAGATGCCACAGACAATCGGTGATTGACCTACTTCAAACTTCAACTTTCGACACGAAATCTGTGAAGTGCGACTTCTGCCTTCTGTGGTCAAAAGTAAAAAATAAAGTAAAAATTCCAAAAAATTTGTTCAATTTGAACCTTAAATAACTTTTAAACCAGTGAGTTTATCGAAAAATCATAGGAGAGCTTTTTTGTACAGCGTTCAATTTCCTATAAAACCCTTATTGCTATATACGAGGTGTGTTCAGAAAATATAGGGAATTTTCGTTTTTTGAAACAAATATTTATTTATTCGTCTACATTAATGTTGTCGCCTTCAAAATAGTCCCCATTGGATATTATGCACATGTGCCAGCTCTTCTTCCAATACTCGAAACACTTCTAAAACTCGATCTTTGGGATAGCCTTTAGTTCTTTCAGCGATGCGCTTTTAATGTGATCTATGCTTGCAAAACGACGGCCCTTTAAGGTTCTCTTTATTTTTGAGAATGGGAAAAAGCCAGACAGAGGCATGTCTGGCGAATATGGAGGCTGGGGCATCATTACTGTACAGTATTGTTTTTGGCCAAAAATTTTGTTCAAAATTTAACAATTTTGGAACAAATTTTGCTGCCATACCCAAAACATTCGAAAAAATGTCATGGGATGAGCCAGTCGATATACCAACATCCTCATAGACTTCTATGATGGTTTATAACAATTTCTTCCACTTTTTCCATATTTTTATCGGTTGTTATTGTGCTTGGGCGTTCGGGGCGTTAGTCAATTTCAACGTCTTCCGGCCATCTTGGAAACTCTTACACCACTTGTAAACTCTTGTTTTACTTATAGCAGACTCACAATAGGCCTTTGTTAACATTTCACAGAATTTATTTCATTTTTAAGCAAAATTGGATACAAATTCTTTGATCCATTTCTTTTAACGAACGAAAATCGCCGAGCTCATAAAAACACGTCTAACCTTAGCGGCTGCCACAGACAAAGTAAACAATAAAAACAGCTAAAGTTTTTATCATACTTCGGGGGCATGTATACCAACATAATAAAGTCAATTTTATGACAACCGGACCCTCCGAACCCGCGAAATTAGACAATTCCCGTTATTTTCTGAACACACCTCGTATTAACTTTCTCGGGATAAAAAAAATAAACGTAAAACTTGCCGAAACCCCATGTTATTTAAATTGAAAATGTTTCGTCTTTTATTTTTTTTATAATTTTTTTTTAGGTCATAAACTAAAAATTTAGGGGGTGCTGCAAACAAAAAAACAAGATGGTAAATAACGGACACCCTACTGTACATATGTTGTCCAGTTAACCTATAGGTTATTAAAATTTTGGCGTTACGGTTGTGCTATCGAAAAGTCACTTATGTTTCACACTATTTCATAGAGCGATCTGAACACCCCGAGCCACTAAACCGAACTCAAGGTTATGATTATGATGCATGAACATGTAAACAATACCGTCTTTTATTTCATTACCTATCTTAAATTTTCTTTCAGGCACAATTTCTTGCATCGATGGAGTTCTAACTTGGCAATAATGCTTTACAACTTTCAAGGCATTATTGCGGTTTCTGAGCTCTGCACTCGACACATCTTCAATTATTGTCGAACTATTACAAGCCGCGTAGATTTTCGCATTACTTTTCAAACGTTCTCGTGCAATATTGCTCAAAGCATCCAATTTCGGATTTAATAAAACTTGGAAAATAACCTAGCAGCTTGATTATTATCAGAAGAGACCGGATTTTAGCTAAAATACCTTTTGAGATCAATCTATATTAAATCGACTTCCTTAGTTTTAGGCCTTAGAGTTAGTTACATTTTTTTTTAATGGGTTCTTAAGTATTGCGATTTGGGATAATTAAAAAATAATATAGATATGACACAAAATTTTATTTGTCCCAATTTTTTCGTGCCTATTAATCCGCTTTCTTATTAGTATTTACAAGAGCAGAGGTGCATTGTGAACATGCTGCACTTTTATATACATGTAACAACTGTAATTTTTTAAATCTGGCCAATTATAAAAATAAATTGGAAATGCTTGAAAACTTTTCAAATTAGGAAAACCAAACATGTGTTGGTAGCATAAAAACTTTTTTAATCAAAGGTGAAAAAAACTAAAGAACTATTTTGAAAGTACGGACTAATTATGAGCCTCGCAACAGCCATTTGACAGTCCATATGCTTAATTGAAACAAGCCTATGCCTGCAAATCTCAGTGGCGGCTCGTCAGGGTAGGCCTCTGAGGCCGGGCCTTACCCTCAAAATAAATTACGACCTTTTGTTGTTAATTTTCATAGAGGTTTTTCTATGTTAATTTTATTTTGTAACATTTTAAAATAATTTTTTGTAGTAAACAAGGGTTTGTAATTATTTTAACAAAGGAAAATATTTAAAAATTTAGTTTTAATATTTACGATTAAGCTCGTAGGTAATTGATTCACTTGTAATTATTTCGTCCCCGCTTTTGTTTAATTTCGTTCGTGTTCCACACCAGCATCGGCAGACAGCTGTTTCGATCTATTGGATCTCATCAGTGCCGAGTTGCTGTTTGGTGCGGAACACGAACGAAATTTTGATTGCCCTTCCTTTTATAGAAGATGCAATCACTCAAAGCGGTGAGACGAAAGTAATTTGTCGCCATCTACCGTCCTTCGAAGTGGTCTTCTATATGTCTTGTCATTTTCTGCACTTTGACATATAGCGTGCTTTACGCCATCTATGACCTAAAAGATGACTTTAGCCTTCGCCGGCTGGGTAATATGTTTAAAAATTTAGTTTTAATATTTACGATTAAGCTCGTAGGTAATTGATTTACTTGTAATTATTTCGTCTCCGAGAGTTACAAAAAATACGTTTGCTACTGGGTCTACAAAAAGGTTTGTAAAAATACAAAATTACAAGAATTATGGTTAAAATATTGATTTCTATAGCCCGTAAAGCTCCTACTTTCTAGCCAAGAGCCTAAACTATTTACCTACTAATATATCAGGCGAGTTCGCCTCTATTTGTTGCTGCTTGAGGCGAGTGAATTGGACAGTGATGCCAACTCCTGGGAAATTTCCCTTTTTGAGACAAATGAAAATTTAAAACTATAGTTTTAAATTTTAACGGTTATAACCGTTTCCTACTTTTTTTTAATGGAAATAAATCGGAATTTTTTAAATTGTATGACTTTTTTTTTCTTATTTCATACATAAAATATAAACTCTATTACTTTTAATGTAACAAAACCTTATTTGGATTTACATAATAAATCTGTATTCTTTTAATGATTAAAACAATATTTATAAAAGAAAGGATATTATAATGCTTGCAGCTTGCAGCTGTTATATACATACAGGGTGAGTCATTTAACTTGAAACAGGTAGACTAAAAACTAAAAATAGATAGATTTTGTCTAAAACATTTTGTAATAGATAATTTTCACCTGTGTCTGTTGCTCGACGAACTCTTTTTTTCGGTTCAACACTCCCGTTTGTAGTAAACTGCTTGACTGTACGGTGAAATAAAGTACGTGATTGAATTTTTTCCGGAAAACGCTGAGCGTAGATATGAACAGCTTCATCAATATTCCTGCCTGCTTCTCCATAAATCAAAATCATTTCTATTTTTTCTTCCATTGTTAAAAAATCCATTATGAATAACTGCTTAACAAAAGGAGGTCTTTTTGTTTGCACATAAATCTTCGAGCTTGTTTAAATAATGCTAAATAATATATAAATAAATTCTTTATATCTCAAAAATAATTATTATTTATAACTAAATACTATTTTTTATACCTCAATTGGGATTAAATTAATTAATTGACAAAATAATGTATTTTTTTAACATTAAATGAGGTATTTTTATTAAAAATAGTTCAATAATCCTTTAAATTAAAGGATTTAATGCTGGTAGGTAAAAAGTGACCCATTAATAATTATCACCGAATGAAATAATGTATAAAACTTAAACCAAAGAAAACTTAAATATTTGTTAAAAAATTGTTGGTACTAAAAAAATCAGATTTAATTTAATAAGATAATTATTACCAAAAAAAGTGATATTTTTATATAAAAATTATTGCAGAATCGTATAAGAAGAAAAATCGAACAAAATTGATTTTTTTCTTCATTACAGCGCCATCTATTACAAATATGAAAAAATGTTTTAGACAAAATCTACCTATTTTAGTCGAATGATCCGAATCTGCAATAAAAAATAGGGTGTTTCTTTGGAAATTTTAAAATTACCCCCTGTTCCCCTTATAAGGAGGAGAGTATCGGGACCAATTTTAGTACTGATTGATTTCCCCCCTCGAATCATTTAATTTTAATTTTTTCGAAAAATGCATACTAACTGAGATATTTCAAAGTTTCAAGTTAAATGACTCATCCTGTATATTTGCATTTAAGTTTTTAAAAACGAATTTATGTTTTCGCAATTTGGGTTAAGATTGCTTTGATATTTTCTTTGTTTTGATTTTTTTTAGTTATTTTTTTTATTTATAATGGTTAATAGTTATAATGGTTTAGGTACACGGAGATAAATGTATAGTAAATTTTAGATATTAAAAAAAATATAGTAAAATTTACTTTAACAAATTTTTAGGGTAACAATATTATATATTCGTCAATACAATATTAAGGTTGTAATACAAAATACTATTTTTTATTATACAATTTTAGTAAAGATTACAACACCAATATTATATATATATATTATATATATATATATATACATATACTATACATATAATACTAAATCATAAATGTATAATATATATTTTAATTTTTAATATGTTCGTATAGTAAATTGATTTTACTATCTGCAAATAGTAATATTTACTATATGATTTAATCAAATGTAAGCTGTACATCTAATATTATAATATATTACACATTAATACAAAATATAGTAAAAATAAAGATACTTTTATGTTTAAGGTAAATAAACAATATATTTAAATATAATATACAATATAGTAACTCATGACATTTTAAACATTCAATTTTCTTAGTTTCTTTAATTTTCTTGTCCCATTACTGGTAATAATTATAAGAAAGAATTGAACCTACTTGGTTGCATCGTATGTACCGATTGCAGCAAAGGCCGCGTCGTTAGACGGTGTGGATCACGTGATGTTCTTACATCTCGCCTCTGTTGGCTTACCAACCATGTTATATAAGCTCAGGTATTTCTTTGTTTTGGGTGTGTTCCACTACTACAAGTTGCTCGACAGTGTCGCGTCGACAATGATGATACCCAATATAGGTCAAAACACTGTCGGTATTTAAAGTTGATGGAACGCACTCAAAACAAAAAAAATTGGCGAGGTGTAGGTTCAATTCTTTCTCATAACATTTTTGTATATTAAAAAGTACAATAAATATGTTACAAGTTTTAATTGTTAAAATATTAAAATATTCGATTTTAAAATATTTTATATTTAAAATGACAACATAATATTTTAAAATTTACTATACTTATTAGTAATGGAAAAAATCTAATTATAATAAGAATTAAAAACAAAATTGGTTGAGAATAATAATATTTTACCTTAAGGTTTAACAGACATGGATATTTAAAAATTACTAAATATGCATAGTATCTGGCAATATACAAGATAGTTGTCCCAAATAGTAATATAAATTATAGTAAAGGGTATTATAATTATGGCTATCGCAGAATAATACCTCCCGGGTGACATGGAAATATATTCGTATTTAGACAAAATTAACCTTATGTAATCTCATTTGTATAATTGAATAACTAAAAATTTACTTTATTGAAACGGCAGGACTTCTTTAAGGAGTTTCGGCTATTAATTCAACATTTTCCGCAGTATTTCGGCGATGGCATAAAATATGAACTTCTCGGCGGCTAAAAGTAATTGCTGCAAGCATACCTACGTGACTGTAAATTGGGGCAGTCGTATCCTCACAATTTTTCGAGTGCATGCCCAACATTTCGGCCAAATTGCATTTCCAGCAAAAATATCGCCCACTCTTTCAAATCTGCTGGAAATGCTCATTACTTCAATTTTATGTCCATTTAGCTGAACGTACGTTTATTTTCAGTATGAACTCAATAAAACCATGAAATATTTCTATGTGTATCTTAAGTCTGGAAAATATCTAAGAAAACGCGTGAAATTAGTACACAGAAAAAACGCTTTGATATTTCTCCAATAAAAGTTTATTCCATCAAATATGTTTGGAGCAATTGAGGGTAAGGAATTGATGTTATTACAAATATTATATTTAGCCCATAACAAAATATAAAGTTAAAATTACTTATTATAGTGTGAATGGATGGAACCTAATGAAAATGTGTACTACCTTAAAAATGTTAGAAATGATTGTATTCAAAGTTTATCTGATCAAGGTAAAATTACCAATATTTAATTAAATATAAAATTGATTTATATTAAAAGTTATAACCACACATCGGCAACCTACAATCGCGTACGTGCGTATAGTTAAATGTGATCAACTGATTAATCGGTATTTCTGGTGACGCCGATTGATGTAAGTGTATGGGTTATCTCTAGTGTAGGTAGTGTTTGGTTGTTTGTTATATTTGCTAATTTCTCCCTACACAGTAAAAAAAATCAACTTTAAGCAACACTAATTAGAGTTCACTCAGGTCCACACTAAATAGTGTTATTTTATAACACTACAATTAGAGTTAATTTGTAGTGTAATTTTCCCCAAGTAAGCAAGTATGATTTAACACTATAGCACTGAGGATAAAGTAATTTTACACTGTATTAAAAAGTGTTAATTTACCTAAAATCGTGTACTTCTACACTTTATGGGTAAAATCCCACTTTTGTTCAGTGTAAATTAACACAACTTTAGAAAAGTTCTAATTTTAGAAAGGTACTTTTACTCTTTTAGTGAAAACTTCTAGTGTAAATTAACTCTATTATTGTAGTAAAACCTATTGGTGGTGGTAAATAAAACGAAAAGGTAAATAAAGAGAAACATTTATTTGGAACAAAAATCTATGACAATCGGTGCATTTTAAAATATAATTTTATATTTGAGTCGTATGGCTGGCTTAAGCAAAATGGTTCCTTAAAACGTAAAAGTTTTACTAGCTGTCAACTTGTAAGCAATGAATTATCTTGAGAATTCATCATTAATCCATTTTTCTGTTATAAAAAATGGGTGATCCCATTGGTAGAGAGGCGTCAGGCGGATGTATGTCGGGGATTTACCACACGTGTACAAATTTTCCATAATATTAATAAAAATGTAGGTATAGGTTAATATAACAACCATTACTCTTGAAAATAAAAAGTAAATTAAGTGTGTGTATGTATTTATATTATTAATGTTACAAGTACCCGAACTACTGCCGTAAATTATTGATATATAATAAAGGTCGGGTATGGACATCCTTTTAACATATTGGTATTTATTGAGTAGGTATTAAGTCTTAAAAAAAGGAAGTATAATACTTACCAAAAAATAAGAATGTCCCCTTATGGATTTACCGTAATTAAAATCTAACTGAACTAAATGCCACACTTCCACAACGCGGTATCTCCGGATATGCACTGCATAGGTAGATAGGTACCAACCAAACATTTTAAAACGCATTTTGCCACTATTGGTGTAATTTAGCTTTAATTGTGATAAAATGTGCACTAGTAGTGTAAAGAAAAAAGAGCTCTTAGTAACATCAAAACAGACAAAAAAATTGGAATGCACTGTAGTGTACATTTTGTCACTATTAAGGGGTAATAAACACTCGCATTAAGTTTTTCTACCCTTTTGATTTATTTTAATAATAAATAGTGTGAATGTACCAATGAATAATGTTCATATTCTTTAAATGTTCCATGGCAGACAGATCCTGCACATCCAGTACAGTAACTGTTGCTAGTGATGGGTTAGCAACTTTCTTATATCCTAATATCACCAACACGTCTAGTGGGTTGCTAATAGTTCCTACAGAAAACAGAACAATTTCATTTTATGGATATAAAATCCTGTGTATATATACAAGACTACCAGAAGCAGTTTCCAGATTTTATTTTGTTTAAAGTTCATATTAATGTATTATACAATTAATATTTGCTCAAGAATATACATATTTAAAGGAATTAGAGCTTTGATTGCATTTAATGTAGCCATTCATTAGAAATCATAAATTAATATAAAGGGTCACTCAAAGGTCAAGGGTCAAAAAGTGAACAACTGGTATGGGTGTTTGGACATTTTAAAAAGTTGTTAAAAATGTGTTGCTAATTTTGGGCGATCATAAAAAGGGTTTAAAATATGTTCAGACCTTTCTAAGAAATATTCAGTTTTTTTAGATTTCACAAAATTTGGATAGCCTTTTCTAAGAAATATTTCCTTTTTTTAGATTTCACAAAATTTGGATAGATACGAAAAATTCAGTGTAAACATGGAAACAGAAAATTAAAATTTATTATTTAAGTAGGGTTGAAAGTAATAAGAAACTTTAAATTTGAGTTAATTAGAGTAGGTACCTGTAACGGACGCTTTTCCATTGCCATTACAAGGTGTTAATTTACGAAAATCTCGGAACATTTCCAGTGGATCACATTTCATTTATTCCCCCTACTGTACCCCAGTGGCGGCTCGTGGGTGCATAGGAGGGTGAGGTTAATTTTGTCTAAGAAAGTATTACAGCAATCAATCATTTAAAAAAACAGAAATATTTAACTAAAAAAACACCGGTATTTTAAAAACCTAACCTTAATTGAAACTGAGCGTTTATTTACCATTTTTGCTTAGTAAGGTTGATTGATTGTTTACTTTTTATTGTGTAGAGCTACATACGGAAGGTCGTTCGTTTCTTCATTTTCAGTAAAGAAAAGTTGTACTTATATTTCTTTGATATATTTTAATATACACATACCTCAAACTCAATACTTAAAAGTTTTTAAATCACAAGAACTAAATTGCATTCGATATCTATGCCGCAGTCAATATATCAAACATACAACGTTTTGTTCTTCTGACAGGAAAGTTGTACTACACACGATGATAAGTAGAAAACATATTTCTTTGTCCTTTTATTGATGATGGCACGAACCTAAAATAAATCAAACAACTTTTCCAATGTAGAACTTCGAACTACTGATAAGAAACTCATACCAAAATAAAAATAAACTTATTGGAAACCTATGAATTTTAAATTTTTGACAGGTAGGTAAATAATATTGTTTATAGATTATTTAAATAAAAGATTTTAATATTTATAAATTAAAAATGACGTTTTATTATACATTTGCATGCAAATGCATAAATTATTGTATTGATGTAGATGTTTCTTTCTAACATTCACACCTACTTATTTTTTTCCAAGTAACAATTATTGTAAAAAGATATTGTTTTTATAGTTACCATAAGATAAACTAAAAGTTCTTAAAGGCCACTTTTTATGCAATTGGATGTAATGTACACTTTAAATTAAAATAAAAAAACCATTTGCTCTTAATGCCCTATTGATCTTATACTGGTTTTATAATACTCTCGACATTGGCTATTTTAAAACTAGTTTGCTTTTTTAAAGGATTAAATAGCAAGTTGGTTTTAAAATTGTCCATTTTGGAACAAACAGTTTTAATATAGTTTTATAGAGTACCCTTGATGTACCTACTCATTAAAACCCATTAAAAAAATATTTTATCTTAGGCCTATACGCTCAATAAAATTCCACTTTGAAACCACAAACATAATTTTTACATTTTAAGAATATTTTAAAGCTCAAATGTTTTAATTTACCCAATTTGGTTAAAAGAAATACAGTTCATTTTTTTTTATCTGGACTTTTTTGTTAGGTGGGTTGCTTATGCCAGTTTGACTTAGTATTTTTAGTATTTAAAAATGGTACTTCTGCTAAAGAATTTAATTAAATACTTTGACACTGTCAAATTGACAATAATATTTATTATTGATAATTTACTTGTCAATTATAAATAAAAAGATAATTATGCCAAAAATAATAGCAACGAATTCGAATGTAAAAGCCCTTTTGAGGGCAAAACTTAATTTTGATGAAATTATGTTAAATGCCACAATGGAAGAAAAAGTACATCGTCTTATGGACATTTTTGGAGTAAAAAAGTAACGAATTTGGTTTTATAAATATCACACATTATTTTCACATTATTCACCATTTGGACAACATTTACGTTTAGAAAAAAATTTAATTTCTTTTATATAAATTCTTTTCAAAGCGAAGATTATTATCCGCTAGGAATACTTTCTCTTCTGGGCCGTAAAGCAACCTACATTTAACTACTTTTTTATATAATTTTACTCATCCAAGCACCACCAAAGCCAAATTAATTGCATTTTTAACTACGAATTTCGACAACTCAACTTGACGAATTAAAACGAAGTTATAATTAAAAAAGTGAACAATTTGTAAGGTTAGGATTTTCTTCGCGCGCCAGACCACTTTAATCAATAAAGCCATGAGTTCGGACATATTAAATCAACTCAATTTTAAAATGATGAGTAAATCAACGTTTGCAAGAGTAATTGTACTTAAAGTGGTAATTAAAACGCTGTTTTAAGTCTTCTACGATTTAAAATGTTTTATAAACTTGCAATCAATTTGAATCCAGATCGCGACATGTTTTATATAAAATAAAGACTTCGCCATGATGTACATTTTGACATTATTATGTTACGATAAAACTAAAACAAATCAACCAACCCAACACTTTTTAACAAAGGAACAACAAATTTATAAAATAAAAAATAAAAAAAAGTTCGACAACTTCTAGTGGTATCGAACCCGGTACCTCTTGCATGCCAAGCGACCGCCCTACCATTTGAGCCATCCAGCTTAACATTAATTTTATAACGCTCGGGGAACAAAAACGGATTTACAGTGTGTGACGTCAGTCGGGATCAAAGTTAAGTCCCGCCTCAGGACGGGAGCCACTTCGTATTAAAAATTATACGCCTTAGATCTTCTTAAATAACTGAAAAACGGTGAAAATCACTTAGGGCCAGTTTTTCAATATCATTTAATCCGAGGTTTAACTTCAAACCCCGAGTTAAATTTGGAGTTAACTAAATTCGCGTTTTTCAATTCATTTTGATCCCCGAGTTTATATTAACCTCAGAGTTACTTTAATTCCCAGAAAGGGTATGAGTTAAGTAAGAATTAGGGCCAGTTCTTCAATGTGATTTAATCCGAGGTTTAACTTCAAACCCCGAGTTAAATTTGGAGTTAACTAAATTCGCGTTTTTCAATTCATTTTGATCCCCGAGTTTATATTAAACCCAGAGTTACTTTAATTCCCAGAAAGCGTATGAGTTAAGTAAGAATTAAAATAAAAAGAGGTTAAATATCGTTCTGTTGTGAGTGTTGTGTAAAGTGATAATGTTGGACTATGATGTAAATGCCTATAGTAATGATGAAGAGAACTTTAGAAGACCAAAAGTTATTTGTCCAAAAATAAACCATTTTGAAATGTGGGACAATATTGATTTTCTAATCAGATTTTGGTGGTCTCCAACAGGTGAAAAGTTTATTTAGCAAAAAGTATTCCAAGACGACTCTTATAAGAGTCGTCTTGGAATACTTTTTGCTAAATAAACTTTTCACCTGTTGGAGACCACCAAAATCTGATTAGAAAATCTAGAAAAGCTATAGCTTATTGAGTCCTAAATGTCATATTTTAATTTTCTCGTTTTAGAAATGACGCTTTATCAATTGTTGCTTACCCTGCGGTTTTACGCCACGGGTTCTTAAAATTTTATAAACAAGCCGCAACACTTTTATTTTCAAACAATTTTCTTTCTGCAGTTTAACAAAACCAATTTTGTCTTGAATTAGCTGTTCGTTTAGCCGGACAGGTTTGCGCCCCGTCAACGACTGGGTAGTACCCATGACTTTCTTGCGATTTTTTAATTTTTTATGCATTTTACTTTCTTTTTAGCCGAAAAAAAAGTTGTAGATCGAGCCTTTTTTTGAGCGGTTCAGAATCACATATAGCAGTTTTATTACACGACATCACTGCCTTTAAATAAATTACAGCACATTTTCCACTAAAGCAAAAAATAAACTCACCGTAATCTTAAAATTGTAATCAATAAATTTAATAATTTTATAATAATGATCAAACTACCTTCGTGGCATTCTTTTCTAAAGGTTTAAACCGCAAAACAGTCAAAAATGAGGTTGGCGTGCAGCCGTTACCATGACAACGCATTACCAACCTTACAAATTTTATTCAAACCTAGAGTTGATAAATCCTCACTATGATTGTAATTGAAAAACCCGAACGCGACCCTAACTCGGAGTTGACTTAAGTCAGAGATAAGTTATTTAACTCTGGATTTAACTAGCCTATTGAAAAACTGGCCCTTAGATGTTTGGATGCAAAATAAAATTTGAAGATTTTTTTAAATAATAAAACAAACACTAAAATGATTTTTGTACCAAAAAGTTTTCATTTAAATATGTTTATGATCTGCTTTATATATGGGTGATTCTACAAAAGTTGGGCAACTTTTAACCTCATTTTGTTTATATAGTTTTCGGAGAAAATTAAACAGTATTTTGTTATGAGAACATAGATAATATAATAAATATACAGTTCCAGACCGGGCCAGTCACTTTCTCAAACAGTTTGTGAAATATCTGTTTTCTAAATTTGAATGCAAGTGACGTGTATACCAGGGTACTAATTAAATACATAATTTATTGGAAAATATAAGATTTATTGCAACTTTCAGCGTATTATATCTTAAAATCATATAATACCACACATCAGTGGCGGCTGGTGGATTTTGGTGGATATCTCAATTATTAGATATGGGACCCACACCAAAATATGAGTTCCCTGTTGTAAATGACATATAAAATCATATATGAAAAATCCCTGCTGGTTCCAATATGATACTATATGATTTTTGAAACAGACATTACATATAAGACCATACTGAAAACGCAGCATATTCATTTCTACACAGGCATATAAAAAACTGACCATATACAATTTATTACCTATAAATTCATATTCATTCATATATGATTTAAGATGGATTTTCATATAAATTTCTGTCATATAAAACCATATAAACACATACAGTTCATAATACTGATTACATAGTGTCATATAACAAACTATAAAAACATATAGAAACACTGTACGGATTCTATATGTTTCTACTGGTCATTTTCAACAGGGTTTATAATGAGTCATTATTAATGACATTAGTTCTGCGTAAGCAGAATTTAAATTGAAGTTTGCGAAAAAAGATAACCGAAACATCGACCATGGTACAGTTGTATTCAATAAAAAAGCGTACAAGAATTAGAATGAGAGAAAACTGTCAAAATAATATTGCTTAAAACCGGCTTATCACTGACATAAGTCATTAAAATAATTACTATAGGTTATAAAGAGCATTGACGTCGTAGGTTAATTAAATAATATTACAAAAATTATTACCTTTTAGAAATGAAAAAAAACAAACATTTAAAGAAATTTAATATTTAGTCATGCATCCCTGTTTTTCTATTACTTGAGTCAATCTATTTGGGATGAACTGAATTAAATTTAATACAATATTTGGATTAATATCTTCCTAGCGGTATAGTAGGTAGGTATAGTATAGTTGTATAGTTTCCCATAAATCCTCAGATATCCCAAAAAAGCAGCATCCTGTTCAGGGGTGGACATTTTGGGACGACCTGAACCAACTTTTTGGTTTAGTAAATCTTCCTGTTCCCAGCGTTGCTTAATTTTTAATATAGATTTTTTATTTATATTATACCACAGTACGAATTGACCATTCTTTTTCGATTCTTGATACTATTTGAGCCTTTTTAACTGACTATAGACCTATAGGTATTTTTATTTTCTACTGTCAGTTATAGTGACTTAAGTCAGTGGAAAGCCGGTTTTACGCAATAATGTCGACAGTTTTCTCTCATTCTAATTCTTGTACGCCTTTTTAATGAATACAACTGTACTGATGAATGGGATACAAATTTGAGATTATAATTCGGAATTAAGTATTTTACTGATATTTTTTATTAGTGGATGCTATTTATCAACAAATCACATATAGCCTTATATAAATTTCAATGAAATATGTATATATACGTAAGAAAATAACTACCCACCACAGTACTGAAATTTTGACTGGAACTATACGTGCATTCACCACAACTTCGCCGCTTGCATTGTTTTTAAGATGACTGTCGTGCAAAGGGCGGGCTCTGTAGGTAATTTTTTACCAACACTTGAGTTAAAACAAGGACTTGACGTTTAAACTACAATATTTTGCAGGAATTTTGAATTTTAACATTGTACACAGACCTGACGGGAAAAGTGAGTACAAAGATTATCAATTTTTAAAAAATTGCTATTATTCGAATCTATGATAAAATATGAAAAATACATTATTTAATGTTTTATAGTTTGTAGTGAAATTGAAAAATTTAAGATAAATTAAATATATTTTAAAATAAAATCACTCAAATATTTGATTCAGGAGTTGTGACACGTCAAGGTACTGATGTTTTGAATATTTATTATGTTTTTCTACAAACGTGCTTTTAAAAAAATACATTAAAATTTGGTGGACAGGTTAAAAAAAACCTGGATCTTTTGTAATATACTAAAATATTTACAAAAAATATTAAAATACCTACTCTATTGACTGATGACATCAAGTTGTCCAACTTTTGTAGAATCACCCATATGTTAAAAATATTACCACTCAAAATTAAATTAAATAAATGAATGTAAAATAAAAAAAAAAATAAAAAAACTATCTTTATTTACTTTTTTATCATTGTTTATTCGATTTTTTGAAAATTCAACCACAATCCTTTTTTCGGTGAAAGGGTTACATGCCAGGGATCAAATTGTAGAGGTTCTTTTGTTTTTGGGTTGACACTTATGGAGAATGCACGAATAATATGCGCCACTCCACTTTTAATTTGTAACATACCGAATTTTTGACCTACAAATATATTTTTTTATTATAACTATTTACTAATAGGTCCAAAAAAAAATTCTTCAACATTTATGGTTCAAAGATACAGAGTGTTATGTAATTAATGTTATATATTAAAATGGGTTGTTCCTTAGGGTCCATAAAGAAGCACCTGAAACTTTTTTTTCTAAATTCCAAAAGTACGCCACTGATCGACTAGGAACTTTAGGTTAATCTGGTGGATTTATTATGTTATGGTTGGTAACAACAGTGGTTCCAAAATCTCTCAAAAAAGTTGACAAACATTGTTTAAATTTAGCTTAATTACAAAAATGACAAAATTAACAATGCAAATTGTCAATTTGGCGTTTTTATTAATTGTTGGTTGTTTCATTTTTGTACTGAAGATAAATTCAAACAAAATCTGCCAACTTTTATGACAGAATCTAGTGCATTTCTTTTAAATTTTAGGTTATGTTTTTAAATTGTAAATATCTTAACTAAGGGAAGTGCTTTTGGATTTATTTACACAAATTAAATGTTTAAAGTTTAACCTGTGAACTGGTCCCAATTTCATCTGAGTAAACAGAGAAAAAAACTGATGAAAAAATTAATTTTGTGGTTATGGATTTCAAATTTCAAAGGTACTAAATTTTCTAATCATTGCTTAAGCTAATAGCTGGATCAGTAAATAAATACAGAAGGGTATTAGAGCTTTAAGGGCATAAAACTTTCGTATTTATTGAGTTTTTATTAATTTTTTGCAAGAAAAATTTTTAGTAACAATTTTTTACATCTGGCAACGCATAGCTACTTTGTTGGCTGGTATCTATGTACTCACAAAATACAGGTGCAGAGATAAACAAGTGTGTAACCAGTGGCGTATCACAAAAAATATAAAAAACTTCTAATGCATATTTTTTCTTTATTTTTGAAAAAATGTTTTTTTAAATATTTTTCCTTTATTCCTTATGTCAAAAGGTATTCTGTATTTTAATATATAACATTAATTACATAACACCCTGTATATTATGGAAAACCTACCAATACAAACTCTTGGTCCATCACCACACGGTCTAAAAACACCTTGCGATCTATCATCCTTCAAATTTTCCTTCAAAAAACGCTCAGGATTAAATTTATGGGGTTCGTCAAAATATTTTGGGTCGAGAAATAGACCTTTAACTGGGATAACCATGACAGTACCAACATCTACGGTGACTTCGATGTCTTTAAATTCAGATGTTTTGGTTGGTTTATAAGAGAATTTTTCTGTACATAGTTTGAAGAGGGCTCCTATGAAAGGGTTTTTTCTTTGAGATTCTGCAAAAGAAAAAATATTTGAACTTTTAAGTTTTTAAGAAAGTTATATCCAACTCAAGTTGTTTCGTACGTACTATGCTCCACACTTCAAAGTCCCACCACGTGACCACGTACGGAACGCAGTCTTTTGAAAATTTGTCAGTTAAGGCTTTTCAGGCTTTTCATGTAACTGTCAAAGTATAGTCAATGAAAGATATAATATTTATACTGTTACCGTTTATGTTTAAGCGTTAAAAGTTTCTAAATCTTTATAGTATCACAGTAACAATGGTTGGTTTAAGTGTTTAGGAGTATAAATACTGCATTTAATGAAATTCTAAAGTGTATAGTGCCAAATAAGTAAAATTTTTGTGCATTTGGTCCAGAGATATCTGGTTTTATCCATAAAATAGTTTTAACTAAACGGCATTTATTAAAAAAATCTAGCTTCTCTATTATGGAATAAGAATATCTGATCTGTATCAAAGGTAGGTTAATATATTATAACAAAAAATATCTAATTTTGAAATTTTAAGGTTAGAAAAATCTATTTTGATCAAAATAAATAAGTATTTTGGATTATTTGGAAGAGTGTGTTAATATGGTCATATAAATATAGATATACTAAATAATTGTTGAATATGGTTCAAATTAAATTAAAGCTTTTATACTTCTAACAACAAAACTTGTGCATACCTCTCGACATCCCTACTTTATAGATTATAAGGAAAAATTTTTTTTAGAGATACATGCAATGTAAAAATTTTTAATACTCCCATAAAATGTGATTTTTGAAATTTTTAAAAGTTATAATGATTTTTCGATGAAGATAAAATTCAGTTGAAGCTTTATACGTAATTGTATTGACAAAACTTTATGTAGGTATACTTTAAGCTGGATTAGAAAGACTACTACAAGTAAAAATATTAGATAGAGTATACTGTGGATTTATTTAAATTTTAGAATTTATAAGTATACCTAATGATTGTTCGATGTAGATAAAATTTTGTCGAAGCTTTTATAGGTACTTGTATTGACAATATGGGTATATTAGCTGACAGTGTAAGGAACTTTAAGAAGGTTAGCTATTGCATTTCCAAAAACACTTGTAAAAACAATTTACAGTTACAGTACCTAATGGTTTTATATTTGAGATCTCTCATAGTGCTTATTTTTAAGAGCAAGTTATTTAATTACAGCTTACATTTAGGTAGTTGATGTTTGTTGATTTTTTTACTTGGGCATAAATATTTATTTATTTAAAGTACTTAAAACTTAAATATATTTCAAGGTTTTTAAAAGTGTGTTTTATTCCAATTAAACCAACATTATAGGGGTTTATTTTAAAGGAATCCAAAACAATCTATCTAACTTAAAGTAGGGATGCCGAGAGGTATGCACAAGTTTTGTTGTTAGGAGTATACTGCCGTGCTTAATGAAAACGCCGTAACCAACAATTGTGCGATTTTTGTTTTACGGCATTTTCTACTAGAAAAATTCACCCTGCGTCTATCCCCGGTACTCAAAAAACCATATATATATATAGATACGGTTTTTTGAGTACCGGGGATAGACGCAGGATGAATTTTTCTAGTAGAAAATGCCGTAAAACAAAAATCGCACAATTGTTGGTTACGGCGTTTTCATTAAGCACGGCAGTATAAAAGCTTTAATTTAATTTGAACCATATTCAACAATTATTTAGTATATCTATATTTATATGACCATATTAACACACTCTTCCAAATAATCCAAAATACTTATTTATTTTGATCAAAATAGATTTTTTTAACCTTAAAATTTCAAAATTAGATGATATTTTTTGTTATAATATATTAACCTACCTTTGATACAGATCAGATATTCTTATTCCATAATAGAGAAGCTAGATTTTTTTAATAAATGCCTTTTAGTTAAAACTATTTTATGGATAAAACCAGATATATGTAGACCAAATGCACAAAAATTTTACTTATTTGGCACTATACACTCTAGAATTTCATTAAATGCAGTATTTATACTCCTAAACACTTAAACCAACCTTTGTTACTGTGATACTATAAAGATTTATAAACTTTTAACGTTTAAACATAAACGGTAACAGTATAAATATTATATCTTTCATTGACTATACTTTGACAGTTACATAACCTGAAAAGCCTTAACTGACAAATTTTCAAAAGACTGCGTTCCGTACGTGGTCACGTGGTGGGACTTTGAAGTGTGGAGCATAGTACCATTAAGACAGGCATCTAGATATTCCATTTCCATTATATTATCATACGTCAAGTTTCCACCATTTTTATCCATGGCGTCGTTGATTTCTTGTCGCAATTTATCCTGTACTTCTGGATGTTTAGCAATTTCGTAAAGGAGAAAACTCATCACAATAGAACTGGTTTCGTACCCAAAAACCCCGAAAAATGCGGCTACATGGGCCATCATGTCCTCAGAATCAAAATCCTTCGTCGAGTCTCTTACTTGCATCATGGATTGCAAAAAATCTGGTCTCTGTACGTTATTTTTTTCCCTGTAGTCGACAGTCTCAAATACAATTTTTCTCAGCCTTTCAGCCACCTCTTCGGAAATAATTCTTATAAAAAAGGTATTATTAGTTCCCAAAGAGTTTACCAAAGTTCAAGCTTGCTTACCTTATGGGTAAAACCTTCATAAGAGAGGGTATAACCATAGTTAAAAATATTTTAAGGAAATGCGTTTTTTCGCGAAAAAATTTGTTTGCTATATCTTGAAAGTCGCTGTTGGGGTCATTAAAACAATTTGCGTCCAGGCCAAAAGCACAACTCGCCAAATTTTCCAGAGTTATTTTCATACAAAGAGTTTTGGCCTCCAGGCAATTTTCTCCAGCATCAATTTGATTGTTTACGTAGATTACAGCTTTTTCACTAACATTGTCCAAGAGGGTAAACATACTTTTCATCTACAAAATATCTGAGTTCAGATGATATTGTTAGAAAGCTAGATATAATTTGTTATTTATCTAAATTACAGCTACACAGTAAAAAAATATCAACTCTAAGCAACACTAATTAGAGTTCACACAGGTCCACACTAAATAGTGTTGTTTTATAAAACCACAATTAGAGTTAATTTGTAGTGTAATTTTCCCCAAGTAAGCAAGTATGATTTTACACTATAGCACTAAGGATAAAGTAATTTTACACTGTATTATAAAGTGTTAATTTACCTAAAATCGTGTACTTCTACACCTCCTGGGTAAAATCCCACTTTTGTTCAGTGTAAATTAACACTACTTTGGAAAAGTTCTAATTTTAGAAAGGTACTTTTACTCTTTTAGTGCAAACTTCTAGTGTAAATTAACACTATTATTTGAGTAAAACCTATTGGTGGTAGTGAATGAAATGAAGGTAAATAAAGAGAAACATTTATTTGGAACAAAAATCTATGACAATTATCAAAATCGGTGCCTTTTAAAATATAATTTTATATTTGAGTCGTATGGCTGGGTTAAGCAAAATGATTCCTTAAAACGTAAAAGTTTTAGATCAATGCAATGTTTTACTGGCTGTCAACTTGTAAGCAATGAATTATCTTGAGAATTTATCAGTAATCCATTTTTCTGTTATAAAAAATGGGTGATTCCATTGGTAGAGAGGCGTCAGGCGGCTGTATGTCGGGGATTTACCACACGTGTACAAATTTTCCATAATATTAATAAAAATGTAGGTATAGGTTAATATAACAACCATTTCGCTTGAAAATAAAAAGTAAATCAAGTGTGTATGTATTTGGGGCAATCCATGCCAAATCACCGAGGTTTTGACCCGACCCCCTTCGATTTCGCTGAAACTTTTTTATCATTTTCTATCCTACCAAAGACATTTTTCTGAATTTTTTCAGATTTTTTTACCCGACCCAAAAAAAGTTACGAATTTTTGAAAAAAAACCGCTCTTTTTTTTTAAATTGCAATAACTTTTTCACAAATTGGCCTTTCGGCACTTTTTTTTTGAAATTTTAGTTTTTAAAGGTAGTTTTCAGAAAAAAATACAAACAATTTTTCGGAAGTCACGATATATGAAATATTTAAGTTTTTTCAATAAAACCGTCATTTTTTCGAATTCTGAAACCTTCGATTCTCAATTTTTTTGTCTCAAAAAAAACTTCAACTAAGACAGTATTTAACCCCACTATTCCCATTTTGTGCCGACTTTCCATTCTATTGTTTTTTTTTTCGATTGAAAATAAAGAAATTTCTCAATTTGGCTTATTTTTTATGACTTTGCGTTGAGGTTTTTTTTATTGTTTTTAAAAGCTCAGAAGTTGAATAAAATTGGATAAAAACAACCGTAAATTTTTTATTAAAGTATTGTTTTTACATCGTTAAAAATCTAAATATTTTAATTATTTTCCTCGGTTTAGCGATTGTTTTCTTGAATTCTTAACCGTACAATGTACGTAAACGTAAACTCTTTTTAAGAAACAAAATAGTCTAATTCACAGTTTAAAAAAATATCAAGACATTAGTTTATTAAAAGAGATATTTTTTTAAAAATTCACATTTTTATTATTTTACCACCTCTTTTAAATAAAAAAAAACAACGAAACGTCAAGTATACCTACTTTAAAAAACATATATTTGAATGTGATTATAATCGTCTTTATTTATAATTTAATAACACAAATTCATTCTTTAACACAAGTTCATTACCATCAGTCACTGAACATCCACCACAACCTTTCATACTTTCTTTATGTTTTTTTATTACCATAACCTTCCGTACCTTCTTTAATGCAAGTTCATTCTTTAACATAAGTTCATTCCTTAAGACACAACATTGTACGGTTAAGAATTCAAGAAAACAATCGCTAAACCGAGGAAAATAATTAAAATATTTAGATTTTTAACGATGTAAAAACAATACTTTAATAAAAAATTTACGGTTGTTTTTATCCAATTTTATTCAACTTCTGAGCTTTTAAAAACAATAAAAAAAACCTCAACGCAAAGTCATAAAAAATAAGCCAAATTGAGAAATTTCTTTATTTTCAATCGAAAAAAAAAACAATAGAATGGAAAGTCGGCACAAAATGGGAATAGTGGGGTTAAATACTGTCTTAGTTGAAGTTTTTTTTGAGACAAAAAAATTGAGAATCGAAGGTTTCAGAATTCGAAAAAATGACGGTTTTATTGAAAAAACTTAAATATTTCATATATCGTGACTTCCGAAAAATTGTTTGTATTTTTTTCTAAAAACTACATTTAAAAACAAAAATTTCAAAAAAAAAATCGTGCCGAAAGGTCAATTTGTGAAAAAATTATTGCAATTTAAAAAAAAAGAGCGGTTTTTTTTCAAAAATTCGTAACTTTTTTTGGGTCGGGTAAAAAAATCTGAAAAAATTCAGAAAAATGTCTTTGGTAGGATAGAAAATGATAAAAAAGTTTCAGCGAAATCGAAGGGGGTCGGGTCAAAACCTCGGTGATTTGGCATGGATTGCCCCATTTATATTATTAATGTTACAAGTACCCGACCTACGGCCGTAAATTATTGATATATAATATAGGTCGGGTATGGACATCCTTTTAACATATTGGTATTTATTGAGTATTAAGGCTTAAAGAAAAAGGAAGTATAATACTTACTAAAAAATAAGAATGTTTCCTTATGGATTCGCCGCAATTAAAATCTAACTGAACAAAAATGCCACACTTCCACAACGTGGTATCTCCGGATATGCACTGCGTAGGTAGATAGGTACCAACCAAACATTTTAAAACGCATTTCGGTTATTACCAATTTTTTCAGTGTATTTTGCCACTATTGGTGTAATTTAACTTTAATTGTGATACAATGTGCACTAGTAGGGTAAAGAAAAAAGAGCTCTTAGTAACATCAAAACAGACAAAGAAATTGGGATGCACTGTAGTGTACATTTTGTCATTATTTAACACATTAAGGGGTAATAAACACTCGCATTAAGTTTTTCTACCTTTTTGATTTATTTTAATAATAAATATTGTGAATGTACCAATGAATAATGTTCATATTCTTTAAATATGTTTAATAAAGTTAATAAGCACTAAATGCTACCTAGTGTATTTTGTAGTGTAACTTTTACACTTACAAATCAACTCTAATATTTTTACCCCTACACTAAAAAATTTTCACAGGCAAAATTTTTTACTGTGTATTTATTTTCTAATTTGTCAAAAAGTACAATAGCGTAAAAAATAGTATTAACCTTTCCACTCGTAAAGTTTGGTGTAAGTAGAGCTCTAGTCTTTTTCCAGACATGGTCCTTTGTAAAGAATGGGTTTCTACCCATAACTGGGTCCACGTTTTTATCAACAAACATTTCATTGTCCATAAAACTTTTGAAATTTTTCACGTAAATGCATTTAAGGAATTCTGGGTCCCTTACCAGCAAACATGGGGTTACCGCTTTGTATACTCCCACAAATGGGTAATCCTCATATTCTCTGAAAAAAATATTTCCAAATATACACAAATATCAAAATAATAAACAGTGATTTATATTTTTATCTAAACTATAATAAATATTTATGTTTTGTACTCTTAATTAAGTTTTAATTAACAAAATTTAAAATGAAAATACAATAATATTTACTTATTAAAATTATTTAAGCCGGTATCAACAAATAGTTTATACAGTGACCGGCAAAAGTATGGAACAAAATTCATTAAAAAATGTGCCTTTTGTCCCAAACAAAATTCCTTGATTTTGCTTTTTAATTCCGCACATTTTGATGTAAAATGTTCATATTTGCCGCCATTTTTGTAGAAGCTATGACGTCATTGGCCGTTTTTTTTTAAATTGCACCCCCTTTTTGCAGATTCGAATAGATTATGAGTTCAGCAATATGCACATGTATACCTTTTGGGATTTAAAAATTTGTATTTCCAAAAAAATATTGTATATCTTCATGAAAATTATTTTGAAAATGCTTTCAATGGATTATTTTATTATAATAAACTGAAAAAGTTTGACCTTGAAAAGAAATATTTTGGTGACTTAAAAATGATATTTATCAAAATCCTAGCTGCTCCTCTTTTCGAAATTTTTTGAAAATTCATGATTTTTTTTTTTAATTTTTGTTTTTCTTAAAGTCTTCCTTTGACAAAGTACACATTTGAACATCGATTTTTATAATATTGGAGTATATTGTTAAGGAGATAATAATATATACAGGGTTGGCCAAAAATCGCTTCTTTTAATAAAGCAAAAGCGTAAATTCATGATTTTGACATAACATGCAAAAAATATATATACACAGTGTGAATATATATACACAGTGTGAATCCCATTTTGTAGCCTGATAAACATAAAAATATCTTAAAAAACATGGGTGTGTATTACACACCCATGTTTTTTAAGATATTTTTATATTTATCAGGCTACAAAATGGGATTCTTATTAAGACTTTATAAGAAAAATTGATTTTGAATAAAATTTAATAAAATAACTTTTTTTGGAGATAAATCTTTTTTGTGCATTATGCTTTTTACTATATAAAAAAGTGATTTTTGGCTAACCCTGTATAAATCTAATGATGTGCTCAGTATGGAAACAGTATTTTCCAAGTCTCGTTAACAATATACTACAATATTATAAAAATCTTTTTTGTGCATTATGCTTTTTACTATATAAAAAAGTGATTTTTGGCTAACCCTGTATAAATCTAATGATGTGCTCAGTATGGAAACAGTATTTTTCAAGTCTCGTTAACAATATACTACAATATTATAAAAATCGGTGTAAAAATGTGTACTCTGTCAAAGGTAACATAAACAAAAATTTAAAAAAAAATAAGAATTTTCAAAAAATTTCGTAAATAGGAGCTAGGGGTTTGGTAAATATCATTTTAAAGTAACCAAAGGGTCCCGAACAAGAAACTGCAATCAATAAAAATCGGTGTACAAATGTGTACTCTGGCAAAGGTAGACTTTGCGATAAACAAATAATTATTAAAAAAATGATTTTTTGTCAAATTTAAAAAAAAGTTAGAATTTTGGTAAATATCGTTTTTAAATCTCCAAAGAGTGCCGATCAAAAAACTTCAACCAGTTTTTCGTTCAAAATTGAAAACTACTAAAAAGCCTAAATTAAACAACATTTTAAATATTCTCTAAGCGTTATTTTATTTATTTTTATTAAAAATCAATTTTTTTATAAAAGGTTGATAAGAGAATACCATTTTGTAACCTGATAAACGCAAAAATATCTAAAAAAAAATGGGGATAAATCTTTCTTGCGTGTTATGCCAAAATCATGAATTTACGCTTTTGCTTTATTAAAAATAAGCGATCTTTGGCTCACCCTGTATATATCAAATGATGTGAACAGTATTAAAAAGCATTCTTTAAGTCTCTTCAATAATATACTCTAATTTTATAAAAATCGGTGTAAAAATGTGTACTCTGTCAAAGGTATAATAAACAAAAATTTAAAAAAAATCATGTATTTTCAAAAAATTTCGAAAAGAGGAGCAGCTAGAATTTTGGTAAATATCATTTTTAGGTTTCCAAAGGGTCCCGAACAAGAAACTGCAATCAGTTTTTGGCGGCATTTTTATGTGACTTAAACTTCATTCAGGCACACCGTGTCTATAAACAAAAACCCATTAAAAAGTCTTTTAATAAAAACTATATTAGATCAAAACATTATTAAAAACTATAAATTTTCCACTTTTAATAATTAATATTTTTGGCTAACCCTGTATAAATCTAATGATGTGCTCAGTATGGAAACAGTATTTTCCAAGTCTCGTTAACAATATACTACAATATTATAAAAATCTTTTTTGTGCATTATGCTTTTTACTATATAAAAAAGTGATTTTTGGCTAACCCTGTATAAATCTAATGATGTGCTCAGTATGGAAACAGTATTTTCCAAGTCTCGTTAACAATATACTACAATATTATAAAAATCGGTGTAAAAATGTGTACTCTGTCAAAGGTAACATAAACAAAAATTTAAAAAAAAATAAGAATTTTCAAAAAATTTCGTAAATAGGAGCTAGGGGTTTGGTAAATATCATTTTAAAGTAACCAAAGGGTCCCGAACAAGAAACTGCAATCAATAAAAATCGGTGTACAAATGTGTACTCTGGCAAAGGTAGACTTTGCGATAAACAAATAATTATTAAAAAAATGATTTTTTGTCAAATTTAAAAAAAAGTTAGAATTTTGGTAAATATCGTTTTTAAATCTCCAAAGAGTGCCGATCAAAAAACTTCAACCAGTTTTTCGTTCAAAATTGAAAACTACTAAAAAGCCTAAATTAAACAACATTTTAAATATTCTCTAAGCGTTATTTTATTTATTTTTATTAAAAATCAATTTTTTTATAAAAGGTTGATAAGAGAATACCATTTTGTAACCTGATAAACGCAAAAATATCTAAAAAAAAATGGGGATAAATCTTTCTTGCGTGTTATGCCAAAATCATGAATTTACGCTTTTGCTTTATTAAAAATAAGCGATCTTTGGCTCACCCTGTATATATCAAATGATGTGAACAGTATTAAAAAGCATTCTTTAAGTCTCTTCAATAATATACTCTAATTTTATAAAAATCGGTGTAAAAATGTGTACTCTGTCAAAGGTATAATAAACAAAAATTTAAAAAAAATCATGTATTTTCAAAAAATTTCGAAAAGAGGAGCAGCTAGAATTTTGGTAAATATCATTTTTAGGTTTCCAAAGGGTCCCGAACAAGAAACTGCAATCAGTTTTTGGCGGCATTTTTATGTGACTTAAACTTCATTCAGGCACACCGTGTCTATAAACAAAAACCCATTAAAAAGTCTTTTAATAAAAACTATATTAGATCAAAACATTATTAAAAACTATAAATTTTCCACTTTTAATAATTAATATTTTCAAAACTATCAGCCCAAAATGAATAAATAAATATTTCTGAATTTACAATTTCATAATCGAATATTCGAATATCCAAAAAATGGGGGGTACAATTAAAAAAATAGTCCGATTACATCAGAGATTCTACAAAAATGGCAGAAAATATGATAATTGTACATCAAAATGTTCGTAATTCCCTATTCAAGGATTTTTTGAGAAAAAATGGCGAATTTTTCAATGAAGTTTTTCCATATTTTGCCAGTCACTGTATGAGTCTGATAGTACCTACTTAATTATCTTTATTTTTAAACCTTGTTATTGCAATACTCTTTTTAATAGTACATATATTATTATACGAGAGATAATGCAGGCTATTATTCACGAGGATGATGTTTACGTCTCGAGTCGCCAGACGAGTGAATAGTGCGCATAATCTCAAGTGTAATAATATACTTTTTATACTCCTATTACGGAATTTGACCGTTCTAATATCACTTTTATCTATGGAATGACATATATTCCGTGTTACTGAATGAAATATTCTCATCGGATGACAGAATAAACACTCGTGGCGACATCTCTGTTTTTAATATCTAACAAATTTTAGATCGATCCAACCTCACTTTCTTCCAATTAAATTATATTTCTATGGTATTTTTTGGAAACGTAGAAAAAGTATAGTCTGAAACACGTTTCTTACAGAATATACTATTATCTCCTGCAATAAGTAGATAATTAAATGATTTTCAAAAATAAATAAATAAAATCTGACATCTGTCAAAGGGTTAACCTCACTTTTGACCAATTTCTTCTAATCTCTTGGTTTTACTATATTTGGCTTGGCTCAAATAAATTATTTATTTCGATATCTACAAGAAGATATTTATTTAGTGGAAAACTTGGGTTTATTTGACTTTTTATACTGATATTTGGTTAATAGAAGTAAATATCTAGTTGACTTTTTATCTCATGTTTAGTAGAAGCCTACTTAAAAAAACAAAACCTACATCCAAACAATTTAATTAATTGCTCTAAATAAATATTTCTTTACAATTAATCACAACAATAAGTTGTTTTCAATAAACTTATGAGTTACAACCAAATAATAGTATTTTCTTATTGTAAAAATTAAGTTACGAATAAGAAAATTTTTCTTCATACAAGAAAACCTGTTTCAAATAAATGCATTTTCTTAAATCAAGAGATAACTTTTCTCTGTGTAGTCGCCTTCTTCAAATTTAATACCCGATTGGTTTAAATCACTGATGCCTAACAACGTGAATAATGAAATTATTATCCCTTTGTTAGGCACGTAATTTATAATGTTTAATATTATTCACGAAAAAAAATATTATTCGATAAGAATAAATAAAATCAAGTATTCTTATTTTTTGTTATACTTATTATCACACCTGGTTTGCTAAAGAGATTGACATGCTCTGAAATATTTTTAATATTTTTGCCTATATTTGTGAAGGATCATATCTTACTTGTATATATCAAAAAAGCAATCCCCTAGGGGTTTCTTTCCCAAAAAGCTCTCTCCAATATGCCCCACCAAAAATGTGGGTTTGGGCCCAGGTACATTTTTTCTCTTCCAATACTCGAAGGTACGTCGATACAAAACGTACAGAAGAGTTACAACAAATATAAGCAACACGACAAACATGATGCACTGTGAACAAGTGAATTTGATTTCTAAATGGGTACAGCTTTTATAATATATATAAAAAAATTATATTATTGTAAACAAGGTCAGGTTTGCATATTTAGATTATTACAAGCACTTTGTCTTGTCTTTATTACCAATATATATAAAAGCACAGTAAGCGAGGTGATTGGCATTTTCATATACGAGGTGTGTTCAGAAAATAACGGGAATTGTTAAATTTCGCGGGTTCGGAGGGTCCGGTTGTCATAAAATTTTCTTTATTATGTTGGTATACATGCCCCCGAAGTATGATATAAACTTTAGCTGTTTTCATTGTTTACTTTGTCTGTGGCAGCCGATAAGGTTAGACGTGTTTTATTAGCTCGGCGATTTTTCGTTCGTTAAAAGAAATGGATCAAATAATTTGTATCCAATTTTGCTTAAATAATGAAATAAATTCTGTGAAATGTTAACAAAGGCCTATAGTGAGTCTGCTATAAGTAAAACAAGAGTTTACAATTGGTATAAGAGTTTTCAAGATGGCCGTGAAGACGTTGAAGATGACGAACGCCCCGAACGCACAAGCACATTAACAACCGATAAAAACATGGAAAAAGTGGAAGAAATGGTTATAAACCATCAGAGAAGTCGCTGATGATGTTGGTATATCGATTGGCTCATCCCATGAAATTTTTTCAAATGTTTTGGGTATGAAACGCGTGGCAGCAAATTTTGTTCTAAAATTGTTAAATTTTGAACAAAAGTTTTGGCCAAAAACAATACTGTAATGATGCCCCAGCCTCCATATTCGCCAGACATGCCTCTGTCTGACTTTTCCCTATTCTCAAAAATAAAGAGAACCTTAAAGGGCCGTCGTTTTGCAAGCATAGATGACATTAAAAGCGCATCGCTGAAAGAACTAAAGGCTATCCCAAAGATCGAGTTATAGAAGTGTTTCGAGTATTGGAAGAAGAGCTGGCACATGTGCATAATATCCAATGGGGAAAAAACTACTAAGAAGTTCGCTGGAAAAACCTTTAATGTTCCTGATTATATTTAGGGTATTGGAAGCCCCTGTTGAGAAGGAGTCTTACTAAAATTACTAAAAATTTAATATTATATATTAAACCAAATGTCACCCAAGTAACACTAATGCTCTCATTTCAATCTCCAAATGATCTTCAAGACAGCCTTAGGACCATCATAAAGCAAAAAGGGCCTATCCTTAAAGGGTCCTCAAGACTAAATTTTAAAACTATATAAAACCATTCAGTTTAATTTTATATTCTTAAAAAGTTCTTAAAGGCAACTTTAAATTTATGTATTAAAACTTATTTGCATTTAAAATATACTTGCAGCAGACTAAATTAACTTTAGAATCTATAATTATATTTAATCCTAATAGGGTTTTATTTTGGTTACTAAAGTGAGACAACTCTTTGTGTGAAATAGTAAATGGCAGAGTCGTAATATTTTAAACATAACTCCCAAATATAAAGTAGATCATAAAAAATATTCAAATGCAAACTGTTCTGTCAAAAAATTTAACAACGGATGGTACTTTTCTGACAAAATATAAAATACTTCTACATAACTGGAGCTGCATCAACTTTATGTTGTTTTTGTATTATTTCAAAAATATCATCAAATTTTATTTTGCATTTAAACATCTAAATGCTTGTCTTTATTGTGGAGTCAGTATTTTATATAAAACATGGCGCAATCTAGATTAAAACTGATTGCAACTTTATAGAACATTTTAAATCTTACAATTACTTTCGCAAACACCTATTTACTCTTTATTTTAAAATTGAGGTTTTTTTTTTAAATTACCACTTCGTTTTAATTTAAATTACTTGTCGCTAATATTTTCCATTTTAAATATGTGTCCTAATTTTCTTTCACGTGTAAACTGCACTGGTTCACTAAATTAGTTTATTGAGAAGATGGCTTTATCCAAATGTGGATAATAAATAATAAAAATCGAACAGGCATTTCTTTAAACCAAATTGACCAAATTAAAACCTTTGAGATTTAAAATATCCTTAATGTACTCTTTAAAACGTAAAAATTATGTTTTTGGATTTAAAGTGGAATTTTATTGAGCATAAAGGCCTAAGATCAAATAGTTTTCTTAGTGGGTTTTAATGAGTTCATCAAGGGTACTCTATATATAGTTTTATAAAACTATTTGTTCGAAAATGGATTGTTTTAAAACCAACTTGATATTTAATCCTTTAAAAAATAAAATTAGTTTTAAAATAGCCAATGTCGAGAGTTTTATAAAACCAGTATAAGATTTATAGGGCAAATAAATTAAAAGACCGGGGTGCTATTTAATAGTATATTAAAGAACTAATGTCATAAGAGGTCATTTTGTCGCACGAGAACAATTTTTATTCTATTATATCTATTTTGCAAAAATTCTATAAAAAATCAATTTTATACCTTATATGCTAAAGAAGTATCGCTAGTAGCGCCACCACTCGGCTGTTATCATCGTAACAAAAGTACAACTTTTGATAATCAGCTGTCAAACGCTTATGTTACAAACGAGTGTTTTTGAGAATAAAGCCGGAAAATGTTAAAACATATCGAAAAAAACCGTGGCACGATTTGTTGTGTTGATGGGTGTATTTCGAGAGGAAATCCTGGGTTATGGCAAGCCGTTTTACTATTTAATGTACAATTTTTGGGCTAGGGATATAAAATTCACCGTATTTAAAATGGTTAAAATTTCCATTATGTTTGATAAATAATGGATTATTTAAAATTTAGTTGTACATAAATTTAATTAAAAATACATTAAATAGTAAAAGGGCTTGCCAACTTTGTGAAATTAATTTTAATTTATTTTTAATTTGTCCAAATCTTTGGTTTAATTCGGTTAAATTTTTATGATACCTTATTACAATTACATCAATTTTTCTGAAACAATACATGCCTTGCACATGTTGAATTCATCGTCAAAAATTATTGTAACTGTATGGAAATGAAATGTTACAAGAAATAACTCCATATTGCAAAGGTGTTGATATTGAATTACAATTCAATGAATTATTTTTTAATAGGTGCACAAATATTTTAATTTTTATTTGAAACTTATTTTAAGTTGCAATGTTTTTTATATAATAATGTTAATTTAATTATTTAAAACGATGTAGAATATAATTTTTATTGCTTGAATTAAAATGGTGTATAACATCATTTTAATTTCTGGAATTAAAATGATGTCGAGTATAATTTTAATTCGTGATTTAAAATTATGTAGAGTATAATTTTAAATGAGCGTACTAAAATGATGTGTACATAATATTAATTCAATTAATATGATATATAGTATAATTTTAATTATGTAAATTAAAACCATGCACATATAATTTTAATTCCAGAATTAAAATTATACACACATAATTTTAATTCACAAAATTAAAATGATACTATCCATCATTTTAAATGAATTAAAATTATGCTACACATCATTTTAATTGAATTAAAATTATACTTTACATAATTTTAATTGAATTAAAATTATGTACATAATGTTAATTCGGCAACGCCGCAATCTCGAAAGCTAACGTTAGAATGTTCCTTTTTTGGTAACTTTTCGTTTGGCTAGTGTGGTAATATGTCAGGCGGTATTTGGTGGGAACACTGTTGCCAACAGTCTGTTGGTGGGATTACAATTAAACAATTTAGGGCCAATTCTTCAATATCAAATAAACTTAAGATTATCTGCAACCTTGAGTTAACCTTTAGTTTATGTAAAATAAATGTTTTTCAATTATCAGTTAAAAGATTATCACATGTTTATTGTCGGTTAATCGCTACTAAGAGCAGAGGTAAACTCCAATTCATAACCTCAAAATCTTAATATATTTATAAACAGCTGTATTGTTTAGAATTTATCTGGTGAAAATGAATTTTGATCCCCTTAATTTAGATCTTATAAACGCGTTTAGCGATGATGAAGAAGGTCCCGTAAGGCGTTCTAAAATTATAAGAGTGCGTCCAAACTTTTATGAAGAATACGAATAAATTGACTTCTTTCGGAGATTTCGTTTGTCGAAAGGAGTTCCCTGCTTAAAATACCCCATAAAGACATACAAAATAATCTATCGGGCACTACCGGATTCAATATGTGCATTTTTCCATGTTTTTTTTTCCGGTTTCAGCCCGATAGAAAATGTATAGGAAATTACCCATAGGCACACCATAACTTTTACATTTTCCCTATTGAGACCGATAGCAAATAACTCAATGAAAGATATATGGGGATATCCCTATAGAGCAACCATAAAACATTTAACAAAATTTTATTAAAACCTATGGGGCCCTATGGGGGAAAAACTAATTTCTACATTTATGTGTATTTTCCCCATCGAAACCAATAGAAAATAAATCAAGGGTGGATATCCCTATAGAACAACCATAAATCCCAACTATGGGTCCTATACATACCCAGTGGCGTAGCGTGGACTAATATAGACGTGGGCGAAGTCGCATCAGCGAGGCCCCTTTTCTTTCGTTCCCAAGATCTAACCAATAAATCTATCTTACCAAACATGCTTTTACACGACATACCTACTTATGATAGTGATATTATGCACGCCAGTGCTATTTTTCAAAATAAAAATTATTTTTTAAATCCTTATTCATTTTAGGGCAAATTTGATTTCTTGACCATTTTTCGTACGACTAAAGGTTTTCGATGAAAAAAATACAAAGCATTTAATGCGAAAACCGTTAGTCGTACGAAAAATGGTCAAGAAATAAAATTTGCCCTAAAATGAATGTGGATTTAAAAAATAATTTTTATTTTGAAAAATAGCAGTGGCGTGCATAATATTTTTCCAAAATATCTAGACCACATCCTGTACGGACGCCACTGGTAAAAAAAATAAAAAATCTTCTAAATCAAAAACTTACTGTTAATAATTAGAAGACGTGTGCCAAATTTTATAAAAATATCTAGGAAGTTATTAAAGTTATGATAAAAAACGATTTCTTTTCTTAAAACTTTAACACCCTGTAACTTAAAAATTAAGAGGTTTAGGTCATAGGTTTATTTGAACTTTTTTCTTAAAATCAACTAAGGATTCACACCCTTAAGGTTCAGCATCTTATTCTGAAACACCCTGTATACAGTGTGTCGCGCTTTTCATAAATCCACCCTTATATCTCAGTTATTAATAATGCAATTTTCTTTAAATTTGGGTGGTGATTGTATGTTGGAGACACTTAATATTTTCCATAGTAAAATTTTTTATTTATCATTGGCGTACGGTGTTAGGGGGTAAAAACTTTTTTAATCATATTCAGCAAATAAAATTTCTTTAAGATTTTAAGAATATGAATTAAGGGGTTTTTGGGGATGCTGAATCTATATAGGATTAAAAAATTTATCTAAAATAAGCCCTAATATCCTTTTGCCGAAAAATCGACCCCCTAAAACCGTACGCCAATGATAAATAAAAAAACTTACTATGGCAAATATTTCATTTCTTCAGCTTACAATCACCACCCAAATCGCATTATTAATAACAGATTGGATTTAGAAAAGCGGGACAAATTATTAAACCAAACAAATGTGGCCCTTTTATTCGGCAAATGATGCACACACTATTCGATTAACTGTTTAATTCTACTTTACTTACATAACTAAACTTAAATAATAATTAAGGAACAATCATAGATGTTCTAAAATACATACAGCAAATTAAATGATAGTTATTTAAATCGCGAAAGGTGATATCTACATTACCTACAAGTTGTAGGCCACAACTTGGATTTGTTTAGAGTCCCAATAGGTGGCGTATTAAAGTGAAATCCATTGTAATCACTATTTCTGTGATTGTAATCGATTAAAATTGATTAATTATTAGTATATAAGGATCTTAAATGTACATATTTTTTAGGTTTTTATTTAATTTAAAAATAAACGGGGATTTGAAGTCTGATGGCATCGCATTTAAAGAGGCCTCGCGAGGCCCCTTTAAGTGCGAGGCCGTGGGCGAGGGCCCACTTCGCCTACGCCTAGCTACGCCACTGTACATACCGATACACCCTATAGAAACACCATGCATTCCGATACAAATATCTATCGGTTTGAACAGGGTCTCTAAGGGGTATTTTAAGCAGGGTTGTCCAAAACAGAAATTGAAGACACAATCCTTCTGAAAGGTATATAAATAAGTGTACCTAATATGGGAATCATATTTTTTAGAAATGATTGTTTGAGTCCCACACAGTTTTAATTGCCTTAAGATTTTATGCCACTGGAAGTTTTTTAAATGTTGCTGGTGATTTGGGTGGTGTGTCAAGAACAGCACTTATAGGTATTTTATTATTCTACAAATGTAGAATACATTTTTGTTATTATTTTTTTTATTAAAAATACAGCGAAACTTCAGATTTTGATTTATTATCTATGTTTTGGAGGTTAAACACAATACAGTAGTTCAAATTCACGTTTTTTTATTGCCAACCTGACAAAATATATAGCTAACCGATGTTTAGTTTACTACCGTTAAAATTTATATTGAAAAACGTTCGTTGTTTTAACTTACAATTAACTTGAAGGTTTGTTAATTAGAACTTCTAATTCTAATTTAGAAGTTTAACTTTACATTGAAAAAGTAATTTAAGCACAGAACTATTCTGTGATTTAAGTGCCACATTACCAACTAGCCAAACGAAAAGTTACCAAAAAAAGGAACATTCTAGCGTTAGCGATTGCGGCGTTGCCAAATTAACATTATGTAGATAATTTTAATTCAATTAAAATTATGTACAGTATAATTTTAATTCAATTAAAATGATGAATGGTATAATTTTAATTGAATTAAAATGATGCATAGTATAATTTTAATTATGTAAATTAAAATGATGTGTGTATAATTTTAATTCAGGAATAAAAATGATGTGTGTATAATTTTAATTCTGAAATTAAAATTATGTGTGCATAATTTTAATTGAATAAAAATTATGTACACTTAATTTTATTACGCCCATATAAAATTATACTCTACATAATTTTAAATCACGAATTAAAATTATACTAGAATATAATTTTAATTCTAGAAATTAAAATTATATTAAACATAATTTTAATTCCAGCAATAAAGTTATTTTCTAGATCGTTTTAAATACTTGAATTAATATTACCATAGGAAAAACATTGCAAGTTAACATAAGATTCAAATAAAAATTATAATATTTATAGACGTATTAAAAATAATTTATTGAATTAAAATTCAACATCAACACCTTTCCAATATGTAGTTATTTTTTGCAACAATTTTCATTATATTATTTTCCATGATGTTGAATAAAAATTGTGTTGTTAAATGGCAAAACGGCTTGCCATACTGGGTTGAGTTTTTACCGGTTTTCCAATAAACAGTGTTAATCTGAATGAAGAAATAAATTGTATACAGTCTCTGTAAATATAAATTTTACCTATTAGTCTCCTCTCAACGGTAAAATACCACACAGAAAAAACGCTAGCATAGCATGAATGGGTGAGACATTAAACCAATGGGATCTTGTAATCCGTATTCCTGAATAACAGTTCCTATAATACCAATAGGTAGTTAGCACTTGGTTTAGAATCGTTTACTGTTTTTAAATTAACAACAAAAGTTATCGCTCCTAAATCTATTGATATTCATATTGATATTTATTTGTTAGAATGGTATAATGTTGTTGCACTAAATACTAATTTGATTTATTTATTAACGTTACTATTGTATGCATACTATGTATACATTTAACGCAATAAATTCTTTGACATTTAGGCAAAATATTTTCCTATTTTGGTTTAATAGTAATTAATTGAGCAAATAACAATTTAGATTGCTTCAATTTTAATGCATTCAATGACAGCGCTGTTCTTGGTACTATGTTAGATTTTTTTCTGTGCATTGTATAATTATAATACCTATTATGTATAATTATTATACATAATGTATTATATATTATATTATGTTGCCATGAATTCGTAGGTATATTTTGTGGTTTAAAATGCAGTTGTCGGCGTTTTTTAAAGAACTCAAATATAAAAATAAATTGATTTCAAGGTTATGTTTGTGCAAAAATTACTTTTTACTAATTTCTTAAAAATGTCCAAACTTAAATATAAATTATATTAGATAAAATTTTCATTAGTTAATTCTGCACCAACAAATGTACTTACTGAATTGGATCCTTTTATTTGGTAAAACATGAAAATGCAACGATTTAGTTATTGAATTTTATTTACAATTAAAAACAATAATTCACCATGATCCCTTAGATAAAATACACACACTAACGTAACTATATAAGCATTTAAGCGTTGAGTTTCTTAATTAATGATATAAAGAATAATCAATCGAAATCGAGTACTAAACCAGTTTTTTAGTTTTTTCCTTGCAACGTAAAATTGAACAAAATTTGTCTAGTAAGACTTATGCCTTCCTCTCTTTTGTGAAAAAAACTACCTATTTATTTAAGAATGATGTACAGTTCGTATGCTTTAAATGTATTGTTGCACTGAAAGAAATGTTTCTATAAAACAGTATTGTTAAGACGAGTTTCATTATGAAAATAAGAGGATGCTTAGTTAGAATCATATTCGTTTATGAAGTCAATAAGCTGTGTAGTAACTGTTATAATTTTGATTTTATTCCAGTTGTTTAATACTCGCTATAATCTAGATGCATATTGTTTATGAAATGTTTTCTTGCAGATATCATTTATTTTAAGTTTTAATTTTTTTTATAAGAACTATAATATATCTTATACTGTTTAATAGTCGTCTTTATACTCTTATAGTACAAGCTATTACGCACATGCGCTTGGTGCATTGTTTTGACCGTGAGGAATAAGTGTCTGTGGCTGTAGTGTTTTGTTTATTTGTTGGGATAATAGCTGGCAATTGTTAAGGGTAAGTTTTTGTAATAATTATACATCATGATAGGAGCATAAGCCTTAGTTTAATAAAGGTGTATGCCTTGATCTTGGAACAGCACAACGAGCTGAGCACGTGGACGCAGGTGCAGGTACACGAAAACTGTTTTTATTGATTATAATAATTTATCAATTTTTCATTATATACTATACGTAAATGTAGGGTAAACTATGTAAGGAGACCCATATACTTATAAGTATAATATATTAAATGGCTCACCTTACGTGGTTTACAAGGATATAGGTACTTAGATATCTTAGAAACTACTGGAGTCACAAAAAATAATAGCAACATTTGTAAAAATTAACTAATCAAGAGCAACATTATTAAGAAGTGTGGACATGGGAAAATTTGGTTTAAAATTGTTTATTATTTATATTCTAAATTAAACTATATTTTATTTATTTATATTAATATATAATAACAATGTTAATATAGTATTAAAAATATACTACCTACATAATTTTTTGTTTTCTACACATTTTTTGGGGCAGTAGTCTCTTAGATAGGTATATGCATGGGTCCCCTTACTTGGTTCATCCTGTACTTACCTACATATATCTAATACCTATATTCCCCAATAATGTATTATATGGGTCGTACATAACATACATTTATAAGGTTGAGATTTTAATTTAATTAGTTGATTAAAATTTACGATTTAAATCATGATAATAAAAAATCATTATTAAAATTATTAAAAAATAGCCCCCAAAACAAAAACAAACGATTTTACTAAATATTAAAAGAATAAATTTTCCAAATAATAATTTTAAAAAATTGCAGTGACTGTGTGGTTTTTGTAAGTAGGAATATTTTTAAGCTTGTTTTATTTTCTCCCTTGGCATTCTTTGTAAGTTTCGACATGCAAAATTTTGATTTACTTCTGTACTATTATATACCTAATTATGTTTATTTATGTTTTATTTATTTCTTGTACTTGTTTTTTATAATAAAAGTATAAAATATATAAGAGTTGAACTTTTTATATAACGACCCTTATCCTGTCAGCAAGTAAGTATAATAATTCTTATGAAAAATGCATCATTTCGTATATAAGACATATTTTATTAAAGTAGCTAAATTGCTAATAAAGAGAATAAACAGAGTTTGTAAAAAGTATTAGCTACTACATAAAATTAATAAGAATTTTCAAATACACATAGCAATCTGAAGTTATACTGGCTAAAAAACATTTAATACTCGATATAAAGCGGGTTTATAGTATTAAGATTTTGATTATATCCACTACAACATCATTTTATGGTGGCAGCATATCGATTTTATAAGAGATAATAGTTTGTCTAATAACTGTTACAAAATGTTTTAACAAAACCGAGTTCATACTGTCTATGAACAAGTTGGCTGTCCTAATACTAATAGAGAAATCTTATAAGGAGTATTATATTTTTCATAACAGGTATTAGATTTTTCCCTCAGTGTGACAATTCTTAAATTCACGCAATGCTTTTGAAGTACACCAGATGGCGCGCGAGTTGCGAAAACCCGATACTTCTTAAGCGTATAT
This sequence comes from Brassicogethes aeneus, assembly GCA_921294245.1. Taxonomy (NCBI): domain Eukaryota; kingdom Metazoa; phylum Arthropoda; class Insecta; order Coleoptera; family Nitidulidae; genus Brassicogethes; species Brassicogethes aeneus. The sequence continues at coordinate 47,379,347 of OV121137.1, forward strand.
TTAATTTGGTCGAATTTTACTTTGGATAGTTGGTATCACAGTCATTGCTTTCATAGATAACAGTTAATGTCAAAATCGATTCGTTATGGCGTCCTTAATTTACTTATTTTCAATAAGCGGCTGTTAATGTTGGGATTTTCTTTGGTGTTAAACAAAATTTATTGCCAGAAAAGTCTCGTAAGTACTAGAAAAATCATAAAAATATTATAACCGAAATATTATTTTACTAGTAGGTATGCTGTTTAAAGTATGTTAACTGTTACAATGAAGTCATTATGAACGCAAAATAGATAAAATCATTTTTAGTAACTTAATAGGTACTTATAGTTGCCATTGTGGTATGCAAGATACGTTTTTTTGTAATTTAAAAATGTATTCAAGAAAAGACATCTTGCATTTGGTATAAAATCAGGGAAGAATGGCAGGATAAATAAGGTAAATTCGGTGAGACGTCGTCTGGGAAAGGATAGAGTGAACTGTGCAGGAAAATATTGCACAAAGCAGGACTGAGTCGCAGGATTACAATGCGATCCTGATAAAAAGTTGTATCTTGAACGTGATGTTTTTCAAACGAAAACGTTTATCTGCTTATTTTAAATAAAACAAAATTTGATTTAATTTTTTTATTTAATAAGCTTTTCTACGTATACTAAGGATTACATTTTTTTAATGTTAAGGTTTTCCTCTGCCATTATATCCTTAATGAAACAAAGGAATAAGCATATTTATTTATCTGAAAAAGATTTTGGTTGAAATAATAAAACAAATAAAATTGTTAAATTGGATTATCTACTTACCATACTAGCTCCAAATCGATTGTTTATAAATAAAGGACCAACATAAATATTTAGTGGTCTTTGAGAAACTGTAATCATTATCAAAACGTAATCTTGCAATTTTTTATCGATATTATACCATTTGATACTGTAGATTGTGTCAGCAATACTTAAACTCTAAAAATAATTTCCAAAAATACTTTTTTTATTTTTACATTAAATTTTATGGGTGATTCTACAAAAGTTGTCAACTTTTGACCTCATTTTGTTTATATAGTTTTCGGAGAAAATTAAACAGTATTTTGTTATGAGAACATAGATAATATAATAAATATACTGTTCCAAAACGGGCCAGTAACTTTTTCAAACAGTTTCTGAAATATCTGTGTTTTCTAAATTTGAATGCAAGGGAAGTGACGACTATACCAGGGTACTAAATAAATACATAATTTATTGGAAAATATAAGATTTATTGCAATTTTGAGCATATTTTACATTAAATATCTTAAAATCAAATAATACCACACATCAGTGGCGACTGGTGGATTTTGGGTATACCGATACCTCAATTATTAGATATGGGACCCACACCAAATTTATATGAGTTTATAATGACATTAAATAAACAAGTTCTGCGCAAGCAGCAGAATTTAAATTGAAGTTTGCGAAAAAAAGATAACCGAAGCATCGAACATGGAACTGACGTCACAGTACTGATGAATTGGATACAAATTTGAGATTATAATTCGGAATTAAGTATTTCACTGATATTTTTTATTAGTGGATGCTACTTATCAACAAATCACATATAGCCTTCCATAAATTACAATGAAATAAATATACGTAAGAAAATATCTACTCACCACTGTACTGAAATTTTTACTGCAACTATACGTGCATTCACCACAACTTGCGCTTGCATTGTTTTTAAGATGACTGTCGTGCAAAGGTCGGGCTCTGTAGGTAATTCTTTACCAACACTTGAGTGAAAACGAGGACTTGACGTTTAAACTTCAATATTTCGCAGGAATTTTGAATTTTAACATTGGACACAGAACTGACGGGTAAAAGTGGATATAAAGATTATTAATTTTTTTAAAATTGCTATTATTAGAATCTATGATAAAATATGAAAAATACATTATTTAATATTTTATAGTTTGTAGTGAAATTGAAAAATTTAAGATAAATTGAATATATTTTAAAATAAAATCACTCAAATATTTGATTCAGGAGTTGTGACACGCCAAGGTACTGATGTTTTAAATATTTATTATGTTTTTCTACAAACTTGCTTTTGAAAAAATACATTAAAATTGGGTGGCCAAGTTAAAAAAAACCTGGATCTTTTGTTATATACTGAAATGTTTACAGAAAATATTAAAATACCCACTCTATTGACTGATGACATCAAGTTGTCCAATTTTTGTAGAATCACCCTTATAAGTAATTTACTGTATCTTCCATTTTTTGGCCCACTTCAGCAAAAATGCCCAAAATAAAATTTACCTCGATAAAAAGTACGAAATTTATTTCTGTGTGCTGACCCTACAATTATTTAATTTTATTATTTTTATATTTTTTTGTATACAGTACAAGTAGTATGGTCATTTGGGTATGCTGATTTCACAAAGAACCAGTTTGCCCAATTAGCTCATATCGAAATAGCTCCCATCGAAAACATTCCAGAAAGGTTTACGGCTTTGTATATAAAAATAAAAAAAATCTTCGGACCCGTATACTTTTCTTTTCAGGGGGACATACAGTTCATTTTTTTTATCTGGACTCGTGTTTTTTTGTTAGGTTGGTGGCTTATGCCAGTTTGACTTAGTATTTTTAGTTTTAAAAATGGTACTTCTGCTAAAGAATTTAATTAAATACTTTGACACTGTCAAATTGACAATAATATTTAATATTGATAATTTACTTGTCAATTATAAATAAAAAGATAATTATGCCAAAAATAATAACAACGAATATGGATATAAAAGGCCTTTTAAGGGCAAAACTTCATTTTGATGAAATTATGCCAAATGCCACAATGGAAGAAAAAGTACATCGTCTTATGGACATTTTTGGAGTAAAAAAATAACGAATTTGGTTTTATAAATATTACATCACACACTATTTTCACATTATCCACCAATGGACAACATTTACGTTCACAAAAAAATTTAATTTCTTTTATATAAATTCTTTCCGTATTCCTATATTTAACTACTTTTTTATATGATTTTACTTATCCAAGCACCACCAAAGCCAAATTAATTGCATTTTTAACTACGAATTTCGACAACTCAACTTGACAACTGCACAATGTAACCTACAATAATTTATACATAACCACAATTAGATTTATAACTAGCTTAGTTTGTTTTAATCAATGCGACCAACTTAACAACTGTATTTACCAACCAAAACCCTAAATTTGCAACGTTGCCGCAGTCCAGATAAAAAAAATGAACTTTATTTACACATTAATTTCATTTCAACCCCTAATCGGGGACGGCATTCACCCTTATTTTTTCAAAATATTTTGATCTATTGAAGGGGCATTTAATTTTGTTTAAAATGGCGCTACGTTTTTAAAGTTTCCTGGTAGATGGATTGGTAGAAGGCGTGATATCGAATGGAAGAATATTTAATGGCCTTTCAACACATTAAAAAAATTGTGGTTAAAAAAATTATGGTGCATACGAAAGATTTTTTTTTATTTTCACGTACAAAGCCGTAAACCACAATTAACGCCCTTTTTAAGGTTTACATTTAATGCAGACAATCCAAGATTAACCAAAATACCACATTGTATTAGCGCAAAAATTGAGTTGACATGTTTTTGGGCGGAATTTTGTGACTGGACCAATCTAAAAAAAATACCTATTAAAGTTATTCGACATTTTTTGTGTTGGTGGAAAATGGATAGACATGCAATAGCGTCAAAAAGTGTGCCACAAATAAAAAATCATTTTGGACAGAACCGGACTGTCTAAATTTGTAAATGGTAAATTAAGTATCAAAAACAGTAAGGTTTGTTTACAAAAATAATACAATTTTTTTAAATATTTTTATTTTGTGCACGTTTTGTGTATGTATGTATTAATGATCAAATAACGCGTCGGTAATCTACCGTTCTATATACAGGGTGAGTCATTTAACTTGAAACTTTAAAATATCTCAGTTAGTATGCATTTTACAAAAAAATGTTTAAAATAAATATTAAATGATTCGAGGGGGAAAATCAATCAGTACAAAAATTGGTCCTCATACTCTCATCCTTATAAGGGGGAACAGGAGGTAAATTTAAAATTTCCAATGGAACCCCTTATTTTTTATTGCAGACTCGGATCATTCGACTAAAAATAGGTAGATTTTGTCTAAAACATTTTTTCATATTTGTTAGATGTCACTTTAATGAAAAAAATCAATTTTGTTCGATTTTTTTTCTGTATACGATAATAATTTTTGAATAAAATACTTTTTTTATATTTTTTAAATTTATTTATTTTTTAAATATTAATTAAAATGGTGGCCTTCGACAACAATGCATTTATTAATTCGCATTTCGTTTTATTATTCTGCTAACACTGCTCGAGCAGTGATATTCCCAAATCTCTAGATAATTCTCGTGTGCTTGGATGTCTGCTAATACATTAATTTCATTATTTCCACCTGTGACTTATGCTCGACGAACTCTTTATTTCGGTTGAACACTCCCGTTTGTAGTAAACTACTTGACTGTACGGTGAAATGAAGTACATGATCGAATTTTTTCCGGAAAACGCTGAGCGTAGATATTAACAGCATCATCAAGATTCCTGCATGCTTCTCCATAAATCAAAACCATTTCTATTTTTTCTTCCATTGTTAAAAAATCCATTATGAATAACTGCAAATTAATCTTCGAACTAAATTGATTAAATAATGCTAATCTATGTATAAATAGTTTCTTTATACCTCATTTTTTATTCCTCAATTAGGATTAAATTAATTATTTGACAAAATAATGTTTTTTTAACCTTATATGAGGTATTTTATTAAAAATAGTACAGTAATCCTTTAAATTAAAGGATTTAATGCTGGCAGGTAAAAAGTGACCATGGTGCGCAATTGATAATTATCACCGAATGAAATAATGAATAAAACTTAAACCAAAGGAAACTTAAATATTAGTTAAAAAAATCGTGAGTACTTAAAAAAATCAGATTTAATTTAATAAGATAATTATTACCAAAAAAAGTGATATTTTTATAGAAAAATTATTGCAGAATCGTATAAGAAGAAAAATTGAACAAAACTGATTTTTTTTTATTTCAGCGCCATCTATTACAAATATGAAAAAATGTTTTAGACAAAATCTACCTACTTTTAGTCGAATGATCCGAATCTGCAATAAAAAATAGGGTCTTCCATTGGAAGTTACCCTGTTCCCCATATAAGGTATGAGGACGAAATTAAGTACTGATTGATTTCCCCCTCAAATCATTTAATTTTTATTTCAAACATTTTTTGATGACTCACCCTGTATACAGTGACCGGCAAAAGTATGGAACAAATTCATTGAAAAATTCGGCTTTTTTTCTCAAAAAAATCATTGAACAGGTCGATTTTGTTTTTTAATTACGCATATTTTGATGTACAACGTGATCCCCTATAATGTCGCCCCCCTTTAACTTTTTTATTTTAAGTTTCCCAAAAAATTTAAAAGTGTGGTTATGTAGATACTAAAAAATACTTTTTTCTACGTATAAAGTTTTTTTTTTAATGGATCACCCTCTATATAGAGACGCGACTTGAAAAAAAAACGGTCCGTGTTTTTTGTTTTTTTTATAGGTATTTTTTGATTTTTTTTTTTTCAAATGGTTTTATTTCATATTTTAGTTTTTTTTCAAGATTAGTCCCATTTGCCTAATTTTTTATGTTTCCAGTCCAGGTCATGGACTAAAATTAGCCACTAAATGACATTGTTTTGATTTGGTCCTAAAAAAGTAACTACCTATAATATTTTTGATTCAGCGCTTGATTTTTCAAAAAGCTACCAAAAGCAATTTTTTCATGATTTTTCAGTATGGAAAAAACAATAGCAAATTCTTGTAGAACATTTATTCATTGGTAACCATTTTTAACGAAGATACAGTTATCCGAAAAATCGCAAAAAATTTGGAATTTTTTTTATCTTTTAATTTTTTCTATTACCTAGTGTAGAAATTTTAAATTGCTATTGGTTTCTTATGTGGAATCTACCAAATAATAAGAAATCAGATTTTTTAGTCTCAGTCAAAATTTTCAATATTGAAAAATGTAATATATTCTACATTTCACTTTATTATTAATATCTATACATTTTACTCAAAATTTCATTTTGAAAAATTACTCCATTTTATAAGATTGATGTTATTTATTGACAGAATATGCTTTATTGTAGCGTATGTTTTTTTACATCTCTATCGGGAATTTTCGTTTTTTGAAACAAATATTTATTTATTCGTCTACATTAATGTTGTCGCCTTCAAAATAGTCCCTATTGGATATTATGCACATGTGCCAGCTCTTCTTCCAATACTCGAAAAACTTCTAAAACTCGATCTTTGAGATAGCCTTTAGTTCTTTCAGCGATGCGCTTTTAATGTCATCTATGCTTGCAAAACGACGGCCCTTTAAGGTTCTCTTTATTTTTGGGAATAGGAAAAAGTCAGACAGAGGCATGTCTGGCGAATATGGAGGCTGGGGCATCATTACAGTATTGTTTTTGGCCAAAAATGTTCTTCAATATTTAACAATTTTAGAACAAATTTTGCCACGTTTGCCACGCGTTTCATACCCAAAACATTCGAAAAAATTTCATGGGATGAGCCAATCGATATACCAACATCATCAGCGACTTCTCTGATGGTTTATAACCATTTCTTCCACTTTTTCCATGATTTTATCTGTTAGCGGCTGCCACAGACAAAGTAAACAATGAAAACAGTTAAAGTTTTTATCATACTTCGGGGGCATGTATACCAACATAATAAAGAAAATTTTATGACAACCGGACCCTCTGAACCCGCGAAATTTAACAATTCCCGTTATTTTCTGAGCACACCTCGTATGGTTTGTTATACGAATTATTCTCAGAATTTTACAAGAAATCGAAAAATAAATTCGTATGGGGTGATGCATTGAAAAAAAATAATCTTTTTGTTTTTCCCTGTATATTGATAAATTTTCCATTTTTTTATACGTAGAAAAAATTTATTTTTTAGTACCTACATAACCACACATAAATTTTTTGTGACACTTAAAAAAAAAAAGTTAAAGGGGAGCGACATTATAGGGGTGAATTTAGAATTTTATAATCTATTCGAATCTCAAAAAAAGAGGGTGTACGATTTTAAAAAAAACGACCGATGACGTCATAACTTCTACAAAAATGGCAGCAAATATGAAAATTTTACATCAAAACGCAAAAATCGAGGTGTTTAAGGAATTTTTTGGGGAAAAAGGCATATTGTTAATGAATTTGTTTCATACTTTTGCCATGGTATCACGGTACCATGGTATAGTATTTATTACCTTATAATTTTACAATGCTTTTTTATACATTGCTTTAAATGCAGTCTCTGCATACTGGGTACAATTTTATCCACTTGTAAAATCATTTTTTTTAACCACGTTATGTTCAAAATAACATAACGCATGTAGGCAATTTCGACATAAAAAACTGTAACTTGTAAGACGACATGAAATTGACATGCCACGAAAGACGTGGATACAGATGCATACTTAAGAAATGTATTTGAACTAAGCAATTGTGATATTACGACATAGGGCCTTAAATTAAAAATATTATTTTTGCATCTTATTTCATCATCGGTAAGGCATAGTGAAGGCATAACAAAAAAATAACAGCTTGTTGAAAATATGGAAAAAACTATAATGCGATAATAATTACGTCGATACAAACGACATAGTTTTTTGTATTCAACCATATCATCGCCCTTATAAAATTCCAGCAATTTTAAATGGTGATTTTTCATTTGTTTTCTTGATATGACAAACATCGCGTTGTAGTACAAAAGTGAAAACAAATAGGTGAATTGGGGAATCGAATCTCTAGCATCAAAAATGTAGTTTGCTGAAAAATATGAATTACTTTCTATAGAAAATGATCTCTATAGAAAGCAAAAAACCACCTAGTGTGCCGTTGAGAATGCCGTGCTCTAATTGGTTTATTGCTTTCTATGGAGATGAACCTCGTCATTACAACATATTTAACTTCTACAACCCAAAGCAGATCAAACCACCATTGTATTTGTGAATAAAACACACAAAACAGACTTGTGGTTTTGAGGTTATGACAATGTACCAGTGGCGGCGGCTCGTGGGTCCATGGAGGGTGAGGCTACATGAGGTTAATTTTGTCTAAATACACAGAGAAAAAGCTTTTATATTGTGAATGGGTTAACCATTAAGCTAATGGTATACTGTATTTGCAATACCTGAATTACAGCTATGATCAAATGAATGATTGTCTTACTTTTATTTGTGCAAACCTGCTTAAAATTGGTTCAAACATAAGAAGTCATTGAATTAAATTGTGATTCTTTAAATCCGTATTAAAACTTAGTTAGTTAAAACATAAGAAATTATTGAATTAAATTGTTATTTAATTGAAGCCACAATGAATCTTAATGAAAACCTATCATTGGCATAAATAAAGTTGTGGTTTCTAATGAATGGCTACATTAAATGCAATCAAAGCTTTATTTCCTTTAAATATGTATATTCTTGTGCAAATATTAGTTGTTTAATACATTAATATGAACTTTAAATAAAATGAATTCTGGAAACTGCTTCTGGTGGTCTTGTGTACACAGGTTTTTCGATCCATAAAATGAAATTGTTCTGTTTACTATAGTAACAATTAGGAACCCACTAGAAGTGATGGTGATATTAGGCTCTAAGAAAGTTGCTGACCCATCACTAGCAACAGTTACTGTACTGGATGTGCAGGATCTGTCTGCCATGGCACATGGTTATTCTAAAACGAAATAGGAATTTCATCTTATGTATTTAGAGGCCAATCCTAAAGATTGCTGAAAGTCCTAAAGCAATATATACTTTCAGGATGCCCTGCAAGGATATCATGATGGTACTAAAAGACTATGAGAAGATTTTTATAAATAAATAAAAACTTCGTCCCTTTAAGCAGAATAGCTATTTTAAGGCATGACACCGAATATCAAGATAAACTGTGTCCATGGTATATACGTATATAAGTATACATTTACCTTTTTGTTATTATTTATATATAATTGAGTAATTAAATTACTGGATAATGCATGGCGGACATCCAATTAAAAAACATGTACAACTTACCTTGATAATTCGGAATTAGGAAGTACAACCCCCAAGAAATTAGCAAATATAACAAACAACCAAACACTACCTACACCAGAGATAACCCATACACTTACATTAATAGGCGTCACCAGAAATACCGATTAATCAGTTGATCACATTTACCTATAGGCACGAAAGCGATTGCAGGTTGCCGATGCGTGGTGTGGCAGGGGATGCCCTGGCGCGTTTGTATGAATTTTAGCAATCATTAAATTGAATATAGGCCGCATTGAAAAAATGGTAATGATAATTGGGCAAATAACAAGTATTTTTCAAGACAGTGAAAACATTGGTATTCACTGTAAGACAGTAATAACTTACTTTACCTTAGTTTCCTTTGGAATAAAAATCATAAACATTCAAAGAAACAAAGACTATTCTTATTTCATTTGTTTTTAATTTTTGGTTGAAGCATTATAACTTTTGATATAAATCAATGTTATATTTAATTAAATATTGTTAATTCTACCTTAATCAGATAAACTTTGAATGCAATCATTCCTAATTTTAACTTTATAATATTTTGTTATGGGCTGAATATAATATTTGTAATAACATCAATCCCTTATTCTCAATTGCTCCAAACACATTTAAGTAAATAAACTTTTATTGGAAAAATTAAAAAACAATCAATGATAGCATTGTTATTGACTATATCAAAAGCGTTTTTTCTGTGTACCTAAATTTCCAAGTCACCCGGGAGTTATACAATAATATTGTCCCCCACCACTCACTATATTTTAATTTAAATTTTCTTATTTATAAAATTAATAAAAATAATAAACAGCACGAAAATACCAGTTTTTTCATCTTATTAAAAAATATTGAAATGTTTTTATATCCCCACAGATAATTGTTTTATAAGTGTCCCTGGATGACTTTCTCAACTCCGTTAATATAGACTTACATTGTAATAAAATATCATAGATGGCTCTTACGTTGCCAGGTATTTGTTAACCTAAAAAAATAGTTACTGTTTAGTTGGATTCTTGGTGCCTGACATATTATTTTAAGGTTTTTTGGAACATTTTCGAGAATATCAAGTATTAAGTGTTCTAACGTGGAGCATAATTATCACTGCTGTTATTGGATATCAACAGGTAAGCAATTAGATGTTATAAAATATTATTACATATTTAAATAATATGAACAGGCAAGCGTTTATATTGTCTGGGACCGGGGTCTTTATAACCAGTAGACAGGTCAATAGCGGGAAATTTGAATAAAAACCTCACACCCGTTAATCTCACTGCTGTTAAAAACTTTTATAACGAAGGTGAGACATGTTTACGTAAGTGAGGTTTTATAGTACCTATTCTGGTATATTTGTTAATGAGGAGTTCGTTAACGTTTTCTGTTAAATTAATCTGAAATTTTCAGTCCCTTACACCTGAAAAATAATCAGGTCTTCATTATTGAGATGTATACTCTTACTGTGATGACGAGTTTCCTGTATCTTCATGGGTTAGCAATCAGTGACAAGGAAAACCGATCGACGATTTTGTGGTAGTTAAACTGTGCAGTAAAGTAGTGTATTAAAGAACTAATTTTCTTAATTCACTCCTCCGTTAATATTGAATTGAAGTTTTTACAGATATTTTCTTAGATTTTTTTTTCAAGCTTGGAGTATTCGTGTATACAATAACATATATATCTGATTATTTAGGTAAAATCTAAAAAATTTTTTTTGTAAAATTGATACCGGGAAAATCCACAAGTTGATGATGACCCATATACAAATACTATATAATCGAGAAAAAACTATAAAAGATCATACATCAGTTTTTGCTAGTAAGTAGAAGCATTACAGGCTATACATATTTCGCCTATGTTTGCGCGGTTTGAGCGTGGATTTTAATTTACCATGATTGATTGAATTTTTACTCAGAAGCCTACCCTGACGAGCCGCCACTGCAATGTTCAGTTATTTAACACAAGAATAGTGGAAAAGATACTTACGTATAACTGCACTTATTGCCCCAAACCCTAATGGAAATGTACAAAATAAAGTTATAGTTAATATAATTTTTCTTATCCAGTCAATTTTGGTTGGCCATATTAAGAAATAATTAAATAGTATTACAATGGGTTTAATCATTTTTAATGTTTATTGTTGTAAGGGTTTTGAATAATGGTGAATTAAACTTGAAGTTAATGAACATTATCGGCGATTAAAAATACATTTTTTCTCAATTAGACAAAAAAATATTTAAAGTTGTTTTCTTTTAATTAAACTAAATTACATTGTCTGGAATTATTACAGGGTATATTCGTACGACCATGTTTTTCGTTTTTCATTAAAACTTTCAGAAATAGGTTTTTTATTAAATAATATTCATTGAAAGGCAGCCTGTTTCGGTCTTTTGGTCCTCATCAGGGCCGGGCAGCCATTTGGTGAGAATTACACTTATAAACAAATGCCGGACCGTCCGGGTTCAATTTTCGGTGGAGAGATATTTTTTTTATTTTTTTTTCTCCCAAAAATACTTAATTTTATAAAAAAAATGCTTTTTTATTGTCAAATTAACTTGATACAATAAAATAAACGATATTCTAGTGCAAAATTACTTAAAAAAATAAATAATTGTTACCAAATGGTTTATTTTTACCAAAAATAAATCAAATCAACAATAAACAATTATGGGTACGGTAGAGTAGCGAATATTCTACTGTTTTTAATATTTTATAATAATGCGGCTTACAGTGGCGGCTCGTGGGTTTACAGGTGGGTGAGGCTACATAAAGTTAATTTTGTCTAAATACGAATAAATTTCCACGTCACCCGGGAGGTATTATTCTGCGACGCGTTGACCTTTTTTAAAATGGAGCCGATAGCACTACTAAACCAAAAAATAAACTCTAAAAAACAAAACAAACAAAATATCACATCAAAGACTAGTTTTAATCTTAAACTTAAAAATATAGTCTTAAAAAAGTTAAAAATAAATAAATTAATCAAAAAATAAAAATAAAACTAAAAAGTCGACCCCTACCTAAGTATTAAAAAATATAAAATACTATACGTCTATCTTTTAAGATTGAAAATTTATCTATTATTTGGTCGTAAAATTGTGGGTCTGCAGTGAGATTTAAAAGTAATTCTAAATTTTTAAACCGCGTCTCTAATTGAAGAATTATGCAATCTATTATTTCAAAATATAAAATTTGCTTAATAAAAACTGCTAAATCTATCTTAGTGTGTTCCCTACAATAATTAAATAAGAAATTTTACTAATCGAGACAAAAACTATAAAAGATCAGCCAAAAGTTTTAAATAATTTAATCTGAATCAAAACAATAACGTGCTCTACAAACGCTAAGAGAAGACTGGCAACCTTCTTTGTCCCACCATAAACGGACCACCAATCAGAACAAACCAAGCTAACTAAATTTCGCCTCATCTACGGTGTTTATTCGCGAACTTACGGCGATATTTTTGTTGGTGAGTCATTTTCGCTTTCAAGAGGTAAATGGGAGCTTCCGAGGCTGTGAAAATTTCGCCTCTGCCCAAGCGACTCTCAACGAGGCACGTTAACTTGACGCGCTTTGCGCCTGGATTTTTATTTACGCTTAATATGATTGATTGGTTTTTTACTTTTTATTGGGTAGAACTGTTTTAAAAATACACTTGTAATAGGCAAAAATATAAATACAAAAAGTCGTTCGTTCCTTCATTTTAAGGGTGAGGCGCGGCCTCAGAGGCCTACCCTGACGAGCCGCCACTGGCGGCTTATTTGTAATAACGCGGTGTAAAGCCGACAAGCATGCCGCTCTTTAGGCGCGTGCCGAAAGCAAATTCGCTTCTGTTTTTATGCGAAGGATGTTTTAAGGTATTTATGAAATTTTATTATTATAATAATTGTAATAAACCAGCAGTACATGATTAGGCGCGTGCTGGAATAATTTTAGGGCCCGGGAAATATTTCCCTTACAGGGCCCTTCCACGCCTTAAATTTTATGTCTTAGAGAAAGGGTTGGGGAACTGGTAGGGGTATTGTGTTTGTGTTATTCAAATCTTACGTAGTGTGCTGTGACGGTCACTACTCACTAATAACCAGGGACTTGTAACGCGTTTCTGGTATGGTTAAAAAAATATTTTTTACACAAATTTTATACTGTTATATGTATATTTCTTTTGAAATTATCCCTGTCTATTTCTCTCTCTTTCACACACACATACAACTAAAATTTCTCACATTCCCTAGTTTATAAGAAGTTTCACTTTTACCACATGATATTTTTTTTTTCGTAAAAAAATTGGTTAGAATGTACTATGCTCCACACCTCAAAGTCCCACCACGTGACTACGTACGGAACGCAGTCTTTTGAAAATTTGGCATTTAAGGTTATGTATTTGTCATATAGTCAACGAAAGAAATAACATTATGTTTAGGCGTTAAAAATGTATAAATTTTTATAACATTACAATAACAATTGGTTGGTTTAAGAATTTAGGAATATAAATACTGCATTTAATGAAATTCTAAAGTGTATGGTGCCAAATAAGTAGTATTGTTGTGCATTTGGTCCAAATATCTCGTTTTCTCCAAAAAATAGTTTTAACTAAACAGCATTTATTAAAAAAAAATCTAACTTCTCTATTATGGAATTAGTATATCTTTATTAAAGGTAGGTTAATATATTATAACAAAAATATCATCTAATTTTGTAATTTTAAGGTTGGAAAAATTTATTTTGACCAAAATAAATAAGTGTTTTGGATTATTTGAAAGACTGTATAATATGGTATTTAAAAATGTGATAGTTTTTTTTAATCCAGCTTAAAGTGTACCTAAACTATAAGTGAATTACAGCAAAAAAATATTGCTAGAAACACCATTTATATTGCTAGAGCAGCAATAGGCTGCTAACCAAACGAATATATTTGTTTTAGCAATGTATGTGGTAGTCTATATATGAAACATAAAATATATTTGCCCTAATTATTTTTTTATTTAACTTTAGTATATATTTCTTTCAGTGTACATAAAGCTTCAACTGAATTTAATCTACATCGAAAAATCATTATAACTTTAAAATTTTTAATAAATCATATGTCATGGGAGTATTAGGGGAAGGTGGGGGAATTCTGCGCATCTAAGCAAAATCTCTAGTATCTTTGTTAAGTTTAAATGTGAAATTTTGCAATTAATACCAGCGATAGTCTACTATGTTTACTATGTGTATATAATGCGCAATTTATAAAAAAAAATGTTTGGTATGCAAAAACTACATTTTTTTAAATAATGCATTTGCGCAAAATTACCCACCTATCAGGGTAATTTTGCGCATCATAGTGGGAAAATTTGCGCTGTATAGAGAAAGATTTGAAGGTATCTAAATAAACCGTTTATTTCTATAATATTATTATATTAAAACATAAAAATAAAACAAAACTATTTTCTCTATGAAACAAACAAAACAAACAAAATCAAAAATAAATAACTAAAAATAAAATTTTTGTTCTTAGAAATAAGAGGGTCTACATGCAGCATTTGTCACATATGTAGTTTTTTTTGCTACACTCCGCGTGTGCCCAAATGGAACTGTTTATGCTGAACAATCTAGGCTCCTGTATACCAAAGCTCCCATATTGGCCAAATTTTGCAGCGCAAAATTACCCCAATTTTTCAGCGTAAAATTATCCCCATTGCAAGAAAAATATTGTGATACTAAAAAACTTTCCAAAAGTTAACCTGAACAATTTAAACATACACCAGATTACGAGGAAATATCATATAAAGTTGTGTTATAAACATTTAAGCGATTGGACAGAAATTTAAACTTAACTCGTAGCGGAAACGACATGGATTTCTTAGATCAACGTACATGTATCACAGTTAGCTAGTGACCATGGTCACTAGCTAAATGCTACAAGCTTAATTGCGGAACACTTTAGTCCCCGTATACCCAAAGCAACGTTTCCAAGTTTGCAACATTCAAAAAATGTATTATTTACTTCATATCTGGAAGAATTGTTTATGCGTAAAATTACCCACCGCGCAAAATTCCCCCGCCTTCCCCTAAATATTTTCACATTGCAAGTTTCTCTAAAAATTGTTTGTTTTCTTATAATCTAACTTAAAGTAGATATGCCGAGAGGTATGCACAAGTTTTGCCATTGGAAGTACCTATAAAAGATTCAATTTCATTTGAACCATATTCAACAATTATTTAGTATATCTATATTTATTTATGACCATATTAACACACTCGTCTAAATAATCCACTTATTTATTTTGGTCAAAATAGATTTTTCCAACCTTAAAATACAAAATTAGATGATATTTTTTGTTCTAATACATTAACCTACCTTTGATACAGATATTCTTATTCCATAATAGAGAAGATAGTTTTTTTTTTAATAAATGTGGTTTAGTTAAAACTATTTTATGGAGAAATGTAGACCCAATGCACAAAAATATCACTTATTTGGCACCATACACTTTACAATTTCATTAAATGCAGTATATTCCTAAATTCTTAAACCAACCGTTGTTATTGTGATACTATAAAGATTTATTAACTTTTAACGCTTAAACATAAGCGGTAACACTATAAATATTATTTCTTTTATTGACTTTACTTTGACAGATACATAACCTGAAAAGCCTTAAATGTCAAATTTTCAAAAGACTGCGTTCCGTACTATTTCTCATAATTACTGGGTGATTCCATATAAGATTGGTTGTAGGTACTCCAAATCATACTCCAACAAACAAAATTGTAGAGTAACAGTTTGTTTCGCAATAAAACCAATTAAATTAAAAATAATCTAATTAAGTCTTACTTTAAAGAGCGCGAGCTGCTTGCATATAAAAAAATAAACAAAAAACTTTTATCCAACCACTTAAACCTACTTTTCAAGCGGAGACATTTAATTTCATTAAATACAAAAATACACAATTAAAGAGTTACAGAATAAATTACGATTCCCTTTGGGCCGCAATTAGTCGCGCTCGAAGTTGGAACATTATTAAAACGAATTTTTTTCCAATTTAAATTTTAATTCAACCCATCACGATGCATGTTGAGATTTACATTTTTTATTACTTTACGAGGTGTGTTTAAAGAGTAGGTAATTTTTTTAACAACTTTAACAACAACTTAACTTCACAGGCAGACCAAAACAATTTTTACTCGCGATCGAGACATTTTCAGATGGACAGCGCGGTCCTGAATTCAGTGGTGTTTGACTTTTGCCGAGCCGTCTTCATTCATTAAGTGCATCGAAGTATTATTTTTATTTACTTTTTTTACTGTTCATCCAACAAAGTAATAGTTGTTATCATATTGTCATGGCAATAATTAATACTTTATGTTTATATTAAATCTTTGTCGAACTTAAAATGTTTTTGTTAAATCTATAGTTGTGTGTAAATTGCGCTTACGTAAAGTAATGTGCAGTTGTTATAGTAAAATTTGTTCATTTTACTATAGCATATTTTTTTTTTAAATTACTATCGTTGTAATTCAAATTAATTTTATTTCAGTTAGAAAATCTTTGTTACTAGCTTACGTTAAGAAAAATAACAAAAATTGTATTGCTATTAAAAGATTTTTTTAATATTTACTATTGTTTTGCAATGGTAACAAAATTTTTGTTATTTCCCTTAAAAAGAGGGGGAAAGGGCTCTCCTTGGTAAACATAACTTTATAATCCACAGTCTGTGTTATAATATTATTCATTTCACTTATGCGAGTGAAATGTGGTAAAATCTAGCATGATAAAAACATAAAAAGATCACTAAGAAAATTAAAATTTAGACGTTTTCTAAAAGAAATATTTAAGGTATATTCAATTAACGAAGCAGACTTGTTGTTTATAAAGTGAGTTCATATTTTTTTTATTTTGTACATCATATAATATGAGTTAATTTTTTTGTTATAATAAATAATTTGTTTTAATGCCTGGCAATTATTTTAAAAAACCACCCAACAGGTTGAAAATGTGACTATTGATACAATGAAAATAGTTTATTGAATTAACAATTAATTTGTTGTTAAATTTACATAAATTTTATTAATATTATAAAAAAAAGTTTTATTTTAAATGAAAAGAGATTTGTAAAATTTACAAAATTTCTATAAATAATACCAGTAGGGTTTTATTAATATCTACTACAAAACGTTTTTGTAAAAGGAATAGAACTGTTTTTTTGGACAAATAATAATAACTATATTTATCAATGCGTTTCTGCATCTGGAAAAGTGTTTATTATTTTTATAAACATAACGTAAATTTACTTTATATTAATGCAAATGCTACTGAAAGCAGCGTTTTTAGATAAATAATTTTTTGCCGTAACAAAAGCAATTGTTGGACGAATAGGGATCTTTACTTTATTAAGACAAACTACTTTTTTTGTTATAATTATTAAACAATTTTCTGAGTATCGTTTGAATATCTTTAACTTTAAATAACCTGTTAAATAAAAAGTTTAAGAAATGGCGAATTCGCCGGGATTAATCTATAGACAAATGCGCGTTCGCCATTTTTTTTTTTTTTGTAAAAATGTGTAGGACGTTTATTTTTCGACACATTTTCGAGTTTAGCAGTGTAATTTTTAAGGTAATTTATTTATGGTCAGTGGCGTGCAGTGTCATTTAAAATGGGCTATGCAACAGAATCGAAAATTTCTTTCTCTGCCCAAGAGTATGCATGGCCAACAATAAATTTTATTTTTATGACTACACTCGCAGAGCCATTTATAATTGTCATATTGTCATTGTTTTTTATTATAATATCAAGAAGTTTTCTTTTGTTGCTGCACAGTTTTTATGTCCGGGGTATCTAACAATCTTAACAAAATTTTGTTTTTCTGTAAATGTTATACTTGAAAGGGCTTACTGTTAATAAGTTTTTCCAGACAGTTTACACTGTCATGGCACTGGCACTCCACACTAAAACTATTTACAAAATCTTTATAACTAACAAAACTAACTCACAATCACAAACAACAATCCTTTGCACCTAGACGGTCTAGGTCTAGGCTAGACCAAATATCTTATGTCGGATATCGGGACAGTATTATAATATTTAGCCAAGCCAAGAGAGGGCGCGGATTTTATAATTTTTTGACGTTTTGACGTTTTTGACCTTTTTGACGTTCAATTATATCCGTAGTTATCAAATTTTTGTAAGATTTTGTGTATTTGTGTATTTTTATTGTGTATTGTTTCTAAAGTTTGTATAATAATAATAATTTATAAACGACACTTTGACCGAATCATAATCTTTCAGATGGTAGGCATGTATTGTTTAATAAAATTTATCTACTCCTACATTGACGATCTGTGACTTTATGGCGTTTTAGTCACGGGCTGAAGTTAGCAATAGTGGCTTTTGGGCATTTTAGTCACGGGCTGAAGTTAGCTTTATTATAAATTAGAGAAAAGTGAGGTTAATTCAGTTGACATTTGACAGATGTCAAATTTTTAACAAATAAAATTATATTTAAATTCTTCTTTGCGTTCGTCGTAGATAAAGTATAGTATGCAACACGTTTTATAAACTTATCTAGACACTCGTTTTTATTAAACACTCGCTTGCAAGCTTCGCTCGTGCTTAATAAAACTCGTTTCTAAAATGGCGTTTATAAAACTTGATACATAATATCCTATTATGGATTTCAATTTCAAAATAATGATCAATGCGACAGTTACTATTGATAGACTATCATAAATAACAAAAACAATGTTTCTTACCAAATATGAATGGTACTTTTGGGAATAAGATAATGATTCAACGAGTTTTACAAATTAAAAAAATTACAGATTTTACAAATGAATACTAAATACCTACACTTGTTTTACATTTACATACATTTGTTTTCCTCATTGCTTTTCCATAAATCTGCGTTAGTTTATAAAAGTTGCTTGAGAATTACTAAACAGCATAACCACAGAAGTACCTTAAATACATGGTGGAAAACTAAGTTATTGTTTTCGTTACTAATTATATTTAAAATCTAGCCACAAGTTAGATTTTAAATATAGCGCCAATGAAGTAACCAATCAAATACGTTGATTTTCCACCAATTAAAAGCTATGTTGGCAACAGTTGCCTGTAAACACGTAATTTAATTTTTAACCAAGTTCAGAGAGTTAAGATATAGACCAGTGTAGAAGCCTTTAAAAATGGTAAAAAGAGAAAAAAATAACAGTAGGATGAAACCCATTGGAAAAGGAAGGGAATACATTAAAAATTAAAGGAAAAATAAATTACGGGCGATCTGAGTTCGGGAAGTGGGGGGGCGGGTTTAAGGGTAAAAAATGGTTTATCTCGATTTCCGGCAAAACTACAAGTCCTATGGAAAAAAGTTAAATGTCAAAGTTGTAGGTAATAAGATCTACAACTTATGTATTTACAATTTTTTCACATAACCTCAAAATTTATGTGAAAAATTCAAAAAACCAAGTTAACATAACCAAAAATTTTTGGTTTTTTATTTTTATCTTTTAAAAAAAAAAAAATTTCCACGAAATTTGGTGAAAACTTACCTTTTTATGTCCCAAATACACTGTAATTTATTTGATTTGAAATATTTATTATTTCGCCTTATTTTGACTTAATATCAAAAAAGCACCCTAATTTTCAATCGAAAATTCTCGCGTCAAAATATCAGCTTTTTTGAAAAAGTCGGTGTGCGTTTTGTTCGATGAACTCTCTACTTTCTGATGGTGTAAAAAAAATATACATTACTATGGTAAATGTTCTCAGAAAATACAAAAAATATTATAATGAATAACGTAATCAGAATGAAGTATCTAAATTCAATAGTATGATTTACATGTATTTTTATATTTTATGAGATCATTATAATATTTTTTGCATTTTCTGAGAACATTTACCATAGTAATGTATATTTTTTTTACACCATCAGAAAGTAGAGATTTCACCGACTTTTTGAAAAAAGCTGATATACATATTGACGCGAGAATTTTCGATTGAAAATTAGGGTGCTTTTTTGATATTAAGTCAAAATAAGGCGAAATAATAAATATTTAAATAAATTACAGTGTATTTGGGACATAAAAAGGTAAGTTTTCACCAAATTTCGTAGAAAAAAATTTTTTTTTGAAAAAGATAAAAATAAAAAACCAAAAACTTGGTTTTTTGAATTTTTCACATAAATTTTGAGGTTATGTAAAAAAATTGTAATTACAAAAGTTGTAGATCCTTTTATTACCTACAACTTGGCCATTTAACTTTTTTCCATAGGACTTGTAGTTTTGCCGGAAATCGAGATAAACCATTTTTTAACCTTAAACCCCCCCCCCCTCCCACTTCCCGAAGTCAGATCGCCCGTAATTTATTTTTCCTTTCATTTTTATTATATTCTTCTCCTTTTCCAATGGGTTTCATCCTACTGTTATTTTTTTTGGTTTCAAAAATTATCGACCCTGGTCTAATAGTCATCTATTGGTTTGGTTTAGGGTCGGGACAGTATTATAATATTTAGCCAAGCCAAGAGAGGGCGCGGATTTTATAATTTTTTGACGTTTTGACCTTTTTGACGTTCAATTATATCCGTAGTTATCAAATTTTTGTAAGATTTTGTGTATTTGTGTGTTTTTTTGTGTATTGTTTCTAAGGTTTGTATTATAATAATAATTTATAAACGACACTTTGACCGAATCATAATCTTTCAGATGGTAGGCATGTAGTGTTTAATAAAATTCATCGATTTAACAGTATTCTTCAATTTCAAAATAATGACCAATGAGACAGTTACTTTTGGTAGACTATCATAAATAACAAAAACAATGTTTCTTACCATATATGAATGGTACTTTTGGGAATAAGTATGATAATGATTCAACGAGTTTTACAAATTAAATACAATCAAATACGTTGATTTTCCACCAATTAAAAGCTATGTTGGCAACAGTTGCCTGTAAACACGTAATTTAATTTTCAACGACAAATTTCAAAATTTATTAAAAAAATTCAAGTATTACAAATTTAGTAAAAGATATAATAGAAATTTAAAATGGTCGTATAAAACCTGTAATTCTTGAAATTTTTTAATAAAATTTGAAATTTGTCGATAAAATTCAATGAATTAAATATTGTACCACTTTAATTTGAATTATCTTAATTTGGGGGGGCAGGAGGCTGGGGGGCACACTTAAAAACTAACTTTTTTCGCAAACTTCAATTTAAATTCTGCTTGCGCAGAACTTGTCTATATAATGTCATATAAATTTGGTGTGGGTTCCATATCTAATAATTGAGATATCGGTATACCCAAAATCCACCAGCCGCCACTGATGTGTAGAAAAGAACAAATTCGTCTCGTCTAGTCTAGTCTCTTTGTTTGACTTTGATGTTTTTTTCTGTGATATAATTAATATTTTAATTGGCGATTAAGATAAACTTTATAAAAATTATAATTTATATTATCGGAATTAAAATTAAATGGGATAAGATAAAAAATGTCAAAAGTGCATCGAACATTTATTAATAAATAAATGTTATCGATTTTTTTAAATTATTTACATCCAAGAAAATCTTTTTATACAAAGAACATTATTTATTTAATCCTTTTTCGTGCAGTATACGTAAAAGATTAAGTTGCGTCGATAAATGTTAAATAAGCAGGTTTCACCTACTATTCTTTTAAATAGTGTGGTCTATTTCCTACCGAGAAAACATTTTAAATAATTTATTTTCGGTTAAAAAAATTTCTGGGGGTGAGTTATTATGAAAGGTGGAGGCGTCATTGTGGCCTTGCAGGAATTTGCGTTGTTAAATTTGGGCCCAGCAGGCCGAGGAAAAAATGCGGCGCGTTATTTATTTACGTCAAGAAGGCGAACGTAAAAAATACCCTCTGACTTTTGCCACACAAGATTACATAATTTATTAGCTTTTTATTTTAGGGACGGTTAAAAAAGGGGTCGGGTGTGGAATAAAACAAAAGTTCAAATTAATTTATTTTATTATACAAAAAATATGCACAGTGTGTACACAATTTTTGATTCCTGAGCTACACGCTTACTGCATCTTATCTGGCAACACTGGTTCAAAATAAAATGTTGTTATGTTCCTTACAAATCATTTTTATCTCCACGTGGTCTATAATTTAAACTATATTGTTGTCAACATTCGATAAAGAAATACCTTGTTATGGCCTAGGCCAATAAAAAATTTTATGAGGCAAGTAATTAGTTCGATTTTTTCTCGCTAGGGGTATTGTTTTGACGAATTAATCCTTTTCTAAGAAATTAACGTACTAAACTGGTTTAATTTATTTATAATAAGCACTAATTTGTTTGTTTTACTGTTAATGTTTAATATTTTTCATTAAATTATTGTAAAATTAAATATGAATAATAAAACAAAAAGTGAGGTTAGGCAACCAAGAAAACGCACGATTCTTTTTCTACGATTTAAATTATCTTTAAGTTTTAATTTGCTTTAAGTTTTCAGTGAAATTAAATGTTAAACACAGCTTAAACATTCCAAACTACCGATTTTTTAAATAAAAATCCAAACAAATTTAAATTAGATACCTACCTACCTATTTATTAACCAAATAATTGAATTCAATGTAATAGCAAAAATCCATTTCTCTACGACTACTTAAGAATAGTAACATTCTAGTGTAATTTTTGATCATAGAAAGGATGTTTTTCTGCAATACTGTGCGAGAATATTCCTACTCTTGTTTAAGAATGGTCACAAGTAACGACATCTCCTGGCTGTTTACTAAACGTAAAAAATTTAAAAATATTTAAATATTACTGTATTATTTATTAATTAAAAAATAATAGCAGTTGTATAATTAAGGTTTAGGCACAAAAAATTAGTTATATTTATTGTTTTTAAAATAATCAAATCAAAATTATAATAAATTTGATATTAAAATGATAAACCAGTTACCTACTATACCGGCTTTGAAGTTTTGACAGATTCAAAAAGTTTAAAAAAAGACCTTTAAAATGTAGAAAAAGAATAGATGTTGACATAGATTACTTGTAAAATTAGTTTTGTATTTGTTACAATGTTATTTTTTTATTAGTTAGTGTAAATAACTATTTTTAATTATAATAAAGATTTAGGCATACCATTTGTTTATATTTATTATTATAATTTACATTATAAAATTGTGACGCACACTGGGAGGAATTTCAAAAATCGCGGACAAAACCCTATTTTGTAAAAATCAACATAGTAAATTTTAAATTACGAGTTATAAAAAAAGAAAGCACAGAGATTATGATTTTAAAAGAAATATATTTTTTTATGATAAAATGCCCGCTTAAACTTGCTTAAAAAGTCACATTGTTCGTGTCGATTTTTTAGAGCAAATTGTATGTAAGTTTTTTAAGCCCATTTTTGTTTTGCGTAATTAATGAAAGGAAATGATGGTATATTTTACTACATTCCTTATCCTTGTTCTTTCATATAAAAGTCTAAAATTGAAAATTTTACCATAAATACGGTTTTTATAAACCTTTTACCATCGCCTTTAAAAGTAGATAAATCTTTTACAAACCACAAGATATTTCGTTAGGTGTGCCTTGGTGTGAGGCAAAGTATTTGGTACCAGAACGTTCATCAAATTTTCTTTTTTTAAAGTCAAAAGAATTAAGCTGCCTTTTTTTGCCTGTTTGGTCAGCAGAATATGAAATATGTCCATGAATTTATCATATTAGTCGAATATTTATAAGTCATCATAGTTGCCTTTTGCTAGTTCTAAAACGTCAGTTTCGAGTGAAAGTCAATCATACATACAATCTCATCGTGTTTTTGTGTTTATTAACGCTTTATAATAATATTTGGTAAGTTATAATATTAATATTAATATAAATATTACATGTTTATTTGAATAACTTGCTTCTTTTTAAGTAGAAATGCCATCAACGACTAATAAGGAGTTGTATGAACTTATTAAAAATGTTAGTAACAAAGAAAAACACAACAAACTTTTAAAGTATATAACCGATAACCTGGATATTATTGATAAATCTTATATTGTCCCCTGAATCCGAAAATATCGTCAAAAGTTAAAAAAGTAAAACAGTTTTTGAGATATAGTCAATTTTTCATTTAATATGAAATTGACTATATTTCAAAAACTGCTCCACTTTCATAATTTTTTATGGCATTTTCGGATTCAGGGGACAATTTTACATAAGAATTGGATGTTAAATTTACCATTATATTCCATGGTTAACTATGGTACAAGTAAAAAAGCAGCCAATAATAACTATTAAATTAGTCATTTTTGACTAATTCATTTTTAGAGAGTAGGTAAAAAACGTAGATTTAACCGGTTTTGCTTTAAAGTCAACTTTTAAATGTTATTTTAACATCAATATAGGGTTTTTTGGACCAAGTCACTCTAGTAGTCGATATAAATAAAGCAAAAGATGCGAAATTTACAAAGAAAAGATGTATCGAAAAAAATGTATATAAGTGATTTAGCTCGAATATTCCTTAATTGTTATTGTTTTTTTGTTTATTTTTCTATTTTTAGCTTAGGTAATATTGCGTAATATATTTGTTTATTAATTTATGTGTTTGGAAAATGGAGGATCGACAATATCGAACTTTTCCAAATTGTTTAAAACAAATTTGTGAATTTGTGTACATAATTAAAACATTTTATTAATATTAATATTTTAGCATAAATTTACCACCGCATAAACCTTAAAATGGCTTAAAATAATGTGTCCCTAATTTTGTCCGCGATTTTTGAAATTCCTCCCACTGTGTGACGGCACAAAATGGTTTGACAATACAAAAAACTTAAATGTCAAAAACTGCTTGGTTTCTTTTCTCTGTTTAAAATTATACGTAAGCGTTACTATTCTTACGTAGTCGTAGAGAAAATAATGTCTGAAACACGTTTGGAATAGCATATTTCACTCTCGTAAAACCGTCACACTCGCCTTCGGCTCGTGTGTCAAATTTTTCCTCGAGCGGAATATGCTGTATTCCAAACTTGTTACAGAATGTACTATTCTACTTAAATCATGTTGCTATGTAGGTATTGTCAAACTATTACTGCTTCTAAAGGCAATAATAATTATTGTATATTTAATGTAATCTTTAGCTAATAAATAAATGAGATTCTAAAAAAGTGAGGTTAGGCCGCTTTGATATTGAATTAAATTGACCTATATAAAGTGCTTTGAAGATAAAATGTTGTATGCCATTCGGCCAAGAAGTGCCTTTTTGTGCTTCGTTCAATTGTAGGCCTCCGCTACGCGTCGGCCTTTAAACCTTGAGCTTAGCACAAAAAGCCTTACTTCTTTTAAGAGGTTAAAACCTAATAAGTCATTAGTAATGACATAAATAACTATTATTGAAATTGTTTTAACAATACAATTCATTAATATTAGGACCAATAATTATCACAGCGACAATATTTTTCTATTCCCATCTTTAAAACACCCATCGTTTATGTTTCCATGACACTAAGTGACCTTTTGACAAGTTGTGGCTTTACAACGTTTTAGTCACGGGCTGAAGTTAGCAACAAATGTCATACAATCGTTAAAATAAAGTGCCCTGCTTGTAAAATAATATTAAATGTAAAAATTATTTCATTATCTCCACACAAAAATACAAAAGTATTAAATAGTTTCTCAGAGCCATATTTGAAAAGTTTATGTAGATGAACATTTTACTGACATTTTAATTTCGCAGGCAGTAAACTAGATTTTACTTCATTTCGGGTAAAGACCACTGTGGAGTGCTAATAAAACATTTTCTTTACTTTCTCTGTAAAAAACTCTTTCTATATCCATTAGCCGGTTTATTTTCAAGTTCTATTGTTTCATAGATGTCGCTCTATACAAATATATATATTTAGATAATAATAATAATAAGAAAAAGTATAGTGGCTGTTAAAAATGGCGTTTATCAAACTTGATATATAATATTATATTATTTAATACTTACCTTGTTTACACGTTACTAAAGATGTCACTTTTCTTGATTTGACATTTGTTGACATTTAAATCCTGTGTTTGTTATACGCTAAAGAAGTATCAGGTTTTCGCAACGCACGCGCCATCTGGTGGACTTCGATAGCATTGTGTGAATTTAAGAATTGTCAACAATACATTTAAAGCATACATCATTTTTAAATAAATAGGTATTTTTTTTACAAAAGAGAGAAAGGCAGAAATCTTACTCGACAAATTTTGTTCAATTGCACAGCTAAATCGCGCGCGTTTTACATTGCAAGGAAAAAACTAAAAAACTGGTTTAGTACTCGATTTCGATTGATTCAGAAACTCAACGCTTATATACAGGGTGTTATGTAATTAATGTTATATATTAAAATGGGTTGTCCCTTAGGGTCCATAAAGAAGCACCTAAAACTTTTTTATCTAAATTCCAAAGACTAAAAATAATTTATAATAACCTTTATCCTACCAAAAAGTACTCCACTGATAGACTAGGAACTTTAGGCTAATCTGGTTGCCTAATTTAATTTATTATGTTATGGTTGGTAATAACAGCGTTTCCAAATTCTTTCAAAGAGGTTGCCAAGCATTGTTTAAATTTAGCTTAATTACAAAAATGACAAAATCAACATTGCAAATTGTCAATTTGGCGTTTTTATTTTTAACTTTTATGACAGATTCTAGTGCATTCCTTTAAAATTTTAGGTTATGTGCTCAAATTGTAAATATCTTAACTAAGGGAAGTGCTTTTGGATTTATTTACACAAATTAAATGTTTAAAGTTTGACCTGTGTATCCCGGTAAACAGAAAGAAAAAAACCGTGGAAAAAATTAACTTTGTGGTTATGGATTTTTTAAAATAGGTACTAAATTTTCTAATCATTGCTTAAACTAATAGCTGGATGAGTAAATAAATACAGAAGGGTATTAGAGATTTAAGGGCATAAAACTTTTGTATTTATTGAATTTTTATTTATTTTTTGCAAGAAAAATTTTTAGTAACAATTTTTTACATCTGGCAACGCGCAGCTACTTTGTTGGTTGGTATCTATGTACTCACAGAGCACAAGTGTGCAGAGATAAACCAAGTGTAACCAGTGGCATATCACAAAAAAATATAAAAAACTTCTAATGCATATTTTTTCTTTATCTTTGGAAAAATATTTTTTTAAATATTTTTTCTTTACTCCTTATGTCAAAAGGTATTCAGTATTTTAATATATAACATTAATTACATAACACCCTGTAGTTATGTTAGTAAGTATAGTTTATCTAAGGGATCATGGTGAATTATTGAGTTTTCAATTCTAAATAAAATTCAAGAACTAAATCGTTGAATTTTCATGTTTTGCCAAAGGATCCAATTCGGTAAGTACATTTGTTGGTGCAGAATTAACTAATGATAACTTTACCTAATATAATTTATATTTAAGTTTGGACATTTTTAAGAAATTAGTAAAAAATAATTTTTGCACAAACATAACCTTAGAATCGTACATTTTTATATTTGAGTTTTCTAAAAAACGCCGACAACTGCATTTTGAACAACAAAATATACCTACGAATTCATGGCAACATAATAATACATAATATAATGGTATTTTACCGTTAAGCGGAGACTTTCTTAAACAAGGCTTTTAATAATGCTAAATGCTGTTTGAATTTAGACGACTTATTTGTTTGACGATTTTTACTGAATTGAAATGTTTACACTTTTCACGTTAATTATTACTAAAATGTGAATTTATTGTATCAAATATGTACAATTTATATTTACAGGGACTGTATGAAATTTATTTCTTTATTCTAATTAACACTGTTTATTGGAAAACCCAGGATTTCCTCTCGAAATACACTTAACAACACAACAAACCGTGCCACGTTTTTTTTCGATATTTTTTTAACATTTTCCGGCTTTATTCTCAAAAACATTCGTTTGTAAGCGTATATGATTAAAATAATGAATTATAAACTCTAAAAGATAGATGGGTTGGTGTAAACGATAATAAAATTACGGCAAGTTTGAATAAATAAGGTTTAATAAATTTCAAACTGACAATTCATTAAATCCTAAAATTAATTATATTTTCTAACTAAATATAAGTTGTGGTATGATTAATAATCGATGATATTTATTTATTAAAACTGAAACGTCCTGTGGAAATCTGCAGCTCGGTTTTAATTCGAAAATATCATCGATGATAATAATGATGTTATCTTATGGGTGAGAATATTTTAAAAGTCTTGGTAATTTTAAACGATATTTTTATCATATTTGAGTAGATTTAAAAATCTAAAGGCACGCACACAATTCGTTAAAAATGGAAAGGGTGCACTTAGCATACTTAAGAGGAGGGAAGAGACGGGATAAGTGATCCAAGTTTTACGGGGCACTCAAGGGTAGTAAACCACGATGGAGTAGGGCCCGGGTCGTAACCAGTAGTCTACCGCTCTTATGCGGTATCCACCTCTGGTTATTTCGCACTCTTTGTCATCTAAAACAAGAATTTCAACTTAATTTAACATTTATAAAACAGTAAACTTGAATTCGGCGCGAAGGATACATCAGACACTCCTCGAGACATCAAAATTTTACGAGTGAGTCGAAAGTGGATCTTTCCTGTACGATAGCATGAAAAATTGATTTAATTTGCATGAGAAATTGATATTATTGGATACGGTTGTAATTTTATTTCTTAACGTCACGTTATTGTCAAACGCGCCACGCGATACCTAAGTAGATATAAAAAATGTATTCCAGTAAACGTTTTCACCCTGTATGTAATTTACTTACCAGGTTAGTATATATACTGATATATACTGATACTACTATGGGTAGTATCAGTCTACTATAGTATATTCTGTCACAAGTTTGGAATACGGCATATTCTGCTCGAGTCAAAAGTCAAAAGTCACACGAGCCGAAGGCGAGTTTGACGGTTTCACGAGAGCGGAATATGCAATTCCATCTTTTTTTTACAGTTGCTCTACCATACACGTTGTGCCTGAACGAAGTTTAAGTCACATAAAAATGCCGCCAAAAATGATTGCAGTTTCTTGTTCGGGACCCTTTGGTGACTTAAAAATGATATTTACCAAAATCCTAGCTACTCCTCTTTTCGAAATTTTTTGAAAATTCATGATTTTTTTTTTTTAATTTTTGTTTATCTTAAAGTCTACCTTTGACAGAGTACACATTTTTACATCGATTTTTATAATATTGGAGTATATTGTTAAGGAGATTTGGAGAATACTTTTTTACTGTGCACATCAATATATACAGGGTTAGCCAAAAATCGCTTCTTTTAATAAAGCGTAAATTCATGATTTTGGCATAACACGCAAAAAAGATATATACCCACCCATGTTTTTTTAAATATTTCTTATTAAGACTTTATAAGAAAAATTGATTTTGAATAAAATTAAATAAAATAACATTTTATGGAGATATATCTTTTTTGTGCATTATGCTTTTTACTATATAAAAAAGTGATTTTTGGCTAACCCTGTATATATATAATGATGTGCTCAGTATGAAAACAGTATTCTCCAATTGGAGACTTAAGCCTCGTTAACAATATACTCCAATATTATAAAAATCGGTGTACAAATGTGTACTCTGTCAAAGGTAAGATAAACAAAAATTTTAAAAAAAATAAGAATTTTCAAAAAGATTCGAAAAGAGGAGCAGCTAGGATTTTGGTAAATATCATTTTAAAGTTACCAAAGGGTCCCAAACAAGAAACTGCAATCAATAAAAATCAGAATACAAATGTGTACTCTGGCAAAGGTAGACTTTGCGATAAACAAATAATTTAAAAAAATGATTTTTTAACAAATTAAAAAAAAAACAGTTAGAATTTTAGTAATTTTCGTTTTTAAATCTCCAAAGAGTGCCGATCAAAAACTTTAACCAGTTTTTCGTTCAGAATTGAAAACTACTAAAAAGCCTAAACTAAACAATATTTTAAATATTCTCTAAGCGTTATTTTATTTAATTTTATTAAAAATCAATTTTTCATATAAAAGGTTAATAAGAATGTCATTTTGTAACCTGATAAACGTAGAAATATCTAAAAAAAATGGAGATAAATCTTTTTTGCGTGTTATGCCAAAATCATGAATTTACGCTTTTGCTTTATTAAAAATGAGCGATTTTTGGCTCACATGTGTATATCAAATGATCAGTATTAAAAAGTATTCTTTAAGTCTCCTTAATAATATACTCTAATTTTATAAAAATCGGTGTACAAATGTGTCCTCTGTCAAAGGTAGACTTTGAAATAAACAAAAATATTTTACATATTTTTTATTTTTGTTTAAATTTGTTTTATTCACCTGTAGGAAAATTTTGAAAAATTAACAGAAACATCGAATTTTTATTAAAAATGCGATAACTTGGCCAAATATGTTTTGATCGATACATTTTTATTTTAAATTGTAGGTAAATGTTTACTACATACAAAAAATATATGAAAAATTAAGTCAATTTACTTAATTTTTTATTTAATTGTTTTTGTAAAAAAGGCAAAATGAGGTAAAAATTTTGACATGCCACATTTTTTTTGTTCATATTTTTTCGTTTGAAGTTAATAATATAAACAACTTTTACCAAAATGCCATTTTCTAGTAAATTCGTGGTTCAAAAATTTGGTATTTTATCTAGGGTCATAAAACTGGGGTGACCTTTATAAAGTGTAATTTAGAACTTTTTGACATATTTAACATATTTTTGTCACTTCCGTTTTCACCGGAAATGGTCTTTTATTTTTTAATAAAACACCCTGTGCATTTCTACATATTTAGATTCAAAATAAAATTCTGAATACATACATATGTCATTTGTCAATTTTTGACAGGTCAAGTCATTTTTTGTTTAAATTTTATTTAGGCCAAGTAGTCTGGAAAAAATTTTATTCTTTTTTTGCAATGCTGGTGTTAGGATTTTACAAAAATTAAATAACCATACTTTATGCCAAAACTATAAAAGAGGGTGGTTTGTTGGTCATAAAAGAAATCCACTTTTTTTAAATTGATACTAAATATGAATTTAATAATATCGCTTTCAAACTCTTAATTAAATTGGAATGTTTATGAGGTTTTAAAGAGTACAGAAGTAAATAAAGGCTTCGAAACCTTTGTGTTTAAAAGCAGTATCAGATTTAACAGTTCGTTAGTTTGTTTTGCTGGTAATTGAATATTAACATTTTATTTTACTATACAAACTTACGCTAAAACTTTTTATAAAATAAAATAAAAATAATAATTGAGTTGGGTGAAATCAAAGGGCTCAACATTTTTTGGTTTTAAAACTACTAAATAAAATCATTATAATATTTTGAAACGATTATAAAAGTTATAACCGCCGAGAGTGTGGCCATTGTAGGGAATCTTTGGCCATAAATGAAAAAAACAAAATATGAAATTAATTAAAAATTTGGTTCGCATTAGTTTCTGGACCTCTTAGGCTTAATACTTATTCCTTTCCTGATAGAGCCTCAGTCAAAAAAAGTTTCGCAAAGTTATCGCATTTTCAAGAAAAAATGTCACTTGTAAAACGAGAAAAATCGATGTTTCTGGACATTTTTAAAAAATTTCATACAGATGAACACAACACAAATTTAAGCAAAATGAAAAGATACGGGTATCATTGATTTTGGTAGAGAAATTGCAAAAAAAAATTGTTGAAAAATAACGACCTACACAGTAAAAAAATATTTGTTAATTTTAACCAAATGTTAACTAGATTTTATGTTAATCCAAGTCCACATAACTTTATGTAAAGTTTACTGTAATCTGTTAATTAATCTGTTAACTAATTGAATAATTAGTTTGTATTTATATAACAAATATTTTGCAGATTTATTAACAAAATCTTATGTGAATATTTTAACCATTATTCTTGTAATTTTGTATTTTTACAAAACTTTTTATAGACCCAGTAACAAAAGTATTTTTTGTAACTCTCAGAACTTGATAAGAAATGTTGCTTTTTTAGTCAATTTCCTAAACAAAAAAATTAACACATACCTACATAAATGAACTAAAAAAAACATACACACAATTAAATAACATAATTCTGAAATCATCAAATTATAAAGATATTTGGTACTAGGTACCAGTGGTGACCTGTGATATTTTATTTTGGTGAGGCAAAGGCAGGGTTTTTTTAAACCCAACTTAAAAAAACTGACGTCGCAGTTCACAACCTATACTTAAAACTAAGTAAAAAACTTAGACTGTGGTGGGGAAGGAATCCTCTACTTTGTCAATGAAATATATTTTATTGTAAAAATGACGTTTATTTTAAATAAACCTCGTTTTTGTCTAATTAATATTTCATTGTTCAGCAATAACCACGTGAAGGTCAACAATATCGGTACAATTTCTCACCGTAATATTCACACTAATCACCAAGTTTAATTAACTAAACCCACAGAATAAACCACTTACAAAAGAATCATAAAATAGACAAACTCATAGAAAAAGAATAAACAAAATATTGCGTAAATAACCACAGATTTGTTCTTTAAACAGTTCAGAATTTTATAACCAAAACAAACCTAAAGAATGAATCTGTATTTATTTTATTGGTTACTGTGATGGCTACAAGATGGCGATAGTGTTAAAATATGTTTATTTTAGAATAGAAATATAATTTCGATTAAATCGATTTATTATAAGAAAAATAATACCATTTATTATTGAATTTTGAAAAACGTGTGAAGTATAATTTATCTAAAATTCCGCAACAGTGTTGCCCCAACACCTGCTTATTTCCTTGGATGTAGGCGTGCCTGCCTCGCGTATGCTAATACGAGAGAAGGAGACAACTATGATATCGCATTGTAATAGAACGAGACAACAAGGCTAACGCCAATCGTGAGTCTAAATTAGTTCAGGCATACTTCTGAGCCAATCATCTAGCTATAAATATTAGTTTAAATTGCGGTCGTTTCAAATTCAAATAATTTAAATGTTGCTGGGTATTCCACGTATAAAATCAATCAATTTTATTGACCATTTCAAAATTCATGTAATCCAAATATTAAAAATGTATAGTATATTATAGAAAGTAAAATATTTAAATTATACTTTTTTAATTCTCTATGATGAGGCACTGCCTCACCTGACGGGCCGCCACTGCTAGGTACTACAACACTTACTGATGTAATTATTTCGTCTCCGCTTTTCTTTAATTTCGTTCGTGTTCCTCACCAGCATCGATAAACAGCTGTTTCCCTTTAATGGAACATCAGTACCGAGTTGCTGTATGGTGCGGAACACAAACGTAATTATGATTTCTCGTCCTTGTAAAGGTTTTGAAATCATTCACTGCGGTGAGGCGAAAGTAAGTGGTGCCATCTACCATCTTAAACATATAACATAAAGAACATGTCAAAAGACGGTAGATGGCACCACTTTCTTTGGTCTCACCGCAGTGAATGATTCCAAAACCTAAATAAGGACGAGGAATCATAATTTCGTTTGTGTTCCGAACCATACAGTTAGTTAAACTTGTTAATGCGTATTCTAAATGGAAAATGTTTTGATTGACTGCCTGAAATTACGTACTTTTTTAACGAAATAATTAAGCTTTAACAAAATAATCTGTAACCTTTAAAATTAACAAAATGTATATTACCTTTACAAAAATTTTCTACAAAAAGTTATGTTAAAATTTTAGAAAATAAAATTAACAAACTACAAACTCATATTAACAAATCTGATTTTTATAACAGTGCACCCCTTTATGCCTTGTCGATTTGAGATGGAAAGACCCCATAGAAAAGTAATTTAATTGGGAGAAAGTGAGGTTGGATCAGCCTTAATTTGTTAGATATTAAACACAGAGATGTCGCCACCAGTGTTTATTCCGTCATCCGATGATAGAATAATTATTCTGTAATACTTTCAGGAATATATGGGTGATTCTACAAAAGTTGGACAACTTGATGTCATCAGTCAATAGAGTAGGTATTTTAATATTTTTTGTATATTACAAAAGGTCCAGGTTTTTTTAACTTGTCCACCCAAATTTAATGTATTTTTTAAAAAACACGTTTGTAGAAAAACATAATAAATATTCAAAATATCAGTACCTTGGCGTGTCACAACTCCTGAATCAAATATTTGAGTAATTTTATTTTAAAATATATTCAATTTATCATAAATTTTTCAATTTTACAAACTATAAAACATTAAATAATGTATTTTTCATATTTTATCAAAGATTCGAATAATAACAATTTTTTAAAAATTGATAATCTTTGTACTCACTTTTACCCGTCAGTTCTGTGTCCAATGTTAAAATTCAAAATTCCTGCGAAATATTGAAGTTTAAACGTCAAGTCCTCGTTTTAACTCAAGTGTTGGTAAAAAAAATTACCTACAGAGCCCGCCCTTTGCACGATAGTCATGTTGAAAACAACGCAAGCGGCGAAGTTGTGGTGAATGCACGTATAATTTCAGTCAAAATTTCAGTACTGTGGTAAGTACCTAGTTATTTTCTTACGTATATATATTTCATTGTAATTTATATAAGGCATATATGTGATTTGTTGATAAGTAGCATCCACTAATAAAAAATATCAGTAAAATACTTAATTCCGAATTATAATCTCAAATTTGTATCCCATTAATCAGTACTGTGTCGTCAGTTCCATGTTCGATGTTTTGGTTATCTTTTTTTCGCAAACTTCAATTTAAATTCTGCTTGCGCAGAACTTGTTTATTTAATGTCATTATAAACTCATATAAATTTGGTGTGGGTCCCATATCTAATAATTGACATATTGGTATACCCAAAATCCATCAGCCGCCACTGATGTGTGGTATTATTTGATTTTAAGATATTTAATGTATAATATGCTCAAAGTTGCAATAAATCTTATATTTTCCAATAAATTTTTAAGTACCCCGGTATACTCGTCACTTCCCTTGCATTCAAATTTAGAAAACACAGATATTTCAGAAACTGTTTGAAAAAGTGACTGGCCCGGTCTGGAATAGTATATTTATTATATTATCTATGTTCTCATAACAAAATACTGTTTATTTTTTTCCGAAAACTATATAAACAAAATGAGGTCAAAAGTTGCCCAACTTTTGTAGAATCACCCATATGTCATTCCACATTAAAAAGTGATATTAGAACTGTCATATTTCGTTATTGGAGTAAAAAAAATAATTATGGACGCGATATGCCTTTTTAAGATTCGAATGGATTATGGAATTCTGAATTCAGCAATTAGTTCATGCATACCTTTTGGGATGAAGAGGCGGGCATAATTTAAAAAATGGCCAATTACGTCAGAGATTCTACAAAAATGGCGGAAAAAATGAAAATTGTACATCAAAATGTGCGTAATTGAAAAACAAACCTGCTTTTTTTTAAAGCCGAAATGTTCAATGAATTTGTTTCATACTTTTGCCTGTAACTGTATATAGGTGGAAAAACATTAAACCTCCGAAGCTTTTGCCAGAAAACCCGTAAATTATCGATTCCGGGAAACAGACACTGCATTCCAGACACAAGTTTTGTATAAACTCTTTATTGGCAACCGTAAAAACGAAACCGACTTTTACAACTCTGGGTTGCACGTTCAAAATTCATTTATCGGAAAATTTGATCGCCTGTTTAACTGCACGAATGAAATTTCACGTTTGATTCCATGCAGTTTGTATTTTACACTTCACTAGTTAAAATAACACAGATCATATGTTGGCTTTAAAATGTCCAGGTTTTTACTTTAGCCTCTTCATTCTTTAACACATGTGTGCTTTGCATTATAAACTGTAAAAAATTACTCATTTTGTAATGTAAGGTTAAAATTTAAGGAAGATGTTAAAATAAACAGTTACAAGTAGGCGCACGTCACGATCGTCATTTATTTTCGCCGACTTGCCGACATTGCCCCCTACAAAACTACTTTTGATAAGCACCTGTCATAGCCATCTGTATACACAAGAGTTCTATTTAACGCTCTTTGTTAAAGCATTAATTTTGTCTACTGTCAACAAAAATTACTTGAAATTGTATTTCATTATTTCTAATAAAATTATAGTGCATCAAAAGGTTTTTTTTCTTTAAAAAACTTGGTACGTCATCTGAAAGTTATACTTCCTTTTGAATTTTTTTAAAATCCACACAACAAGGTCTGATCCATAATCCACAATTGTGTTTCGCGCATACTAAAAATCACGATGTTAGGCAACCCACTGCACATACTTTAATGGCGGCCATTTTTATGTTGTTTACAATTCTTGCGCTTCGGGTTTGTGCTGTTTATACCACAGACCACCAAAACAAATGGACGGCGCATTGCCATTCAATCACAATGCTTTGTTTGCGGTCAACAAACGGTCACAGTCTAAGCGTCAAATTGGAGATAGAATTTTATGTTTTCTTCCAGTGACGTCAACAAACGGTCACAGTCTAAGCGTTAAATTGGCAATAGAATTTTACGTTTTCTTTCAGTGACGTATTGGGATTAAAAAAATAATAAGTAGGTAGGTACTTACAAACGATATTTCCATGTATTGTTATTTTTAGTAAAAAATAATGTATTTAAACTCCATAATTAACTTAAACACGATAGAAATACACAAACGAAAACACAAAACAACAAGCTGTCAACCTTTTTCTATGCTGTCAAATATGACGAATTTACCAACGTTGTTAATATTAATTTTAATAATTATTAAATGATTTACTTCCTTTAAATAGAGAAAAATATCTAAAAAAAAATGATGAACAAATCCTTTTTACAATTTTTTTATTATTCAAACGAATTACTGGTAATTATTAATGTTCATTATAATGTTATGATGAACGTCAAAAAAGGCGTGTAATCTATACTTCTGACAACGTTGGAAAACGTGTTTCTTTCGACGGTGTTTAGAATGTGAAACTATGCTTTACTCGCTTTTTAAACGTAAACAAATCCGTCCATTTGTTTTGGTGGTCTGTGGTTTATACAGATTAATAATCGTTTTAAAGGTTTTGTTTCTTACAGAGGCACTTGTAAGCCTTAAAAGAGGCCTTAACGTGCTAAGGGCAACCATTTTACTCCTCTTTTGTAAAAATAAACCTTATTCTATAAGGGCTGTCATCAAACTGTCAAATTTTAATTTTAAGGTTAATTTGTGGATATGGTAAATTTGTGGGTTATAGTAAATTAACCTTAAAATTGATATTTCACAGTTTGATGACAGCCCTGATAGAATAATGTTATTTTTTACAAAAGATGAGTAAAATGGTTGTTCTGATCACTTTAAGGCTTATTTGAGGCTTACAAGTGCCTCAAGAATTAAACCTTCACCTCGCCAAAGTTTTTTGTTTTGAGTGCGTTCCACCAACTTCAAATACCGGCAGAAACTGTTTCGACCTATATTGGGTCTCATCAGTGTTGGGCAACTTGGTGTAGTGGAACACACCCACAACAAATTCAAGTCAAAAAAGTTTCTTGAAGAAACTAAAAAAAAAAATGTTTACCTTAATGTTTAGCCCGGTTGGGCTAATTCTAGATTCCTTTAAGCCATAATAGTCTGTGATACAATTTGCTGTGTGCAGTCTTGGTTACATAGTATGTACCGATTAATCGGTACACAATTGTGGCAAAGGCCAGATCTTACATCTCGCCTCTGTTGACTTATCAGCGCATTATATAATCGCAAGTAGTCAATTTTTCAAAGGCCTAATATTTGTCATCGTTTTTCAATGCCCAAAATTAAACCAACGTTAACCTACCTAACTTAACAAAAATCATACGAATATTAAGTCCTATATTGTACATTTATTGGCAAAAGTTTTCCAAAGATGAAAGGGCAATTATTGGCCAAGTTTTAACCTGATATGGTTCTCTGGGTGAACAGCACAAACCCAAAGCACAAGAATTGTAAAAGAGTAATTCCTAACTTCGTGATTTATAGTATTCGCGAAAAGAGATGTTTGAAAGATTAATTCTTTCAAACTAACTGTCAAACTGATTTGACATAAACCATTAATATCTATACAGAAATTTTACATACCTTTTAGCATAATTTTACAGTTATTTTACTTTAATTTTACCATATCATGAATAAGGAATCCACGGTGGAGAATGTGCGTGTATTTGTACGAGTAAGGCCTTTCAATTTTCTTGAAGGAAACTCTGGGTTAAGACAAGTTGTATCAGTTGAGGAGAATGAAGCTGTGCTAGTGACAAAACCAAATACGGCAAAAACATACAAGAAGTCGTACAATTTTTCCAAAGTTTTCGATATTTCTGCCACCCAAATGGATGTGTATAGAACCGTAGCAGTACCCATAGTGGAGAAACTATTTGAAGGGTACAATGGTACTATCTTCGCGTATGGGCAATCAGGAACTGGAAAAACCTACACTATGATAGGGGATACCTTGAAGGACCCCCAAAAGGGTATAATACCAAATATATTTTCCCACATTTTCTCCGAAATATCTGTGGCCAACAACGACATGTCCTACCTAGTCACAGTAACATACCTAGAAATATACAACGAAGAAGTGCGGGATCTTCTGGCAGACGATGCAAACAAAAAACTAGCCATTAGAGAACGCACCGATGTAGGTGTGTACGTCAAAGACCTACTAGGCTTCACCGTCGATTCAATGGAGTCCGTAAACGATCTGCTGAATAGGGGCAACAAGAATCGAGCAATCGGCTCTACAAAGTTGAACGCTTTAAGTTCCCGATCGCACGCCATCCTCACGGTCGCCGTAGAGTCCAAAAACAAGTCCACCAACACGGCGAAATTCGGAAAGTTGAACCTGGTGGACCTGGCCGGTTCGGAAAGGGTATCGAAATCGCAAGCAACCGGCGAAAGACTGCGCGAAGCTGGCAAAATCAACCTGTCGCTATCAGTGCTAGGTAACGTGATATCAGCCTTGGTCGACCAAAGTACCACGCATATACCATACAGGAACTCCAAGTTGACAAGGCTTCTACAAGATTCACTGGGTGGCAACTCGCTAACAGCCATGGTAGCAATGGTGAGTGCATCAGAATTGGATTACGATGAAACCATTAACACTTTGATGTACGCTGATAGAGTCAAGCAGGTCAAGAACTATTTGACTGTTAACGTGGAGAAAAATAGCGTTATAAAGCAG
Source organism: Brassicogethes aeneus (assembly GCA_921294245.1). NCBI lineage: Eukaryota > Metazoa > Arthropoda > Insecta > Coleoptera > Nitidulidae > Brassicogethes > Brassicogethes aeneus. Next base: position 47,418,572 of record OV121137.1, read on the forward strand.
TTTGAAGTCAAAATACACGAACTTGAAGCCCAGCTGAACACTTTGAACAACAATAGTAAGGAGAAAAGGACAAGAAGTAAAACCAAGATACACGACGAACAACTTTTAGACGTCGAGTATCAAAAACGCGAACTCCTCACCAAAATCAACATGATCCAAAAGAAAATCCTTGTCGGTGGGGAGAATCTAGTCGAGAAAGCCCAAACGCAACTATTTCTTCTGGAGAATACCGAACGGGAAATCCAATCACTGGACACCAATCAAAAACAACTCGAAGACGCCCTCTTTCTAAAGGAAGTGGAGAAAGATTTGACGCAGAAAAAATACACGAGCCTTCAGGAGGAAGACAAAGAGTTGAACCGACAAATAGAGGAAGCAGAAAAACTCGTGGCGATGGAGACCAAAAATTTGATAAGCAAAGAGAACGGGTATCAACACGAAATCGGCATTCTACTGTACGATAACAAGTGCTTGGCGAAACAGTTGCAACTCGTTAGGCTGTTGAAAGAGCACTGCGTACCGGAGTGTCAACTGTCAAAAGTGCTGGATAATGTTTACTGGGATAAAAGGGAGAATGAGTGGAGGCTTAAGTTTGTCGCTCACAGTGGCAATAATATGAGAAAAAAGAGGACAAAATCCAAGTCGGCTAGCGATCTCTCCTGGAATATTAATAAGGATGCCTTTCAGAAGTACAAAAAGAAGATTGATAAGAATAGGAGTTTGGATAAGTTTTAGGCTATTTATAAGTATTTGTAGACTTTTTTACACTATAATAAATTTTACTTTTTTGTTTGTGTCTATTAATATTTGATTGATCTGAAAAGTATGGAACAAAATCATTAAAAAAGTGCCTATTTTTCCAAGAAATCGACGTGGATTTTGCTTTTAATTCCGCACATTCTGATGTACAATATTCATATTTGCTAGCTTTTGAGCGTTTTTTGCAGATTCGCTGGCCACTCTATCTACTTTTTCTTTACATTTATTCTCGATCGGCTTGCTCCCTTTTAATCTTGTAATTAAAAACCACCCATGTAGGCGTGTACGTCAAAGACCTACTAGGCTTCACCGTCGATTCAATGGAGTCCGTAAACGATCTGCTGAATAGGGGCAACAAGAATCGAGCCATCGGCTCTACAAAGTTGAACGCTCTAAGTTCCCGATCGCACGCCATCCTCACGGTCGCCGTAGAGTCCAAAAACAAGTCCACCAACACGGCGAAATTCGGAAAGTTGAACCTGGTGGACCTGGCCGGTTCGGAAAGGGTATCGAAATCGCAAGCAACTGGCGAAAGACTGCGTGAAGCTGGCAAAATCAACCTGTCGCTATCAGTGCTAGGTAACGTGATATCAGCCTTGGTCGACCAAAGTACCACGCACATACCATACAGGAACTCAAAGTTGACAAGGCTTCTCCAAGATTCGCTGGGTGGCAACTCGCTAACAGCCATGATAGCAATGGTGAGTGCATCAGAATTGGATTACGATGAAACCATTAACACTTTGATGTACGCTGATAGAGTCAAGCAGGTCAAGAACTATTTGACTGTTAACGTGGAGAAAAATAGCGTTATAAAGCAGTTTGAAGTCAAAATACACAAACTTGAAGCCCAGCTGAACACTTTGAACAACAATAGTAAGGAGAAAAGGACAAGAAGTAAAACCAATAAATACACAACGAACAACTTTTAGACGTCGAGTATCAAAAACGCGAACTCCTTACCAAAATCAACATGATCCAAAAGAAAATCCTTGTCGGAGGGGAGAATTTAGTCGAGAAAGCCCAAACGCAAGTATTTCTTCTGGAGAATACCGAACGGGAAATCCAATCACTGGACACCAATCAAAAAAAACTCGAAGACGCCCTCTTTCTAAAGGAAGTAGAGAAAGATTTGACGCAGAAAAAATACACGAGCCTTCAAGAGGAAGACAAAGAGTTGAACCGACAAATAGAGGAAGCAGAAAAACTCGTGGCGATGGAGACCAAAAATTTGATAAGCAAAGAGAACGGGTATCAACACGAAATCGGCATTCTACTGTACGACAACAAGTGCTTGGCGAAACAGTTGCAGCTCGTTAGGTTGTTGAAAGAGCACTGCGTGCCAGAGTGTCAACTGTCAAAAGTGCTGGATAATGTTTACTGGGATAAAAGGGAGAATGAGTGGAGGCTTAAATTTGTCGCTCACAGTGGCAATAATATGAGAAAAAAGAGGACAAAATCAAAGTCGGCTAGCGATCTCTCCTGGAATATTAATAAAGATGCCTTTCAGAAGTACAAAAAGAAGATTGATAAGAATAGGAGTTTGGATAAGTTTTAGGCTATTTATAAGTACTTGTAGACTTTTTTACACTATAATAAATTTTACTTTTTTGTTTGTGTCTATTAATATTTGATTGATCTGAAAAGTATGGAACAAAATCATTAAAAAAGTGCCTATTTTTCCAAGAAATCGACGTGGATTTTGCTTTTTAATTCCACACATTCTGATGTACAATATTCATATTTGCTAGCTTTTGAGCGTTTTTTGCAGATTCGCTGGCCACTCTATCTACTTTTTCTTTACATTTATTCTCGATTGGCTTGCTCCCTTTTAATCTTGTAATTAAAAACCACCGATGTAGGTGTGTACGTGAAAGACCTACTAGGCTTCACCGTCGATTCAATGGGGTCCGTAAACGATCTGCTGAATAGAGGCAACAAGAATCGAGCAATCGGCTCTACAAAGTTGAACGCTTTAAGTTCCCGGTCGCACGCCATCCTCACGGTCGCAATAGAGTCCAAAAATAAGTCCACCAACACGGCGAAATTCGGAAAGTTGAACCTGGTGGACCTGGCCGGTTCGGAAAGGGTATCGAAATCGCAAGCAACTGGCGAAAGACTGCGTGAAGCTGGCAAAATCAACCTGTCGCTATCAGTGCTAGGTAACGTGATATCAGCCTTGGTCGACCAAAGTACCACGCACATACCATACAGGAACTCAAAGTTGACAAGGCTTCTCCAAGATTCGCTGGGTGGCAACTCGCTAACAGCCATGATAGCAATGGTGAGTGCATCAGAATTGGATTACGATGAAACCATTAACACTTTGATGTACGCTGATAGAGTCAAGCAGGTCAAGAACTATTTGACTGTTAACGTGGAGAAAAATAGCGTTATAAAGCAGTTTGAAGTCAAAATACACAAACTTGAAGCCCAGCTGAACACTTTGAACAACAATAGTAAGGAGAAAAGGACAAGAAGTAAAACCAAAATACACGACGAACAACTTTTAGACGTCGAGTATCAAAAACGCGAACTCCTCACCAAAATCAACATGATCCAAAAGAAAATCCTTGTCGGTGGGGAGAATCTAGTCGAGAAAGCCCAAACGCAACTATTTCTTCTGGAGAATACCGAACGGGAAATCCAATCACTGGACACCAATCAAAAACAACTCGAAGACGCCCTCTTCCTAAAGGAAGTAGAAAAAGATTTGACGCAGAAAAAATACACGAGCCTTCAAGAGGAAGACAAAGAGTTGAACCGACAAATAGAGGAAGCAGAAAAACTCGTGGCGATGGAGACCAAAAATTTGATAAGCAAAGAGAATGGGTATCAACACGAAATCGGCATTCTACTGTACGACAACAAGTGCTTGGCGAAACAGTTGCAGCTCGTTAGGTTGTTGAAAGAGCACTGCGTACCGGAGTGTCAACTGTCAAAAGTGCTGGATAATGTTTACTGGGATAAAAGGGAGAATGAGTGGAGGCTTAAGTTTGTCGCTCAAAGTGGCAATAATATGAGAAAAAAGAGGACAAAATCCAAGTCGGCTAGCGATCTCTCCTGGAATATTAATAAGGATGCCTTTCAGAAGTACAAAAAGAAGATTGATAAGAATAGGAGTTTGGATAAGTTTTAGGCTATTTTTAAGTATTTGTAGACTTTTTTACACTATAATAAATTATACTTTTTTGTTTGTGTCTATTAATATTTGATTGATCTGAAAACTAGGGAACAAATTCATTAAAAAAATGTGCCTATTTTTACAAAAAATTCCTTGAACATGTCGATTTTGCTTTTTATTTCCGCACATTTTGATGTAAAATTTTCATATTTGCTAGCTTTTCGTAGAAGGTATGATGTCATCGGCCGTTTTTTAAATTGTACCCCCTTTTTTGCATATTCGAATAGATTATACATTTTTAAATTCAGCAATATGCACAATAGGGTGATTCGCATCGCACTGATCCGCATCGCACTTTTCGATTTTCCATAAGAATAACATAGGAAAAATTATTTTTTTTCTTTTTATTTTTGTAACTAACGAACAATAGGTCGTACTGTAAAGTTCTTGACATATTTTTGTAGAGAATTGAACGCTCTACAAAAAAGGTTTTTTTATGATTTTTTGATAAATTTGATCCTTCTAAAGAAATTTAAGGTCAAAGTTCAAATTATACGAAATTTTTGTGTTTTTTAACTACCCGACTCATTTAAAAAAATTTGAAATATTTTTGTAGAGAATTAACCGCTCTACAAAAAAGGTCTAGAGTCATTTTTCGGTAAGTTAACTTGGTTAAAAGTTATTCAAGGTTAAAGTGAAATTAACCGTCAATTTAGTCGTTTTCTCGAATTTTTTCTGGATTTTTTAGTTCAAAGGGCTAAAAAAACGAATAGAAATATTGTTTTTGAAAAATATTTCAAAATTTTTTAAATGAGTTTATTTTGTTGTAATAAGCATAGGTTTAAAAAAATCCTGGCTCCTTCTTTGTTTTTTGTTGCTTTCGTATTCCGTGTCTCGTATGAGGGACCAAAATTTGGACCCATTTAATGTAATCATCCATCAAGGCTGCATCTCAGAAGCCGTGATACCGCCGCTCAATAGCCTTCATTTGCTGGTAAAAACGTTCTCCGTGCTCATCACTTAGACTGTGCGGGTTATTTACGCACTCGAACTCTCTACTTCTTTTACTCATTTTACACTTTTTATTATAAACAAAATCATGATAAAAATACCTTGTTGAAATATCAAAAAATATCAGTAAAATGCCAACACGAGAAACAAAAGAATTCACGTTTGCGGAGTCATGTCAAATTTAAATTTTAAATAATGTTTTCCGTGAAAAAAGTACGTAAAAAACTCAAAAAATTCCAATCATGCTCTTTATTTAGGTTTTCATTAAAGAATAAACATATTACAAAATGAAATTAAAAAAATAAAATAAAAATCGCCAAAAAGCTGAATTTTGGTCTTCCATGTATTTTTATCAACATTAGCTTGTTTTTTTGTAAAAATGTCAGCTTCACAAAAAAAATTCAAACTGACGTTATCTATTTCATTTAAACCTTTAAAATACTTATCCGATATCAAAAGTATGTAAAAGAAGGTTTTAGAGGGCTCAAATACCTTTAATTTAAAGGCTTCTTTGACCAAATCGATCAATTAGGTTTCAAGCTATACTCAAAAACGTCAAAACACCTCCGAAAATTGAAAAAAAAACAATTGAAAATTCATATTTCAAAAACGCTTTCATAAAATAAAAATTGAGTGTGATTTTCGTGTTTAGTGGGTCAAAATACATGGAAAAATTATAATGGGATATGGTGGGCAGTAAACTAGTTTAATTAATATCTCCAAAACTATCAACCCAAAAGGTATAAATGTGCATATTTGTCAGAGATTCTACAAAAATGGAGGAAAATATAAAAATTGTACCTACATCAAAATGTGCGTAATTGAAAACAAAATCGACCTTTTTTTGCCGGTCACTGTATAAATAGTATAATATTAAAAAATAGCTTACCTAAAACTGGATGGTAATGATATGATAGGAACACAGTATCCTTCTCCAAATTTATCCTTTGAAATCCTGCACTCCTGCATTCCATTTCATGTTCTATTTCATACGTTTTGATGCATCTATTAATCAAACAAACGATATTTTTGTGGGTATTGTTCTTTTGGAAAATGCTTATTAAAACAATTCACTTACTCTGTTTTCGCAATATTATATTTCCAAGTTAATAAAATTTCGTTGCGGGTAACATTAAATATATTAATCGAGTAAACGGGACCTGGAATATGTTCGCCATATGCGCACAAATGAATCAAGGCAACACTTGGGACGGACATTAATATGGAAATTTTTATATTCGGCAAAATCAAGTCCGCTGGTCCTAAAAACCTTAATGGCTCCTAAAAATTTAACGGTTATACCACCAAAACGAAACGTTTTTTTCTACCTCGACGTATCTCATCTCTCGTCTGACTGTAGCGTTTGGAAACACAGGTTTTCCGTATTTCCCCCACACTTCATAGGGATTCGTTCGGGTCTGATCCATTACGTAAATCACGTATTTAGCGCCCCGACGCTCAGCTTCAAACCAATTATTCATCGACACGGTCACGTGTTTCTTATCTCTGGAAACGCTCGTGCCATTTGAAGTTGCCAACAAAATTGAAACGGACGATCCTCTAAAAAAACTTGAGTCATTCCATAGAAGATTATCGAGCCAGTCGATGTTAGATTTTGCTCAAATTTTGTAGGAATCATCGTAAAAGAAGATGTTCTTGGGCATATGGCCATATTGCCCTGGCGAAAATAAAGCGTGCATGAAAAGTGTGCAATAAGTGTGTATTTGGAGTGCAAGTCTTTATAACAATGTGCATACACGCTACTTTGTGGTAATTTCACACTTTTTGAAATAATTAAGTTTTTTCACTCTTTATGTACATTAACAAGCTTTTTATTTGTCATATGTCAAGCTTATATTACATTATATTTTAGCACATTGTTTGCACAGTGTTAGTACATTGTTTAAAGACATTTTGCAAAGCTTCTATCTTACGCATGTCACATTTTATACACACTGTTAGCACGCTTTAATATTTCTCATTTATGACGCTACACCTTTTTATAGCACATTGTTTGTACAGTTTTAGCGATCACTCAACAGTTTAAGAACATTTTAGATATATCTCGCTTGAGTTGGGCTACAACATTTATTTAAAAGGTGAGGTAGATTCCATCTTATGTATCGCTTCTCGGCCTATTGCTACGATCAAAGCAATCCCCTTCGTGGAGTTGACAGTGCAGGTATTTTTCTTAATAAAATACAGTATGTAGGTCATATTGTGGGTATTTTTTTGTTTAAATTTTTTTGAAAAAAATATTTATTTGATTAATATTATTATAAGGATATTTATATTTTAATTATGTGTAAATTTAAAAGACTTGATAGGTCACCAAAAAGAATCTGTTTTTGTAATAGGCACACAGGTGGCAAGAAACAGTGTGCAAACAATGTGAAAAATCAAAAGGAGTTCCCTTTAGAACATTGTCCAGTGATTATTCACACTTTTAAATTTTTGGTTTTGCACATTCTTTCATGTTCTATTTCCAACCCTCCGCACATCATTTTTTTAAAAGATTGCACATTGTTCTCAAATAATGTTGCACACTTTTTGCACATTTCATTTTCGCCAGGGTGACTATTTATATTTTGATGTGATTTGTTTTTTAAGCTATTTTAAAGTTTTGTGAGTTTAAAAAATGTCTACCAGGCGGCTGGTGGATTTTATGTATACCAATCATTTATTAGACATGGGACCCACACCAAATTAATAATAGTTTATAATGACATTAAATAAACAAGTTCGGCGCAAACAGAATTTAAATTGAATTTTGCGAAAAAAAGTTAGTTTTTCCTGTCGCCTCACCCGCCTCCAGGCCCCCCTATTTGAGATAATTCAAATTAAAGTGGTGCAATTTATTATATACTATAATTTATCGACAAATTTAAAATTTTATTTAAAAAATCCAAATATTACAGATTTTATTCGATTTTAAATTTTTATTATTTATTTTATTAAAATAAAAAAATATTTAAAATGGTATAAAACCTGTAATATTTGGATTTTTAAAAAAAATTAAATTTGTCGATAAATTATAGTAGATAATAAATTGCACCACTTTAATTTGAATTATCTTAAATAGGGGGGCCTGGAGGCGAATTCTGTTTGCGCCGAACTTGTCTATTTAATGTCATTATAAACTATTATAAATTTGGTGTGGGTCCCATGTCTAATAACTGAAATATTGGTATACCCAAAATCCACCAGCCGCCACTATCCTTAAGATCAATTTTTGTTGGCATTGTTTTTACATATTTTCACTTGGCAGGTAGACTCTCCAAGTGAAAATCTGTAAAAACGATGCCAAAAAAAATTGATCTTAAGGATAGCTCGTATCTGTTCCATTTACTTCGAAGATAGTTGCTATAAAAAGGAAAATTGAATCGAATAAACGTACAAACTGCATTCCCATAAAAAAGTCTTTAAAAGTGGATACTGTTTCAACTTTACACTTCACAGCTGATCTATCAAAAGAGAAATCAAATACTTTGTAAGGAAATAAAATAAAATTGGTTATATAACCAATAAGTAAAAGCATCCTAAAATCGCCATATTGTTGCCGTCCATTTCAAAAGGAATAATTAATTTTACGACTTGTCTAATCGTCCGATCATCGGATGAATAAAATATATTAATCGTCCGAACATACGGACGACTAATATATATTATTCGTCCGGTAATAACATAACGTTAGTTACGTCATAATTATAATTCGCTTTTGTTCACCGACCGTTTAATATTTGACAACAAGCTAGATAGCTTATATGGTAGGGCGTTCGCTTGTCATGCGAGAGGTCCCGGGTTCGATACTAAGAAGCTGTCGAATTTTTTTTATTTTTTTATTTCATAAATTTGTTGTTTCTTTGTTAAACAGTGTTCGGTTGGGTTGGGTTGGTTGGTTTGTTTTAGTTTTATCGTAACATAAAATCTACTAGAAGTTGTCGAACTTTTTTTATTTCATAAATTTGTTGTTGCTTTGTTAAAAAGTGTTTTATTTTTATCGTAACATAAATTTGCCCATTTTAGTTGGGTTTTTTGTTCAATGGGGCGGGGGGGGGGGGGCAATGGGGCGGGGTCGGTTGGGTTGTGTTGTTGAGTTTGAGTCCGATAATCTTTTTATTATTTATTTATGTTATTACCGGACGATTAATATATTTTAATCGTCCGATCATCGGATGAATAAAATATATTAATCGTCCGAATATACGGACGACTAGCAACGGCCTTTCGACTTGTCTAATCGTCCGATCATCGGATGAATAAAATATATTAATCGTCCGAATATACGGACGATTAATATATTTTATTCATCCGATGATCGGACGACTAGCAACGGCCTTTCGACTTGTCTAATCGTCCGATCATCGGATGAATAAAATATATTAATCGTCCGAATATACGGACGACTAGCAACGGCCTTAATTTTATTCCAAAATAATAGTATATTAAAGAACTAATGTCATAAGACGTCATTTTGTCGCACGCGGACAATTTATAAAACGAGCGACGAAGGAGCGAGTTTTATAATGGACAAGTGCGACAAAAGGTCTTATGACATGAGTTCTTTATGCTATTTTATCTATTTTGCAAACATTTCATAAAACAAATTAATTTTATACCTTATATTTAATTTGGTTAAATTTTACTTTACATAGTTGGTATCATAGATAACAAAGTTTGAAGTTTGAAAGGTCATTAACCTTTCAAACATTATCACATTCTTTCGCTATGGCGTCGTTAATTTACAATAAGTATTTACAATAAGCGGCTGTTAAAGAAGAAAAAAGGATTTTCTTTGGTGTTAAACAAAATTTATTACACGAAAAGTCTCGTAAGTACTAGAAAACAAATCATAAAAATATTATAACCTATAGGTATTCAAAATTGTATTTTACCAGTAGCCAACCTATAAAATCAAAATTTTGGGTGGAATAAAGTACCTCATTAAAGAACCAAAAGCGGTGTTATAATGAAGTCATTATGAAACCAAAATAGATAAAGTAATTTAAACAAACCAATAATAAAACATAATAGTATTTTATGTTTAAAAGTATTTTAAATCAATTTCAAACGATCGTTTTATTTCGAAATATAGAAAAAATAGGCAAAAAATAATTTTTTAATTTTTATTTTCTTTATGTCTTATTTTTTTAAGTGCATTTAAAATATGAAAGTATTATGTTCTACTTCATCAGAAAAAAATGGCCTATATAAATTTATACTTATATGAGTATTAATATTTAGGAGCGAAATTTTATTTTATGGATCTGTAAGTCATACCTATAATCACATTTGGTAAGTTATAATTATATAGTGTTAAAATAAACTTACACGGCGGTTAATCATAGTTTAAGCTGACATAAGAATTAAAAATTAGTTAAAAAAGAGTAAAATAAACGAAAAGCTACCAAATATTACCTTAAAATTAACCAAAAAGTTAAATTTATTATAAAATAAGGTGTTCAATATTACTTAAATGAATTAACCAGACACAACGTAAATTTAACCAGTTGTGCCTATATGAAGTACCTATAGCTGTACTTCATATACATTTCATTTTTTTTATCTGGACTCGTGTTTTTTTCTTTTGTTGGTGGCTTATGCCAGTTTTACTAAGTATTTTTAGTATTTAAAGTTAGTATTCTGCTAAAGAATTTAATGCAATACTTTGACACTGTCAAATTGACAATAATATTTATTATTGATAATTTACTTGCCAATTATAAATAAAAAGATAATTATGCCAAAAATAATAGCAACGAATTCGAATGTAAAAGCCCTTTTGAGGGCAAAACTTCATTTTGATGAAATTATGCCAAATGCCACAATGGAAGAAAAAGTACATCGCCTTATGGACATTTTCGGAGTAAAAAAGTAACGAATTTTGTTTTATAAATATTACATCACACATTATTTTTACATTATTTACCATTGGACAACATTTACGTTCACAAAAAATTTTAATTTATTTAATATAAATTCTAGCTTGGAATACTTTCTCTTCTGGGCCGTAAAGCAACCTATATTTAACTACTTTTTTATATGATTTTACTCATCCAAGCACCACCAAAGCCAAATTAATTGCATTTTTAACTACGAATTTCGACAACTAAACTTGACAACTGCACAATGTAACCTACAATAATTTATACATAACCACAATTCGATTTATAACTAGCTTAGTTTGTTTTAATCAATGCGACCAACTTGACCACTGTATTTACCAACCAAAACCCTAAATTTGCAACGTTGCCGCAGTCCAGATAAAAAAATGAACTATAGGTTTTTAGCTGTAAATTTTTTTCTATTAGAAAAATATATGCGTTAAACTAACACTTTATTTTCAAAGACTTATTTTTTAAAAGTGTGCCGTTATTTGCGTGCTACTAGATCGTTTAAACTGGATACAAAACATTAATCAACCAAATTGTCTATTTATTTTGAGGGACAATAACAAATTTAGGTGGGTTTCTAAGACTTGAAAAAGCGAATGGGATGCTTGAAAAACATAAATCATAGCTGTTAGATAAATGAACGTTGGCGGTGAAAAAATTAATTAATTAAATACTTCTTGTTCCCGTTCTTCGTAGCCAATATTGTTAAAATAGGATCCTGATTAATTTTGTCTTTTTTCACTAGGCGTTCGCCTTTCAGAAAGGATAACATTCCCATTACCGAGTACACAGGCTTTTTTATAAATTGGACATGAGGAGGAGTGGTTTCATTCATTTGGAACCTAAATAAAAGATATAACTAAGTCCACGTAATCCCAGGCATTTGCCTCCACCCACCTGGAAAACAACGTTCGTTGCGTAAAATAATACGGATGATAATTTAGGAAGGCGTTATCGTTACTCAACGCTTCAATTTTCCATTTTCTATCCAACTCCACCGATTTGTAGTAACCCGCAATCACTTTCAAAACGTTTGCTGCGTATCGAACGTCCGCTCGCCACTCCTCTGATTTGGACCAGTTCGCCAACAAATCTGCTTCGCTAAAAAAATTTAAATTTGTTAAACTACCCCAGTAGCACAAAATATTGGTCCTATATGGGGCGCGTCTATGCCCAATATTTTATATAAAATGATAATTTAATATACAGGGTGTTTTAATAAAAACTCCCAGACCAATTATTATCCTTTTTTGTCTGTTGAATTGTTTTCATATCTTGCTTCCTTTTCGAGAAATAAAAATAAAACCATTTCACTGCATTTCTCTTGAAAACAATAATCATTAAATAAAAACAAATGAATTTAGAAACATCAAGTAAATTTTTCTTCACTTCACTTAGTGACAGTGTAAGAATTTGCAATTTCTACATTTCTAAATTAAAAATGGTTCACCATACAAATCAAGACAAATTCTTCAGAAGCTGTGCGCTGCTATCGAGACCAACGCCAGATCGCAAATCTTTTGTAGCTTTGTGTACCAACTTAGCTACATATGGTAGATTTAAAAAGGAAACGGTTCCAAGAAGGAAGAGGGATACGACTGACAAAAATGTAGCTTTAGTCCTCATAAGTAAAAAATAACCCACAAACTTCATTACGAAAATTAAAAGATGAAACTAATATTTCAATATTAAAAGATGAAACCAATATTTCAGTAAATTCCTAAAAGGAAATATGTTTTTTTCATACAAGGTTCATAAGGTGGATCATCAATAAGGAGATAACCAGCGCAGATTAAACTTTTTGACACATTTTCATATTCTTTTGGAAGAAAATCCAAATTTATTAAACCAAATTATGTGGAGTGACGAATCCCGGTTTCACAATAATGGAGTAATTAATAAACATAATTATCGCTACTAGTCCCAGGAAAATCCTAACTGTATACGACAGACTAAATTTCAAACACGATTTGGGGTAAATGTTTCGTGCGGTATTGTAAATGGTTACATAGTCGGGCCCTATTTGTACCATGAACATTTAACTTTAGTTCGTTATTTACAATTTCTGCAAAACTATCTCCCTTTGCTGTTACAAAATTTGACGTAAATACTATGTGGTTTTATCAAGACGGTGCCCCAGCACCCAATAGCAATATCATTATAAATCATCTAAATGACGTATTAATAATTTATGGTTTTGTCTCTTAATGATTTTTGGTTTCCAAATAGTTTTATTTTTATTTCTCGAAAACGAAGCAAGATATGAAAACAATTCAACAGACAAAAAAAGGATATTTTTAGATGCTTAATCTGAAAAAAACATAAAAATTACCAGAAACTCAGTGGCGTATTATTTTTTGCCAATATTATTTGTTAAGGGGCCCCCTGAGACGTCACTGGACGTAATAATTTTAATCTAGAATTAAATAAACATCTGCTAAAGCATATTAAAAATATTTATAATGAAAATACTCGTTAAAATTATTTAAAAAAACTTAACCCTAAATATCTCCGTTCATGTTGGATTTATCAAAAATTTGTATGGGACATAATTTGATCAAAAATTAATTTAAAAGTTCTTTGCACATTGACGCCACATACATCTTGTATTATTCAAACAAATTTTGTACACAGTTGTGAAGCCAATCATAGTGGCTAAACAATGGCGTTTACAGAATTTAAATGTCACTTTTAGTTTTCGAAATAATTGACCTGGGAGTTTTTATTGAAACACCCTGTATCTTGCCAATGTTTATCCAAGGTTGGTCCTATATTGGCATATTATTTTACGCCAATATATCATTAACTATAGTCAACGATGCATTCAGATTTCTAAAAGTGATATGTAACGACAAACGTTTGTTTCCACTAGTGGCGCAGGAACGGTTTTAAGTTGGGGCAACCGACTACCATCCTTATTGTTTAGCACCAAATGGGTGAAAATAATAAAGGCCATTCTTGCATATTACCGTAAGAATAACATGGATAATATGTCTTATTAGCAATCAAATTCGTTATTACGTTAATAAAGCTCAAGCTGATAATTTTAGCACACGATACAAACTATTTTAGCATTTCATCGTAATTAAGAATAGACATAGACCACAGACCTAGGTCTGTGACATAGACAGTACACGACTTGTCTTATTGGTATATTTTTTCAAAGAATTTGGAGGGTACATTTTATATCAAGTAACCCCCCTCTCCCCCTTATCATTTGGGTGGGCATTGTCACCCCCCCTGCTTCTACGCCCCTATATATCTATCTACTATAAACATTTCCTAAAAACAAACGTTTGTCGACACGATCGTGACATATCATTTTTAGAAATCCTACTACGTAGTAAGTACTAGGCTATCTTTCAATTTCTCCCTCAACTTTCCTAGAATATAATCTAAAACAACTTCGGGCCAATGCGGATTTCCAATATCGGTTATATAATGTCAAACAACTTCGGGCCAATGTTGGGTTTCAATATTGGACCATGCTGGAAAAAATCTGACGAAAGATATATTGGCCCAATATTATTACGAATATATTTGTGCTGGGGTTTGGGAAAGAAATTACTCAAATCTTTCCGAATTAAGTTTGGTGTACGATATTTTACATTTATTGGGGTTTATTTGGACATATAAATTGTATTTTCATCAAGTTTGACCAAAAATTGACATATTTCATGCCAATGATTTCCCAACGCGATAGCACAAAAACTGCATGAAAATAAAAACTTAAGTAGAGTTATTTTTGGCCAACTTCGTTTGTAATAAAGTTTGGTAGAAAATTAGCAAAGCTTTTGTAATGGAGATTGATCGAAACTTGGCAAATAATTGATATGGGAAATAAAAACAGTTTAGTCTACTATGCGCAATAGCGTCGTAAACATTAAATTAATATTTCAAGACCTTCTCTACATAAAGGCGTAAAAAAGTGCTTCTTTGAAAGTTATTATAAAAAAAATTAATAATCCGTGCACTAACTAAAATAATTAATAATAAATAATAATAAATATTTCAAATATAAGGTATATATTTCTTACTTTTCGAAGATTTTCATTCCCTCGTTAATTTTGAAGTAGGTAATATAAAGTTACATTGGTAGTTCTATATTATGTACTTATTTTTCGTTCATTATTACAGATTTTCATCTCGTTGCATAAAGTTGCAGTGAAGAAATAGAACTGCCCTTTTCTAAGTAGGGGAGAGTTGGGTAATGGGGGCCACCGTGTAATCAGGTCCACCGCATTATTTTGACTGTTGTTAGCTACCCAGTCAACATTGTAACGTAACATTAACCAAAATGTTACGCAACGATTGTGATGTATAACATTACAGTTACATAACCTGATGGTTGCAAATAGGTTCCTATTTTCCGCTTTATGAAGTAAAATGTTTACATAACAATATTACGTTTTCGTTACATAAATGCATTATATTTTTTATGATATTGGTATGTAGCTTTTTAATGAATGTTACATTGACGTTACATTTTCGCAATTTAAGGTATGTTACATAACATGGCCTTTAGGGTTATGTAACATTGTTACGTTGCAACGTTACTATGCTTGACATGATAAAGTCCCAGTCAGTTTAACGCTAAAGCGTATCATATGATACATATGTATTATGACTTTCCCATAATCAGGCAGACTGCTTGAGGACCAATGACAAATGGACAAGGTGCGCTGTCTTAACTTCGTATATATACCTAGCCGAGGTTAGTAACACAAGCGAGATGTAAAGAATGTGTATAAGTATAAGTATGTTACCTAACATAAATATAATTGTTACGTAACAAACTTATTACAATAGTATCGCAATGTTAGGTTTTTGTTATTTTGCTTATTGGTAATTTTGTTATGTTACAATAGTTTCACAATGTTACCTTGTTGTTACATTGCTTATTTGTATTTTTGCTACATTACAATAGTTTTAAAATGTCGCGTTGTTGTTACATTGCTAATTGGTAATTTTGTTATATTACAATTGTTTCACAATGTTACCTTGTTACATTGCTTATTTGTAATTTAGTTATATTACAATAGTATCGTAATGTTACGTTATTGTTATATTGCCTACAATAATTTCACAATGTTACCTTGTTGTTACATTGCTTATTTGTAATTTAGTTAGGTAGGTTTATCGCAATAATATTGCAATGATACGTTTTTGTTCTATTACAATAATTTCACAATGTTACATTGTTGTTACATTTCTTATTTATAATTTAGTTATGTTACAATAGTATCGCAATGTTACGTTATTGTTATATTGCCTATTGGGGAACAGTAACAATGTTACTATTATTTTAGGTAACTGTTGCGTTGCATTTTAGTAACAACGTTACATTGCAATGTGACTCCTGGGTTACATAATAGCAATACTGTTTTACGTTAAATGTTGACCGGGTATATGTTTTAGATAACAGTGGAGCCATCTGTAGAATGGTGTCTTTAGTCTCTGTAGATTATTTAAAGTATTAACAAATTAAAAAACTTTTCGTAGGTTTCTTAAAATAAAGTATTATTTCAAATATTATTATACTTAATATTTGCAAATATTTTCCAATTTCATGTGATTGGTCAATTTTTTAAAAGCCTAAATAAACATAAAAAAATTGTCATTATTTTTCCATGCCCAAACATTTCCAAAATTAAACCAACGATAACCTACCTAACTTAATCAAAACTACTTTTGCATATTATTGGGCACATCAAATGTGAAAAGGCAATTCCTGGCCAAGTTTTAACCTGATATTACTCTCTGGGTATGGCCATGGGTTTTAACTACTTTAGATTTATTTCTCTGGAAGTAACCAAATACATGTATTTGTACACCCTGTAGATGTAACTGACATATGACAGCTGTCAGCTACAAAATTAGGTAAAGTTGTTAAAATGGAGTTGTCAGAGAACTTGGTGAAAAGAAGAAACCAATCAATCGAGGAAGATTTCGATGATTTGGATTCCAACTGTTTAACTTTAACGGAGGAGATTTTATTGTTGGGTCTTAAGGAGCGCGAAGGGTTCGTATCGTTCTGGAACGACTCAATATCGCTGGCTTTGAGGGGCTGTATGCTTGTGGACCTTGAATTGATGGGAAAAATCGTGATGGAGCCTGTAAGCTTTAAAAAGAAAACCTTCAAAGCGAGGAAAGTTATAGTTAAGGATGACGGTGTTATAGGAAATGTGATCCTGGATGAAGCTTTGAAGCACATTAAAAACGCAGACCCGCCGGAGAATGTGGAAAAGTGGATAACATACTTGAACGGAGACACCTGGAACCCAATCAAACTGAAATATTTTATACGGAATGTGAGAGAACGCCTTTCGAAACTCCTGGTGGAAAAAGGTGTCCTCACTATGCTCAAGAAAAACTACCTATTCTTCGACATGATGCTGTATCCCCTTCTAGACGAAAAAGTCAAAGCAAGTATAGTGAAAAAAATTCAAGTCAGCCTGACCTCTGGTTGGTCGAGCGATATAAGCGGCTTCAAAAAGTCAGACTTGGCGTTGTGTGTACTCGCTTCAGCAGGTGATGTTTTTGAAAACGCTTTACACTCTTTATCCGAGTCCGATTACGATACAGCCCAAGCAAGGATAGAGCTTTTGACTTCGATGAACTTCGAAAAAGAAGATAAAAGGGGGCTTCATACGAATAGTATAATGTGGGCTGTCTTTGAAACTATGTTTAATAAATTATAATATTGTATGATTATTTTTTAAATTTTGGTCATAAAAATTCTACAGGTGGCAGAACTTAAAACTAAAATGTTGTCCATCACTTAAAACTAAAATGTTGTCACCTAATAAATTGTCATCCTTTGGAGGGATGATACACAGAAAAAAGGTTTAGTTAGCTCAACTATTATTGTTTGGTTTCATTTAACTAAATCTGTTGTTTCGATAGAGCCAACCAAACATTTTATTTTAACAACCGCATTTAGTTATATTTTCAACTATATATTTGATTAAAACAAACATGTATACAGGGTGTTCCGAAATTAGTGCACCATACTTTAACAGCAGATTCTACGTGCAAAAATAAGAAAAAAGTCCCTATAAATATAGGTCGAGAAATGCCTCCTAAGGGAGCTACAGCCCCCGAAAAGGGAGCCCCTGAAGATGGTTTTTATCTAATATAAATAAAAAAGTAGAAACACCCTGTCACTTACTACATGAAACTGTCACCTGTCTTGAATTATTCTATTTTTTCCTAAACATGGCAGCCGTATTCCAAGGACCACGCGAGTCAATTTCTATGGTTGTGATTTAATTGTGAATTTTTATGCCATGTAAAATAATTTTCAAATCGATTTTATGCGAAAACGGTGTATGTTATCGAAGTTCAACAAGATGACCTTTTTTATGTGCAAAACTCTAAAATTTCATAATCTGACACCAAATTCTGGTACAAGATACGTACAAATAAGTTAAGGTGGTTTTAACCCTACTTCCTATCAATTTGACCCAAACCTCATAAAAAATTTTAAATTGTTATTGTTACGTCTTATTGGTCATAAAAAGTTTAATTAATTCCCCAAATTTCACTTTTATATCTTTAACGGTTTTGGAGATATTAAATAAAAACCATCTTCAGGGGCATTCTTTTTGGGGGCTGTAGCTCCCTTAAGAGGCATTTCTTGACCTATGTTTATAGGGACTTTTTTTCTTATTTTTGCACGTACAATCTGCTGTTAAAGTATGGTGCATTAATTTCAGGACACCCTGTATAGTTGAATTGACCTTTACTTACCAGTCCAATATACTAAATACCATTAGTTGAAATTACTCAATATAATTTGTAACCGTAACTATAGTTTAACGGCTTGGTACAACTTACCCATAGCGTTTGGCCTACTTATAGGTATACATGGGTGATTCTACAAAAGTTGGACAACTTGATGTCATCAGTCAATAGAGTAGGTACCATTTTTATATTTTTTGTAAATATTAGTATATTACAAAATATCTAGGTTTTTTTTACTTGTCTACCCTATTTTAATGTGTTTTTTTAAAAGCACGTTTCTAGAAAAACGTAATAAATATTCAAAACATCAGTACCTTGGCGTGTCACAACTCCTGAATCAAATATTTGAGTGATTTTATATTAAAATATATTTAATTTATTTTAAATTTTTTAATTTCACTACAAACTATAAAACATTAAATAATGTAGTTTTCATATTTTATCATAGATTCGAATAATAGCAATTTTTAAAAAATTGCCAATCTTTGTACTCACTTTTACCCGTCAGTTCTATGTCCAATGTTAAAATTCAAAATTCCTGCAAAATATTGAAGTTTAAACGTCAAGTCCTAGTTTTAACTCAAGTGTTGGTAAAAAATTACCTACAGAGCCCGCCCTTTGCACGACAGTTATCTTGAAAACAATGCAAGCGGCGAAGTTGTGGTGAATGCACGTATAGTTCCAGTCAAAATTTCAGTACTGTGGTGAGTAGATATTTTCTTACGTATATATATTTCATTGTAATTTATATAAGGCTATAAGTGATTTGTTGATAAGTAGCATCCACTTATAAAAAATATCAGTAAAATACTTATATAATTATAATTATAATCTCAAATTTGTATCCCATTCATCAGTACCGTGTCGTCAGTTCCATGTTCGATGTTTCGGATATCTTTTTTTCGAAAACTTCAATTTAAATTCTGCTTGCGCAGAACTTGTTTATTTAATGTCATTATAAACTCATATAAATTTAGTGTGGGTCCCATATCTAATAATTGAGATATAGGTAGATATACCCAAAATTCACCAGCCGCCACTGATGTGTGGTATTATTTGATTTTAAGATATTTAATGTATAATATGCTCAAAGTTGCAATAAATCTTATATTTTGCAAAAATTATGTATTTAATTAGTACCCCGGTATACTCGTCACTTCCCTTGCATTCAAATTTAGAAAACAGATATTTCAGAAACTGTTTGAAAAAGTGACTGGCCCGGTCCGAAACAGTATATTTATTATATTATCTATGTTCTCATAACGAAATACTGTTTAAATTTCTCCAAAAACTATATAAACAAAAATATACACTTGGGTGCAAACAAATCGACTCACTAACAAGCTTGAGTTTTAAAAGAATGTGTGTAACCTACAACAGCATACTAATTAATGTTATATGTATTGTTTAAAAGCTCAAAAATATTGCTTTTAAATAATACCTTATTGACCCAAATTGTACCAGTTTTAACAAGTCTATAGGCCTCCAAATATTTATAACACAAAAGAGTTAAAATATAAAAATGGAAAATAAACGAAAAACAAATAAATCAATGAACAAAATTATGTTTTTATTTTTTTAATATTTAGAGTTGTCACCCCTTTTTATAATGACACATAAACACCAATTACGCATTGACCTACATTTTTAATGGTATCTTAAGGGATTACTTCCCACTCCTCTATCAATTCTCTTACGGTATTTGGTGCTGGATTTTTGGCTCGGACTCATCTCTTAAGGTCATCCCAAACATGCTCGATAGGATTTAAGTCCGGGCTCTGTGGAGGCCAGCCCATGGTCGGTATAACAACTTCATTTAAGTTAGAGGTGATCACTCGCGCGGTGTGGCATCGAGCATTACCTTGCATAAACCTAAACGATCACCAACAAATCCCGCATACGGTACCACATTCTCTTGAAGAATGTCCGTGATGTAGCGGTCTGCCGTTAATCCTCCTCTACGACCTCCACCAGGTACGAAAACCATCTTTGTTTTGCCGCCTATTGAAATTCCCGCCCAGAACATACAAGAGTCCGTACGCAACAGTTGGCTCAATACAGCATTGGAAAAATAGCTCTCCTGGCCGCCTATACACCCACTGTCTCCTGTCATTGCCATGTAAGCACATTCTGCTTTCCTCGGAGAATAAAACCTGACTCCATTGGCCGAGGTCCCAATTAATATATTAATTAGCAAATTTTTTGTTTTTGGGTTGCAGTCAAATTGGGAGCCCTAGATGGCCTTTTTAGGTCTCTTTTCTGTGTTTACTGCAGTATCGAACAACTTGTTGTAGCGTTACACCAAAACAAAGGACTACCTGAGCTTATACTCTCCATGTAAGTCAACAGAGGCGAGATTTAAGAACATGTGATCCACACCGCCTTTGCCGCGATCGGTACATACTATGCAACCAGGAATGCACGGCAAATTGTTTTAATCGTTTGAACAGAGTGCTTAAGATTGAAGTAACTCCGAAATCATCCGGATATGATAGCAAGAGCGACACATCGTAATTTTCTACGCCGCTGTGGATAATAACGTCGGGATAATTGAACATTTATTATGATTTTGTGGAACAATTAAAACAATAGCTATAGCTATATATATATGAGCATCAATCGACGTAAAAAGTGAAAGGTGAAATTTAAAATCGACGGGAAAAACACGGAAACTTGGGATACCTAACAATAAAAAGTAAGTATTGTTTTATTCAAAGTACACTGAGAGAAATGAATTTGTTAAATCAACAGTTTTAGAAATGCTATGATATTAAAAAATTTCGTAAAAAAATGTTTTTTTTAGATTGATTTTTTCGGTTTCTAAATTATTTGAAAAAATATATATATATATATATATATAGAGTCAAAATATTGACTCACAAGTTCACGATTTTAATCGAAAAGAATTATTCTGAGCCTGTAGAGCGAGAAAAAGGATGGTACAATTTTGGAAAACTTTTCATATGCTCATTTTTAATAAGAGAACTTTTTTGTAGAGCGTTACATTTTATATAAGAAACTGCAATAATCATTGCCATAAGTTACTTTGATACAGAGGTATAAAATTCCAAACATAAAATTATTTTTTCCCATGTTAATTAAATGGGAAACTAAAATAAAAACAGCGACCTCTTAGAGTTGAGCTGGAACGCCCATATTTGGTAATGATTTTTTTATATTAAATATAAACATTTGAGAGGGTAAGAGCGAAAATAAATAAATTTTATTTTTTGAAGCACCCTAATAAGCACCTTGTAGGTATAGATAGCACAAAATTATGACTTACTCATTTGCTATAGGAATACTTTTTAACCCAGGATATCTTTCACTTATTTCATCCAAAAAACTCAACGTGACGTTCATTAAACCTTCAGCAGAGGAGTCGCCCTTTTTGTGGAAAGATAAAAATTGGAAGGGACACTTCGCCGATGTGTTATTTTTACCGCAAATTTCCAATACACCCCAACAAAGTGGATGATGGTGCTTGTCTTTAAACAAACCAGCTGGCCCCCCAAGTTTTCCAATTGATTTCTTAGAGGCAAATGCTTTCTGCAAGCCTTTGGATGTCTCCTGAACGTAGGTCAAGTATTCTAAAAAAATATTAAGTTTTTTTATTTGCATGGAAACATTTGATTACTTAGTTCTTTTTTTTATCTGGACTGCGGCAACGTTGCAAATTTAGGGTTTTGGTTGGTAAATACACTTGTCAAGTTGGTTGCATTGATTAAAACAAACTAAGTTATAAATCTAATTTTGGTTATGTATAAATTATTGTAGGTTACATTGTGCAGTTGTCAAGGTGAGTTGTCGAAATTCGTAGTTAAAAATGCAATTAATTTGGCTTTGGTGGTGCTTGGATGAGTAAATCATATAAAAAAAGTAGTTAAATATAGGTTGCTTTACGGCCCAGAAGAGAAAGTATTCCTAGCGGATAATAATCTTCGCGAAGAAGAAGCGCGCTTTGAAAAGAATTTATCAAAAGAAATTAAAATTTTTTGTGAACGTAAATATTGTCCAATGGTGAATAATGTGAAAATAATGTGTGATGTAATATTTATAAAACCAAATTTGTTACTTTTTTACTCCAAAAATGTCCATAAGGCGATGTACTTTTTCTTCCATTGTGGCATTTGGCATAACTTCATCAAAATGAAGTTTTGCCCTCAAAAGGGCTTTTACATTCGAATTCGTTGCTATTATTTTTGGCATAATTATCTTTTTATTTATAATTGACAAGTAAATTATCAATAATAAATATTATTGTCAATTTGCCAGTGTCAAAGTATTTAATTAAATTCTTTAGCAGAAGTACCATTTTTAAATACTAAAAATACTAAGTCAAACTGGCATAAGCCACCAACCTATCAAAAAAACACCGAGTCCAGATAAAAAAAATGAACTGTACCTACCGGGTAATGTAAAGTTTAATGAATTGTATGATTTTAGATCGGGCTCATTCCACGTTTCAAACTTCCATTTTTTTACTTCTTTTATGCCATATTTATCTAAAATTGTATGCGCATCAGTGGTACCTACAGCTAATTTCCAATTAACGCTTACCGATATAACGTAGGGAGATTTGTTGAACTATACGGGTCCAATTTATATTTGATTTATAAGTAACATTAAAAGGCTTAGAGCTAATGGGATTACCCATTATCTCAAATCCCGGTCTTAAATTGTATTCAGTTAGGTGGTCAATTAAATTATCCAAATAAGTAAAATTATACTGGCCATCGTGCTCCGATCTAAAACAATATATTAAAGGTATATAAGTCTGGGATTTAATAGTATATTATGTACCTTTGCTACGCCCCTCACTATTGAAAAAGTAATAACCGAAAAAATTTACCTATTATACAACGTTAAATTAACCTTATATTAATGTTATTTGGTAATAAGTGCGTAATTCAATTATGGTAAAATTAACGTTATGTTAGTTAATTTTTGGTTTATTTTACCCTTTTTTAACTACTAACTCTTAAGTCATTTTAGACTATAATTAACCGGTTTTAGTTTATTTTTACTCTATATCCCTGATAGCAAAATTTGATTTTAAGAATCTTCTAAAAAGATATGACCCGGAATAATTGAATATTCTTAGAAGCTTCCCTTATTGCTAAGAACGTTCTTAGGGACTTAAAACATTCAATAGATACCCTTTTAATGATGCAATTAAATTCTTAAACGCTTCTTAAAACCTTCTTAAAAAGCATCCCAAGAACATTTTAAGAATGCGTTTTTGGAATGTTCTTAGAAGGTTTCTTATGGAGCTTCTAGAAAGCTTTTGAGAATATTCCCAAATATGTCATATAACCACGTTCTAATATGTTGTATTCTACATTCATAAATTCTTCAGGAGACGACAAATATGCCTCACTTTCATAATATGGCAGTGAAATGTATTTGTGGTCCCCGTAAAAAAAATTTTGACATATTAATATATTTATTTAAAAATATTAAATAAACAATTTGACCTCTAAACCATAAGTTGTATGACATTATTTCATAAAAAGTAAAATTGGAAAATTTTGTGGGATTAGTCAGATTAGATTGAAGTTAAAGATAGTTAGGATTATTATACATAAAAATGTTAATTCAGAAATAAAAAATCGGTATACAAATTAATAAATATTTATTTTTAACATAAAATAAAATACCTATAGTAAAAGTATTTTTGTTATCGAATATTGTTTTAATTTAACAAATAACTATAAAAAATATTTTGGATTGTGTTTTTTATTTAGTATTTAATACTAATTACTAATTAGGTACTTATAAGTATGGGTATAAGTATATCTTTATACGTAGTTTATGTATATTTTACTATTATATAGGTAACTGAACTAAATATGCTTAACAGGAATATTCCTGAATGAACTTTCTACAGCAATTACTTTCTTAACATTCTGAGCATATGTTTATAGTAGACTAATTTTTACCACTAAAACTTTGCACCTTCTAGGGTCATGCTATATTTCTTTTAAGCATGTTCTTTAGAAGAAATATAGCATGATCCTAAGTTGGTATAATTATACTTACTCTTGAATTAAATTTAACAACCAATGTATACGAACATGTCTGATGCCTTTGTTCGGTAATGAACCAATTAAAACCAAATTTATTTTTTCATCTTGACTCAACAAAAACTTATATGCGTCTGTTTTGGGATCAAGAGGACTAAAATTTAATTCATGTACTGAAAAACTTACAATTAACTATGTAGGTACATAGTTAATAGTAAGTTTTTCAGGGTTTTATTAAAAAACTCGTTCATTAATTTATTACCAGAATTGAAGATAATAATAACACTATGATAGTTTTAGAAACTTTTTTTTCCTAACGTTGAGTACCTACTCCAGCTTAGTTTAACTAATTTTAAACCGCTGATTTCAAAAATGTAAATTATTTTTCTCTAGGACGTCTAGGATTTAAAATAATTTCGTAATAAAATGCTCTGCTCAATCACCTTAAAATGTAAGTTTTTTTGTTAGTATTTCAATTATTTATTAAATTATTATGGATTAAATTTATCTTGAATGTACTGAAGTAATTGGTATACGGCAAATAGATTATATTTATCTTAACAATATGACATTTTAAATAATAAAACTAAAATTTTAAAAAAATAACCATTATTTGACATTTTTTGTCGTTTATTTTAATCACCCTGATTTTAATTATTGAATTGAAAGGGCAACAAAGTAAACCAGTTTCGGTATTTTTTATCCAAATTAAGCGCACAAAATTTAATGCATTGCATAATTTTGCTTTTTTCTACATTAAATTTATTAAATCGTAAAAAATATCGAATTGAGTTATAGTATTATTGTGCTTAATCCTCATCTTCGTCGTACATCTTTTGCTACAAATTCCAGCAAATGTCTCCTAGCAATGAATCTAACTTTTTTCCGCTATACCCATAGATATCTACCAATGCTCTAAATTTGCAGTTACTTGGTGAAATCGTTCTCCATGTTCATCAGTTCGGCAAATTTATCAGGATGGAAAAAAAAGAAAATGCATTTTAAATGACATATTAATGCTAATTCTTTACAAAACGGAGAGCATTTATTCAATGAATTGGCGCTAGTTTTAGGCCCGATATGAACCAAGAACATTTTCAATGACAGCTTTATCATTGCCATATGCGACAAGCTCGTCAACTTTGAGAGCAGTTTTGAATGCTTCATCTTTCATTAAACGTCGTATATCAGGTTCATTTAATATTCCTGCAAAATTAAAGTAGTAGGTATATCTCATAAAATTTTGTAATGAAATATTGCGTTGGTTTTTCTTGGGCGTAAAGGTACCGCAACAAAAACAAAACAAATTTACAACGACGACGTAAAGGTTCGTCTCCTTTCTCTTTATCTGCCACTTCCATTACCACTTCCATTTCCTGATCTTTTTTCATTTTTGATTCTTAAAATTACTTTCTATTAAAAATACAATTTAAAGTACAAATTTTAAATGTCCAAAATTAATAGATGCACTTTAATGCTTGAACGATAATGTAGATAAAGTCGATGTTCAATTGGATATTAAATTTTGATACGATTTAATTAAGTTATTAATAAATAAGATTGGAGATTGAATTTTTAGGTACTTTAGGCATGATGTGAATAAAAAAATATCAAATAATAGTTGCCTTTTCAATTTAATTAGTAATCATACTTTTTACCAAAAAAACATTATAATTTTAATTTTGGTATTTAAAAATGCTTTATTAAATTTCCCTTATATGGGCCTGTCATAGCAAAACCGACAATCTCCACTTTTGGTCAAAAATTAGATTTTTAGACTATACTTTAACCAATATTATCTATAAGATGATAAAGTTTATGTGCTGCAAAAGCAGCTAAATCCTGCCTAAAATCCTATTTTAAAAACGACATATAGTGCAAAGTCGACAATCTTCACTGATAGATTTGCAGCAAAGTATACAATCTCCAATCATATATGATTATATAAAATTATACATAATTTAATTCATATATAATTATATATGAATTTTGACCATCCATGATCATATATGAATTTTGGAATATATATGGGTGAAAATCAAAAAATCTTTGGAAAACGACCTACAACAATTAAAAAACTAAAATGTTGCTTTTTGCCCATTAAACTTTTTAATATTCTAAAATAAAGATTTCGCAACATAATAAAGCTAATCTTTGAGATCAAGGAAAGGTAGTTTTTTTGTTATGTTGATAATTGTTGTCTTCTGATCTCAATTATGTCTAGTCGGTAACAGTATAGTTTGTCGGGAATAAAGGTTCTGTAAATGGAATAATAATCAAAATATATGTTTAAAAAAATACTTATAGTAAATACCATTAAAATCAAAATTGCAAATATTGGTGTACATCAGAAAAATATAACAAATCTCATATCGACATCAAAATTTTACCGCTAGAACAGTTACCGATTAGACATCGTAAAAAAATACGGTAGCGTTTTTATGCAAACAAGCCTAAATATATTTTTTTTAAGGCATAAACAGAAAAACTTACCTGGTTTGAATGACATATAAACACTAACTCTAGCACACTAACCAACAAATGACAGGTATTACGTATCCTGGCGGATTTTAGGCGAAATTACAGTTATCGTTACCGACAGGATGCGATCAAAGCAGACAGTCTGTTACCCAAAGGCTGGATCTTTAAAACCAAATTGTTTTTAAATAAAATGTAATTTATTTAATACTTGGTGTTAGTTTCTTTAAAGTGATTTACATTTGTCCTGTTTTTAAAAAAGATTTGATTGAAAAATCTAGCGTAAAAATGTAAAACGTAATAAGGGACGCGTTACCGACGAGACAAAATAGCTCTTTGTTTTTCTTTTTAATCGATATTTTTAAATCTGGGTAAATATTTAATATAAATCTCGTATAATTAACATGCAGAAATAATACTAATAAGTTTTGAGACACTTCACTTCTTTTTCTAATTTTTAATTAGCCAAAGACGCCTACCTAAACATTTTTTGATTTTTACCCATATAATTATATATAACCATACATGATCATATATGGAATTGGAACATATATAATTATATATAACTATATATGACCATATATAATCAAAATTATATATAATTATATATAAAACGCCGTAAACAACACTCTGCAATTTTTGGATTAATGACATTTTCTATTAAAACAATTTATCCTGCATACATTCCCACCACCTGAAAAGGGCCTTTTGGGTAGCAGGAATGGATGCAGGATGTGTTAATACAATAATCGTTAATAATTATTATTGTTCTAGTAAAAAATTCCATTAAGCTGAAAATCACAAAATATTGGTAACGACGTTTTTTAACCACGGTAGTGGATAGTAAATAAAATAAAAAAGCTTATAAAAAATATTTTTATAGTCATCAAAATAAAATATATAACTCTAATAAACGTAAAGAAAATAAATATAAAATAAAATATGCAACTCTAGTTAACAAGACTAGTAATAAACGTAAATAAAATAATATATATATATATATATAAAATAATAAATAAATATATATACAGTGCTTGCAAATCCAAGTCCGACCACGTTGGGAAGGATGGTTGTTCAATACCCGCGTGAAAAGAATAAGGATAGAATGCCAAACAGAGTTTGATTGGCCAGAGCGTCAGGCGTGCGTATTGTAAACGCCTTCTGTTTGGCGTTCTCTCCTTGTTATTTTCACGCGTCTTTCTCAAACCGGTCGGACTTGGATTTGCAAGCACTGTATATAAGATAAAGTCTATTTATTGACCTCCTTCCTGGCATTGGCGTCCTCCCTCTTTTTTATGTGTTTTTTAGAGAAAACAATGGTATATATTGAATATTGTATTTATTTTCAACATTTCATACTGTTATATTTAGGATTTAGTTTTTTCAATAAAAAAAAATATGTAAGCAAAAAACGTTATTTTAATTGACACTTGAAACTTACTAAATTTATTATATGTTCCCGATAAAAAAAGATTGTATATAATTGTATAAAATTATATATAATTATATAAAAAAAATGGCCCGATATAATTGGATAGAATTCAATACAATTATATAGAAGTATATATAATTATATAAGAAAACCGACCCGATATAATTATATAGAATTCTATACAATTATATATAATTATATATAATCATATATAATGCAAAAAGTCACCAACTGAAATTTTGTAAAAATCTTAAAGTTTAAATTTACTAACCAAATTTAACTTATCTTTAATGTATAAAAGTCAGTAAGTGCTTTAAGCATTATATGCATATATGACTTATACATTAAGTATATGGTTATAACCAAATATATTTGGATATATAAACAACAATCCACACAACTATGTTTTTTAAGATTTTCACAAAATGACAGTTAGTGACTTTATGCAGGAATATAAAAATATAATGTCATCAAAACCTGCTCACCATTATTATTGGAGCTACAAAGTCGGTTAAATTAGCAAATTAGTGGTATTTTTACAGAAAAATAATTGAACGTCGGGTTTCCGAAGTTATTACAAAAATAACATTTTTTTTAATGGGACACCCTGTATATTTTTACATATTTTGAAAGACAACCTAATATGAAACAAAAAATTATTATAGCATTACTACCCTAACCTTAAAAATACACAATTAATAAGCACTGGAACTTTCTAATGGTTGTTGAAATATCCAAATTATAACAATCAGTCAAGCAAATTAGTTTTATTTAAGCTTTAACTTGAAGAGAACACTATAATATAACAAACACACTTTATGAAGAATACGATATCTAGATTCACGCCACAGAAAAATAATTTCTTCTAACAAAAGGCGACAAAGAATACCAAAATACGCCATCTTAGCTTTCTCTCAGTGTCACCACCATAACGTATGGCGGCAAATTAACACAAACTATTAAATGAGTACAGATTGGGTTTGTAATTAAATTTTTAAGGTTAACTGACGCTTATTACCCTATTTATTGTTTAGAGACCTCTAAATATATAAATATATAAAATCTTTTTTTATCGGGTTTTTAAAAGCAAGTTATTCTTTTCACAATATTTTTTAAACTTAACAAGCCATGAAAATATCAGTGATAATATATGGTCATACATAATCATAGATTCATTCATAGATATATGATTATGTATGACCATACATAATCATATATAAACAAATGACATAATAGATTTATATCTGGTTGTGTATAACAGTATAATATAATATAATATATTATAAACATTAAATATAGTTATATATTACGACATGGAATGTCATATGTCGCATATGCGTTTAAAATGGGAAGCCGTATATATGGTCATGTATAATTATACATAATCGATTATGTATAATGATCATACATGGAAGTCAATTTTATATAAACTAATGTTATATATATTCATGTATTATCATGCATAATCATATATATAATCATATATTTTCATACATTTTTTATATATAATCATATATATATATATATATATGAGCACACATGAATATACATGATTATATATGAAAAATTTTTCCCCGGGCATTAGAAATTAGTAATTTGTATCACCTGATATCCTAACATTTGATGTTATAACGTATTTTAGAGATTTAATTTTGTGTTTTTTTACTGGTACATACTGTTAAGTTCTATTGCAGTAAATTGCACTTAAAAAATATATTTAAAATTGGTAAATCTACGTTTTATTGTTTTAAGAATAATAAAAAAGTTATTTTGTTTATTTTGTGCTATTATACGATAATAAGACGAAAAGGTAAAGCAAGAAAAGGCTGATAATGTCAAAACATTGCAAGTAAAACATTACGGGGCAAAGTGGGAAGGAGATGATGAGTTGTTGTAGGTACTATAAAAAAAAATTGCACGAGGCAACCTGGTCCCAGATTTAGAAGAAACTCCAGATCTATGTGGTCCAGTTCAGAATTTTCCCACATTGATTGTATAGTTAAATTTTATAACCATTAAAGGGAGAAAAATACAATTATTTTTTTGTTTATTTTTCTAAATCTCCTTAAACGTTTACAACAAAATGAGCAATCTCCAGCAATTCATATCAAAGTCAGAAATCTCCAATTTATAATTATAGATTTCACCTATACTATGCATCCTGGAGACCTTGTATTTGGCTACTATACTAACAACAACAATATTTCAATATAATATATAAAAAAATTACAAATCTAGAATTTAAAATACAAAAATCAATTATCTCAATTGACTCATGAGCAGTTTTAGTCTGACGGGAGATTGTTGACTTTGCTCTGACAGGCCTCAATTTTCTACCGATGACTTTGCAACGTCAAAAATATACTGAACATCCAAAATTGATTTAAGGTAAAATAATTTAATAAATAATCAAAATATTAACAAAAAACTTACATTTTGAGATAATTGGGCAGAGCATTTTATTACGCAATACAAGTGGCATTTTTGAAATCAGCAGCCCAAAATTAGGTAATATAGGTGGGCGTAATCAATGTTAATAATTCGAACTATCATAGTGATCATTATGATTGTATTTTCTATATTTCTGATAAATTTTCTAAATTAAAGTAGATATTACCAAAGTCCAGTGCTTCTCCAAAACCGATGGAACGCTCCCCTGGTCCTATTTGCGTTAAATCGTATTTGAAGTTGGTTGCGATTATAATTATAATTATATATCGGCTGTATTATTAACAGCATTGGTATTAGTGCTTTAACGTAACGATACATTAGAGCGCATTTAATTACTACGCCCTCACACTGAACAGCTCGCTAGGGACATTAACATTCAACGAACGAATTCATATTAATAAATCAATTTATTATGCATTTTCGACAGGGCCGCATTAAGCCTCTGAAATACCATGATTTTTGAGAAATTCTTACTCACTTCAGTGACTCAGTGTGAGTAAGAATTTCTTCCAATACGATTATTTTTATATTATACCTACTATAGTGTTTTGTAACAAAAATCGATTTGCAAAAAGATGGGCCTCAACAGATTTGCATATTCGCACTTTTTATTTAGTGAAGTCTAATTAATTTTTTTCTTGACTATACGCTAAAGAAGTATCGCTAGTAGCGCCACCACTCGGCTGTTATCATCGTAACAAAAGTATAACTTTTGATAATCATCTGTCAAACGCGTGTGTTACTAACGGGTGTTTTTGAGAATAAAGCCGGAAAATGTTAAAAAATATCGAAAAAAAAACCGTGGCACGATTTGTTGTTGGGTGTATTTCAAAAGGAAATCCTGGGTTGAGTTTTTATAGGTTTTCCAATAAACAGTGTTAATCCGAATGAAGAAATAAATTTCATACAGTCCCTGTAAATATAAATTGTATTTATTAGATACAATAAATACACATTTTAGTAATGATTAACGTGAAAAGTGTAAACATTTCAATCGTCAAACAAATAATTCGTCCAAATTCAAACAGCATTTAGCATTATAAAAAGCGTTGATTAAGAATTCTTTAAAGTCTCAACTCAACGGTATAATACCATTATTATTATGTTGTATATATAATATTATGTTGTCATAAATTCGTAGGTATATTTTGTTGTTTAAAATGCAGTTTTTAGAGAACTCAAATATAAAAATGGTTGATTTTAATTAAGGTTATGTTTGTGCAAAAATTACCCGGACAACATTTGTGCACATGATATTCATACGAACATCATGTCGTGATTTTCACAAATTTTATTCATACTGATATCATAAGTCACCGCGTGATAAATGAAAATCATACGAACGTCACGTCGTGATTTTCACAAATTTTATTCATACGGACATCATCCGAATGTCACTGCGTGAGAAATGAAAATCATGTCGTGATTTTTTATGCCAGCGCTGTTTTCGATTGACCAATGGCCTAAAAAATCATGTCGTGATTTTTTATGCCAACGGTGTTTGGATAATCATTTTTGCTAAGAGAAAAATTATGTTGAATCAACAGTTTTCGCGGTTAAATACTGTAGCGGCATTACCTCCACTACTCAGGCAAACAAACACCATAAAAACAGGCAAAAGTATAAAACATTTTAATTACAATTACGTGACAAAATGTACGGATTGTCGAGGCTCACATTTAATCCTACCGACAATAAAATAATCCCACAACCCCCGCAAATACATTTAATATTTTCTTGGATTTAAATTAACTATATATGTGGCGCAAAAATAAATATCCAAACACCGATGGCATAAAAAATCACGACATGATTTTTTATGCTATCGTTGTTTGGGCATAAAAACATGACATGATTTTTTATGCCATAGGTGCACCGACATGTTTGGATATTTATTTTTGCGCCACATTCGTACATTAAAAGAAAAAGTATGTTAACAATTGAATTAACAGTTTTTGCGGCTAAATACATTTAATATTTTCTTGGATGTAAATTAACTATTAATTTAAATCCAAAAAAATATTGAATGTATTTAACCACAAAAACTGTTGATTCAATATCCATATACATATGTAGGTATATTTTTTCTCTCAATGTACGAATGTGGCGCAAAAATAAATATCCGGTGTTTGGTCATAAAATACGTGTTTTAGGACAATTTAAATTTATTTGTATAGAAATATAATTAATTATTTAAATACAGTAGTTTGTCAAAATAAGATAAGTATATCTCCCTCCATATATTTCCTTCCATACCTAATTTTAATTATTAGTACACCACGTAGTAGGGTGATGTCAGAGCATATCCTAAAACAAATATTTTTAATTGACTTAATGACAGTAAGAACAAAGCATTGTTAAATCTTAAGATTTGTTACTAAGACGTCTTCCATATGGACCCCTTCCCATTATAATCAATCGTCACTGTTGACGTCAACGTATTTTTTAAACCACCCTGATTTTTTTACCTAAAGCCGGATACCCATAATAATAGCTGCTAGCATATAGAGGTGCATATCCGTATGAAGTCAACCATTGCGGATTCGGTTTTGGAAATGGTACTGGAGTTGACATGCTTAGCGGTATTATTGCAAAAAGAAGGCAAAGCTGGAATTTAATAAAAAGGAATTTCGAGAATAAAAACAGAATATATGTATATATATATACAGTCTTAGGGTTGTCCAGTTTATATCATAATAAATTATAATTTTACCACCCGATACCCTAGTAGAAATTTTACGTTGAAACAACGTTTTTCCCACGTTAGCAAAACCTAACTTTTATGTATAATTTTATGTTGAAATGTCCCGGTTTATAACGTTACATGACAACGTTAGTTCCTAATGTTATAAAAAACGTGGGATTTACGTATTATAAAACGTTGGGAAAACGTGGGATTTATGTATTATAAAACGTTGCAAATACGTGGGATTTGTGTATTATACAACGTGGGAAATATGTGGGTTTTATGTATTATAAAACATTGGAAATACGTGGGATTTGTGTATTAAACAACGTGGGAAATATGTGGGTTTTGTGTATTATAAAAAGTTGGAATTACGTGGGATTATTGGATCATAAAACGTTGGATTTTTTAATAATTTTTTGTATATTTCGACATTATTTTTGAAACTATGACTTTAAAAATTGCATTGCATAGTTTGATTTTTTGGTTTATAACTAATGTTACAAAGGATACAAATTAAAAAAAAAATCAGCATTAAAAAATTTGTCGACGGGACTAGAAATAATTTTATGTTGCTAAATGTGGGTTTTGGAACGTTGTTGCAACGTTTCTAGCATACACCCAGAGAGCCATATCAGGTTAAAACATGGCCAAGAATTGCCCATTACCTTTGGAAAAGTTTTGCCAATAAATGTACTATGTAGGACTGTATATTCCTATGGTATTTGTGCAATCGCGATGGCCAACAATAAATGACCAAATTGTGCCCAATAATATGCCAAAGCAGTTTGGATAAATTAGGTAGGTTACCGTTGGTTTAATTTTGGGAATGTTTGGGCATGGAAAAACGATGACAAATTTTTGATGTTTATTTGGGCAATTAGGCTTTTGAAAAATTGACCAAATATTGGTAAATATTTGGACAAATCCAAAGTATTAACAAATATTATTATTATATTTGAAAGAATATTACTCTTTTTCTCATTTATATTAAAATCTATTAATCTATCTATTAATTTTTTGAAGATTGGGTAAATAAAACGCTTATTGAATGTTTTATTAAAAACTTTGAAAACATAATCTTAATTACTTACTCAAAATTTAAAGCCGTTTAAAACTTAACACGTTTAGGTAGTTAGTGCACAGATGATTATATTTTTTTGTAATAACTATCACACAAGCACTTTTTGACGCCTTTTTGTAGAGAAGGTCTTGAAATATTAACGACATACAACTCGCCATTGCGATTCTTTTTCCATGCTGATCAATTATTTGCCAAGTTTCGATCAATCTGAATTACAAACGCTTTGCCAATTTTCGACCAAACTTCATTACAAACGACGTTGGCCAATAATAACTCTATCTAGGGCTGTATATTTGTGTAGTTTTTGTGCTATCGCATTGGAAAATAATTTGGCATAAAACATGTCAATTTTTGGTCAAACTTTATGAAAATGCAATTAATATGTCCAAATAAACCCCAATTAATGTAAAATATCGTAGTCCAAACTTGATTGGGAAAAAGTTGACTAATTTCTTTCCCAAAGCATGGCTCTCTGGGCAATTTTACAACGTAATTTGAAAGTGGGTTTTGTGTTTTTCGGTTGTATTTTTGATATTATGACTTTAAAAATTGTATTGCATGGTTTTATTTTACTTTTATAACTAATGTTTAAAAGGATAAAAATTAAAAAAAAAATCCACATTAAAAATTTTCTCGACGGGACAATAATTTTATGTAGCTAAAAGTAGGTTTTGTGTATTTCGGCCTTATTTTTGAAACTATGACTTTAAAAATTGTATTGCATAGTTTGATTTTACTTGTATAACTAATGTAACAGGGGATAAAAATTTAAAAAAAAATTCACATTAAAAAATTTGCCGACGGGACTTGAAATAATTTTATGTTGTTAAATGTGGGTTTTGGAACGTTGTTACAACGTTTCAAGACTAGCGTCTAGAGGCACCGAATTATCTTGGCTCCCTGGCTCCTAGACATGCGCGTTTTATAGAAATGTACTCAAACTCAACAACACAACCCAACCGACCCCGCCCCATTGAGCAAAAAACCCAACTAAAATGGGCAAATTTATGTTACGATAAAAATAAAAAACTTTTTAATTACATAAATTTGCCCATTTTGGTTGGGTTTTTTGCTCAATGGGGCGGGGGGGGCCATTGGGGCGGGGTCGGTTGGGTTGTGTTGTTGAGTTTGAGTACATTTCTATAAAACGCGCATGTCTAGGAGCCAGGGAGCCAAGATAATTCGGTGCCTCTAGACGCTAGTCGTTTCAAGCAATACAATTAATTCTCCAACGTTTCCCAGACAACGTTTTAACTACGTATTTCCCACATAAAATCATATATTCAAAAAACGTTTTCATGCAACGTTTTAACTACGTATTTCCCACTTAAAATCATACACTTAAACAACGTTTCGAGTATAACAATTTTTTATACAAATTGACAACGTTGTCTGAATGTATGCAAACGTTAATTTCTACCAGGGTAGTTTCTTGCTCATGTAGAAGATAGATAGATTCATTGGTCTAGTGAAATTCTGATAATATAAACTGGACCACCTTGTATATTTCGATATATGTATTTAAATACTAACAAAAAAAACTTACCAGTGTAAATTTGTTCTTCAAACACATTTTATGGCGTTTACTTTGGCAGTAAGCAAATCTAATTGTATTTTTTCATTTTATAGTTGGGTGTTTTAATGAGTATACATTTAATAATTTAATATTAAACGTCTGTAAGGCATGATGTAATTAAGCTACCTATATGGAATTATTTATGGCCTAATACATACCTACTGTAGGATATAGAATAAATAATTGATTCATCTGCAGAATTTAATTATTTGCAATGCGTAGTGTATGTAATTTAATGAAGTGTGTGGTTCATTAAAATAATTCTAATAATAATAAATATATTTATTATAACAACATGTAAACAATACAGCAAAGTTCTTAGTATAATAGTATAATACACATTCTAAAATTAAAATTAAAAATCTAAATAACAATTTGGGGATTTAATACTATCCTCAGTATATTACATATAAATTGAGCAAATAAATATAATTAAAACAATAAACTATCCCTAGTACAAATTAACGTTTACCTACAACGTTGAAAATTTGTATAATAATTTGTTATATATAAGTATACTCATAACGTTGTTTGAGTTTATGATTTTAAGTGGGAAATACGTAGTTAAAACGTTGGATAAATTAAAAAAATGTAAATCATTTTGGAGCATCTTTAGGGTACAAGCTTTTGCATTTAATAAATAAATTTGTATACTATACCAAATATACTTTAAAACTTTCAAGTGTATAAAAAAATATAAAAAATGCTTTTACCTTAACAGCTTTTGCAATAAATTTTTATTCAAATGCAAAAATCCCCATTTTTTTATATATTTGTAATTGCTAAAATTTTCTCTCAATAAAAAATTAAAATTTGTGACCTAAAATCACCTTTATTGTTAGTTTTTTTATTTATATATATATATTAGAAAAATTGTAATAATTGTTAATATGCAATATTTCTTCTTTTTAAATTGATATTTTTTTATTTAGGCTATGTTATATTTGAATTTGTTTATTTATTATTTAAATTTGTTTATTTATTATTTTAATAAGATTTTTTAGGTTCTTATTCATACAATCATGATTTAAAAGTTGTAGTATTATGTATTTAGAAAATTGTTAAAATATACATAACTACACCATTGTAATTTTTTTTTAAGGCATTTTGTTAAATTTTAATATGTTTACTTAGAGTATAATATAAAACTATTATTTAAATAATATTTTTGAGATTGTGT
This sequence comes from Brassicogethes aeneus, assembly GCA_921294245.1. Classification (NCBI taxonomy): domain Eukaryota; kingdom Metazoa; phylum Arthropoda; class Insecta; order Coleoptera; family Nitidulidae; genus Brassicogethes; species Brassicogethes aeneus. The sequence continues at coordinate 47,456,019 of OV121137.1, forward strand.
TCATTGGCAATATTTTTTCTTTTCAAAAGTGTTTAAATACAAATTTGTTTTTTGTACAATTTTGTAATGTTTTTAAATAATTTTGGCAGTGTAAAATCGTACCCAAAATTATTTAAATTGTTTAAAAATGTTTTACTCGACCTTTTATAATACAATAATCCCAAGTTTTTCCAACGTTTTATAATACATACATCCCACGTTTTTTATAACATTAGAAACTAACGTTGTCATATAACTTTATAAACCGGAACATTTCAACATAAAATTACACATAAAAGTTAGGATTTTCCAACGTGGGAAAAACGTTGTTTTTACGTAAAATTTCTACTAGGGATGCTACTAACATTGGACTAGAATGTGTGAAACAAATTATATTTTTAATGCTATACTTTATCTACTCCATTTAGTAGATAACTAAACAAAAATTAGAAATATTCCCTAACACTATAGTGTCGATATATAGTGCCGATTTTAATATTCACTGTGATTTGAACCAATCGGGTTAAAATTGGAAGAAAGCGAATATAATAATGCAAATTGGTAGAAAGTAAGGTTAACCAACTGACAGATGTCAGATTTTATTTATTTATATTTGAAAATCATTTAGTTATCTATAGGAGTATACTCCTTGAAAAAGGTCAATTGGTATTATGTTAAACAAATATCAGGAAAATTTCCCAACACCAAAACAAACCACAAAGTACTTTAAGCACTTTGTGTTTTGTTTTGGTGTTGGGAAATTTTCCTGATATTTGTTTAACATAATACCAATTGACCTTTTTCAAGGAGTATACTCCTATAGATAACTAAATGATTTTCAAATATAAATAAATAAAATCTGACATCTGTCAGTTGGTTAACCTTACTTTCTACCAATTTGCATTATTATATTCGCTTTCTTCCAATTTTAACCCGATTGGTTCAAATCACAGTGAATATTAAAATCGGCCAATCACTGATGCATATCAATGAATTCATTATTCCCGTTGCAAGGCGGGGAGTTAATTATAAAATGGTTATACTAATGTTTATCTACTATTGCACCAATAGTACAGTTCTTTTTTTTATCTGTTTTTTTGTTAGGTTGGTGGCTTATGACAGTTTGACTTAGGCCCAGTTGTATAACAGTTGGTTAACAGCTGATTAGATGAATAACACTTAAATTTAATTTAATTTAATGTTTAGCGGTGCTCCGTGACAGACAAAGTGTACCACACTTAGATAATAACTAAGTGTAGTACACTTTGTCAGTAACGGAGCACCGCTAAACATTAAATTAAATTAAATTCAAGAGTTAATCAGCTAATCAGCTGTTAACCAACTGTTATACAACTGGGCCTTAGTATTTTTAGTATTTAAAAATGGTACTTCTGCTAAAGAATTTAATTAAATACTTTGACACTGGCAAATTGACAATATTTATTATTGATAATTTACTTGTCAATTATAAATAAAAAGATAATTATGCCAAAAATAATAGCAACGAATTCGAATGTAATTAAGCTACCTATATGGAATTAATTATGAATTTTGATGAAATTATGCCAAATGCCACAATGGAAGAAAAAGTACATTGCCTTATGGACATTTTTGGAGTAAAAAAGTAACGAATTTGGTTTTATAAATATTACATCACACATTATTTTCACATTATTCACCATTGAACAACATTTACGTTCACAAAAAATTTTAATTTCTTTTATATAAATTCTTTGCAAAGCGAAGATTATTATCCGCTAGGAATACTTTCTCTTCTGGGCCGTAAAGCAACCTATATTTAACTACTTTTTTATGATTTTACTCATTCAAGCACCAACAAAGCCAAATTAATTGCATTTTTAACTACGAATTTCGACAACTCAACTTGACAACTGCACAATATAACCTACAATAATTTATATATAACCACAATTAGATTTATAACTAGCTTAGTTTGTTTTAATCAATGCGACCAACTTGACTGTATTTACCAACCAAAACCCTAAATTTTCAACGTTGACACAGTCCAGATAAAAAAATGAACTTTAGGTAAACATTGTTATGTTTAAAAAATGACACAATATGTTAAATAATGGCATGTCAATAAAAATTAGTACCTAATAATATCTATAAGTTTTATTTAAAAATGTAAATCAACCCAGGGGTTTTCTAAACTAAATGTTTTTTTAATAAATGTATAAAATCATACTTTAGAATTTTTTTGGCAGTAATTATTTAATAATAATATCTTATTACCCACCCATCAAAATGTCCTCTAAAAGATGTACTAAAGACACACACTGAATATTTGTAGCCTACCGGTATTTATAGTTAGTGAGTGTGGGTAAGCAGCAGTGAGAGGTATCGCCATCATATTTTAATTTAGAATTTTTTGTAGCAATTATGTTTAAATGTGGGCCATTTTACCTATTAAGTAAATAAAATTAATATTTTTAAATTAATTAATATTTTCATCTTATTCTGAATTTTAGAGCTTTTTTCCATATTTTTTAAGATGTCAAAATCTTATAGATGTCTTTCAGAGATTGATGCTGTGTGGGTATAGAAAAAATCTAAGTTTGACTAAAACCTTATTTACAAAATTATTATTTACAAATTTGGACGGAATTTAATAATATTAAATAACTAAATTTCAAACTGACCCAGAGTTACCAACCAAGCCATGGGGGCTGATTTATCTTATGAATAGGAGTATAAGTCAAATTTATGGGCAAATTTATGATAGCAAAATTCCTGTTTAACCTTTCCAGCGTTTTACTGATCATAAACCCATTTTTACCCATTAAAAAGGCAGCTGGGATATTTGCATCTTCCTCTGACTCATCGTCGATCATTTCTATAAAGTAGTCTTCGTTTTCTTTGGAGATATCAGTTATTATAACTGCCCTAGCTCCTGCTTTCTCTGCAATTATAGTTTTTTTCTTGAAAGAGCATTCCCTAAAAAATGGAATCAAAAATGTCATTCAGTAACTATTTTAACAAAATCTTACCCTCTCTCAATAAATGCAATATTTCCTTCGATATCATCCAAATTGTTTGGAGGTTTACAACCAAATTTAGGATCTATAGGCACCAAGGGAATATTTTGAATATAAAACGACTCATTCTAAAAACACAAAAAAATACAATAAAAAACCTTAAATATTAATAAAAACTTACAAATGGGGCCCCAAAATCTTTAGCTGGTCTTATTCGGTAAGTGTACTCCAATTCTATAGGTTCAGTTATTTCGAAAAATAAATCTCCATGTATTATTTCCGCAGGACTCGTACCGTCGCTTAAATGTAAGTTATTAGCTGCAAAAGTAATAATTGTTTAAAAAAATCAACATTATTTAAATAACTTAAGTATAATATTAATATTTTTTCTTTATACTTACGACCAGAGTACGTAGGAACTATAAGGTTATAAATAATCATAATTACACCACATTTTTCCAGTAAAATATTATTGCTTAATACCATTTTTATTGCTTTAATTCAAAAGAATTATACTCAGATTTATAAAAAAATTTTTAGGTTATGTCGACTGTCAACCCTATTTTTATACATTTGACAATAAATTTTCAAAGATTAATTAATTAACTTAATGTGTGCATATTTTACCTTAAAATTTAAAATCGCATCAAAATTAAATTATCTAGTGTATAAATAAATAACCTCGGAATATTCCAGAACATAACCTAACCCAACTTTTCTGTCAGTGAAGAAAATTCTAGACAAGCTAGAGCAGCCGATTCGAACCAGTGTGTAAATGTATTTATTAAAAAGTATATTATGAGATACATATAACCGAGACTTCGATAAACCTTAAAATATTTCGAATTTAAAATGGATAATGAAAATAAGTTGCCACAAATTAAACAAATTGAACAAGAGGAAGTTAAAAGTACAGCTATTGTTAAATATTCGGTTCCAAAACCGGCACAATTTAACAAATTGGAATGCAATACGGATTTAAATTTGCCCCCATCAAATTGGTTGAGTAGTTCGGTGGATTCATATGGTTTACAACATGTTTTGTATCACCAAAAGGGATTTTCAAGGTAACTTTAAGTTGAATGCCTACCTAATTACATAAAACAGTTTTTAATATAATTTAACTAATAACATTATCAGATTTTAGGTTTATTTACCTATAGAAATAACATTTATTTCTGCCACAGTGACAACTGTCTTTTGAAATGTATTAATAGGGTAGATGCACCAGTTGTGGCCATCTTAATGCCGGTTTTCCACTAAACGGACAGTTGAGTTTGGGTTTTGTTTGTGTTTTTAAAAACTTGCAAATCAAAAACAAAACTGAAACAAACCCGAAACTCTTGTTTCCATCAAGCGAACTAAGTTTTGTTCGAGTTTTGTTTTTGTTTTCGGTCCTTTTCCACTAGTTGTCGTGATTATGTCAGAACACACTTTTTCAGTATCAACCAACATGTTTAAACGTCATATAAAAACGGATGCATGAAAATTAGAACATTTCTTATCGGACGATTTTATTGAAAAACGTACAAACGTATAACGGACAAATGGATACATGAAAATTAAGCTTTAAAATTAATATTAAGGGCTCAAATTTTCACCAATTTTTTTTTGCCATTCTGAATGACATTCTCGATATATTTTTCAAAAAAAAAAGTCAATTTTTTTAGCCCAGTCTAATATATAGGTATATACCTATATGTGTATCTATTAAACTTATCCAGCGTTACAAAACAAATTTTCTATCCTCTATCTATAAAATAGGCGCGCCGCCGAGGCAGTAGATTGTGTGCGAGGTAATTAATAAGCTTTCGCCGCCGTGTTTTATATACTATTTTTTTCAAGCTCTAAATTTCGATATTTTTTTGAAATTTTGTAACCTAATTTTTAGGTTAGGTTTAACTGTCAGACGACAAAATCTCACCATTATTGTTCGGCGGTCAATAATAATTTGACTTTTGAACTAGTACAATAATGTAGTGACTACTAGTTCAAAAGTCAAATTATTATTGACCGCCGAACAATAATGGTAAGATTTTGTCGTCTGACAGCTAAACCTAACCTAAAAATGAGGTTACAAAATTTTAAAAAACTACATTGTAGTATTTCTATATAGTATATATATCATGGCGCGCAGTTCAGGGCTCTCACACTTTCTGCCCGTATAGTGTATACTATTTTTCTTACTACCTCGGCTGAAAATACAACCCGGCCGAAAATACGGGAAAAAATTAAATGTGTATATCGAAATTGAAAACAAATTTTCAGGTTATATTAGAGTTGCATATGTTGAGTACTAGTGCAGTCTTTTATCTATGGTGCACACGACTAAAAAATTTTTACTCCCGCTATTATAAAGGGTGCGCGTATAGCTTGACCAATGCATCAAACGTAAACTTTCTGCCGTGGAATCGGGGACGAAACAATGTATTTTCAGGTAGTAAGAAAAATGTTTCTTACTTACCTACCAATTTAGTATGAAATTCGTATCCAGACTAAGAAAATAAAATAAAAGTCGAAAACAAAAAACACAACACGACCGTTTCCACTAAACAGACTCGAGTTTCAAAACACGTCGAAACCTTTTGATGTTACCGCTTTCAAGCGGGACTCGAAAAACAAAACTCAAACTGTCGCAAAACACGCCAGTCTTCAAAAAGTTTGCAAAAAGTTGCAGTTTTGTTTTATTCGACACGAGTTTGTGTTTTGTTTTTGTTTTGTCCGTTTGGTGGAAAACCGGCATAAGAAAACTATTAACTTCATTCAACTCCAATTTATTTATTTTGACAGTTTTCCCTCCTCGAATGACAGATATAGTGTAACTAGATACCTACAATTGTTTTAAAAGTTGTCATTGTGACAATGCTGCCACGTCAATTTAGGTAAACTTTATAACAATAAATTATAGAAATAATAAATCTCTCTAAAAACGGTCAAAATTACATTTTAATGTGTTTAAAAAGGTTCTTAAACTGTCCTAAAAATTTTCGCTTTCAAAAAATTCTTACAAATGTTTTAAAATGTCATAAAACTGTCTAAAATGTCCCAATTGGGTTAACTGTCAAATAATTGTCAAAAATCTTCAAATTGTCTTTCTAAAAACGACGTCTTTACGACGTTTTAAAACTTTTATGTGTGTTCTAAGAACTGTAAAAAAGCTTTTAAAACTATTTAATGTCCTGAAACTGTCAAAATTGTTTTAAAACTGACAAAAATGTTTTAAAACTGGCAATAATTATCCTAAAACTGTCTAAAATTTTGTAAAGCTTAACCAAAAAGGTTGTCTTAATTTAATCTATATTATCTTAAAATGTCCCAGCTGTTTAAAAACTGTCAAAAATGTCAAATTGTCTAAATATCTTTCAAAACTATTTATTGTCCTAAAATTGTCAAAATGGTTTAAAACCAGCAATAATTATCCTAAAACTGTCTAACATTTTGTAAAACTGACCCAAAAGGTTATCTAAATCTAAAATATATTACTTAACTAAAAATGTCTAAAACGCGTTTAAAATTATTGAATGTTCTGAAACTGTTCAAAATTTTTTAAAACTGGCAGGTCTCAGCTGTCTAAAAACTGTTAAAAATGTCTTAAAATTGTCTAAAAACCTTTTTAAACTATTTAATGTCCTAAAACTGACAAGTAATTATAGTTACCTAAAACTGACCATAAATGTTATATAAATCTAATCTATATTATATTGATATATCAAAAGTATTCTAGAACGATTAATACGCTAAAGAAGCATCGCTAGTAGCGCCACCACTCGGCCGTTATAATCGTAACAAAACTACAACTTTTAATAATCAGCTGTCAAAAGCTCATGTTACAAACGAATGTTTTGGAGCCGGAAAATGTTAAAAAAATATCAAAAAAAACCGTGGTACGATTTGTTGTGTTGTTGGGTGTATTTCGAGAGGAAATCCTGGGTTGAGTTTTTACCGGTTTTCCAATAAACAGTGTCAATCCTAATGAAGAAATAAATTTCATACAGTCCCTGTAAATATAAATTCTATCTATTAGATTTCAATTCAGTAAAAATCGTCAAACAAATAAGTCGTCTAAATTTAAACAGCATTTAGCATTATTAAAAGCGTTGATTAAGAAAGTCTCCAATCAACGGTAGAATACCATTATATTACGAATTATATATAATATTATGTTGACATGAATTCGTAGGTATATTTTGTTGTTTAAAATGCAGTTGTCAGCGTCTTTTAGAGGACTCAAATATAAAAATGTTCGTTTTTTAGGTTATGTTTGTGCAACAATTATTTTTTACTAATTTCATAAAAATGTCCAAACTTAAATATAAATTATATTATGTTTAGTTATCATTATTATATTCTGCACCAACAAATGTACTTACCGAATTCGATCCCTTGGCAAAACATAAAAATGCAACGATTTAGTTCTTGAATTTTATTTACAATTAAAAACACAATAATTCACCATGATCCCTTAGATAAAATACACCCTAACGTAACTATATAAGCATATAAGCGTTGAGTTTCTTAATCAATGATATAAGGAATAATCAATCGAAATTGAGTATTAAACCAGTTATTTAGTTTTTCCTTGCAACGTAAAACACAAATAACGTGCGCGATTTAGCTGTGCAATTGAACAAAATTCCTCTCTTTTGTGAAAAAACTACACAATGCTATCGAACTACACCAGATGGCGCGCGCGTTGCGAAAACCCGATACTTCTTTAGCGTATAGTATCTTAAAGCTGTCTAAAATATCCTAAAGCTGTCAAAAATTTCTAAAAACTGGAAATTTTAGTAAATTTATAAATGCCCAAAATGTTTTACAATTGTCCTAAAATATATATATATATATACATATATGTACTTCCAACAAAATGTCCTACAACAGTTACTGTTCCAAAAACTTATTTGTATCCAAAATTGTTCTTTAAAACACTGCCCGTCAAAATTAACGCATAATAAGTAAAAAAAAATTTAACTTTAAAACACCTTTACCAATCTTTATAAAATTTTTGATAAAAATACTTTAACTTATATCACAGTTTACGTTTTCAAGGGTTTTTCGAGAAAATATCCTTAAAGCCCTTTTGTTTAATAATAAAAAAACGCTCAAAAAAAACTTTTATAGGGAATTTTTTCAAGTTAATAAAAAATATGCTGTGAAATATTGTATTTTTGTAAGTATACCCTGAAAATAACCACTTTTCAGTAAAATAATCAAAAAGGGGTCATTTTTACCGACTTTGAAGCACTGTATCTTCGTTACGGACTTTAACAGCATATTTTTTATTTACTCCCTTGTGGAAATTTTTCTCTGAGAAAGTCTTACTTTCTCTTAAAAAGTCTGAATAATACTTATTAAGTCGGAAAAAGTATGAATAAGTCTTATTAAGTCAGACTAAAAGAGAAATGGTAGGTACCTATGGCGATAAAAATAAATATCCGAAATAATTCATAGAGGTTGTATTTGGTTATCGTAAAATAAAACACATAGAAAAGTATTTATTAACATTTTTGCTGTTGTTATAAGCCAAGTTTATTGCATAATTACCTATATATTAACATAGGTAAGATGTAATAATTATAACAATTATAATTTGATACATACGATGCGCTTGACATGCTTTCATTGTTTCCACCATAGAAAAAGGAGTTGCCACTGTACGTTTTATTTTAATAGTTTCTTTTGATACACGCAAATATTTACCTATATAAACATTGTTACAAACAAATCTTCTAGACGTAATATCGAGAGACCAGCTCAGCTAGCTGACCAATTAGAGCACAGCTGACCTGTCAGTGGGACACAGTGTTGCCGTTTGCTACTCGAAAATCGGGTATTTTCGTAATATTTGCGGGTGAAATCGGGTGATTTGCGAATTTCTATCAAAATAATAACAAAAGAAATTTTCAGTAAATAATATTGTATATTTACTAAATATGCACAATTATTTTATTCTATCCTGTTACATTTTTATTATTATTTTAGTATTTTGTAATTTATAGTCAGGAACTTTTATGAGAACACTGTACGTAAACACGAAGATCAACTATGATACAAAGATGAATGAAACACGAAGATCAACCATATTGGTCTTATGAGTCTATCGAAAATATCATGTCTATAGACATGATATTAACTTCTATGGTGGAAACAATGAAAGCATGTCAAGCGCATCGTATGTATAAAATTATAATTGTTATTATATAGGTAATTATGCAATAAACTTGGCTTATAACAACAGCAAAAATGTTAATAAATACTTTTCTATGTGTTTTATTTTACGATAACCAAATATGAATTATTTCGGATATTTATTTTTATCGCCATAGGTACCTACCATTTCTCTACTAAAAGTCCTATTAAGTCTTAAAAAGTCTTATTAACTCTTCCAGAAGACTCCCAAATCCTGCTATTAGTCTGACTTAATAAGACTTATTCAGACTTTTTCCGACTTAAAAAGTCTTATTCTGATTTTTTCCGACTTAATAAGTATTATTTAGACTTTTTAAGAGAAAGTAAGACTTTCTCTGAGAAAAAATTCCACAAGGGCTTAAAAAAAAATTTCCCTAAAAGTTATTATTCAAACGTTTTTTTATATTAAATAAAAGGGCTTTAAAAATATTTCCTCGAAAAACACTCGAACAAGTAAACTGAGATATAAGTTGAAGTATTTTTATGCGGTAATTTTGACGCGCAGTGTATTTTGCACTTTTTAATGAAGATTGTTTTAATTTGTATAGCTTTCGTATGGCGCACATGTTTCCCGACTGCGTAGGGGAGGTAGACATAGTCTCGGACGCGGAAAACATAAAAAACCTCCTAAAAATCCCGTACCACAAAGGTCACATCAGCATGATGGTGCACAGGGTGGAGAACACCTTGCTAATAGACGACTTCGACATCTACAAGCACCTGCTGAAGACGGCCGAGTCGGAGTGGGAATGGCTGCGGAAATTCTTCCTCGAGCAGATCAACAGCGAGACGTGCGAAGAAGACAGGAGCCTCTACGGGAAGCAGAGGAGGCGCGAGGCCTTGAAGCAGCGCAGCCTGGCGTCCAAATTTTTGTACCACAGCCTGGTCGAGAGCGATCCCAGCGAGACCGCGGATTCGAGCGTCAACAAGTCGGGGGGGCCGCTGCCGGTGAAAGGGCCCCTTCTGCCCGAGCCGTCGCCCGCCACCGAGGCCCCGGATTCCGACAACTTCGACCACAAGTTCAACAGGAACGTCGTGTGGACTTTCGAGGACATCGAGATGTTGTTAGGTGAGACAAAATCGGTCCTGAAATGGGTTTTAAAATTTCCGGCGCACTGTGGCCCACAAATTTCCTAAACATTGAAAAAGTCAGTTTTTAGTAATGATGGAACACTAAGTTTTTTTATGCTAAAAACGGTGAAGTAGGCCATTAAGCTTACAAAAACACCAGAAATATGTGAGTTTATATGTTGACACACGCGGGTTTGGCAAATGTCGGTAAATTTAATGTTTAGTTTCAAGAGAATGCGTACCTTTAGTTCCCGAAGATAATTTTCACCCACCACTATTAATATCATTTGAGCTAATTGTTGAAAATTTAAACAATTTCCCCACAAACTTTCAACCTAAAACTTACAGTTTTAAAAAGGCTAATTATACTGAACTTACTAAACTTACTTACTGAACTAATGATTCAAATAGAGCCTGCGAATATTTCTATAACACTTTGTACACTATATTTGATGAATGGGTTCCTACTTATAAAAATAATGTCAAGCGTAAATATCCTCTTTGGTTTACACCCCAGATTATTCAAAATATCAAGACCAAGGAATTTTATCACAAAAAGTATAAAAAACTGGTAATGTGTGTTTTTATAATGAATTCAAAAGAATGCGAAGTCTTGTTATTAAAGACACCTCAATTTCATTTACAGTCCGTTCAGGCTAAGTTGAGCGCTTTGGTGGGGGATCCTGTGGCCGTTAATTAAATTAAACATTGAATCGTCACGAGATTTCGGTAACAAGAAGATGATTTATCAGTGCCGCGGCTTGCCGTTTGTTCGTACAGAGCGGCTACCGAAATACATGTATTTAATTGTGCCTCAACATAGATGATGGACGGGGTGACATTCCTTAGACCGCTCAACTTAGCCTGAACGGACAGTACATCATATCTTAACCTAGCTGCTTCCAGATTGAAATCTGATCCAAAGCAATTTTGGACATTTATTAATGTTTAATGATATTAGTTTAAATATTAATGATATTAGTTTAAATGTAGAAAATTATAAAATGCATATTTAGAGATTTTTTAAATTAAATTTGACATAACTTTTTTGAATTTTTGTCGTAATTTGAATTTTTATGAAAATTTTAATTTTTTTTCAATTTGACTTTTTATTCCATTTTTTGGAAAATTTTAATCATTTTAAAAATTTGAATTTTTTTCATTTCGACAAAAAAGTTTTACCAAAATTTGATTTTTTTATGCTGACGAAAAAAAATGTAATGGGTCATTACCCATTACACATTTTTTTTAATGAGTAATGTAAGATGTTCCATTACTTATTGCAAACTTTTTAATGAGTAACGGATTGCTACACTACTCATTGAAATGCTTAATGAGAATTAAAAATGTTTTACATTAAATTTTTTTTTAATGGAAAATGAATTAGAATTACATTTTTCTACTCCTATTACAGAATTTGACCGTTCTAATATCACTTTTATCTATGGAATGACATATATTCTGTAAAGTGTTACAGAATGAAATATTCTATCATCTGATGACAGAATGTATACTCGTGGCGACATCTCTGTTTTATCTAACAAATTTTAGACCGATCCAACCTCACTTTCTTTCAATTAAATTATTTTTCTATGGTATTTTTTGGAAACGTAGAAAAAGTTTAGTCTAAAACACGTTTGGAATTGCATATTCCGCTCTCGTGAAACCGTCAAACTCGCCTTCGGCTCGTGTGACATACTCTTCACTCGAGCGGAATATGCTGTATTCCAAACTTGTTACAAAATATACCTACTATTCCATTAAAAAAAATGACGCATTATTTTTTACATTAGGATTTTTGCAACACTGGTCCTGAAGTATCAAAAAATTGTTAATTTTGTTCGTTGTTTAGGCACAGACATGCCGATTTTCGGCGGCGGCACGCACCCGTGCATCTCGCTGCGCCTGCGCGACATGAGCAAACCGATCAACGTTTTAACGGGCATCGACTATTGGCTGGACAACTTGATGTCGAACGTTCCCGAAGTGGTCATGTGCTACCATCTGAACGGGATCGTGCAGAAGTACGAGCTGATCAAAACCGACGATCTGCCCAAGCTGGATAATTCCAAGTTTTCACCGAAATTGATCAGAGACGTCGCTCAAAGTATACTGTCGTTTTTGAAGAGTAACGCTACGAAAGCGGGTCATACGTATTGGTTGTTCAAGGGAAAGGATGAGGAGGTATGTATACTGTTTTTTTTAAGTTCGGTTCTTCAGCAATTCTTAAATATTTCTTGTAATTTTTAGATAATTTGGTATTTTAAAATTTGTTTTTGACATTTTTAAGAAGCTTTGACATCGTTTTGAACGCTCTTAAATATTTCTTGTCATTTTTAAGTAAGTTTGCATTTAAAAAAGTGGTTTCGTATATTTTTAAACGCGTCTTGATGTTCTTAAATTTGTTTTGGCGTTCCTAAATATTTTTTATATTATTGGGAAGGTTTGGTACTTTAAAAAGTGCTTTTGACATGCGTAAGTATGGGATTCTGAAGTAGGTTTGGCATTCTTAAATATTTCATAATATTTTTAGGCAGGTTTGACATTCCTAATTGTGTGTTGGACATTCATTCTTAAATATTTCTTGTCATTTTTAAGTAAGTTTTACATTTTAAAATGCGTTTTTTACATTCATGATATTTTTAGGTAGGTTTGACATTGCTTATTGTGTGATGGACATTCTTAAATATTTCTTGTCATTTTTAAGTATGTTTTACATTTTAAAATACGTTTTTTACATTCCTAAATGTGTCTTGATGTTTTTAATTATTTTTACATTTAGAAAGGTTTGACATTCTAAAATTCAGAAATATGTCATTTTTAAATATTTCGTGATGTTTTTAGGTAGGCTTTACATTCTTAATTGTGTTTTGGACATTATATATTTGTATGTCATTTTTTAGTTAGTTTTACATTCTTAAATGTGCCTTGATCTTGATTATTTTTGACATTTAGGAAGGTTTAACATTCTAAAATCTGCCTTTGACATTCTTAAGTACCTATGTCATTCTGAAGTAGTTTTGTTATTCTTAAATATTTCGTTGCATTTTTAGGCAGGTTTGACATTCTTAATTTTGTGTTGGACATTCTTAAATAGTTCTTGTAATTTTTAAGTAAGTTTTACATTTTAAAATACGTTTTTTACATTTCTAAATGTGTCTTGATGTTCTTAATTATTTTTGACATTTTGGAAGGTTTGACTTTTTAAAATTTTTAAATATTTCGTGATATTTTTAGGTAGGCTTGACATTCTTTATTCTGTTTTGGATATTATATATTTGTTTGTTATTTCAAAGTAATTTTTACATTTTAAAATGTGCTTTTTACATTCTTAAATGCGTCTTCATATTCTTAAAGGTGTTTTGGCGTTTTTGACATTTTTAGGAAGGTTTACCATTCTAAAATGTGCTATTTTTAGACAGTTGTTGATTGTTTCGACCTTTACTTGATGAAACTGTTTTAAAGTTTCTCTAACTTTTTAAATATTCCTTGTCATTTTTAACAAACCTAGACATTGTTTTTGACATTCTTAAATTCGTCTTGAATTGTTTAAGTAAGTTTGACATTTTTAAATGTGCCTTGTCATTAAATTTTTTTTTTTACATACAGTGTGACCCATTTGTTTGCGACTCACCCCTGTAAAATCTTTATTTGTTGTGCGATTTTAACCGGATTTGTTTTAAAGTGTAGATCTTGATAAACTGTATTTTTAAAACAAAAAACGCTATATTTTTACAAAATACAAGGCTTACTATGTCAGTTTTTAGAAGTAAATTTTTAAGAATTCATATTAGCGATTTTTTTAAACAAAATCTAAGCACAGCACTGGATTCACCACCCCTCAATACGACCCTATACTAAATTTTACTGAAAAATTTTAAGTAGAAAAATGCACAATAATAACCACAAAAATTTATTTTGTCAACTTATCCATGAAAAAAACATTGAAATAAAATTAAACTAAACTAAAATGGTACTATTACCATAAGTTTAATTTTATTTCAATGTTTTTTCATGGATAACTTGACAGAATACATTTTTGTAGTTATTATTGTCCATTTTTAAACTTAAATTTTTTTATTAAAATTTAGTAAAAGGTCGTTTTGAGGGGTGGTGAATCCAGTGTCGTGGTTAGATTTTGTTTAAAAAAATCGCTAATATGAATTCTTTACTCTTAAAAACTGACATAGTATTTTTTACTAATATGGCGTTTTTTGTTAAAAAAATACAGTTTATCAAGATCTACACTACACAACTAATCCGAATAAAATCGCACAATAAATGAGGAGCATCCGTGCAAAACCGGCTATATCCACTTTAATAAAATGTTGGGAAAATGGCAAAAACTCTCGGTTTCCTGGCCTTTACAGATAAAAGAAAAAGCAAACTTGAGTTTTTTTTTTGTGGTACTTGATTTATAAGACATACTTTCGTTTTCAAAAACTTTATATTAAGGCCAAAATTTCAAAAAATGTTTTGTATATAGCCGGTTTTGCTCAAAAACCGAATAAAATGTGAAAAAAAACCTTTATTATTAAAAAATATTAACAAAATAAATTTAGTGCAAACATGAAAAAACAGAACAAATTTTAGTAGTAGTATCGACATATCCAAGTCACATGCTCATCATCATTATTATTTATTGGATATAGCCGGGTTTGCTATAAAAACGTGGATTTGGCCGGTTTTGCTCCTTTTAAATGTGATTTTAACATGGATATAGTCGGATTTAAACAGAATTATCTTGGTTGTCATTTTTGACAAACCTAGACATTTTAAAAAGTGTTTTTGACATTCTTAAATTCGTCTTGACTTATTTAAGTAAGTTTGACATATTGTTTTATTTTAATATAAACTACACTGTTTAAAAGTTTCAGGTATATTTGCTTTAATCTCAGTTAAATTATTTTGCGGCACTGTTTGATTATATAGTACCGTTTTTATTAATAACACTATGATAGTTCGATTTACTAACATTGAGTACGCCCACCTATATTACCTAACTTTGGGCTGCTGATTTCAAAAATGCCACTCGTTTTGCTCCAGGACGTCTAGGATTCGAAATAATTGCGTAATAAAATGCTCTGCCCAATTAGCTCAAAATGTTTTTTGTTAATATTTTGAATATTTATTAAATTATTTTGCCTTAAATCTATTTTGGATGTTCAGTATATTTTTGACGTTTTTTGTCAAAAATATACAGGGACTCCATACAAAGTCGATAAATGTCAAATAGAATTTTTTTGTTCCATTGTAGCCGTATACTATAGTAGTATATTTAATAAAGCACTTTTCTGCAGAGACGTGCTTTATTAAATACCAAAACTAAAATTATAATGTTTTTATTCATGCCTAAAGTACCCAAAAATTTAATCTCGAATCTTATTTATTAAGTCTTATCAAAATTTAATATCGAATTGAAGTATAAAGGCGCCTTTATCTACTTTATCGTTCAAGCACATTAAAGTGAATCTAATAATTATGGACATTTAAAATTTAAACTTTAAATTGTATTTTTACTTGAAAGTGATTTTAAGAACCAAAAATAAAAAAGAGCAGAAAATGGAAGTGGTAATGGAAGTAGCAGAGAAAGAGAAAGGAGACTAACATTTATGTCGTCGTTGTAAATTTGTTTTGTTTTTGTTGCGGTACCTTTACGCCCAAGAAAAACCAACGCAATTTTTCATTACAAAATTTTATGAGATATACCTACTACTTTAATTTTGCAGGAATATTAAATGGACATGATATACGACGTTTAATGAAAGATCAAGCATTCAAAAATGCTCTCAAAGTTGACGAGCTTGTCGCATATGGCAGCTGTCATTAAAAATGTTCTTGGTTCATATCGGGCCTAAAATTGGCGCCAATTCATTGAAAAAATGCTTGTCATTTTGCAAAGAATTAGCGTTAATATGTCATTTAAAATACATTTTCTTTTTTTTTTCTTCCTGATAAATTTGCCGAACTGATGAACATGGAGAACGATTTCACCAAGTAATTGCAAATCTAGCGCATTGGTAGATATGTATGGGTATAGCGGAAAGAAGTTGGATTCATTGCTAGGAGACATTTGCTGGAATTTGCAGCAAAAGATGTACGACGATGATGAGGATTAAGCGCAATAATACTATAATCCAATTTGATATTTGATACGATTTAATAAATTTAAGGTAGAAAAAAGCAAAATTATGAAATGCAATAAATTTTGATAAAAAATACTGAAACTTGTTTACTTTGTTACCCTTTTAATTTAATAATTAAAATAAACTACAAAAAATGTCAAATAATAGTTGTTTTTTACATAAAATGCATTAAGATTTTAGTTTTAGTATTTAAAAAAAAATGATCTATTTGCCGTATACCAATTACTTTAGTACATTCAAGATAAATTTAAGCTAAAATAATTTAATAAATAATTAAAATACCAACAAAAACTTACATTTTAAGGTGATTGAACAGAGCATTTTATTACGAAATTATTTTAAATCCTAGACGTCCTAGAGAAAAACTAATTACATATTTGAATTCAGCGGCCCAAAATTAGTTAAACTAAGCTGGAGTACTTAATGTTAGGAAAAAAAAGTTTGTAAAACTATCATAGTGTAATAGGCATAATTAATTAAAATACCTAATATTTTAAATATTAGGTAATTTACCGCAAACTAATTTAACTGAGATTAAACCTACTGTAGTATATAAATTGAACCGTCAACATTACCAGGGGTGTCCAAACTGTGGGAATTAAAAATATGTCTTTCATTTAAAAATATTAAATAATTCTTAGTTTCCCTTTAATATTTTAATTCTACATATATTTTTTAGTTGAAAATAAGTTGAATTAAAAATTCAAGTTGATATTTATAATTCATGCGAATTATGAATATCAGTTTGAATTAAAAATTAACTTGAATTTTCTGGTCACTTTGATATCGATAATTCCTGTGAATTACAAATATCACTTTGAATTAAAAATTGACTTTAATTTTAGTGTCACTTTGATATTTTTAATTCCACATTATTTTTGAGTATAAAATTAGTTGAGTTATAAATATTGTTTAAAATAATCGATACAATTAAAAATATGACTAGCAGTTGGAGTTGCAACAAAAATTCCTGATTAAAAAATACAACGGCGTACTGTGTAGCGAAACAATTGTCATATTTAAATAAAATAGTGAAACTTTTAAACAGTGTAGTTTATATTAAAATAAAACAATATTAACATGGAGTTTCATCAAGTAAAAGTCGAAACAATTAATTAAGTTTGAATATGTTTTTTTACATATTTAAAAGCCAACCCCTAAAATACAAAACTTTGTGGGTCGCAGGTGGTAAAGTTGTACGATCTGAGCTCCCTGTGCTCGGAATCGGACGTGGACAAGGGTCAAAACCCGTTCACGATCCCGGTCGCGATGCTCTTGTACCGCGTGGCGCGCAACATGAAGCACTCGACGGACCGCCGACAGCCCGGCACGATACGCATGCTGCTCAAGAACTGCCTCGAGCTGCTGCCGCCCGAGAAGTACCCGGAAATCGTCACGTCGTCGCACTTCATGCTGTCGGATCTGTTCGTGCCGGCGAGCACCGATCCGGAAGCGCCCGACCTCGACCGACCGGAGACGGACGAGAGCGATCCCGTGTACGACGACGACGACGGGAGGGAAGGGGACGAGGACGAGGACGAACCCAAGAAGTCTGCCACCAAGGTAAAGATTTTTTTTTAATATAACACACAACCTGTGTATGGCAAATACATTTTTTTTTAATTTTTTTTCTTTGATTTTTTTAAGTATAGTATTTTTACATTAAAAAAATTAAATAAGGTATTATTACTGGCGGTTTAAAAGGTGGAATGGCAAATACTTAGAGATGCGACTTGAAAAAAAACGGTCCGTTTTTTTTCAGGTTTTTTTTCATTGTTTTTTTTTTCAAATGGTTTTTTTCACATTTTAGGTTTTTTGCCTAATTTTTTATGTTTCCATGGACTAAAATTAGCCACTAAATGACAATTATTAAATGTAAATACAGTCTCGCGTTATGCACTCGCCACAACCACCGATTTGACCAATAAGGGCCGCGCCCTAAAAAAAGTAACTACATATCACATTTTTGATTCAGCACTTGATTTTTCAAAAAGCTACCAAAAGCACTTTTTTCATGATTTTTCAAATTTATGTAGAGTATGGAATTTTTTTTTTCAAAAAACCATAGCAAATTCTTGTAGAACATTTCTTTATTGGTGGTCAGAACATTCCGTGGACCAAAAAAGAAATAAAAAAAATCGTTTTTTTTTATTACGGTATTTGTTACAATTGAGCGTTACACGTTTTTCATCTAAAATTCTCAAAACTATAAACTTCAAGCTTCAAATTGCTTTTTTTACGGCTCCAATACGACCATTTTTAACAAATATACAGCTATCCGAAATTTTTTGTATTAGTGTAGAAATTTTACAATGCTATTGGTTTAATGTGGAAACTACCAAATAATAAGAAATCAGATTTTTTAGTCTTGGTCAAAATTTTCAATAATGAAAAATGTAATATACTGTAACAGACAGGTAATTTAAGATAAGGTAAACAGGTTAACAAGTTTTCTACAGTTTACTCAAAATTTCATTTTGAAAAAAAAAACAAAAAAAACCGTTTTTTTAGTTTTTTTTCACATTTTTTTACATCTCTACAAATACTAATAAAAAAATTAAGTCTTTTATTTTGTTTCATATTTGACTAACAAAAAAGTTTTACGGCAATAAATGTAGGGCTTGAAATTTTTAACATATGTTTTGACTTTCTTAAATATTTTTTTGACACATAAAATGGATTTAGGTCAGTTATAAGGCGGTCTTAGAAAATTTTATGACATTTTTATCAAAAAAAGTAAAATTAATACGAGCCCTAACCACATAATGTTCGGACACTTCATAATTTATACAGAAATTTTTTTCGTGAATACTATCTCAAAATTATTAGAAGTTATGAAAAATTCAGCTTATTTTGGCATATACCCCTCGAAGCGATTTTTATTTTTAAAAAGTTTACCTTTTATTTTTAGCTTTTAAAAAAAGGCTAACTTTTTAACTTTTTTTTGCATGAGTAAAAAAAGTTATAAATGGGCCCATTAAAAAGAACATAAAATATTATACAAACCCTGAAAATTTGGTAAAAATTGTATAAATAATAAGAAAGTTATAGCGATATATATATCTGCAAAATCTCCCGTTTCCTAAGAAAATTGCAAAAACTCTTTAAAAATAGCATTTTTAAATTACTTATACTTTTTTATAACTTATTTATTTTTTACCAAATTTTCAGGGTTTGTATAATATTTTATGCTCTTTTTAATGGCTCCATTTATAACTTTTTTTACTCATACAAAAAAAAGTTAAAAAGTTAGCCTTTTTTTAAAAGCTAAAAATAAAAGGTAAACTTTTTAAAAATAAAAATCGCTTCGAGGGGTATATGCCAAAATAAGCTGAATTTTTCATAACTTCTAATAATTTTGAGATAGTATTCACGAAAAAAATTTCTGTATAAATTATGAAGTGTCCGAACATTATGTGGTTAGGGCTCGTATTAGTAATCTTGTTAAGTCATTTTTAGAATATATACATATGTAATAATAATGTATATACAGTTTTATAAAAATTGCGATTGTTATTTACCCTGTGGAGTAAATCCAAATGAAAACACCAAAAATGAATTTAAAAGTGCGCTACATGATTTTTTATTTTAATGAAAAAATTTGAGGATGATATTTTAGGTATCATATATGAAAAACCGTTGCCGTTTTAATTTTTAGTTGCTTTATTTTTAATCGGCACCCTTTAGAAACCTGAAATCGTGTCATTTTCCTTCTCTTTTATAAGAGGCTAAAGCTTTTTTTCTGTGGCTATTATTGAAATGATTATAATTTTATTTTACTACCTAGTAAGTATGTTTTCAATATTAATTATTATTATCTAATTAGTTCATCTCATAAAAAAATGGTAAACCACTAAAGATTTGTAATAATTTGCCAATTTTTGTGATTTTTGTCTTGCTCCTGTGCCTATTCTGCTAAATCTAGAAAGTTGCTTTTTTTCAAGTTTCAAGTACTTATACAATAGAAAACGTAACTATTATTTTAAGTTTCTAGACTATCATTTTCTTTATTAAAAAAATTATTGAAACTTGATAATTTTCAAAATTAGCCAATTTTGCCCTCAGAAATCATTATGTTGAGGAGATAATAAAAATCTGAAACTTTTAGGAAATGTTGTCCCCACCTTCATCTTTTCAGACTAGTTAGTCTTGTTTTGTTATTTTTATCCATATAATAGATATAATAAATTTTTTAATGCAGTTAAGAAGCGATATTGTTAGTTTTATTTATAATTTAAAATTTAGATGGCTTTGACTTAGTCAATTCATGTTAGGTAGAAAAATGTCAGAACTGCCAAAAATATTACATAAATATTATTTGTGCGTATTTAAATTGTGATTTCAAATAGTTTGCAAGTTTGCAATAAATGACTGAGTGTTCGAGATTCATGAATTTAATTGCAATTAAATATATCATAATTTTATACCTCTTTCTCATAGAAAATATTCAAGTTCTGAGAAGTTTTAAATTGTTAAAAAAAAGCAAAAACCAAAAAATACTCTAAATAAACCCCTTTATTTTTACATGTTTTATTTTAACCAGTTACCTAAAAACTAAAATTTAAAGAAGTATTTACAGATTGGGTAATTTTTTTTTCCAACACTAACATTTAAAATACATACATATAACTTTTAACTATTCAGTGCCTTACTAAAGTCATCAAAATAATAGAACAAGACTAATTTGGTTTAAATTGTGAAAGAAAACGACAAAAAACTGCTTAACGCATTTTTATACGTTTAAATTAACTCTTTATTAATTTCACTTATTATACAAAATTTACCAAAGAAATACGCACAAATAATATTTATGAAATATTTTTGACAGTTGTCTAAACGGGCATTAAAAAAAAAGATGAAGGTGGGAACTACATTTCCTGAAAGTTTCAGATTTTTATTTTTTCCTCAACATAATGATTTCTGAGGGCAAAATTGACTAATTTTAAGAATTATCAAGTTTCAATAATTTTTTTAATAAAGAAAATGATAATCTAGAACTTAAAATAATACTTACGTTTTCTATTGTATAAGTACTTGATACCTGAAAAAAATAACTTTCTAGATTTAGTAGAATAGGCACAGGAGCCAGGCAAAAATCACAAAAATTGGCAATTATCATGAATTTTTAGTGGTTTACCATTCTTTTATGAGATTAACTAATTGGATAATTATAATTTATATCGAAAACACACTTACTGAACAGTAAAACAAAATTAAAATCATTTCAATATTTGTCACAGAAAAAAGTTCTGGCCCACTATAAGAGAGTAAGAAATTGACACGATTTCAGATTTCTAAAGGGTGCCGATTAAAAGTAAAGAATCCAAAAAGTAAAACGGCAACGGATTTTCATATTTGATACCTAAAAGATCATCCTCAATTTTTTTTATCAAAATAAAAAATCAAGCAGCGCACCCCATTTGGTGTTTTTATTTGGAATGACTCAGTGTTTTATTTAAAAAATATATTTATTCTAAATAGGTTTTATTTATCAAGATATGAATAATTAAAAAATTAAAAACTTACTTTTGATGCTTAGTATATTTTTTCAAAACCAAATTTTAATATTACTTGTACTTGCCTTCAAAAAGGGATTTTTTTGTTTTTGGGTTAGCTAAATATAAATATCAGTTATAGTATTTATTTAAATATAATATATCATGTTTAAATATAAATATAATAACCAAGATAAAGCAGTTGCGTCTCGTCAGGACAGGCCTCACCCTTTTGTATTTATCTTTTTACCTATTACAAGTGTACTTTTACTATAGTATGCAGTTCTACATAATTAAAAGTAATCATACTATAAGTATATATCGATGACTTTTGCCAAAGTATCGCAAGCAACATAACTCAAATTTCGGGAATTGAAAACATTTTTTATTTTAAAGTCTGTTTTAAATCATATATAACCTATAGGTTTTATAACAAGTAAATAGCTATAATTATAAGTTTTAAGGCAATACATGTAGGGCTTGAAATTTTTAACATATCGTCACCTGAGAATTATAGTGTTCTATCCATATTCTAAGGTTCTATCTACATTTTCTTTTTTTTATTCAGGTTAGTCTTGTTTTAAGTCTTAAAGATGATATTGATCTATCTATATATAATTGGGGTAGAAATTGTGAAGTTTAAGGCTTAAACTGTACAATTTCTACCCCAATTATATATAGATAGAACAATATGCATCTTTAATACTTAAAACAAGACTAACCTGAATAAAAAAAAGAAAATGCAGATAGAACACTATAATTCTCAGGTGACGATATGTGTTGACATTCTTAAATATTTTTTGACACATAAAATGGGTTTAGATCACATATAAGGTGGTTTTAAAAAATTTTGGGACATTTTTATCAAAAAAAGTAAAATTAATTTTGAACCATTAAATCTTGTTAAGTCATTTTTAGAATATTTACAGTTTCATACAAATTGCGATTGTTATTTTCCGTGTTTTATTTAAAAAATATATTTATTCTAAATAGGTTTTAGTTGTCAAGATATGAATAATTAAAAAATAAAAAACTTACTTTTGGTGCTTTGTATATTTTTTCAAAACCAAATTTTAATATTACTTGTACTTACCTTCAAAAAGGGATTATTTAAAAAAACACGTGAATGTAACCATTTAATTATTTCGCAGACAGCGCCATCTACAACGTAAAATATTTTATTTTAATTTAATTTTTACGTTCTGAAATACCCCCGAATAATTTTGAGCGGAAAAGTTTTTTTTTCAAAGTTATTTAATAAAATCGAAAACAAAATTTCAACTTTGATTGTTTGCTAAATATGTGGCAGGATTTTGTACAGCGATTGCAGGGACACCTTGTATATTTAAAAAATTAATAAGCATATTTTTTAAGAAATCATCAAAACATCTAATGATAGCATTACCAACGGGTTTTAAACCCTGTTAAATCCCACCGACTGCGCCAATAAAAATAATAAAATTAATAAATTGGTTTTGAAAACAATATTAATTAATTATAAAGCGTTAATACTGGAAATTGAATGCAAGGATCGGGAAAATAACATTCTAAAATCCGGTTTTTGGCGTTTACGCAGGTGTTGGTTCTGGATCCGTTCGACACTGTGGAGTCCCTTACGAACTACCCGAAACCTCCACCGCCAATTGGGGGCGGCCTTGAGGAAAGGTGTCTGCAGGCCCTGCAGCACATCGCCAACGGCTTGAGCTGCCTCAAGCACTTCCCGCAGACGAGCTGCGATCTAGGTAAGAACTTCGCGGGCGGACAAAACAAAATTTGAGTCGTATTACGCAGGAGTATAGTAGGGTGAGCCACAAAAACTAACCTATTGAATTTATGGGTTAAAATGAACCTATATACCGAGAAAAAAATTTCCCTGCAAGGCAGGATTTTTAGCTCAATTTTAAAAGGTGTCGGTGAGCATTTAAAGTTTCCCATTTAAATAACACGTAAAAAAATCTTCTTTCATTAAAAATACCATAACTTTTGAACCGTTTACGATAAAAATTTTTACGTCGCGGATTCTTGTAGAGCATAAAATTTCCTAAAAAAATCTACCCCAGGATAATTTTTTTCAATTAAAAAATTCGTATATTTGAAAGCTTTGAAAAGTGAAAAAAATCAAAATATTCAGTTTTAGTTATTTTTTACACTTTTCAAAGCTTTCAAACATACGAATTTTTGAATTGAAAAAAATAATTGTGGGATAGATTATTTGGGAAATTTTATGCTCTACAAGATTCCGCGACGTAAAAATTTTTATCGTAAACGGTTCAAAAGTTATGGTATTTTTAATGAAAGAAGATTTTTTTACGTGTTATTTAAATGGGAAACTTTAAATGCTCACCGACACTTTTTAAAATTGAGCTAAAAATCCTGCCTTGCAGGGACATTTTTTTCTCGGTATATAGGTTCATTTTAACCCATAAATTTAATAGGTTAGTTTTTTTGGCTCACTCTAGAGCATAGTTTCAAAAATGTTAATGTAAAAAATAATGCAATTGTTATTTTTTTAAATGGTAAGGTAGTTTGAATACATTATTCATTAAAAAAAATTGTAATGAGAAATATTTTTATTACATATTAAAAAATTAATGAGTAATGTCAAACAATAAATTACTCATTAAAAAATGAGTAATGAGAGACTGTTCATTAAACATTTAAAAAATGTGTAAAGAAAGACATTACCCATTACATTTGGTTGATGGGGTGATTTTTTATATGGGGAATTTTACACCAAGTCTGTCAGTTTGAAAAATGTTGATTTTCGATTTATTTTAATTTTCTATATTTTAAGTACTATCGCTAACAAAAAAAACTCATACAGTTATATTGTGGCTGTGTGAATAAAACTTTTCCGTCAATGTCAAGCTGACATCGAGCTTTGTCACATCCATTATGACTTTTTTAACAACATTTTCAACCAAACAATGCAGACGAACTCTGGCAAGCCATTGAAGCCATTTGGAACTAGATAAAGCAAGACGGCGACTTCCATGCTTTGCCGTTTGCGGGCAGTAATTGACAAAAACAGAGGGATGACGAAATATTATTTTTTTTTCAAACTTCAACCTAACTTTGTATTTAATTTTAGACCTTTCAAATGTGACGTATCATGTTAAAAGCCATAATTACTCCAACAAAATGATAGAAAATCAGGAACACTAGATTTTTAAGCTGTATGAGTTTTTTTTGTTAGCGATAGTACCTACCCATTAAAAATCCCTTTCTGGTAATGTTTGATATTTT
Source organism: Brassicogethes aeneus (assembly GCA_921294245.1). Lineage (NCBI taxonomy): Eukaryota > Metazoa > Arthropoda > Insecta > Coleoptera > Nitidulidae > Brassicogethes > Brassicogethes aeneus. The sequence goes on from OV121137.1 coordinate 47,481,144, forward strand.
TTTGATTACTCGTTCAAAAGATCAAATTTTCAAAACAATCGCGTTTTTTGTTTTTTTGCTGCTAATTTTTTTAATAATGGTCCGAATTGAAATTTTTATTTCTTAAAATTTTCGTGTATTAAAATTATCCAAAGCATGATTGGATGCGAATTTTGAGTTTAAGGGTGGGTTGTACCAGTCCGAGTTAACTCACGTGTTTATTAAACTACGATTAAAAATAACTCTAGATTATTCCAGTTATTCGTTGTACAAAACCATTGCAACACTGGTTTAGTTAAACCCTCGTTAATCCTAAACATAGGATTGTTGGTAGCACTGGTATGTTATTTAAACGTCAAAGTGACAACTTTTTTAAGTTTTAATTGTTTAAATTTCAAAATAAAAAGGTCCAATTTAATTGTCGCTACTTTTTCATCTTATAAAACGTAAGTATTAACATGTTTTTATACAATGTAGTTTACTAGGTACCTATCATTATTTTGACTTCATAGATGTCGGACAAGAGAAAACGTGCAAATAACAATAATAATAAGCTTAAAATTATACAATAATTATGGCTTTCGCGCAAATAGAAGAACTTGAAGAATTAACCGACGACGAAGATTTTATACAATTGGTGAACGTTTTGTAATGTTTTTACATCTCTATACCGGGTGTATCTGAGAATAGGCGCACCCCTGTAACTTTTTTATTTATAAAGATAGACACATGAAATTTTGCATGGTTGGTGGATATAAAATTCCACTTTTAAGAGTACAAAATGAATTTTTTAAACTTCCGGTTTCGCCGGAAATGATACCAACTTTCATTTTTAAATGGAATGCCTTATATATTTTTACATATTTGGAATCATAAGAAAATTCTGAGTCAGAGAGCATCCTCAAATTGACCTTTTGACGTTTCGTCACCAGAAAATGTATCATCATAAAGATCAATCTAGAGTGCTTTGAACTATCTTATTTTCTTCTAATGGATTCCCACAATGCCTGAAAAATGGAACTTGCCTTAAAGTTGTTATTCAGCTATTCCCAGCAGTCTAAACTTGTCAAAATTCGTTTTTCTCAAATAGTTCAAAGCACTCTAGATTGATCTTTATGATGATGCATTTTCTGATGACGAAACGTCGAAAGGTCAATTTGAGGATGCTGTCCGACTCAGAATTTTCTCATGATTCTAAATATGTAAAAATATATAGAGCGTTCCATTTAAAAATCAAAAGTTGATATCATTTTCGGCGAAACCGGAAGTTTAAAAAATTCATTTTGTACTCTTATAAGTGGAATTTTATATCCACCAACCATGCAAAATTTCATGTGTCTATCTTTAATTAATTCTTCAAGTTCTTCTATTTGCGCGAAAGCCATAATTATTGTATAATTTTAAGCTTTAACAGAAAAGTAAGGTTATTCAACATTTAAACTGCCAAAATTGGCGAGTTAAATTTCACCGATAATCTTTATGTTAATCATCGGTTAATCTTCGATTAACCTTCGTACAACGAATTTTAGCACTTAATCGCGGATTAAAAATAATCTAGGGTTAACTCGGACTGGTACAACCCACCCTAAAAATTTTAATTTTCAAACTGTTTTTATTCTTCGATTTTCTTAAAGAATTCAAGAAATTTTAAGCCGGAGTTGATAGTGAGATTATGATTATTAAGTGAGAAGGCGACCTAAACTCAAGAAAGTATTGAATCCGCGATGGTATGAACGAATAATTAATTTTTTCTACTCCCACCTTTAAAACATCCATTATCGTACATGTTTACATGACAATAAGTGATTTTAAATACACATTGACAAGTTGCGGCTTCATGGCGTTTTAGTCACGGGCTGAAGTTAGCTTTTAATTAGTTGACAGTTGTCAAATGTCCTAAAATCGTTAAAATAAAGTGCCCTTCTTCTAAAATAATACTAAATGTTAAAATTATTTTATTATCTCAATACAAAAATACAAAAGCATGAAATAGTTTCCCAAAGCTAATATTTGAAAAGGAAAAAAAGAATTTTCGTTAAAAAAGAGGTAATGCATAATGAAAATTAAACACATTACTCGTTATTTTAATAATGTGTATTGAAACCTTAATGCATTAAAAAAATAACGCATTAAGTGTTTGCGCAGGAGATGCCGGAGCGGCCGAAGACGACGAGGTCCCGATGGCGAAGCCGTTCGAGGCCATCCCGATGCCGTACGCGAGACTGAACGAGACCGAGCCGGAGAAGCAGCAGCAGGAGAAGAGGAGCAAGAAGAGAGACAGGAAGCACAGGCGGCAGGAGAAAGGCAACGCCGCCGCCGCGTCCACCGAGAGCGCCCTGCTGCTCAAAAACAAGAACGAAGCGAGGCCGTTGCCGACGTGGCAGGACCAGACCGGGCTCGACGTCTCGTGGAAGGAGCACCTGAAGACCTTGCTCTACGAGAAGGCGGTCCTGGTTTTCGCCATCCTGGCGGAGTTTCACTACGGCGGCGCGCGGTACGGGGCCAGCTTGAGGAGCGTGGGCCTCTTGGCCAGGTGCGAGCTGGTGCTGTCGAGGATTTACAAGTCGAACGCCGTCAAGGAGAACTATTTGCTGGGCAGAGCTGGAGATTGCGCCATCATGATGGTACAAAATTGGAGCAAGGTGAGTTTGTTGTTTCTTACAGCTTTAGGGTTGGTTAGGTCAATAAAAGGAGATTTTATGGAGTATATCGATGGTTATTTGACAAAACATCGTAAGCGACAAAACCTAAATTGTACAGGAGAGATTTTTTTGTGTGGGAGCTTTATTTTTAAAGTTATTTATCTGAAAACTGGTGAGGCATTATTTTATTAATGTAGAATTCAAATATTTAAGTTAGATCGAATCCAATCTAAAATTTTCATTAAATTTTGTGGCATACGATATTTTATAAGAACATCTTTAGGAAAATGTAAAAATAGTCTTGTCGCTTAAGTTACATTTACGTTACTTTGTGGGATATATACATTTGATGATTACTTTTGTCAAAACATTGTTAGCGACATTTATTTTTTTACTTGTATTATTAAATAAAAAATAATTACAAAAAAATTAATTTATATCACCAACGATATTTTGCCAAACAATGTTTGAAAATGAAAATCTACATTAGCTTTCTTTGAAAAAAACGAACGATTTTTATTCGCAAACCAGTATCTAACCCATGGAGCCTACACAAGGAGCCCGAACTTAATGTATGTGCAAACCAACCTTTAGGGACATTTTTGACAAAATGACAAGCAGTTTCAAAAAGTTGACAGAGAATCTAACCTTAAAATAACACAATTAACAATGAAATACGTCAAACTGACAACTTTCAGAAAGTAAGGTTAGTGGTTACAGTTTTACATTTTAAAATCAACTGAATGACTATAGAAAGTTACCTATGGTCGGAAGAATCAATTTTTGTTTTTTGATCGAAATTTATAAAAAAATTAACGTATTTTTTAATGGAACATACCGCAGACATGAATTAGAAAAATCGCGAAAAAAGTTATAAATAGATCAAGAACTGCTTTTTTTGATCTTTTATTTTCGTCAATATCCTGAAGAGACATTTTGAAAGACGAATCTGGTACAACGTCATCTTCTATGTCACTACGCCTGCACCTCCACCTTGATCTTCGTAATCTTCATCTCACTCCGCAAAACATTGTTTCTCCACTGCTTTAAATTTTTTTTCTAAATCCATTATGCACTTTCACAAACTAAAACAACTTTAAATTAGCTGCATATCAACGAAAAACCACGATCTCGAAAATACAATGATAAGAAAAGCAGCACATATTATTTCAACTTTTTCAACGTTCACAAAATTAGCTATTTAGGGGAAATCACTTGAATAAGGTACACAATTATTTATTGTAAAAGCACTGTTTTCTCGAAAACTTGATTTCTAACCATAGGTAGCTTTCCGTAGTCCAGGTCACATATGTAATTCAAAAACAAAACTTTTTTAGATCTTTTTAAATTTAACTTAATAGTTATAACAAAACATAGAGCATATTTCTCGTAAATAAAAACAAAACGAAATACAAAAACAAGTCAAATAACTATTTTAAACTTTTTCTCTCAATATTTGTAGACGTCTATTGATACTGTCCACTTTATGGTTGGTTCCTTCAGTTAATTTTTGTTTTTTGTTTTCCAGAACCTTGATTTCCGTTATTAAACAATTTTTCACAATTACGAGAAAGACTTGTAATGTTACTTTGACTTTTGTCAAAGACACACTGACAGTTACACGATTAGGTAGTTACATTTAAATTGCCCAAGCATTTCATTTATATTAAATCATAATGTAGATTGTGTAGGTATTAAGTAAATATTATTTTCTTTTATATTATTATTATTATTTTAAGTATTAGTATTATTTAAAGATAATTCCCTGACTTTTCGTTTTTTCTTTAAATTCCCTGACTTTTCCATGACTTTTTAGACTCATTTTATATTCCCTGACTTTTCCCGGATTTCCCGGTTTTCCCGGTCGCTACGAACCCTGTATATCTATATTTGTCCGTTGGCTGTGCAATAAAAAAAAATTGTGCAGGTGGACTCGTACCGCGACGAGCTGCAGAACCACTCGGACGAGGATTACAAGATGATGGAGCAGCTGGAGCGGGACGAGCGGCTCTCGAACATCGACATCGGGCGCTCGGTGTTCAGGTGCGCCTTCCTCTACGACGTCCGCACCGTCGAGCAGATGCTGATGCAGGCGGTCGAGTGCTACGAGGGCGCGCTGCAGATATCGCCCGCCAGCGACGGCGTGCTGCGAAGGCTCGGCAACAGCGTCAACGAGGTGGCCTCGTACTTCCTGCACAAGGCGAAGAACGCCAAAACGGAGGAGGCCATCATCGAGGCGTGCAAGCAGGGCGAGCCGTACCTGATCAGGGGCTTGGAGGTGTTCGAGAAGGTAAGTCTTCTTCCTATAACTCCTTACAAAGACAAAGGGAATTTGTTAAGAGATTTTTGGAGCTTTAGGCAAAAAATATTGTTCTTTCCATTTTTGTTTTGAAGTTCTTCTCCATGTGTTATTAGGCCTACTTGCCTTTTCCCTGGTATCTTATAGTCAAGTTAAGTTCCCAACTAACAAAACTCCTTTACTTCTTCTAATTCTTTATTGCCTATTATTAATCTACGGTTTTGTATTCTCTAGCAGTTTTGTCTTTTTTGTGATAATTTTTGGACTTAAAAATGTTGTTTTTCTGCATGGGCTTGAAAAAAAATCTTCTCTTCTTCCTGCAACTCCTTAGGGGGCAAAGGGAATTTGTTAAGATGTTTTTGGAGCTTAAGGCAAAAAATGTGGTTCTTTACATTTTTGCTTTGAAGTTCTTCTCCATGTGTTATTAGGGGTGCCTATTTGCCTTTTTCCTGGTATCTTATAGTTAAGTTAAGTTCCCAAGTAACAAAACTCCTTTACTTCTTTTATATCTTCATTGCCTATTACTTATTAATCTTCGGTTTTTTATTCTCTAGCAGTTTTGTCTTTTTTGTGATAATTTTTAGACTTAAAAAATTTTGTTTTTCTGCATGGGCTTAAAAAAATCTTCTCTTCTTCTTCTTATAACTCCTTAAGGGTCTAAGGGAATTTCGTAAGAAGCGTAGTCAAACTAACTAAATATTGTACTCATTTTTAATTTGTCTAAGCAAGTACTGATTCAAAGCCAATATTAATATGTTAAATTCACTTTAAATTCCTATTATATTTGTTTTTTTAACTTAAATAATTCACTTACTTTGTTTATAAATAAACGTTTTGAACTATTTATTACTGTTGTATGTTTTTGATACCTTTCATGGTTTATCTGTAATAAACATATGAATGAAAGTAGAATGTGACTAAAATTATTTCATTCATTTGGATCCTATATTTTATACACATACTAGAAGTGTTCAGAAAATATCGGGAATTTTCGTTTTTTGAAACAAATATTTATTTATTCGTCTACATTAATGTTGTCGTCATTGGATATTATGCACTTGTGCCAGCTCTTCTTCCAATACTCGAAACACTTCTAAAACTCGATCTTTGGGATAGCCTTTAGTTCTTTCAGCGATGCGCTTTTAATGTCATCTATGCTTGCAAAACGACGGCCCTTTAAGGTTCTCTTTATTTTTGGGAATAGGAAAAACTCAGACAGAGGCATGTCTGGCGAATATGGAGGCTGGGGCATCATTACAGTATTGTTTTTGGCCAAAAATTTTGTTCAAAATTTAACAATTTTAGAACAAATTTTGCTGCCACACGTTTCATATCCAAAACGGCTATTCATGATTTGTATCTTTTCTAAGAATCTTAAATGATTATTATTCAAGTAAAGTAATCATGATTATTGATTACATAAGTATTCATAATCATGATTACAAATTTGTTCGACTACTCTGCTCCTTAATCAAGCATTTTTAATACATTCGTAACTTTTTCTGGTACGTCATAGAACCTAAGAATATCCCGCATCCTTTCCCGTTTAAAGCCTGATTTATAGATTGCCTTCCTTCCTTCCTCCCGTAAAAGATGAACAATACAAAAACCGTTGTGCTGTACGGGAATCTATAAATGGCACTACGATTTTCGTATTGTTCATCTTTTACGGGAGGAAGGAAGGAAGGAAGGCTTAACTGATCCAGATGCCTCCTCGAAACCTGAAACTTAAAGTCAACAGTGCAGCATTGCCAAACGACATTGAAAGTTTCCGACTTAAAATACATTTATTTAGGTTAAAGACGACGCGAACATGGCGCTACTGTACTCGAACATGGGTCACTTGCATCGCCTGCTAGCGCACGCGAACTCGCCATCCGAACGCGGGGAGTTGACGGCCAAAGAGCGCCATCACTACAACAAATCTTTCGTGAACTACAAGCGGGCAATTCAGGTTTTGGGCGACAGGAAGCACTGCCCCGCCATATGGGACGCGGTCAAGTGGGAACTGTCCACCGCCCTCCTCAACATGGGCAGTACCATGCACGACTTTCCAACCTCCACTTTGGTGAGTTCATGCCGCGCAAAAACACACGGCAAGTCAGCAAAATAATTAATAATTAATTATTAGCATTACAGTGTCGAAAATTGATATCACCACTAGGGTGATTCATTTCCGCAAAGTTTTTGTTTTTTTTCGGTGCTCAAGCTAAATATTAATCTGCATATAGGAAAAACATTATCACCAAGTTTGAGCTCTTAATATTAATTTTAAGCACTTACTATTTAAATTTAAAGTTTTACCGTTTAAAATGCATGTAAAAAATATATTTTTTTTTTCAAATTTCTAATGCTTACCCACCTTTGACAATATTGCAAATCGGTTTAATACACCTTATGGGGAATTTCACGCTCTTCAAAATTGCTTTTGAGTTTTTTTTTGTAACTCGCATTGGTTCACCACTCGGTTCACCAGTAGGAGTCGTCAAAGGACAGTTTTTGAAAAAAATCGTTTTTGTTATTTTTTCGAGCAAATCGCCAAAAGTAGTGAGAAAAAAGGGCTGATTCATAAAAAAAAAGTTATCCAACCAATATTTAATGAATTTACTGCCATTTTTATAACTGAAAACGTAAGAAATTGATAAATACCAACCCATAATGATATTTAGATTGTTTTTTTCTTTTTATTATCATTATATTTCCCTACACTAAGAACTTTTTTAAAATTATTATGATTTCTCACTCATAATGAATATGAAAACAACACATAAATTCATAAAAAAAACAACAAAACTTTAATCCGAATATACAGGTTAGGTATGTAACATATTTCAAATTTCGCTTCAAAAAATTAAATAATCTTCATTTATATTTTTTTGCTATATGACAGAAATGTTGAAAAATTGCAAAATCCACGTTACAATTTTCTTATTGTTTTTTATGAATTTATCTGTTGTTTTCATATTCATTATAAGTGAGAAATCAGTAATTTTAAAAAACTTCTTAGTGTAGGGAAATATAATGATAATAAATAGAAAAAATCAATCTAAATAACATTATGAGTTGGTAATTATCAATTTCTTACGTTTTCAGTTATAAAAATGGCTGCAAATTCATTAAATATTGGTTGGATAACTTTTTTTTATGATTCAGCCCTTTTTTCTCCCTACTTTTTGCGGTTTGTTAGAAAAAATTTAAAAAAAAAAAACCGATTTTTTTCAAAAACTGTCCTTTAACGACTCCTACTGGTGAACCAATGCGAGTTACAAAAAAAAACTTAAAAGCAATTTTAAAGAGCGTGAAATTCCCCATAAGGTGTATTAAACCGATTTGCAATATTGTCAAAGGTGGGTAAGCATTAGAAATTTGAAAAAAATATATATTTTTACATGCATTTTAAACGGTAGAACTTTAAATTTAAATAGTAAGTACTTAAAATTTATATTAAGAGCTCAAACTTGTTGAGAATGTTTTTTTCTATATGCAGATTAATATTTTGCTTGAGCACCGAAGAAAACAAAAACTTTGCGGAAATGAATCACCCTACTATAAATGCTACTTGGGTTGTTTCAGTCGCAAACTGAAGCCGAGAAGGAGGTGATAGAGACCCTGCAAACGGCCCTGAAATACTGCGATTTGGACGAGGAAAACGCGAAATTTCCCCTCTATCAGTACCGAGCGGCCCTCATACACTACAGAATCGGTTCTCTGTACCACCGGCACGTGTACAACAACGCGAGCGAGCAAAACAGGAAGAACATCGTCCAATTGGCTCGAATCAACTACGAGAAGGCTTCGAACTTGTTTTTTTCCTCCGCCGACACCGTCAATTATTTGACGTCGCAAATGCAGAGATTCGCTCTTTCCGAATATCTAGCCGAAAGTAAGTTTCATATACAAGGTGTCCCTGAAATGCCTGCACAATGTACAGGAATTTCAGGGACACTTGTAACTATGGTTTCGCGTAAAAATCGAACAAATTTTGGACATTTGTTTGCAAGTGATTAACCTTGTTTCTACATCTAAATGGTGCTTTTTAAAAAAAAAAAATCATTTATTGACCGCTGTGGTTTTCAGGCCTTACATGGTGGTTAAAACTAAAGTATAGGACGAACAAAAATGCCAACCAAAACTGATAGCATACTCTTTTGGTAACACAAAAATGTATTTATCAAAATCCCAGCTGATCCTTTATTAAAGTTTTGCATATTTCTTAGTATTTTAAAATTGTTTATGCCATTTCGATAAAATAATCTAGTGTCATTATCAAATGTTTTTAAAAATTTGGCAGATACATGACTGAAATATGGATAAATTACATTATAAATACAAAATAATGTAAAATACAGTTTGCAATATCTTATTTATTGTTTTAAGGTACCTAATACAAAACTAATAAATAACTAAAGATTCTTTGAAGCAAAATCGATTACTGCTTGCCTTAAATTTTCAGTAAAACTTTTTCTTGGATTTTACATGGAATTGTTTTTAACATGGAAACAGTATTTTTTAATTCTTCAGTCTCTCTACAAACATGCTTCTTACATTTAGCGATATCCCCTAGAAAGGAAGAGCATATCAAACTTTAGTTTGTTCGTCCATCCTCTTCCCTTTATAATTTTTTATGCCCTTTATATCTTGCCATTTTGCAGATAAAGCACATACATTCTTGGCTGCCGCAAAATTCTCTGGCAATTTCTAAATTTTGAAAATTTGGCAATTGTGGCTATGCAAAAATACCGTTTTTACCATATTGAAGTAGGTAATTTTGAATCACTTAAGTTAAAGTGTTCGTTTGAAAAAGTCTGCAGTAATTTTTATATTTTCTCAGAAACCCTAAACTCTGAATTTTTCGATTACCAAAAACAATTTTGTCTCCACAGCCAGCACATACCTTCTTTCGATTTTCTTCATGGCTTAACTTGAATTTCGGTTTAATTTTCATTTTAAAATACTATTTTTAACTTTATAAAGTATACATTAAATAAATAACTAAAGCAAAATGTCACTTGCGTTATAACGTATAGCAATTTTTTTCATAACCACCTTAATTATTGTTTACAAAATTTGCAAGTTGTAATTATTTCATAGACAAACTTCCAGTATTTTTTGTTATAAAAAATATTTAAGATATAAATCTTCCGGTTTTTTTTATGTTTTGTTTTGAGTGGTAAAAAATAATAGGTGAATCAATAAATTAATACTGGGGAGTAAAGTAATTTAAATGATACAAAGTTTATTATTTTGCTTACTTTTATTAAAATTGTACAGGTAGTTTTAGTACAATAATTGCAAAATAATATATAGAAATAGAAAAACAAAAAAAGTTTGCAAAACTTTAAAATAGGATCAGCTGGGATTTTGATAAATACATGTTAGTGTTACCAAAATGGTCTATAATCAAAATATGCTATCAGTTTTGGTTGGAATTTTATTCGTCCTATACTTAAGTTTTGACCACCGTGCTTAAGTCACTGTACTGTGGTAAAAATAGATAAATTTCGATGTTTTGTAATAACATTTTTATTTAAAAACGTATAGATTTGAAATTAAGATAAAATGTAGACCTTTTAACATCCAGGGGGCGCTGGGGACAATTTAATTTAAAATTTTACCATTTTTTAAGGGTTAAAAAGTCGAAGAAGCAACGTTGTTTTATAATTTTGAGTATATCACGTTAAAGTACTGAAAATTAACTATTATTTGATATATAAACTTCTATATGCAAATTATGCTTCTATGAGAGACATCATTTTTAAGTTAGGCCTTCAATGTATATAGGTATTCTTTTATCTAGTTTTATATTATATTATATATTACGTATAATATATTATATGGGGCTTATAGCGCCAAATCGGATGGTTTAAAAAAATTTTTTTTTTGATTCCTCTAATTTTTTTATATTTTTTAGTACTCCTTGAAAGAGCTTTCTCAGTAAGTTTTGAGTTTTTTTTGATCACGGGTTCAAAAGACATCAAATTTTCAAAAAAACTGCTTTTTTTGTTTGTTTTTGTTTTTAAAAAATGGTCCAAATCAAAATGTTCATTCTATATAAAATTTTTGTTTTTAAATGTACTTTTCGAAAAAAAAACATATTGAAAATATTTGAAGCGTCTTAAGTCAAGATTTTTGAGTTTTAAAGTTTAAATCGTGTTTTTAAAAATCACTCACTAGGATAATCGCGAGAGAATTTGTTAGTATTGTCTTAAAAAAAAAGAAAAAATGTCTAAAATATGTGGAAAGATTCTGGAAAAAGTTCAAAGCAAAGTAGTATATGATTTAGAAGATGAACGATTACCAAAAGTTGTATGCAAAGGTTGTGAAATTTTATTATATAAAGCAGCTAAACAAGAAATTTATAGAAACACGTTAAATTTGCCTGATTTTCCTAATTGGAAATAATTCGGTATAATTTTATAAAAATTGCTAAAAATTAACCCATTAAAAAATAAAAAAAGGGTGAGAAAATGTTTCAAATGTTTTCAAGTATTGTTGGTGGCCGCGGTAAAAACATAAATGTAAACCTGGAGTAAAAGTAGAAAATATTGAAAACGATATTAGTGAAAAAGTTCCGAAACATCAGCTGCAGTTACTATCGCAGCTTTTAAAAAAAGAAAAACACGCTTTTTTTTCTTTTTTAATGGGTTTATTTTTAGCACTTTTTATAAAATTATACCCAATAATTTCCAATTAAAAAAATCAGGCAAATTTAACGTGTTTCTATAAATTTCTTGTTTGGCTGCTTTATATCATAAAATTTGCATACAACTTTTGGTAATCGTTCATCTTCTACATCATATACTACTATGCTTTGAACTTTTTCCAGAATCTTTCCACATATTTTAGACATTTTTTCTTTTTTTTTAAGACAAAACAAACAAATTCTCTCGCGATTATCCGAGTGAGTCCATGCATGTTTTTTTATTAGCTTTATTGCACTATATACTATAATCAATGCAAATATAATTATTTATATCTAATTTATAAATAAATATGCGACAAATTGAAAAAAACGGTAAAATAACGTAACGGTATTTTCAATCACGATTTCGACATGTGACATGTGACAAGTGACATAATAAATGTGCAATTCATTAGACTAGTGAACTATTGACATATTATGTCAATAGTTCACTAGTCTAATGAATTGCACATTTTATGTAACAAATACATTAAAAGCTGTTAGTCATTATTTGGAGTTCACTAATTAAAAATCTCAAAAAATTGATTAAAAATCATTAATGTTTTTATAAAAATTGATTTTTCTAATAAAGTGCCAAGCGAATTGAGTTTATCCTGAAAAAAAAACTGTCTTGTAAGTTATTTTTATTAAAATATGAAAAAAACTCGGATACGTCTGAACCTTTCAATTAAAAGTTTTTCAGGGACACCGTGATTTAACAATTTCTAATATTTTTAATACTATTTTCTTTTAACAAACCTGTGAAATTCTATATCTGGGTTAATGTGACAGTATCCATGGTTACCACTTAAAATATTTTAATGAAAAAACTCGAAAAATATTGACTTTAAGTATAGGTTATGGTATAGCCATTTTACTCAGAATTTTATGTAGAATTCAAAAATGTAAAAATATATGAGGTGTCATCTTTAAAATAACAATGTTAAAGACATTTCCGGTAAAACAGGAAGTTTTATTTTGTTCAAAATAATTGAGGGAAAAAGTCTAAATCGAATAATTTACGCTATTAAATTTTAAATCGATGTCTTTCGCGATTCCCTAGAAACTTCTAACGGACTACGTTCGTGAAACACCCTGTATATTAAAGTCATTTATGTGTTATGCTATACTTAATTATTAATAAAAGATGCAACAATATTTATAAAAATGACAAAATGTAAACTAAAAATGTATGAATACTGCCACTGCTAATTCAAAACTGATCCTGGCCACAAAAACATCATTTGCATAAAAATGTTAATGTATCAAATAATAGACAAATATCAATACTTCAACGTGTTATACTCAAATTTTTAAAACAAAGTTGCTTCTTCAATAATTTACCCTTTAAAAGTTTTTAAATTTTAAATTTAATTATCACCAGCACCCCCTGTACTTTAAAACCTAAACAAAATTTTTTCATGGATTAATTGTCATTAATTAGTAAGATCTACATTTTATCCAAATTTCTAATCGTCACGTTTTGAATAAGTTATTAAAAAATGAAATTTCTTCATTTTTAAAACTGAAGAAAAAAAAAAGAAAAATACAAGGTTGTCAATGGACGAGATTTAAAAAAAAAGTACTGTTTAGATGTAGAAATAAGGTAAAAAAAATTCAATCGATTTCTTCAACCAACTAAACATTATTTTAGGTACCAACATTCTAAACACAAAAATAAAAAATTACCAGCACTGCCTACAAATCGTGATAGAGATTGTTAGCTTGTTAGAGCTTCTAATCACAAAAAAAATAGAAGTTATAACTGAAAAGGAAGATTCAGAATCTCAGGACTCGTTTAAAAGCAACTACTCTCTCCTAGTATTAGTAAAAAATAGATTACAATGCGTTTTGAAGACGTTAATCAAAATTTGCCTAACAAAACCACCACCAAATAAAAATTGTGCAAAACTTGTTGATCTCTACAAAAGTTGCTACAAAGTTTCACTGGATTTAAAAGATGATATGCCATTTGATGATCTGGTTGAAAAACTCCATTTTGTACTTGGTACTGTTAAAAACAATATTGAAGAATAGGTAGGTATACACAATTTTTATAAACATTTTTTTGTACACATTATAGATTGTTATTTATTATAAACTGTGATAAGAAATAAAGTGCTTCTTTTTTATTTTTAAACGATTTTTATTTACCTTCCATTTTTTAGTAATTACCTACCTATTTAATTTTGGATTTTTTTTTTAATAAAAAGTAACATAAATAACAAAAAAATATATGAAAAAGGATTTTTTCTATTCCCACCTTTAAAACGCCCTTTATTGTACATGTTTCCATGACACTAAGTGACCTTTTAAATACACATTGACAAGTTGTGGCTTTATGGCTCTTTAGTCACGGGCTGAAGTTAGCAACAGGTGTCACGGGCTGAAGTTAGTTGACAGTTGTCAAATGTCATAAAATCGTTAAAAAAAATTGCCTTTCTACAAAAGTATTAAATAGTTTCTCAACGCCAATATTTGAAAAGTTTATTATTTGTGACTATTTCCCACATTTTCTTTTCTTTTACTGTGAAAAACTCAATTTTCAAGAAATACATTTCGATTTATAACCTTTATAATCTTTGTTTATAAAATAAAAAAATTGACATTTGACGGTGACACACAGATTCCCCTATTGTTTCATAGATGGCGCTCTATACAAACTTTTTATTTAAATCATTTAAAGATAATAATAAGTATTTGTCGTAGAAAAAGTATAGTATGCACCTCGTTTATAAACTTTTCTATACACTCATTAATTTAAGAACTCGCTCGCAAGCTCGCTCTTGCCTAAATTAAATTCGTGTATAAAATGGAGTTTATCAAACTTGATAAATAATATACTATTATTTGTGACTATTTCCCTCGTCTTAATTTCCACCAATCACAAACGCGCATTTCTGAATTACAAATGGTTTCTAGGTGGAAAAACTATATATGACAGCAGTCATTACCAGGGTTGGGTATCTACCTACATTTTTGTTTTCGACATGTAGAAAACCTTTTTCGACGGTAGAAAACGTAAAAAAGTAGAATACTGTCAAATATCAAAAAATGTGAGGTTATGCAAGTTTGTTGTTTATTATGATTTGTTAAATGTTGTGAAATTCAGATACTCTTAATTGAGTCCCTTGATCTTGGTGGAAACCGAAAAATATAATGTGCTGGCCAAATAGCTTTTAAATTAAGCTAAAGGTCATTCCTCTGAACACAGAATTGTGTTCAGAATTAAGAAGAAGAAGAAATGTTGTGAAAAATCAGACACCTACCATAAATTTGAAGTTATTTGGAGTTTTTTAACATTATTATGGTGGGAAAAAAAGGGCCACGTTTGGTTGGGAGACCCCTACATAATTTTTGGCATGAGGGCAAATTTTTATCAATTATAGAGAAGTGGAAGAAGAAGGTCAAATAAGGTAATTTACGTAGGTAGAAAACCCTATAGGTTTTCGACGCCAGTCGAAAACAAGTTTTCTACCCTTTTCTACCAAGGTAAATTACCTAAGGTTTTCTACTGACCCAACCCTGGTCATTACCCTCGGCCACGGTCTTATATACAGGTCTTGCAACTTTAAGCTTCGAGGTGGCTTCCTTAACGTGCCAAGCCGCTAGGTGGCGCTAAGATCGAAGGGGTAAAGTCAATTAAACTACTACTTAGTTAAATGTGGAACTACTGCATAACCATAACCTAACTTTTTAAATTCTTTTTCTATGTTTTGTTTACATTTTCAAAAATTTAATATTTGTGAGTTTGTTTCGGATAATTTACGTTAACAAAATAGGACAACAAAGTCTATACTCTATGCACAAAGTCCTCGGCCGTCACATGCCCAGACCAAACATGTTAATGTATAAAATACATACGTATATCATATATATGTTACGGCCACGGTCTTATATACAGGTCTTGCAACTTCGCCCAATTTCAATAGGAAAAGTGACCTCTCTAATGAGACACCCACCAGATGGCGCATCGAGTTGAGGGTGAACCATAGATGTTTAAAGGTCGTTTTTACCTTCTTTATCTTTGGGTTTTACAATCGTTAGATAAGCTCTCTGGTGGATAATTTTCTTAGATAGAAGGTTTCTTTGAAAGTTATCCGCCAAATAAGCTAACTTAATCTAACGATTGTAAAACCGGCTCTAAGTCCTTAAAGTCTATGGGATAAAGGTCAAATGAACTACCTACTTATGTTCTGTGAAGAAACATAACCTACATTTTTATAAACAAGCTTGTGTATTTTGTTACAGGGAGTTTTTACTTATTGTTATTGTGATATTCGTTATTGTTATATTTTTTCTTGTTATATTTGTTCTTGTTATATTTGTTCTTGTTATACATTTGTATTTGTGCTTTTTAATAGACATGAAGTCCTGTGTTGTGCCAAAATGTAACCAGCAAAGCTATCGTTCCGGCATTAAAATTAAGCGATCCATGTTTAAAGTGCTAACAAATAAGGAGCGGTTAAAAACATATTATTGACACCTTCACATTTTGTATGATTATTATATAATTAAGCACATCGTGTTGGTGAAATATATATTATTTTAAATAAACAATCAACCCATCCCCGCCAAGACAATAAAAAAATCGGTTATTAATAAATTAGCCAGAATATTGGTTGGTTAGTTTGTTGTGTAACACAACTTGTGTTACTAGAAATTTTGGTTTTCATATTAGCCAAATTGAATTGGATAGTTTACAAATTATCCAGCTATTCCTAAATAATTTCAAGTAAATTAGCCAAGACCAAGGGTCGGTATTAGGTCCCATTTTATTCCTCATTTACATCAATGACCTGGCGTACTCTCAGGGTAAAGGAGTCAATACTGTCTTATTTGCTGACGATACAACCTTTTACATAAGCTATCACCCTTCAGAAATTGACCAACTTGATTACCAAACTTCCGAAAAGAAATTATGTCAATGGTTTCTAGCTAATCGTCTATCCTTAAATAACTCTAAATCACAAAGTATTAACTTCACTCTCAGGAATGAAAGTAATGTTAAACAACAATTTCTACCTCAATCTGCAATGGAAGCCAAGTTTCTTGGAGTACACTTAGATGCAGGTTTAACCTGGGAGCAACACCTTGCCAATCTTTCAAAAAAACTATCCCGTCAACTTTTCTTGTTTAGGAATCTTGTAAAGGTTACTTCTAAAGAAACTCTTTTAACAGCATACCACAGCAACTTCCATTCTCATTTAACTTATGCTATTCTTTCCTGGGGTCATTCTTGTCACCTTGAAAAGGCATTTGGACAACAAAGAAAATGCATACGTATTATCTCTGGGCTTGGCTATAGAGAGGACTGTCGAAATTACTTCAAGACTCTAAAAATTTTAACTTTACCTTGTGCTTACATTATGCAGTGTTTGTTGCACATTAAACAAAATCTTGATCAATACAGATCTCATACTGATATTCACAACTATCCCACTAGAAACAAAAACAATCTTGTACCAGACTTTTGCCGGCTTGAGAGATCCAGAAATGGTTCAAGGTATTTAGCCATAAAGTTCTATAACTGTGTACCAGCTAGAATTAAAGCTCTAAACTTTAATCAATACAAAAGACAAATCAGGAATTACCTTATTCTGAATGCCTTTTTTTCATATGAGGAGTACTTCAAATCAAATTTTAATCTGTAATGTTGTCGTTATTTTTATATTTATTTATTTTATTTGACCTGTAAAAATACTATTCTGTATGTTATTACTAATAAATTATCTTATCTTATCTTAAACTAGCCGCTAATTTAGTTAAAAATACGTTTTCAATTAAAATAGCTGACAGTTTGGCTAGTTTATAAACTACCCAGCTACTTAATAAACTATCCATGTTTACACATTAGCCGTAACATATATATGATATACGTATGTATTTTATACATTAACATGTTTGGTCTGGGCATGTGACGGCCGAGGACTTTGTGCATAGAGTATAGACTTTGTTGTCCTATTTTGTTAACGTAAATTATCCGAAACAAACTCACAAATATTAAATTTTTGAAAATGTAAACAAAACATAGAAAAAGAATTTAAAAAGTTAGGTTATGGTTATGCAGTAGTTCCACATTTAACTAAGTAGTAGTTTAATTGACTTTACCCCTTCGATCTTAGCGCCACCTAGCGGCTTGGCACGTTAAGGAAGCCACCACGAAGCTTAAAGTTGCAAGACCTGTATATAAGACCGTGGTTACGGCTAATGTGTAAACATGGATAGTTTATTAAGTAGCTGGGTAGTTTATAAACTACCCAAACTGTCAGCTATTTTAATTGAAACCGTATTTATAACTAAATTAGCGGCTAGTTTGTAAACCAACCAAGGGTCTTGGCTAATTTACTTGAAATTATTTAGGAATAGCTGGATAATTTGTAAACTATCCAATTCAATTTGGCTAATATGAAAACCAAAATTTCTAGTAACACAACAAACTAACCAACCAATATTCTGGCTAATTTATTAATAACCGATTTTTTTATTATCTTGGCGGGGATGGGTTGATTGTTTATTTAAAATAATATATATTTCACCAACACGATGTGCTTAATTATATAATAATCATACAAAATGTGAAGGTGTCAATAATATGTTTTTTATTGCACATTGCCATGTTTTTAACCGCTCCTTATTTGTTAGCACTTTAAACATGGACCGCTTAATTTTAATGCCGGAACGATAGCTTTGCTGGTTACATTTTGGCACAACACAGGACTTCATGTCTATTAAAAAGCACAAATACAAATGTATAACAAGAACAAATATAACAAGAACAAATATAAAAAGAAAAAATAGAACAATATAATATAACAATAACGAATATCACAATAACAATAAGTAAAAACTCCCTGTAACAAAATACACAAGCTTGTTTATAAAAATTTAGGTTATGTTTCTTCACAGAACATAAGTAGGTAGTTCATTTGACCTTTATCCCATAGACTTTAAGGACTTAGAGCCGGTTTTACAATCGTTAGATTAAGTTAGCTTATTTGGCGGATAACTTTCATAGAAACCTTCTATCTAAGAAAATTATCCACCAGAGAGCTTATCTAACGATTGTAAAACCCAAAGATAAAGAAGGTAAAAACGACCTTTAAACATCTATGGTTCACCCTCAACTCGATGCGCCATCTGGTGGGTGTCTCATTAGAGAGGTCACTTTTCCTATTGAAATTGGGCGAAGTTGTTGATTTATTATCTATGAGTTGCAAGACCTATATATAAGACCGTGCCCTCGGCAAAACTTGACAGCTGTTGTCACCAAAAATTGCAATTTATATTTTAATTGTACCATAAATAATTATGTTTGTAGTATTTTGTGATTAAATAAATTACCTATTTTTCAGTTTTCAAATTAATACCTACATATTTATTATGTATGCATGTATAATGGGTAGTATGTTTTGTAAGCTATGTGGATGCAGAATAACTGTTACTCATGAAATAGTATTGTCAAATACCATTTGGGCATCTAATTTTTCCTGTGAAAAAAATCGAAAAAACACAATGCCAAGTAATATTTTTTAACAAAATGCATTCGTGCAGCCTTCATGCTTGTTAAAATATTACTTAGCTACGTGTTTTTTCGTTTTTTTTTCGAAAAAATTAGATGCCCTGTGCTATTAATATCTCATGGCGGATGACCTTGGGTGCGCAAAAGTCTCAAATGCGTCAAATCGCGCTATTACCAGGGTTGGGTATCTACCTACATTTTTGTTTTCGACATGTAGAAAACCTTTTTCGACGTTTTCGACGGTAGAAAACGTAAAAAAGTAGAATACTGTCAAATATCAAAAAATGTGAGGTTATGCAAGTTTGTTGTTTATTATGATTTGTTAAATGTTGTGAAAAATCAGACACCTACCATAAATTTGAAGTTATTTGGAGTTTTTTAACATTATTATGGTGGGAAAAAAAGGGCCACGTTTGGTTGGGAGACCCCAACATAATTTTTGGCATGAGGGCAAATTTTTATCAATTATAGAGAAGTGGAAGGAGAAGGTCGAATAAGGTAATTTACGTAAGTAGAAAACTCTATAGGTTTTCGACGCAAGTCGAAAACAAGTTTTCTACCCTTTTCTACCAAGGTAAATTACCTAAGGTTTTCTACTGACCCAACCCTGGCTATTACTCGCCGACCTAAAAAAATACTACATAGGGTAAACAATGCTGATATTTATTGACATATTTAGAAGAATTTCTGGGCTAGAAATTCTATTATATTTGTTATAATATTATAGCGTCTCTCAAGGTCAACCGCCATGAGTCACTCGCGTGCGTTTGGAGGTCGCGTTTACGCGAGCTAGCCAACGCGCGCAACGGTTTTAACTCATGGTGGGCAATGGGATCGTTTATAAGTGAACTCGCGTGCGTTAAAAGGACGCGTGCGCCAAATCTCAGCCAGTTTGACGCGTCTTGGTTTTTATCCGGGGAAAAAACTTTACGCCGTAAAAAGATCGCGCGCGTTGAAGTCGATATCACGTGACATGGCCAGCCATTGGCTGATGCCATTGGCTGGCAGCCAATGGCATCAGCCGCGTAGCCTGCGTGGGAGAAGTGTTGTGTCAAACATAATTAGCAGACGAGCTAAATTCATTAATATTGCGGTTCGAAGAATTAAAAATGGGTCCATTTTCCCAAAGTATGAGACACGAGACGAAATCAAAACACACGCACTGAGGAACCAGCTGACGTTCGAAGGTGAGCAAACGCGCGCCTTCGAAACTCGTAAATGGGGTCGCGTCAGGAAGAACGCGTTGACGCGAAGGCCCAGGAAACGCACGCAAACCTCAAACGCACGCGAGTGACTCGTAAACCCGCCATATCACTCTACCCACACACAATCCAATGTTGTGTGGATTGTGACTCTACCTACAATTTTTTGTTGAACCTGATTTTGGGGATTTTTGCACTAACCGGCAACGTCGGTTTATCAGACCTACGTCCTGTCAAATAAAGTTTTAAGCGACTTAACCCTATTTTTGCATTTGTTTTTTAGCCTTTATTTTATTATTTTTAAGAGAAAAATGAATGGACACTTTATCAATGGAAGTTTCACTAGAGAGCACGATATAGATTTGATAGATAAAACGCTTTTGTTTCATCAAAAAATCGAAGGTGACGTCAGCTGTGTGGTTTGGGATGCTTCGATAGTTTTAGCGAAATATTTGGAGGAATTGTGCGGGCAAAATACGGGTTTTCTTAAAAATAAAAATGTGCTAGAGTTAGGGGCTGGATTAGGTTTAGTAGGTCTCACAGCGGCATGTTTGGGGTAACTAGTTTAATTTGAACAGGGTGGTTTAAACACCCTGTAACAATTGATGCAATATTTAAAACAAAATTTGTTGTAGAGCAAATGTGTTACTAACAGACTTACCGGAGGCCTTACCTTTACTTAAACTGAACATTGATTCTAATAAAAGTGTCCTTTTTAGCTGTAAGGGTGCAGTTAAATTTAATTCATTAAATTGGGGTGAGAAATATGATAACAAATTTAATCCTGATATCGTTCTAATGGCTGATTGCATTTATTATAAGGAAGTATGTTGGTTTAAAAAAATAAAGGTTTTTATTAATTTGGTGTGTGATTTTTTAGTCGATAGGACCATTAATAAAAACATTAACAGAACTGACAACAAAAGACACTACGATTATAATGTCACAAGAATTAAGAGATACTGAAAAACAAAAAGAAGTTTGGGAGTTTTTTAAGTCGTCAGTTCAAATTTTTTTTAATTTTCATGTTATTCCTATTGAAGAACACAACTCTGAGTATTGTAGTCGTGATATACTTTTAGTTAAGTTAAGAAAACTGTGATAATGGCATTTAAATATTTACAATGTAAGTTGCATTTATACACTATATTTTATATAAATTTATACAAAAAAAATTTGATATAAACTTTATGTACAAAAGAAATAAAGCAAGTATGTAGTATTATTATTGCATTTGTTTCTTTAGGTCAAATATCTGCTATAATAAAAAAAATATTTATAGGGTGAAACCTATACAAAAGTAGATTAACCAAAATTGTTGTTAAGAACAGTGTAGCCAACTTATGATTTTTTTCCCCAGTTCTAGGGTTTTTTGAGTTTTGTGAATTTTCGAAACACTCATTTTGTTTTGTTCGTGTTGCCTTTTATTTTTGTAACATTTAATTGATAAAAATATGTAGTTTTTGTTTTATTAGTTCAATAATTAACATTTTTATTGATACCAAATACAGGGATACTTAAAGCGACCATGTTGGCAACACTGATTAGGGATCTGCTATATCGGCTTTTAGAAATTTATAAACTTCAACTTTTCCTGAAAAACGTCGAAACTTGTGGTTTAAACGTCACTTTTTACAAATCGGACACCTGTCAGACGGGTTTAACCTTACTTTTTTTAAACGGTTTTAACCTCACTTTTCCCCTTAAAAAACAATAGTTTATGGTTGATGAAACTTTATACATAATGTCTAGAGTCCCGTCAGACGGTTCTCTATTGCGCTCCCGTTAACACTTTGTGACGTCACACACTGTAAATCTGTATTATTTTTCGAGCGATAGGATTTATACAACAAGCTCGGTAGCTCGATGGAAGGGCGCCTGCTTTGCATGCAAGAGATACGAGGTTCGATACTTGGCGCCTCTACAACTTTTTTAAATTTTTTTTTAAAGAATTTACATATATACCGAAATAATACAATGTGGCCTTAAAAGCATTTATATTTAATTTTACATTAATATTTTAATTTATTTACCTTTCCTCATAATCATTTTGCTACAGTTATACAATATAAAATGTAAATGAATATTCCTTCATTGAAAAATTTTTACTCAATGGGGCGGGGGGGCCAATGGGGCGGGGTCGGTTGGGTTGGGTTGTTGGGTTTGGGTTGGTTTCGAAGCGGGCGGACTCGGGACGTTGGTTAAGGAAAAAAGATCTGCTTCCCGTCTTAAGATTGCGTCATTGGATGATGTCACTCTGTTAACGGGAGCGCAATAGAGACCCGTCTGACGGGACTCTAGACACGGCGAACTTTATATTTCATTAAGAAATAAAATCGGACGCCTGTCAGACGTGTTTAACCTTACTTTTCCCCTATATGACATCAGTCAAAAGTTTTTAACCTCACTTTTCCCCTTAAAAAGACAATATTTTATGGTTGATATAAACTTTATATTTTATTAAGAAATAAAATCGGACGCCTGTCAGACGGGTTTAACCTTACTTTTCCCCAATTTGACATCAGTCAAACGTTTTAACCTCACTTTTCCCCTTAAAAAACAATATTTTATGGCTGATATCATAGAAATAATACTATTATTTCTATGGCTGATATAAACTTTATATTTTATTAAGAAATAAAATCGGACGCCTGTCAGATGGGTTTAACCTTACTTTTTCTAAAAGTTGTTTACCTCACTTTTCCCCTTAAAAACAATATTTTATGGATGATATAATAAACTTTATATTTAATTAAGAAATAAAATCGGACGCCTGTCAGACGTGTTTAACCTTACTTTTCCCCTATATGACCTCAGTCCAACGTTTTTAACCTCACTTTTCCCCTTTAAAAAACAATATATTATGGTTAATATAAACTTTATATTTTATTAAGAAATAAAATCGGACGCCTGTCAGACAAGTTTAACCTTACTTTTCCCAAATTTGACATCAGTCAAACGTTTTAACCTCACTTTTCCCCTTAAAAAACAATATTTTATGGTTGATACAAACTTTATATTTTATTAAGAAGTAAAATCAGACGGGTTTAACCTCACTTTTCCCCAATTTGACATCATTCAAACGTTTTTAACCTCACTTTTCCCCTTAAAAAACAATATTTTATGGTTGATATAAACTTTATATATTATTAAGAAATAAAATCGGACGCCTGTCAGACGGGTTTAACCTTACTTTTTCCCAATTTGACATCAGTCAAACGTTTTTAACCTTACTTTTCCCCTTAATAAAAAAACAATATTTTATGGTTGATATACTTTATATTTTATTTGTAAATAAATAACTTTACAAAATAAATAAAACTATTATTGCAATAATTATTAATGTTTATTTACTTATTATCCATAAATATACAGGTGTATGTACATTAGTTTTTAAGTTAGTGGTAAAAAAATTAATGTGGAATATAAAAATTAAATCTATGGTAACTTAAAATCACAGACATGAAAGTACAATTTAATATAATCATTATTAAGATTGATTTTAATATTAAAAATTATTTAAATTAATAATGATTAACAATATAAATTTAAGTTAATAAATAAAATCATTGGTTTCATTTTAAGTAATATTCATAATACCTACGTAATATTCCTTAGACCAAAAAAGTTACTAAGGTAAAACACGGGAAACGTTAAGTAATACCAACTTGTTTACTCTTGTATGGTGACTCTGGGCCCCGATTGGCCGGGATGCGGGGGCACGTTCCTGGCCACCTTCAGGCGTATAACCCTCCTGGTGTCGCTCGGATGCACCAGATCGGTCTTGTTCTGCCAATTTCTGCGGTCCGCCTCCTCGAGCCTGCGCCTCTTGTCGAAGTAGCCTATGGCGCAGCTGGCTGGGATCCATAGTAAAGCCGTCACGAGCACCACGGTGCCCACGATGTTGTCGCGCAGGAACAGCATCACCTTGTTGATGTTGATGTCCTCGATGATGTCCCAGAAGCGCTCAACCACGTCTTGGATCGTCTTCTCGCAGTGGCCCTGGAAGATGTTTTGTTTTTTGAAGACGAGTAGGTATGCTGCCCAATTTCGTAAAACGTTGAGTTTTAAGAAGGATTTAGGGCAATTTTAGACAGACTTAAGATCGTAGGCAGTTTATATGGAAGATTTAAGGGAATCGTTTTCTCGCAGTTTCCCTGAAAGATGTTTCGTCGGCCCAATTTCGTAAAAAGTAGTTTTAAAAGGGATTTAGGACAATTTTAGACAGGCAGTTTTTATGAACGATTTAAAGGGATCGTTTTCTCACAGTGGCACTCAAACATGTTTTGTAGAGTACAGTATTTTAAAAAGGAATAATTATGCTGCCCAATTTCGTAAAACGTTGAGTTTTCAGGGCAATTTTGAACAGATTTAAGATCGTAGGCAGTTTATATGGACGATTTAAGGGAATCATTTTCTCGCAGTTTCCCTGGAAGATGTTTTGTCGGCCCAACTTCCAGGGTTCGCAGCGAATGAAGCAAAAAATTTAGGGCACTTTAGGGCACTTTTATTTTTAACATAGGGCACTAAATTAGTGCCGATTTAAGGAAATTGTTGGAATAATTTACCTTATACATAAACAAATTATACCGTTGTTTTGTACATACCTAATTACTGGGGCATACAATCCCGGAAAAATTTAGGATTTCTTAAATCCCGGGATTTTCGGGATTTTTTTTAAATTACAAAAAACATTTTTTTTAAATAATTTATTATTACTAAATACTTGAAACCCTTTTTTAATATAAACAATTTGGAAAATAAAGGAAAAATATAAACAACAACAGTTAAGTAATATTAATCACTTATTTAATTACATACAACTTACAGTACTGTAAGATGTATGTACTTAAATAGTGATAAATTTTACTTTCCGATTTTTTTGAAATATCCCACCTTTTGTCCGAAAGTCCCAGGATATCATCAAAAAAATCCCGTGGATTGTATGCCCTATTAATTACACAGTAATTATTATTTTGGCACTATAAATGGTGTTCAATATTGCTAAAATATTATTTATTGTTTGTTCATTTTGTCACAATTAATAAAACAACTTTGTACACTAACAAAAATTTTGGGGGCGTGGTGCTTGACCGCCAGATTCAAAATGTGAATTGACCGTTTTATTATATTATGTATGCCGCATTTGGACTCTTCACTTTCTTAAAACCCTTGTACGCCTTCGCACCTAATTAACATTTAGTGTAAATTTTATTTACAAGCATTTAAATTTTTATATATCACAATTTAAAAAATAAACGAAAAATTGATAAAAAATAGGGCACTTTATTTTAAAATAGGGCACTTTTGGGGCACCCTGAAAAAAATAGTGCACATTAGGGCACTTAAGGGCACTCGCTGTGAACCCTGAACTTCGTAAAACGTAGAGTTTTAAAAAGGATTTAGGGCAATTTTAGACAGATTCAAGATCATAGGCAGTTATTATGAACGATTTAAGGGAATCGTTTTCTCACAGTGACACTCAAACATGTTTTGTTGGAGTAATGTACAGTATTTTAAAAAGGAGTAATTATGCTGCCCAATTTCGTAAAACGTTGAGTTTTAAAAAGGATTTAGGGCAATTTTAAACATATTTAAGGTCGTAGGCAGTTTATATGGACGATTTAAGGAGATCGTTTTCTCGCAGTTTCCCTGGAAGATGTTTTGTTAGACCAATTTCGTAAAAAGTAGTTTTTACAGGGATTTTTAGAAAGATTTAAGATCGTAGGCAGTTTTTGTAGACGATTTAAGGTGATCGTTTTCTCTAAAAGATGTTTTGTAAGCCCAATTTTGTAAAAATTGGTTTTAAAAGGGTTTTAGGGCAATTTTAGACATTTAAGATCGTAGGCAGTTTTTATAGACGATTTAAGGGGATCGTTTTCTTGCAGTGACCCTCAAAGATGTTTTGGGGGGTAATGTACAATATTTGGAAGGGTTAAGGTATGCTGCCCAATGTCGTAAAGCGTAGAGTTTTAAAAGGGATTAAGGGCAATTTTAGACAGATTTAAGATCGGTTCTAACAGAAAAGTAATTTAATTTAAGATAAACTAACTTAAAAGTTAAAAACCCAAGAATTCTTTGTAACGTTCATACAGTGATGTAATTTAAGTTAAATTAAATTATATTACGTTATTTCTCTGTTAGAACCCAGCTTTAAGGGGATCGTTTTCTCGCAGTTTCCGTGGAAGATGTTTTGTTAGCCCAATTTCGTAAAAAACAGTTTTAAAAGGGATTTAGGGCAATTTTTATGGACGATTTAAGGTGATCGTTTTCTCGCAGTTTCCCTGTAAGATGATTTGTAAGCCCAATTTCGTAAAAATTGGTTAAAAAGGGATTTAGGGCAATTTTAGACAATTTAAGATCGTAGGCAGTTTTTATGGACGATTTTAGGGGATCGTTTCCTCGCAGTTTCCCTGGAAGATGGTTTTTGGCCCAATTTCGCAAAAAAGTAGTTTTAAAATGGTTTTAGAGCAATTTTAGAAAGATTTAAAATTGTAGGCAGTTTTTATGGACGGTTTAAGGGGATCATTTTCTTGCAATGACCTTCGAAGATGTTTTGATGGAGTAATGTACAATATTTTGAAGGGGAGTAGGTATGCTGCCCAATTTCGTAAAACGTAGTTTTAAGATGAATTCAAGGCAATTTTCGTAGGCAGTTTTTATTGCAACATGCCCAATTTCGTAATGTTTTAAGAACAATTTAAGGCAGATTTAAGATGGCAGGCAGTTTTATGGACGATTTAAGGGAATCGTTTTCTCGCAGTGGCCCTCGAAAATGTTTTGTTGAATGTATAGTATTTCGAAGGAGATTAGGTATGCTGCCCAATTTCGTAAAATGTAGAGTTTATAGAAGGATTTAGGGCAATTACAGATTACGGATCGTAGGCACTTTTTATGGACGATTTAAGATCGTTTTCTTGCAGTATCCTGCCCAATTTCGGAAGTAATGTTTTAAAAACGATTTTAGGCAATTTAAGGCAGATTTAAGATGGAATGCAGTTTTATGGACGATTTAAGGGGATCGTTTTCTCGCAGTGGCCATCGAAGATGTTTTGTTGGAGTAATGTACAGTTTGTTGAAGGGGAGTAGGTATGCTGCCCAATTTCTTAAAACCTATAGTGAGGATTTAGGGCAATTTTAGACAGATTTAAGATCGTAGGCAGTTTTTATGGACGATATAAGGGGATCGTTTTCTTGCAGTATGCTGCCCAATTTCGTAAAAGTAAAGGTTTAGGAAGGATTTAAGGCAATTTTAGACAGATTTAAGATCATGGGCAGTTTTATCTGACGATTTAAGGGGATTGTTTTTTTGCAGTGGCCAACCCAACCCAATTTCGTTTTTTAGGAAATTTTACTTCGTTACAGTAAAGGGAGCGCATTGTATGTTAAAAAGAACACATCTACTTAAAGTTTAGGAATACATACGTTATTACAAAACCCATGTATACAGGGTGTTCCATCTGCTAAAATATCTGAAGAATCCACAGGGGAACAGGTTTCATTTATATTGGAGCGACAGCACCTCTTGCAAGCGTTTTCAACTAAAAATAAAAATTAAAAAAAAAATGGCAAAAAGTTTAAAAAATGTATTTTTTAAAACTTCAAAAGTAGGTTCACTTACTGACGTCGCACATGCAGCTGTGCATGCGCTGCGTCTCGCAGAAAGGTATGCACTTTCCGTTGCGGCACAGGCCCCTCTCCTGGCAGGGGCGGTCGTCGGGGGTGGGGGGGCTTTTGGGGCACTCAGCCATCTGGCCCGTGCACTTTGACTCCTCCTCGCAGGTCGCCGGCTGCGCGTCTCGGCACTTGGTGCCCGCGCGCATGTACTTGCACAGCTGGCAACAGGGCGAGTTCTTGTCGCTGAAACGAAAACGATTTCGTTGTTTTTACGTCATTTTGACGTTGCAGAATGCGTTGAACACTCTAAATTGTGTTTCTGACATCTTTATATAGGGGGTATTCCATGCCAAATTATCCACTTTTGAACCCGACCCCTTTCGATCTGGCCAAAAGATTTCCATTCTTTTCTACCATTTGAAAAACATTTTTGAAATTTTTTTTATCCAACTCCAAAAAAGTTTTGAATTTTTCAAAAAAATAGGTTTTTTATTTTCAAATAGCCATAACTTTTTCAAAAATTGACCTTTTGGTATTTTTTTTTGAAATTTTTGTTTTTAAACGAGTTTTTCGAAATTATAGACAAAAAAAATTTAACATGATCAACTCTATGAAATTAACGCTTTCTTTTAATAAAATCGTTATTTTTGCAAAGTTCGCCATTTTTTATTTTTTTTTTTCTCAAAAAAAAGTTCAATAATGTTACAATTATTCCCGTCAATCCCAGAGTGGGCCGATTTTTTTTCTATTTTTTTTATTTAATTAAAAAAATGGTCTAATTTTCAAAAATGAATTTTTTGTTTTTTTCACAAACTTTATAGACCAGGGTCGATAATTTTTGAAACAAAAAAAAATTACAGTAGAATGAAACCCATTGGAAAAGGAGGAGAATATAATAAAAAATAAAGAAAAAATAAATTACGGGCGATCTGACTTCGGGAAGTGGGAGGGGGGGGGGGGGCTTTAAGGGTAAAAAATGGTTTATCTCGATTTCCGGCAAAAATACAAGTCCTATGGAAAAAAGTTAAATAGCAAAGTTGTAGGTAATAAAAAGATCTACAACTTTTGTATTTACAATTTTTTCACATAACCTCAAAATTTATGTGAAAAATTCAAATAACCAAGTTTTTGGTTTTTTATTTTTATCTTTTTCAAAAAAAATTTTTTTTCCACGAAATTTGGTGAAAACTTACCTTTTTATGTCCCAAATACACTGTAATTTATTTGATTTGAAATATTTATTATTTCGCCTTATTTTGACTTAATATCAAAAAAGCACCCTAATTTTCAATCGAAAATTCTCGCGTCAAAATATCAGCTTTTTTCAAAAAGTCGGTGTGCTTTTTGTTCGATGAACTCTCTACTTTCTGATGGTGTAAAAAAAGTTACATTACTATGGTAAATGTTCTCAGAAAATACAAAAAATATTATAATGAATAACGTAATCAGAATGAAGTATCTAAATTCAATAGTATGATTTACATGTATTTTTATATTTTATGAGATTTTCTGACATAAATGTTATTAGAATTTAATAAATAAACTTTTTAACTAAAAAAAATTGCAACAATCACATTTTTTTGATGAAATTGTACATAATGATTAAAATAAATTTTCGAATTCGAGTTTTTTTCGTTTTTCATTATAATATTTTTTGCATTTTCTGAGAACATTTACCATAGTAATGTATATTTTTTTTACACCATCAGAAAGTAGAGATTTCAACGAACAAAAAGCACACCGACTTTTTGAAAAAAGCTGATATTTTGACGGGAGAATTTTCGATTGAAAATAAGGGTGTTTTTTTGATATTAAGTCAAAATAAGGTGAAATAATAAATATTTCAAATCAAATAAATTACAATGTATTTGGGACATAAAAAGGCAAGTTTTCACCAAATTTCGTGGAAAAAAAATTTTTTTTGAAAAAGATAAAAATAAAAAACCAAAAACTTGGTTATTTGAATTTTTCACATAAATTTTGAGGTTATGTGAAAAAATTGTAAATAGAAAAGTTGTAGATCTTTTTATTACCTACAACTTTGCCATTTAACTTTTTTCCATAGGACTTGTATTTTTGCCGGAACTCGAGATAAACCATTTTTTACCCTTAAACCCCCCCCCTCCCACTTCCCGAAGTCAGATCGCCCGTAATTTATTTTTTCTTTCTTTTTTATTATATTCTCCTCCTTTTCCAATGGGTTTCATCCTACTGTAATTTTTTTTCACTTTTTACCATTTTTAAAGGCTTCGGCACTGGTCTATTATTTATATGATAAAATAAATGCAATTCAACGATTTTAAGGTATTATATTCTCAATTTAAAGGCTTAAGCTACGATTATACTGAGTAGGATTAATGATTAATACAGTTAACATTCAATGATTTTAAAAATATTGGCGTTTAAATATTTTACGAATTCTGTGTTCATTCGCGGGTCTGGGGTGTTTTGTTTTAGTCCAGCCTGGTTTTAAATAGACTTTAGCGTATAGCATCTAGTAAACTGACTATAGGTAGTCTATAATTATCATACCCTAGTTTATCGATCTAATTGATATATTAAAATTTGAATCTTAGTGATTACAGTAGTAGCTTAAGCCTATAAATTGAGAATATAATGCCTTAAAATCGTTAAATTGCATTTATTTTATTATATAAATAAAGTTTGTAAAAAAAAATTCATTTTTGAAAATTAGACAATTTTTTTCAATTAAATAAAAAATAGAAAAATAAATCGGCCCACTCTGGGATTGGCGGGAATAATTGTAACATTATTGAACTTTTTTTTTTAAGAAAAAAAAAATAAAAAATGGCGAACTTCGCAAAAATAACGATTTTATTAAAAGAAAGATAATTGCATTCGAAAAATTCATTTAAAAACAAAAATTTAAAAAAAAAGATACCAAAAGGTCAATTTTTTAAAAAGTTATGGCTATTTCCATCTGGCCAAAAGATTTCCATTCTTTTCAACCATTTGAAAAACATTTTTAATTTTTTTATCCAACCCCAAAAAAGTTTTGAATTTTTCAAAAAAATAGGTTTTTTATTTTCAAATAGCCATAACTTTTTCAAAAATTGACCTTTTGGTATCTTTTTTTTTGAAATTTTTTTTTAAATGAGTTTTTCGAAATTATAGACAAAAAAAATTTAACATGATCAACTCTATGAAATTAACGCTTTCTTTTAATAAAATCGTTATTTTTTCAAAGTTCGACATTTTTTATTTGTTATTTTTTTTCTCAAAAAAAAGTTCAATAATTTTACAATTATTCCCGTCAATCCCAGAGTGGGCCGATTTTTTTCTATTTTTTTTTATTTAATTGAAAAAAAAATGGTCTAATTTTCAAAAATGAAATTTTTGTTTTTTTCACAAACTTTATTTATATAATAAAATAAATGCAATTCAACGATTTTATGGTATTATATTCTCAATTTATAGGCTAAAGCTACGATTATACTTAGGAATAATGATTAATACAGTTAACATTCAATGATTTTAAAAATATTGCAAAAAATTATTTATTAATTTCCTCTCTGGCGTTTAAATATTTTACGAATTCTGTGTTCATTCGCGCGTCTGGGGTGTTTTGTTTTAGTCCAGCCTGGTTTTGAATAGACTTTAGCGTATAGCATCTAGTAAACTGACTATAGGTAGTCTATAATTATCATACCCTAGTTTATCGATCTAATTGATATATTAAAATTTGAACAGTCGTAGCTTAAGTCTATAAATTGAGAATATAATACCTTAAAATCGTTAAATTTTATTTATTTTATTATATAAATAAAGTTTGTGAAAAAATAATAATATTCATTTTTGAAAATTAGACAATTTCTCAATTAAATAATAAAAAAAAAATTGGCCCACTCTGGGATTAACGGGAATAATTGTTACATTATTGAACTTTTTTTTTGAGAAATAAAATAAAAAATGGCGAACTTCGCAAAAATAACGATTTTATTAAATAAAAGCGATAATTTCATAGAGTTGATCATGTTAAATTTTTTTTGTCTATTTTTCGAAAAATTCATTTCAAAAAAAAATTTCAAAAAAAAAGATACCAAAAGGTCAATTTTTGAAAAAGTTATGGCAATTTGAAAATATAAAACTTTTTTGGGGTTGGATAAATAGTTATTTATGTCATTAGGTTAAGAAGTAAGGCTTTTTGTGCTAAGCTCAAGGTTTGAAGGCCGACGCGTAGCGGAGGCCTACAATTGAGCGAAGCACAAAAAGGCACTTCTTGGCCGAATGGCATACAACATTTTATCTTCAAAGCACTTTATATAGGTCAATTTAATTCAAAATCAAAGCGGCCTAACCTTACTTTTTTAGAATCTCATTTATTTATTAGCTAAAGATTACATTAAATGTACAATACTTATTGCTTTTAGAAACAGTAATAGTTTGACAATACCTAGCAACAAGATTTAAGTAGAAATGGATTTTTGCTATTACATTGAATTCAATTAATTGTTTAATAAATATGTAGGTATCTAATTTTAGTTTGTTTGGATTTTTATTTAAAAAATAGGAAGTTTGGAATGTTTGAGCTGTGTTTAACATTTAATTTCACTGAAAACTTAAAGCAAATTAAAACTTAAAGATAATTTAAATTGTAGAAAAAGAATCGTGCGTTTTCTTGGTTGCCTAACCTAATTTTTTGTTTTATTATTCATATTTAATTTTACAATAATTTAATGAAAAATATTAAACATTAACAGTAAAACAAACGAATTAGTACTTATTATAAATAAATTAAACCAGTTTAGTACGTTAATTTCTTAGAAAAGGATTAATTTGTCAAAACAATACCCCTAGCGAGAAAAAATCGAACTAATTACTTGCCTCATAAAAATTTGTATCGGCCTAGGCCATAACAAGGTATTTCTTTATCGAATGTTGACAACAATAAAGTTTAAATTATAGACCGCGTGGAGATAAAAAAATTTATAAGCGGTAGAAAAGAATGGAAAGTGGTCTATTTGGCATAGACTCTACCTGCACTTGGCGTGGGATCTGAGTTTGCACTCTTTATCGCAGCAAGCGTCGTTGTCTTCCGTCCCCAAAAGTCCGGCGTCGCACTGTTCCTCCCCTTCGACGCGCAAGTTTCCGCAGAAACTCTCCTCCGGCTCCGAGAAGCACCGACCCGACTTGGCTTGCAGCACTTTCCTTATCGAACGCAAACTGCACGGGGAAAACCGCTGGAAAATACGCATTTTGCATTTTTTTGCTTCGCTCGTGCGCTCACGATACACAAAAACTGTTATGCTGATGCGCATGTTCTGTCTATCTCTCTCTCGCACCGTGTGAAGTCATATGCGAACCAAATGCTGGCGGTAACTGGGTTGGAATGTTATTTGCACTGCAAATTCACGTTATATTCGAAAATTTATAAATAAAGAGATGGCCTGGGTGCAATTATTAAGTGTAGCAAATGCTAAATTGGCAATTAATACTAATGTAACATATTTTAAGCAACAATTGAATTAACTTAACTTATGCCAGAGCGAATTTTACATTTTTTAAATTATAAAAATGAATTTATACAGGTAATAATAACGCAGCTTTAAAGTGTCAAAAGTCAAAAAAATTGCTTTTTTTAATTGTGACACTTTTGAAGCGGGTTTCCGATACAATTGTGTTTTAATTTTTATTATTAGTAAGAACTTATGCAAGCTGCAAAAAAAATATGAGGTTAAGGTGAAAAGTTACTGGGTAAAGTAGACAGTTATCGGACACTTATAGTTATTGGACAGTTAACATTAATACTGTAAAAACAAGAGTTCTATAAATAGTTACCTTAAAGTCAAATCATTAGATGACGCTGTATATTTTGGGTCCAATATAGGACAAAAAAGTTCGCACGTTACTTTGGTGGTAAGATTTTTGTTTTTTTTTGTTAAGAACAGGGCTGTTTAAATTACAATAAAAAATATTTCTAAAAAGTGTAGATCAGTGTGTAGTATAAATGTGTTCCTCATAGTTTATAAACATTGTCACTTTAATGCGTTTTAATTTTAATTTTGAAAATAAACAGTAAAATGGCCAGTTTCCACTTTCTGGTTGGTAAAAAATGTAAATTTCTATTATTGGACATATGTCCAATATCATACTCTATTTATATCCCGGACATTTACCAGCCTATTCTTATGTAAAATTGTCCCCTGAAACCAAAAAGACCGTCAATAACTATAAAAGTTAAGCAGTTTTTGAGATATAGTCAATTCCATATTATATGTAAAATTGATTATATTTTAAAAACTGTTCTACTTTTATAACTTTTGACGACCTTTTTGGGATTCAACGAATAATATTTCATAGGAATTGATTGACTGCTTGATACAAATTGCTGTGGACGGAAATTTTTTCGCTATGACATTTTTAACTAATTAATTTTTAGAGAGTAAGTAATATAGTGATTTCTTCGTCACAGGACATATTCTTGGAGAATAACAGTGATTTAAATACAGTGCATGATAGAGAACATAAAAAACTAATGGCAACAAAATTAATAAATTTGGAAAATACTTTAACATACCACCCGAAAAAATGTTAGATATATATAAATCATCCTGTTCCGGCCCAAACATTATAAATGCTTCACAAACTAGAGATATCACACTTAATGATATTTGCAACAAACTTTTTCAGAAGTTAGACCAAGGAATTTTGTAGTTACCTTCAGAATCCAGAAAAGGGATGAGGAATACGAGAAAGAAATATATGAATTATACGATATTTACAAAAACGAAATAAAAAAAATTACCTAAAACAGCAATTTATTTTTAAATAAAAATTGTATGTCCAATATATATAAAAGGTCCAATTATTATACTTTTTTGCATGTTTTCATAAAATTATTATTAAAAATTCAAATATTCTTATATTTAAGTTAACCTAAATAAAGTTTAAACAAACAATATTATATTATTATATTTATAAAAATAGATAAAATCTTTAAAACAACTGCATATATAAATTTTAAATAAATAATATTCCTTAAGTGTCCAATAACTATGTGGTTTACCCTATAATTATTATTATTAAGTACCTAACAGAAAATTGCCTTTACTTGCCGTTTTTTATTTTCATTTTATCCTTTCCCTTGCATGCATTCATCCACTGTGCTGCCAGATCTTTATTTTTTGGAAATCAAAAATACTTAATGTTGGGTTAGGTTGGGTTTGGAGTTTCCATTCATATTTCTGCTGTCTGCTACAGCACAGCTCGGCATATTTTAAATACCTAGTTATTAAGTCAAAGAGATACAACACAAACTTAATAAATAACCTGGGATAAAACACATATGCGGAAAAAACTCAAAAGAAATCGTAGTAAAACACCCGTGCATAGCGTATGCCTATGCAAAACTGTTTGTCATATTTGAATCTGGTTCGCACGTGACGTCACATTCGTTTCATAACCAGCCACGGTAAGTATAGGACGAACAAAAATGCCAACCAAAACTGATAGCATATTTTGATTATAGACCCTTTTGGTAACACTAACATGTATTTATCAAAATCCCAGCTGATCCTATTTTAAAGTTTTGCAAACTTTTTTGTTTTTCTATTTCTATATATTATTTTGCAATTATTGTACTAAAACTATCTGTACAATTTTAATAAAATTAAGCAAAATAATAAACTTTGTATCATTTAAATTACTTTACTCCCCAGTATTAATTTATTGAGTCACCTATTATTTTTTACCACTTAAAACAAAACATAACAAAAAAAAACGAAGATTTTTATCTTAAATATTTGTTATAACAAAAAATACTGGAAGTTTGTCTATGAAATAATTACAACTTGCAAATTTTGTAAAACAATAATTAAGGTGGTTATGAAAAAAATTGCTATACGTTAATGTATAGTAGGGTGGATCGAAAAATTTCAAAGTTGAAATTTCGACTCGCTATACCGCGCAAAAGTTGCCTTAGGTGTATAAAAGCATAACAAAAAAAAATTATTAAATTCGGATAACATCTTCCGATCGCGCAAAACGTCCAAAGTTTTCAAAAAATACGAATTTGACAGTTTTTTCGCATATACTTTTGTTTAACTTGAGGTTTGTATTTTTTAGCGCTATGGTGCTTAAACGTTAGTAATAGTATTGA
The DNA here is from genome assembly GCA_921294245.1 of Brassicogethes aeneus. Lineage (NCBI taxonomy): Eukaryota > Metazoa > Arthropoda > Insecta > Coleoptera > Nitidulidae > Brassicogethes > Brassicogethes aeneus. Next base: position 47,517,206 of record OV121137.1, read on the forward strand.
CTTGCCTGCAGAAAAAATATCACCACTTTTAAACCATATCTTCCGATCGCGCAAAGCGTCTAAATAGGTATTTGCAAAATATGCAATTTTTTTCCGTAAGTTTACATATACAAATGTACAAATCTTTGCTTGCTTGGAAATAATTTAATTATTATCTAAATTTATTATCTAAACAACCCAGAACTCACCACGAGGAGGTAGCTACACTTAGAGATCCACCCACACCCTTCCCTCCATCCAACCATTAAGATTGTGTGCCGATTTATTCCGACCTTTCCAATGTCACTTACTGCTGAATTCGTTAATTGCCTCTCTCGATTTGAGTGTTGCCCTAATGTATCCATACCTTGATTGCGGCCCGCATACCTTAAGAGAAGCTTCGGTAACTAGCTTCACACAACGCTCCACAGCTTGCGTGTGACATGGGAACTCTCTTATATCCCAATCCGGGGTTTCACCCGATTGTATGAGGCTTTTGATTTCTTCATCTCTAAACCCACGGAGAAGAGGTGGAGACGATATTTTTGTAGTGCTCCAATCTATCATTTCCGTGTAATCTAATGCGTCAAATTTAAGTGAAGGAGTGTGCCTTTTCCAGTCGAAGCTTGGGCCAGGATCATTTAGTGGTCCGATTGGACAGTCTTATTGGCTGTAAAAATTGAGAAGTGGTAGAATTTCAACTGATTGACTGTGAGATCCCGGATATTGATAAGAACCTACTGAGCAAAGATCAAAGATATCTACTAGACGCACCTGCGCAAATAGAATCCTTCGGCTATATGTTAGTGTTATATGAGTCGTATAGATTCAAAACCCGCCAAATCCATTTATTAAAAGTAAAGGACAGTAGATATGTTTGCAATACATATTAATTATGTTGTTATGGAAACATGTCTTCTGTCCTTTACTTTCAATAAATGGATTTGGCGGGTTTTGAATCTATACGACTCATATATCCTTAGAATGCCTTGCCATTGCCACTTTTATTTTGAAATCATACACTAATGGAAAAAATTAAGGGATCAAAAACAAATTCCAAATTTTTGGGCAGTTTTCAACAGGCCGTAACTTCGAGAGAAATGGTCGTACAGGAAATCAAAAAAAAAGGAAATTGTAGATCCAAGTGTCTAGTTTTTGGATTCGAACTTTAAAATTTTGTAACCTTCGCGGTTTTTGAGTAATCGTAGAAAAACCAGCAACAAAAAAATTTTCAAAATTTTTTTAGTTTTTTTTTTTGGTCTACGGACGTGGAAATTTTTTTTTTAGCTTATCCACTATAAGGATCGGATACTTTGTTCATTTAGCTTTAATTTGCTTTTTTATACACCCTGATACGCCCACTTGTCGCCGAGATATCGGTCTTCAAATGGAAAAGGATCCTTTTGTCTTTGATTATCGATATCTCAGCAACCAATGATCGCACAGAAATTTAATGGTGGGTTTCAAGAACTTGAATAAATTCTCCTTAACGACTGGCCATCGCTTTTCCAAAAAAAAATTTTTTCTTTTCGTCACATGAATTTGAAAATGCAACAAAAAAAGGGCTTTTGGTGGTTTTTTGGAAAATCAAGCGCTGGATCGAAAATATTCAGGAAACCACTAATATTAAGTATGCCTTCTACAGTTCAATATGTCCACAAAAACCCTACAAAAAACCAAATTAATCCAGCCAGCCGTTTTTTTGTTTCACTGGATCGAATTTTTGAAAAAATTAAAGGATCACGTTTTTTGCTCATTTTTAAAAATGAGAAAAAAAATTTCTTTTAGCGCAAAGGGATTATTTTTGGAAAAAAACTGTTGAGTTAAGCGATCTGCTAAGGATTCACGAAAAGTAAAAAAAACAATCGCCGAAAAGCGTATGAAAAAGATCGAAATTCGATTGGGGGTATTAACTTTTTTTTTAATTTAATTAAAAGGAGATCAGTAGAATCAAGGAATACAGCGGCGGAAACGCGATAAAAATGATTGGGAGATGGTTTTTTGAATTTCCTTAACTTGTTAAGAAAATTTTTTTTTTTTTGAAATTTTTTTTCGAAAAAAATTTTTCTTTTTGAAATTTTTTTATATTTTTGAATTTTTTTTTTTAATTTAAGCACTTTCTGGAACAAAAATGCGGGAAAAGCTCGGAAAAACCATTTTTTTCCTCATTTTTTAAAATTATGAGCTTTTCAGAGCAAAAAACGTTAATTTTTTCAAAAATTCGATCGAGTGAAACAAAAAAAACGGCTGGCTGGATTAATTTGGTTTTTTGTAGGGTTTTTGTGGACATATTGAACTGTAGAAGGCACACTTAACATTAGTGGTTTCCTCAATATTTTCAATTCAGCGCTTGATTTTCCGAAAAACCACCAAAAGCCCTTTTTTTGTTGCATTTTCAAATTCATGTGACAAAAAGAAAAAAAATTTTTTTCGGAAAACCGATGGCCAGTCGTTAAGGAGAATTTATTGAAGTTCTTGAAACCCACCATTAAATTTCTGTGCGATCATTGGTTGCTGAGATATCGATAATCAAAGACAAAAGGATCCTTTTCCATTTGAAGACCGATATCTCGGCGAGAAGTGGGCGTATCAGGGTGTATAAAAAAGCAAATTAAAGCTAAATGAACAAGGTATCCAATCATTATAGTGGTTAAGCTAAAAAAAAATTTCCACGTCCGTAGACCAAAAAAAAAAACTAATAAAATTTTGAAAATTTTTTTGTTGCTGGTTTTTCTACGATTACTCAAAAACCGCGGAGGGTACAAAATTTTAAAGTTCGAATTCAAAAACTAGACACTTGGATCTACAATTTCCTTTTTTTTGATTTCCTGTACGACCATTTCTCTCGAAGTTACGGCCTGTTGAAAACTGCCCAAAAATTTGGATTTTTTTTTGATCCCTTAATTTTTTCCATTAGTGTATATGCCGGTGTGGTTCAAAATTAAGTGTGACAACCGAATTTTAAGCAGACCCATTCATGTGTACCGGGCAATAGAAACATCTAGATACCTGAGTGATGAATTAAAGGCAGTGGTATTCCCGGTAATTGAAAGAAATTCTTTCTGCGCCCATCCTGAAAACATTTTAATAGCCATGCTATTTGATGAGAGGAGGCACATTAGAGAGTTAGGGCTCAGAAGAGTGCTAAAGGCCAGACAGTCTGCTTCGACTGGAAAAGGCATTAGGAACTTTCACACTCCTTCACTTAAATTTGACGCATTAGATTACACTGAAATGATAGATTGGAGCACTACAAAAACCACTTCTTCTCCGTGGGATAAGTGATAAAGAAATCAAAAGCGTCATACAATCGAGGAGACCCCGGATTGGGATATAAGAGAGTTCCCATGTCACACGCAAGCTGTGGAGCGTTGTGTGAAGCTAGTTACCGAAGCTTCTCTTAAGGTATGCGGGCCGCAATCAAGGGATGAATACATTAGGGCAACACTCAAATCGAGAGAGGCAATTAACGAATTCAGCAGTAAGGCAGATTACAAAGTGACATTGGAAAAGTCAAAATAAATCGGCACACTCTTAATGGTTGGATGGAGGGAAGGGTGTGGGTGGAACTCTAAGTGTAGCCACATCCTCGTTCTGGGTTGTTTAGATAATACATTGAAATTAATTAAATTATTTCTAAGCAAGCAAAGAGCTGCACATTTGTATATGTAAACTTACGGAAAAAATTTGCATATTTTGCAAATATTTAGACGCTTTGCGCGATCGGAAGATATGGTTTAAAAGTGGTGATATTTTTTCTGCAGGCAAGTCAATACTATTACTAACGTTTAAGCACCATAGCGCTAAAAAATACAAACCTTAAGTTAAAAAAAAGTATATGCGAAAAAAACTGTCAAATTCGTATTTTTTGAAAACTTTCGGCGTTTTGCGCGATCGGAAGATGTTATCCGAATTTAATAATTTTTTTTTTGTTATGCTTTTATACACCTAAGGCAACTTTTGCGCGGTATAGCGAGTCAAAATTTCAACTTTGAAATTTTTCGATCCACCCTAATGTATAGGTACTTTATAAAGTTAAAAATAGTATTTTAAAATGAAAATTAAACCGAAATTCAAGTTAAGCCATGAAGAAAATTGAAAGAAGGTATGTGCTGGCTGTGGAGACAAAATTGTTTTTGGTAATCGAAAAATTCAGAGTTTAGGGTTTCTGAGAAAATATAAAAATTACTGCAGACTTTTTCAAACGAACACTTTAACTTAAGTGATTCAAAATTACCCACTTCAATATGGTAAAAACGGTATTTTTGCATAGCCACGATTGCCAAATTTTCAAAATTTAGAAATTGCTAGAGAATTTCGCGGCAGCCAAGAATGTATGTGCTTTATCTGCAAAATGGCAAGATATAAAGGGCATAAAAAATTATTAAGGGAAGAGGACGGACGAACGAACTAAAGTTTTGATATGCTCTTCCTTTCTAGAAAGCATGTTTGTACAGAGGCTGAAGAATTTAAAAATACTGTTTCCATGTTATAAACAATTCCATGTAAAACCCAAGAAAAAGTTTTACTGAAAATTTAAGGCGAGCAGTAATCGATATTGCTTCAAAGAATCTTTAGTTATTTATTAGTTTTGTATTAGGTACCTTAAAACAATAAATAAGATATTGCAAACTGTATTTTACATTATTTTGTATTTATAATGTAATTTATCCATATTTCAGTCATGTATCTGCCAGATTTTTAAAAACATTTGCTAATGGTACTAGAGTATTTTATCGAAATGGCATAAACAATTTTAAAATACTAAGAAATATGCAAAACTTTAATAAAGGATCAGCTGGGATTTTGATAAATACATTTTTGTGTTACCAAAAGAGTCTATAATCAGATTATGCTATCAGTTTTGGTTGGCATTTTTGTTCGTCCTATACTCTAGTTTTGACCACCGTGCAGCATGCCGGTTTTTGTGTATCGTGGTGCGACTAAAATCACCTTGTTGTTCACGTCGTATCCGCTGACGCTGTAGGTGTACATTAGGAACGAGCCGCCCTGGCTTGCGCTCGGCGAGCACTCGGGAATGTCCGGGTCGTGCTCGGAGCCCCAATTGTGACCGAACTCGTGCGCAGTCACCAGATCTGCCTCGCGAGTTATCACACGCTGTCCGTAGTGATTCCTGCTCGAACTCAAGCCCGAGTTCAGGTACAACGTGTAACCGTTCTTGAAGTACTCTGTTCGAGAAGAAAGCTCCATTGATTATTCGGGGTCGTAATTTTTTAGTCTTTGACGTTTTTTTTTCTAGGTTTGGTCTGGGTTTGAAAAAGAAATCGAAAAAACTTAATTATTTTATTTCGAGGATTTACTAAAATTTAAATTGAATAGTCTAGGGAATACACAAAAAAACGTCAAAAACGGTATCGCTTTTTTAACACCCTAATAAGCACATTTCATACCAAATAAGCCATGCAAAAACCCAATAATATAAAATACAAAGTGACCCTAAAATTCCTGTACAAACTTGCTATTTTACATATTCCTGATCCAAACAATGCGATATAACTAAATTTACTTCTATACACTAAGGCGCAAAAAAGATGTAACAATAATTTAAAAAAAAAAAAATTTGTACAAAAACACATATGGGTGATTCTACAAAAGTTGGACAACTTGATGTCATCAGTCAATAGAGTAGGTAACTTCTCCACCCAATTTTAATGTATTTTTTCAAAAGCACGTTTGTAGAAAAACATAATAAATATTCAAAACATCAGTACCTTGGCCTGTCACAACTCCTGAATCAAATATTTGAGTAGTTTTATTTTAAAACATATTCAATTTATCTTAAATTTTTTAATTTCACTACAAACTATAAAACATTAAATAATGTATTTTTCATATTTTATCATAGATTTGAATAATAACAATTTTAAAAAATTGATAATCTTTGTACTCACTTTTACCCTTCAGTTCTGTGTCCAATGTTAAAATTCAAAATTCCTGCAAAATATTGAAGTTTAAACGTCAAGTCATCGTTTTAATTTTAACTCAAGTGTTGGTAAAAAATTACCCACAGAGCCCGCCCTTTGCACGACAGTCATCTTGAAAACAATGCAAGCGGCGAAGTTGTGGTGAATGCACTATAGTTCCAGTCAAAATTTCAGTATTGTGGTAAGTAGTTATTTTCTTATGTATATATATTTCATTGTAATTTATATAAGGCTATATGTGATTTGTTGATAAGTAGCATCCACTAATAAAAAATATCAGTAAAATACTTAATTCCGATTTATAATCTCAAATTCATCATGTTCCATGTTCGATGTTTCGGTTATCTTTTTTTCGAAAACTTCAATTTAAATTCTGCTTGCGCAGAACTTGTTTATTTAATGTCATTATAAACTCATATAAATTTGGTGTGGGCCCATATTTAATAATTGAGATATCGGTATACCCAAATTAAACAAGCCGCCACTGATGTGTGGTATTATTTGATTTTAAGATATTTAATGTATAAAATGCTCAAATTTGCAATAAATCTTATATTTTCCAATAAATTATGTATTTAATTAGTACCCTGGTAAACTCGTCACTTCCCTTGCATTGAAATTTAGAAAACACAGATATTTCAGAAACTGATTGAAAAAGTGACTGGCCCGGTCTGGAACAGTATTTTATTATATTATCTATACTGTTTAATTTTCTCCGAAAACTAAAAATGAGATCAAAAGTTGCCCAACTTTTGTAGAATTACCCATATACATACATATTTTTTGTTATAAATTTCTTTTTTAATTTTTTAAATTTATTTTTGTTTTAAATATTTGTATATTACAAAAACTTTTGAAACGTACAAAAAATTAAATTTTTTAAAAATCAATTTTTTTTGTTTTTATTTGTTTGGATTTAAAAAAAAATTGTTTTTTGGTTTTGTTAAATTTTGTTAAATTCTTAATCCTTGATATCCAATATTATTATTTTTTGTTTGATTTTTTATTTCAAATTTCGTTATACCATTGAGTACTCAATGGTCATACAGTGTGACCTATTTGTTTGCGACTCCTGTAAAATCTTTATTTATTGTGCGATTTTAACAAGATTTGTTTTAAAGTGTAGATCTTGATTTATTTTTGAAGGGAAAAACGCCATATTTTTACAAAATACAAGGGGTACTATGTTAGTTTTAAAGAGTAAATTTTTAAGAATCCATATTAGCGAATTCTTAAAAATTTACTCTTAAAAACTGACATAGTAGGCCTTGTATTTTGTGCTAATATGGCTTTTTTTGCTCCAAAAATACAGTTTATCAATATCTACAATTTAAAAGAAATCCGGTTAAAATCGCACAATAAATAAAGATTTTAGAGGGGTGAGTCGCAAAAAAATGGGTCAAACTGTATATTTTTTTTGTTTTTTTTTAATTTTTTGTTCTATTTTTTTAAATTTTTTAAGGCCGTTTTTGTTTCAAAAAATTTGTTTATTAAGAAAACTTGGAACCTACAAAAAATTCAAACTTTTTTAAAACAATTAAGGGATTTTATTTATTTTTGGATTTGTTTTGAAAATAATTGTTTTTGGGTTTGTTGAAAAATTTGTTATTGTTGTTTAAAAAGAACTTAATTTTTTTGATTTTTTCCAATTAAATTTTTTTTAGAAATTCTTGTTTTTTAAGAAATTTAATTTTCCCCGCCCTGAAAAACCCCTGAATATAATATAAAATTTTCTACAAAAGCGTTTGTGTTTTTTTTTCAGTTATTTAATAAAATCGAAAACGACTTTTTAACTTTGACCAAGTAAATTTAGTTATATTTTATTATTTATTATTATTATTTTGTGGTATTATACAGGCATTTTAGGAACCCTTGTATAATAACTAAAAACCAACTAAAATTATTTGTACCACTAAACGAAAAACGATGTTAAATGTTTCTCGACGTTCTGCGAACATGGCAACACTGGAAGCACAAACATCAATACAGTGTTGCCACGTTCCTAAAAATGAAAATTAAAAAAAAAGCATATAATCATAAAAACAAACAACACAAAAAACAACATTGATTTTAGGGGGTACCTGGGGTACAAATGCCCCCCACCGAGTTGCGACGAGGGGAACCGACGTAAGCCAAACCCAAAATTCCGCCCTCGAATTTGAGGTCGGTAAAGAGATGGGCGAGGCAGAAATCTTTGTGCGTGTATTCCCTGCTGAAAACCTGACAAAAACGACAAACACCTTTTTAGCAAACCATTAGCAGGGTTGCCACATTTATTAAAACAATTTTATTTAAACACACAGTTAATTTTTTTTTTATCTGGACTCGTGTTTTTTTGTTAGGTTGGTGGCTTATGCCAGTTTGACTTGGTATTTTTAGTATTTAAAAATGGTAGTTCTGCTAAAGAGTTTAATTAAATACTTTGACACTGTCAAATCGACAATAATATTTATTATTGATAATTTACTTGTCAATTATAAATAAAAAGATAATTATGCCAAAAATAATAGCAACGAATTTGAATGTAATAGCCCTTTTGAGGGCAAAACTTCATTTTGATGAAATTATGCCAAATGCCACAATGGAAGAAAAAGTACATCGCCTTATGGACATTTTTGTACAAAAGTAACGAATTTGGTTTTATAAATATTACATCACACATTATTTTCACATTATTCACCCTTTGGACAACATTTACGTTCACAATAAAATTTTATTTCTTTTATATAAATTTTTTTCAAAGCGAAGATTATTATCCGCTAGGAATACTTTCTCTTCTGGGCCGTAAAGCAACCTATATTTAACTACTTTTTTTATATGATTTTACTCATCCAAGCACCACCAAAGCCAAATTAATTGCATTTTTAACTACGAATTTCGACAACTCAACTTGACAACTGCACAATGTAATCTACAATAATTTATAAATAACCACAATTAGATTTATAACAAGCTTAGTTTGTTTTAATCAATGCGACCAACTTGACAACTGTATTTACCAACCAAAACCCTAAATCCAGATAAAAAAAAATGAACTTTAATTTTAAAAGTCTAAAAGTCAAAAAAGTGGCAGCCCCGTTAAAACCAATTATCATTAAGTTGTTAATTGTCAAAAATAAAATATTTTTTGTTAGCAATAGATATGCGAGATTTTTAGTACCTTACACCCGAAACATTTGTTAAAATATTTTAAATAACATGTTAAGACAAAATAAAATTAAAAAAATATGCACCCTGGCTACAGATTCCTCCAGGAGATCTCATCCTAGGCGATGCGATATAAGCGAGGCCCAAAATGACGCTGTTCCGTGTTTTAAACGTTTGAAATGTGAATAAATGCGCCAAACAAATTTTTTCCGATTGGTTAGCCCGTGAAAATGCCTTGTTAAAAAAAACAAAAATAAAATCATTTAAACCCATTTGTTTATTCATTCCCCAAGTATCTGGCAACATTGCTTTAAATCTGGAAGTTGTGTAATCCACAATCCACACAACAAGGTCTGTTCTATCTCATGCTAAAAATACTAAAAATCACTGCAACACTGCACAGAGTTTAACGGCGGCCATTTTTGTTGTTAAGAATTATTGCGCTTTGGGTTTGTGCTGTTTAATAATTTTTTTAAACGTTGTGTTTCTTACAGAGGCACTTGTAAGCCTCAAATAAGGCCTTTAAGCACAACCATTTTACTCCTCTTTTATAATAAATATACCTTATTCTATCAGGGCTGTCGAATGACAATTTGAAGGTTAATTTGTGGGTTATAATTTAACCTTAAAATTGACATTTGACAGTTTTATGACAGCCCTGATAGAATAAAGTTTATTTTTTACAATAGAGGAGTAAAATGGTTGTTCTTAGCACTTTAAGGACTCTTTTAAGGCTTACTATGAGAAACACAAAATCGATTATTAATCTGTATAAACAGAGCACAAAATGTCCGCCGTTAAACTGTGCAGTGTTGCAGTGATTTTTTGTATTTTTAGTAGGAGATAGAACAGACCTTGTTGTGTGGATTGTGGTGTAATCAACTTTTTTCTTTAGTTTTAGTAAAATGTACATCTGACAACAATGTCAACACTTTGACAAATAAAAAACAAATTTTTTGCAATAACTTGCGAATGAATAAGATTAAATAGAATAAAAAAATATATAATTAAAAACACAAAAAAAATTATAAATTATAATCAATAAATAATTGTTAATAAAACTTACCTCCAATAAATTTCTTACATCCCACTTATCTCTCACCATGTTGTAATGCGCCTCGCCAGATTTAATTCTGGTGTACTCGTTGTGAACAACAATCTTTTTTATCACAAACCCCATCCCCTGAAACCCGTCGATTTCCTGCCTGTCGTGCCAAATAGTGTCGTTGTAAATTTTGTGGACTCTATCTATTAAACTTATCTGCAAATGTAAATACCTGTGGGCCTTTCCATCTCAAATCGACTAGGCAAAAAGGGGTAGGTCGTTATTTTTCAACCAATTTTTATTTAGAATTTTCTACCGAAATCTATGAGACCCGTATTTCTTCTTTTGGCTTAAATTTGCTTTGTTCACCAGTGGGAAATTTTTGAAAAATTGACTCTTTTTACAAGTGACATTTTTTTTGAAAATGCGATAACTTGCCCAAAAATGTTTCGATTGTTACAATTTTTTTTAAATTGTAGGTAAATGTTATAGTACATACAAAAAATATATAAAATATAAAAGTGAACTTACTCAATTTTTATAAATTGTTTTTTATACAAAAAAGGAAAATAAATTGAGGTCGAAATTTTGACATTGCCACATTTTTTTTTGTTTAAAGTTAATAATATGAACAACTTTTACCAAAAGTCCCGAGTTGGCTAAATTCGTCGTTTCGGATTTTTTTTTTATGAAAATGCCATTTTCCAGTAAATTCGTGGTTAATCGCAAAAATTTGGTATTTTATCCAGGGTCATGAAACTGAGGTGACCTTTATAAAGTGTAATTTAGAACTTTTTGACATATTTGACATATTTTTTTCACTTCCGGTTTCACCGGAAATAGTCTTAAGTTTTTGTTTTTTTATTGGAATACCCTATGTATTTTTACATATTTCAATTTAAAATAAAATTCTGAATACATACATGTCAATGACATGATGTCATTTGTCAATTTTTGACAGGTCAAATTATTTTTTGATTAAATTTTATTTCTTTATCTAGAGTGCCTTGAATTGGCATTTCTGCTTGTCTGGAAAAAATACCATTTTATTCTTTTTTTGCAACGCTGGTTTTTGGGAGCTTTTGAAAATTGAAAAACCATTCTTTAAACCAAAACTATTTTTTTTTAATAAATAAATCCACTTTTTTTTAATTTGATACCAAATATTAATGCATTTTTTAATAATATTGCTTTCAAACTGTTAATTAAATTTAAGTGTTTATTAGGTTTTTAAGTGTGTACAGAAGTAAATAAAGGCTTTGAAATAAGTATCAGATTTGACAGTTTGTTAGTTTGTTTTGCTGGTAAATGAATATTAAGATTTTATTTTACTATGAAAACTTAGGCTAAAACTTTTTATAAAATAAAATAATAATTGAGGTGGAAGTAATAGCTCAACATTTTTAAAAGTCCTAAATAAAATCATTCAAATATTTTGAAACGATTATAAAAAGTTATATCTAACCGCCCCATAGTGTGGCGATTGTAGGGAATCTTTGGCAATAAATAAAAAAACGAAATATGAAATCAAATCAAAATTTGTTATTTCTAAACATGATTAATTAACCGGCGCATAAGTTTCTGGACCTCTTAGGCTTAATACTTTCGCGACTGCCTCACTTATATCTGTTAACCAACCAACATTTTTCAAAATTGCATTTGTCCAAAATTTCTTCGAAATCGCGTTTTTATAAGTGTCTTGTGCATTGAATTCATTACTTTTAGGTATGTAATACTTTTATTATTTTAACCAAAATTAACATACACATATACTTTTTACATCTTTTGTTAATATGTTAAATATGTCAAAAAGTTCTAAATTACACTTTATATTATATATATTATGGGCAAAATTTGCCAAGTGTACCAGGTGAAAAAAATTTGTCACCGATTTTGTTTAAACTTTACTTATTTGTTGTTCTTATAACGAAGAATCATACAATTTTTTTGCTCTAGGATTGTTCATTCAAGAGTTATGAATTATTGAAATTTATCGATTTTTTACTTTTTGGTGAAATCGCTTTTTATTTAAAAATTCATAACTTCTGTTCATCTCTTTATTAAATATTTCAATTTAACCACCTTAAATGATTTTTTCCGTACTTTTCAATGGGCTATACCGTTTTTACAAAAAAAAATTGCAATTTTTTTTTTTAATTTTGCAAAATTTTGCATTTTTTGAAACAATGTGTTTTTTAATTTTTTTTTTAATATCATAAAATCGAAGTTTATTATGTTACCTTTGAATAAAAAAAAATTTAGAGTGGGCCCGACATGTAAAAGGGAAGTTTTTCATATTTGAATGCGTGCGGGTCTAGCCATCGAATAGCTACTACACTGCCGTATGCGGTTATACCTAGTAGATGCATGTAAACTAATACAAAATGATAATTTAAAATGTAAAATTATGTTTGAGTAGTCAATGATGTATTTTAAATATTTACACTGCCGCACGATATAGTTTTTTAACTGTATTTTTTTGCACAAATTGTTTAAGCATGGGTCTACATAGATTTCGCAAGGAGGATCGATGATTCGATTAAATAAAAAATGTATTGTTATCGTAACGGCTTGCCTATAAGCTGAATGGCGCCTATTCAGCTTAAAAAATACACATTGTTTCCAAAAATGCAAAATTTTGCAAAATTTCAAAAAAAAATTGAATTTTTTTTTGCAAAAACGGTATAGCCCATTGAAAAGTACGGAAAAAATCATTTAAGGTGGTTAAATTGAAATATTTAATAAAGAGATGAACAGAAGTTATGAATTTTTAAATAAAAGCGATTTCACCAAAAAGTAACAAATCGATAAATTTCAATAATCCATAACTCTTGAATGAACAATCCTAGAGCAAAAAAATTTTATGCTATGATTCTTCGTTATAAGAACAACAAATAAGTAAAGTTTAAACAAAATCGGTGACAAAAATTTTTTCACCTGGTACACTTGGCAAATTTTGCCACATATATCATCCCAGTTTCATGACTAGATAAAAAAAATTTATGATGGACCAAAAATTTACTAGAAAATGGCATTTTCATTAAAAAAATTATAATTCCGAAACGACGAATTTAGCCAACTCGGGACTTTTGGTGAAAGTTGTTCATATTATCAACTTCAAACGAAAATATAAAATAAAATTCAATCATTTTTTTTCTTTTTTTAGAAAAAGAATTTAAAAAAAAATTAATGAATTCACTTTATTTTTTATTTTTTATATTTTTTTGTATGGTTCTGTCAATTTTTTAAAAATTTCCTACGGGTGAACAAAACAAATTTAAGAGAAACTGTAAAAAAAAATTCGTTGAAAAATAACGACCTAACCCTTTTTGCCTTTGATTTTTTTTTAGTTTCTTATTTTTTTTAGTTTCTTTTTTTTTACAAGATAAAAATTTTTTACCACAAATATTTTACACTTACCAAATAATTAATCGTGGTTTTGGTATTGCTTCCACCCATTTCCTGGTAAAACCTGTAATCTGCCACTAGCAACAATGGACACCTTGTTCTTGTAGGTGTGTATTCGTACTGATCGATTTGTCTTTTTTCTCTGTGCTTGGCATTTTCCCACATATTGTCCACATTATCTTCTTCCTCCTCCAGTTCTGCACCTTCTTTCACATAACCACACATTTTGGGGCCCACCTGGTCTCTCGGCAGGTTGTCATGTTCCCAGCTTAACTTTACATCCGATTGTTTATATGTTATCATTGTTTTGTTGTCTAAATGCGGCAGATGTCTCCATGATGGCTGCAGAAAATACCATAAGAATGTTAAATTAACAAATATCAAATATAGGGCCTAACCTCAATATGATATGTCTCATCGGGCAAATGAATATTCCCAGTTAAAACTCCATCGTCAATATGCACACTAACATGAGATTTAGACTCCCCAAAAACTCTACCATCAAGAAACGATTCATGATCTAAAATTGCACACACATAAAAAACATAATTGGATAATAAATCTGCATATTTACCTATGTGAACTGTTGTTTCTTTACCATCCCCATCAACTGCATATGCCTTGAATTTTGAGTGCAAAAGCCCTTTTTTCGGAGACAAAATTAACCTGAAATCCTTTCCATGGGTATTAAAATGAACTTCTTTAATTTTGTTAAATGGGTGGTTGCTTTCTTTCAATCCTCTTTTAACGATTGTATGTTTTAGATCGTCTGCGTGAATAGTTTCGAAATATTTTAGATTCTTATGTATTGAACCTAAAAAATAGATAATTATAATAAATAATATGAAGATATAAACAAAATTTACCTTCAATAAGCGTAACTAAATATACGAAATAAATTAGGTGCGGCCACATTTCAAAATTTCTTTGAAAAACCGCAATATTCTTGTTTACGTTATCGACTGTCAAAGTGACACTAAATTCCCCAAATTTACAACGAAAAAATCACCAAGTTACTGACGTGTCCTCAAACTACGCATGCGGCAACGTTGCCGGATGACTTTTTGGGAGTAAAATTTATAAAGAAAATAACATCGAATTCCTACCACGCACAGTGTTCAATTCTGGAAAATATCGGCAAAACCTCAAAAATTAACATTTTTTTTCAGGTAAATTTTGAGTTAGATGGGTAGTTAATACCTGCCTCCATTCTGTTTATTGTTTAAAAGTGAATAACTTGTGTTTGGTGTGTCCGATTGTTATACATATGCGGTTTGATAAAGGGTGATCTTCAAGGTATCTAAAATTCAGATATGTATGTTTTTCGTAGATTTTGCTTGTACAACGGGTTATTGTAACCGACAAGATCGGTCTGTTAAAATCAGTGTTGCCAATGGTGTTGACATAATTTACACAGAGATTCTGTCAAAATTCCACAATGTTGCCAACTATTCCACACATTTGGGATTTTGGTTTTGTTAGGTTTCTTTGGTGATTACCGCAGAAAGAGTTTCTGAGGTGAATCACCACAAAAACTTTCTGCGGTAATTACTGGTGATTATTTAAAGTTACTCGATAACACTTGCAAGTTTCCAAAAACACCAGATTTTTTTAATTTGCTGTATATATAGAAATCTGCACAGAAATTCGTCTATATAACTAAATAACTAAAATGCGCATTTGCAAATATATCTATTTAAATGCTTGTTATAAGCATTGTTAATTTAAAGATAAAGTTTACACGCAAATTCCACACATTATAATGTCAAATTTGAATTGTGGTTATTTGTGTTGACAATTTTTTTATAAAAATTAAGAAATCGTTGCTAAAATATTAAGTAAAAGAAATAATACAAATTTAAAATACTTGGTATAAAATCTGTTATATTTAAATTTTATAAATAAATTTTAAAAGTTTCTCGGGAGAAAACTATGGGAGATGTTTTCCATTGGCTTATGACATCTTCCGATCCGTATATTTCTAGCTTCAGAAAATTTGCTCCGAAAAAGAGCGGAGATTGTTTTATATATAAGTAGCTACTTACCTAGGTATTAAATAATATCATATAAATGTAATTACAATAAACTAAATTAAGCTATTTTATAAAAAGATGTTTTATTACATTTTAAAAAGAACCTCTTACGGGTTTTTAATTAATTTCGACAATATTTGATAAAAATGCCCACCATTTTGAATTTTGGAATTCTGATTTCAGATTCATTATCAGACCACAAAAACCCTGTAGGTATGGTGATTTTCAATTAATTCAGTCAATTTTTATTCAAATATGTCCGCCATTTTGGATCTACCATTTTGAATTTTGGAATTATGATTCCAGATTCGTTATCAGCGACCCCAAAAACAATGTACATAATATAGGGTGTTTCATTTAAAACGAAATTTTTTTTTTCTTGCTGACACATAAAATTTTTGTTTTTTAAGTTGAAAAAAAAAATTCCCTGAAAATTTGAGCCCTTAATTTAGATTCTAAGTACTTCCTTAAAGGAAGTTCCTTTTTAATTTTATAGTTTTTCCATATAAAAAGCATGTATTTTTAATCATTTTTACTTTAAATTTCTATATTTTGGCCGGGTTTTGAATTATAATTTTTATCACCATAATTTTCTGCATATGCATATACTATATTGTATTCACGGTTTTTGAAAGGCCCTGCATCAATTTTGTTTTTGATTTATTTACGTTGATTGTAGTAGCTCCAAAAGCCGTTTTTTCACTCTTTTCACATATTTTTGAGAAAATCGAGCGAATGACTGGTTTTACCGAAAAAGTTCAAATAAAAAAGTTGTAGAAAATTTAATTTTTGACAAAAAAGGTTTTCACGTTCATATCACTAAAGTGCATTGTTTAAGAGATATAAGCAATATAAAGTTGTTGAATCAAATTACATAAATTTCAATAAAACCTATTTTTTCTTTGTTTTTGGTTATTGAATTGCTTATATCTCTTAAACAGAGCACTTAAGTGATATAAACGTAAGAACCTTTTTTGTCAAAAATTAAATTTCCTACAACTTTTTTATTTGAACTTTTTCGGTAAAACCAGTCATTCGCTCGATTTTCTCAAAAATTTGTGAAAAAAAGTGAAAAAAACGACTTTTGGAGCTACTACAATCAACGTAAATAAATCAAAAACAAAATTGATGCAGGGCCTTTCAAAAACCGTGAATACCCCAAGCAACAATTTAAGTATTTGTTACGTATATGGGACTATTGAAGAAACTTCAAAGTGTTTTGCGACAGTCGCCGGTCTCTTTATATTACTCTTTCATTACTACGTTACGACTAAAGTGGGGAACAATTATTAAGTTCCAAAAAGGTAGCAAATATGTCACTAGCTACCAACCCTGCTACTATTTGGGACGTAGCTGCTACGTTACTAGAACGTTCCAATATCGTTGCTAGAGCGTTATAATTACTTTTATTATTTGTTTTTACTTCTATATTAACTGTCTTTGTCAAACTTATATTAGATTATATCCCTCCTTTTTTAAATGGAACCACTACGGACTTGGCTTTTCAATGTCGTCGTTTATTAAATATGTACTGGTAGTTTATAACTTCCAGAATAACAATATAATATTTAATTAGACAGGTAGATTTATAAACCCTTTAAATTTTACTGTTGAACTTATGAATTTAGTTTTTGTAAAATAAATGCGCTTCATCAATATTTAAGTATAAACAAATTATTTATTTAGTAATGTTTATAAATTAAAAAATCTTAATATTTATTATTATTTTTTTTATTTAATTATTAATACCGTCTATTACCAACAATATTTCTATTTATTAAAAAGTAAACAACCATTTACAAACAATTAAAATAATTTATTATTTACATTACCACGTGGTACTGTACAGTAAAAAATGGCCGATAAGAAGCATTTTCCTTTGAAGTAGTTTTCGCTACTTTAAAGTTTTTTTCCACTTTACGGTTGTTTTGGTTAGTACCATAAACGTTCCAAATACTAAAATAATAACTTTTAAGTTATTAACTTTGTAGTTTTTAACTCATGTTCCAGTTTCGAGATTTTAACTTGCAAAGGGACTACAAAGTAAAAATAATTATAATGTAATCTTTAGGTAGCAACCGAAAGTAACTGCTACAAATTAAATTTACTTGAAAGTTTTTTTTACTTATAACATCTTTTTTAAAGTTGCAAAGTCTTCTTGGGGGCAACCAAGTTTTACTTAAATGTTTATTACTTTATAGTAACAATTTAAGGAAAAATTAAGTTTCTGTTACAAAATATTGCTATTTAAAAGTTAGAATTACTTTTAAGTAAAAATTAAAGTAGCTGTTTAGTATACTTAACTAATTTAAAGTTATCACCACTTTGGCAATGGTTTTTGGAACCAAAAATGCTGCTTGGGACTATGCAGGAAATTATGGTGATAAAAATTATAATTCAAAACCCAGCCAAAATATAGAAATTTAAAGTAAAAATGATTAAAAATACATGCTTTTTATATGGAAAAACTACAAAATTAAAAAGAAAGTAGGTACTTAGAATAAAAGTTAAGGGCCCAAATTTTCAGGGAATTTTTTTTTCAACCTAAAAAACAAAATTTTCATGTGTGAGCAAGAAAAATTTTTTTTTGTTTTAAATGAAATACCCTAGTACATATAGTGATTTTCAATTTATTCCGTCAATTTTTTGACAAATATGTCCGCCATTTTGGATCTACCATTTTGAATTTTGGAATTCTGATTCCAGATTCGTTATCAGCGACCCTAAAAACCTCTATAAACGGATTTTTAGGAGAATCCGACTACTCCTTGATATTTTGCCGAAAATTTCGAGAATTGAAACACTGTGCCACGTAACTTTTTTCTACATGAAATTTAAGAGGTTATTAAACAAGTGGCAACATCGCAGACTCTTGTCAAATTATCAGAAATTCACCGGTGTTGATGTGTGTGTGATGCTTTAAATTGAAAATATGCACGAATTACTTGTGATTTTAGTATTTACTTGCGGAATTTTGTCTTCTGAAGTGCCACGACCGAGGGGCGTTTCACTATCGAGATCTTCGCTGTACATTCCGAATAAAGAGTTCGCTTGTTTCGATGGTTCGAAAACGATCCCTTTCTCGCACGTGAACGACGATTATTGCGACTGCCCGGACGGTAGCGACGAACCCGGCACTTCCGCCTGCCCGAACGGAAGTTTTTACTGCACGAATGCTGGCCACAAAGCCGAAAACCTCCCCTCGAACAGGGTGAACGATGGCATCTGCGATTGTTGCGACGGCACCGATGAGTACGAGAGCGGGGTACGGTGCCCGAACAACTGCCTGGAGTTGGGGAAATCCGCCAAAGAGGAGGCCCAAAGAATGGCTGAATTGATTAAAGTGGGGAAAGAACTCAGGGCAACATTAAGTCAAAAAGGTGTTAAGCTGAAAGAGGAGAAGACTAACAAACTCGTGGAACTGGAGCAGAACAGAGATGAGGCTGATAAATTGAAGGCGGAAAAGGCCGAGATCCTGAAGAGGGCCCAGGATTTGGAACAATCTGCTTTGGAAAAGTACAGAGTCATAGAGGAGGAGGAGAAGCAAAGGAAAGCGGAATTTGAGGCCGCCAAAAATAGAGAAGAAGCTCTGGCGGATTTTAAAATCTACGACAAAAATCAGGACTTGTTAGTTGATGTGTCCGAACTTCAGCAAATACCAGTTTTGGATAAGGACAAGAATGGTGAAGGTAGGTTGAAATTTTTTTTATTAAATACAATGAATATTTATCTATTTGTATTGCTTTACATTTTATTTTTAAGTTTTTCAAAAATTATCTTTGCATAAATAACTCAATAATAAATGTAAATTTTTTATTGATATTAATTCATTACATTAAAATAGGTTTTTTTTATCAATACCTACTTACAATTTTTAAAAGAAAAATATTTTTATGATTTATCTAAAAAATTGTCCAAAACATATTTTAGACTGTTTATGACAATTGTAGATTAAATGAATTACAGATTTATAATCATAATATATATCACAGTTTATTATACTTAATCATAAAGCAAATAAACAAAATTATACTCATGTTATAAACATAAAGTACCTATAATAATGAATAATTCATATAACTATTATATTTAAGGTGAAATATTAAACAATAAAAAAAGATTACATTTTCCCATTTGTTGAGGTACCTACTATGCTCCACACGGTGTGGACCACACCTCAACGTCCCACCACGTGACCACGTTCGGAACGCAGTCTTTTGAAAATTTGGCATTTAAGGCTTTTCAGGTTATGTATCTGTCAAAGTATAGTCAATGAAAGAAATAATATTTATTGTGTTACCGCCACAGACCTACAAAGGTCTGTGGTTACCGCTTATTATGTTTAAGCGTTAAAAGTTAATAAATCTTTATAGTATAACAATGGTTGGTTTAAGAATTTAGGAATATAAATACTGCATTTAATGAAATTCCAATTTTAACCAACAGCATTTATTAAAAAAAATCTAACTTCTCTATTATGAAATAAGAATATCTATGTCAAAGGTAGGTTAATGTATTAGAACAAAAAATAACATCCAATTTTGTATTTTAAGGTTAGAAAAATCTATTTTGACCAAAATAAATAAGTGGATTATTTGGAAGAGTATGTTAATATGGTCATAAATAAATATAGGTTTACTAAATAATTGTTAATATGGTTCAAATTAAATTAAAGCTTTTATACTTCTAATGACAAAACTTGTGCATACCTCTCGGCATACCTACTAAGTTAGATTTTAAGAATACAATTTTTAGAGAAACTTGCAATTTGAAAATATTTAATACTCCCATGACATGTGATTTATTAAAATTTTTAAAGTTATAATGATTTTTTGATATAGATCAAATTCAGTTGAAGCTTTTTAACTATTTGTATTGACAAAACTTTATGTAGGTACACTTTAAGCTGGATAAGAAAAACTACCACATTTTTAAATAATCCAAAATACTTATTTATTTTGGTCAAAATAAATTTTTCTAACCTTAAAATTACAAAATTAGATGATATTTTTGTTATAATATATTAACCTACCTTTAATACAGATATTCTTATTCCATAATAAAGAAGCTAGATTTTTTTTAATAAATGCTGTTTAGTTAAAATTATTTTATGGAGAAAACCAGATTTTTAGACCAAATGCACAAAAATATTACTTATTTGGCACCATACACTTTGGAATTTCATTAAATGCAGTATTTATATCTTAAATTCTTAAACCATCCATTGTTATTGTTATGTTATAAAGATTTATACATTTTTAACTCCTAAACATAATATTATTTCTCTCGTTAACTATACTTTGACAGATACATAACCTAAAAAGCCTTAAATGCCAAATTTTCAAAAGACTGCGTTCCGTACGTGCTCACGTGGTGGGACTTTGAGGTGTGGAGCATAGTACCTATATGGTAAATTTATTTAGAAATTAAATATTAAAATGACATAAATTTACTAACTTAAAGCATACTTTTAAAAACTAATATACTGTAATCAGACGGTTATATTCACGAAATGTGAACCAATCTGTCAACTGTTTTATGCATAATTTAATTATAAATGAGAATTCTCAATAAAAGATATTTGCATATTTGTTTATTTAGGAACTGATTTAATGGATCATAATTAAAATTTTATTATCTTAAAAGTTTCCATTGATAATATGGATTGTTACCTGTCAAAATCTACTCCAGGCTCTGTCAATTTAACTTAAATAAAACAAACTTGTAGTTGACATTTTGGTTCACTTATGGCACACTTCACTTCAATTCACGACGATGGTCGTTAATATGTCTATATTCAAAACTGACTAAAGAATCTAAAACATAATTTGAAATGTCAAAATTACGTTACATACAGTGCGACCCATTTGTTTTCTACTCACCCCTGTAAAATCTTCATTTATTGTGCGATTTTAACCGGATTTGTTTTAGTGTAGATCTTGATAAACTGTATTTTTCTAGCAAAAAACGCCATATTTTTGAAAAATACAAAACCTATGTCAGGTTTTAAGGGAAAATTTTTAAGAATTCATATTAGCGATTTTTTTAAACAAAATCTAAGCACAGCACTGGTTTCACCACCCCTCAAAACTTTATTGAAAAATTTTGAGAAAAATAATTCACAATAATAATTACAAAAATTTATTTTGTCAAGTTAACTGGATAATTATCCATGAAAAAAACATTGAAAAAACTAATAGCAACATGGTACTATTACTATAAGTTTAATTTTATTCCAATTTTTTTTGACAGAATGAATTTTTGTAGTTATTATTGTGCATTTTTCTACTTAAAAATTTTCAATAATATCTAGTAAAGGGTCGTTTTAAGTGGTGGTGAATCCTGTGCCTCGCTTTGATTTTGTTTTAAAAAAATCGCTAATATGAATTCTTAAAAATTCTCTATAAAAAACTGATTTAGTATTTTGTATTAAAAATACAGTTTATCATGATCTACACTTTAAAACAAATTCGGTTAAAATCGCACAACAAATAAAGATTTTACAGGGGTGAGTCGCAACAAATGGGTCACCCTGTATTTAAAAACTAACTTAAACTTGTCTCTAAAGCTGGCAAAGCAAATTTTATAATGCCATAATTAGGTGCTAATTAAATGCACTAACTAAACATGTAATGCTATTAAAAACGTGTTCTGCCAATTTTGGAAAAAGCAGAACAATGGTAATGCAGTAAGGTGTATGTATCTTGGGTAATGGCTAATAAATAATTATAAAATGGATGTCAAAATGTTTGGATAGTTAAATGCTTATTTAATACACTAATTTAAAATTCAATGCTCCTTTTTTATTATAATATTCCTTTGTTGAAGTGTTGGATTGGGTTTACTTTATTTACTTTGCTTTTTAAATAAAACGTTATAAAATTCGTCAAACCACTCGAAATTACTCGCAGATTGGCAACACTGGTGTTTGTTTTAGTTTTATCGTAAGAATTACATAAAATCGTTTAATAAAAGCGTCATCTTAATGACGCTTTTATTATCCTTAGATCGGCGAATTTTTAATTGCATGTAAATAAATTTATTTTCGTAAAGATGTCGCTTTGTACAAATACTTAATTTAAATCATTTTTTAGATTAAGTATTTCGGCAATTTCAAGCGCGCGAAACGCACGAAACACAAAACTGTTTTTATAAAAAAAATGTTAAATATTTATTATATAATATTTTGGCATCAAAATTCTCAAAAACATTCTTCTTTTATTAGGTTATACATTAAATAAATAAAAACGCAAAAAATATTTTATAAAATTAGTGATAATTTTAATAATTGAAAGTTGTCTCCTCCACACCTATCAAATATTGAAATTATCTCTACTTTTATAAAATATTTCTTGCGATTTTTTTTATTTAATGTATAGCCTAATAAAAGAAGAATATATTTGATAATTTTGATGCAAAAATAATATATAATAAATTCCCTACAATTTCTTTTATAAAAACAGGTGTGTCCCGTCCGTCTGCTTGAAATGGCCAATTTGTCGTAGAAAAAGTATCGTTTTTAAACTTTTCTAGACACTCAAACACGCTCGTGCCTAATTTAAATTCGTGACAAAAATGGCGTTTATCAAACTTGATACATAATATACTATTAATTAATGCATTTAATTGGCACCTAATTATGGATTATAAAATTTGCGTCCTACTAACTTTGCTTTGCTTTTGGATCATATAATTTTTGTCCAGAAAGAACAATTTCTTTTTCGATATTTCCTAAAACTTAAAAAATAAATCACTGCCCAATGTTTCTTGTACTTAACTTGAAGATGTTGTTTATTGTTTAAGTTTCTGAAGAGGAAGCTAAATACTTTTTGAGCAACGAGGAGTCCCTGGACGAAGTAGCTTTCATCGAAAAAGCTTGGCCCTTGATAAAGGGCCACAAACTCGCAGTGTCAGGTAGTTTGTACAAACCACCCATGGTGGAAGCAAAAGAGGATGCTGAAGGCGATGAGGAACATATTGAAGGTAAAGTTTGCAAAAGTTCTCACACAGCAAACGGAAAAATATAGAAGTGTATAGGATGACTCCCTGTTTGAATACTAAATCTTAAAGTTTTATCAGAACTATGTAGACCAGTCAATCTAGACATTTGAAGGTACATAAATTTACAACAAGCTGAAAATCAGTAAAATTGTTCAGAATATAATTATAAATAAAATTTTAGATCCCCATCATTCCCCTGTATGGAAATTTTTTTATTCAAGGTCAAAGGTCAAAAAAATGAGTTTTTCGCGATTTTCAGTTTTATCATAAAAATACCCCAGACAAAATTATCTATAAAAATGTATCAATACTTTTTTTCCTACGAGCCACCGTTTCTGAGATATAACGATTCGAAAAGTTGTAAAAGTTATAATCGTCATAATATGCATGAGTACGTCACGTATATATCTGTACCTCAGAGCCATACATCTCTAGAGTTGTAATATATGTTAAAATAATTTCTATCAGTCATTTTAACTTACACTTAAAATATAAAATATACCTACCTAAGTTATAAGATTATCAGTGTTACCAGATTCTGTCAAAAAAAGACCGTACGTTTCGTTCGAATTTACCTTAATTACAAAAATGACTCAATGGACAATATTAAATAACGTCAACTTGACATAATTGCATTTATTTGCATTGTTTCATTGTGTCATTTTGTAATTAAGGTAAATTCGAACGAAACGTACGGTCCTTTTTTGACAGAATCTGGTAACACTGCCCAGTCCCCTAATTTATACGCCATTGTAACCTCAAGACAACATCTGTGACAGATGACAGATGATGATGATGTCTCATGTTCAATTGTGTGACCTGTTATAGTTGGTGCTCCACCTAAACTGGGTAGTAATTTTAAAGATGAATTTTATATTTCTCACGTGTCATTTATGTCTCTAGAAATTATTGAAAAAGGGTTCAGTCCAATGGTCCAGAAACTTCAGATTCCTATTCTCTTCAGTGTGGGTTATAAAATAACCTTAAATTAACCTTCAAATTGACATTTGACAGCCCTGATAGAATAAGGTTTAATTTTTACAAAAGAGGAGTAAAATGATTGTCCTTACCACTTTGAGGTCTCTTTTAAGGCTTGCAAGTCTCTCTGTAAGAAACACAACGTTTAAAACGATTATTAATCTGTACAAACCCGAAGCACAAGAATTTTAAACAACACAAATGGTCACCATCGTATGATGTGCAGTCACACAGTTCATTTTATTAATTAATTGAGTTGTGTTGAATATTTTTTCTAAAGGAATAATTGCCAATGAGCCATTAATTCGTTTGTTCATAGATGCTACAATAACCTGCATTGGTGTGTACCTTTTGATCAACCAGATTTAAATATTGCTGTACATATACCAACAGACCTCATTACTAAATTATTAAAGTTTAATATCATATCGATCGTTTTTTCAACATAACCTGAAATTTTTAATACAAATATAGGTACTTTATATAATACATAAATATACTTTATCTCCACGCGGTCTATAATTTAAACTTTATTGTTGTCAACATTCGATAAAGAAATACCTTGTTATGGCCTAGGCCGATAAAAAATTTTATGAGGCAAGTAATTAGTTCGATTTTTTCTCGCTAGGGGTATTGTTTTGACAAATTAATCCTTTTCTAAGAAATTAACGTACTAAACTGGTTTAATTTATTTATAATAAGCACTAATTTGTTCGTTTTACTGTTAATGTTTAATATTTTTCATTAAATTATTGTAAAATTAAATATGAATAATAAAACAAAAAGTGAGGTTAGGCAACCAAGAAAACGCACGATTCTTTTTCTCATCTCATAATATGATGTAATAGGTATTTATGTCATTAGGTAGTAGAAGTAAGGCTTTTTGTGCTAAGCTCAATTGAGCGAAGCACAAAAAGGCACTTCTTGGCCGAATGGCATACAACATTTTATCTTCAAAGCACATTATATAGGTCAATTTAATTCAACATCAAAGCGGCCCAACCTCACTTTTTTAGAATCTCATTTATTTATTAGCTAAAGATTACATTAAATGTACAATAATTATTATTGCTTTTAGAAGTAATAGTTTGATATTATCCTCTGTGCTTTACATACCTGAGTTGTAACGGTAAATAAAAATCAGACAAAGGAACAAAAGAAAGGAACTGTTTTCAACAAAATAATATGCAGAAATGAGAATATTCAAAATACTTGTTTCCATCAAAAGATGAAAACTTCTTGCAATATTGAATTACACCCTCTTTTTATGCTCTCAGAAATATTGACTAGGACAGTATTAGAGAGACTCCAGTTTCTATAATTTTGTACAGTAAAGAGAAGTCGAAACCGTTGCGATATTGCATCGCGCTGTTTTTTATAATTCTCGGGGACATTGACGAAAATCGTTGCCAGTAAAATTCGAAAAGCTTGAGTTTCTATATCTCTGAAGAGAATAGGAATCCGAAGTTTCTGCACCATTGGACTGAACCCTTTTTCAATAATTTCTAGAGACATAAATGACTGCACCATTCGACAGGGTCGAGTTTCAACCTCTCTGTTGAATATAGAAAATCAAAATAATGCATCTTGTAAGACACCATTGAGTTTCAAAACTAGGAGTATAGGTCGAAACTAGGAGTATGGGTGGTCAAAACTAGGAGTATAGGTCGAACAAAAATGCCACTGACTGTTTTGGTAACACAAAAATGTATTTATCAAAATCCCAGCTGATCCTTTATTAAAGTTTTGCATATTTCTTAGTATTGTTTATGCCATTTCGATAAAATACTCTAGTACCATATCAAATGTTTTTAAAAATTTGGCAGATACATGACTGAAATATGGATAAATTACATTATAAATACAAAATAATGTAAAATACAGTTTGCAATATCTTATTTATTGTTTTAAGGTACCTTATACAAAACTAATAAATAACTAAAGATTCTTTGAAGCAAAATTGATTACTGCTTGCCTTAAATTTTCAGTAAAACTTTTTCTTGGGTTTTACATGGAATTGTTTTTAACATGGAAACAGTATTTTTAAATTCTTCAGTCTTTGTACAAACATGCTTCTTACATCTAGCGATATCCCCTAGAAAGGAAGAGCATATCAAAACTTTAGTTCGTTCGTCCGTCCTCTTCCCTTAATAATTTTTTATGCCCTTTATATCTTGCCAATTTGCAGATAAAGCACATTCCCTAGCAATTTCTAAATTTTGAAAATTTGGCAATTGTGGCTATGCAAAAATACCATATTACCATATTAAGTAGGTAATTTTGAATCCAAGTTAAAGTGTTCGTTTGAAAAAGTCTGCAGTAATTTTTATATTTTCTCAGAAACCCTAAACTCTGAATTTTTCGATTATTAAAAACAATTTTGTCTCCACAGTTAGCACATACCTTCTTTCGATTTTCTTCATGGCTTAACTTGAATTTCGGTTTAATTTTCATTTTAAAATACTATTTTTAACTTTATAAAGTATACATTAAATAAACAACTAAAGCAAAATGTCACTTGCGTTATAACGTATAGCAATTTTTTTCATAACCATCTTAATTTGCAAGTTGTAATTATTTTAATGACAAACTTCCAGTATTTTTTGTTATAAAAAATATTTAAGATATAAATCTTCGTTTTTTTTGTTTTGTTTTGAGTGGTAAAAAATAATAGGTGACTCAATAAATTAATACTGGGGAGCAAAGTAATTTAAATGATACAAAGTTTATTATTTTGCTTAATTTTCTTAAAATTGTACAGGTAGTTTTAGTACAATAATTGCAAAATAACATATAGAAATTGAAAAACAAAAAAGTTTGCAAAACTTTAAAATAGGATCAGCTGGGATTTTGATAAATACATGTTAGTGTTACCAAAAAGGTCTATAATCAAAATATGCTATCAGTTTTGGTTGGCATTTTTGTGTTTTGACCATTGTGTATAGTTCTGATAAAACTTTAGGATTTAGTATTCAAACGGGGAGTCATCCTATCCACTTCTATATTTTTCCGTTTGCTGTGTTTGCATGATCTGGCCCAGGGTGGAAGAAGAAGGTGATATAGCTCCTATCTCTACAGAACAGAAGCAAGCGTCCAGATAAGTCAGTATTTCGTTAGATGGCGAGTCAACTAAGAACCTAAGGTTTTACCAACGAAATCCATATATTCTATATAGAATATATGGATTTCGTTGGTGCCATATGGCAACTTAACTTAACTTAACAACAAATTATAAGATAACGAAAACCCAAGGAGAGTCTTCTACCCTCCTTAACGAAAATTACATCTTTTCTTACAGCATTATTATAATAATTTGAAAAACGATTGGCAATACTGTAGTATTGCCAACTTCTCTGCCAAGATGCACAGTCGCTACAAACGCACAAAAGTGACGTTAAAATGGTTTCATTTGAATTTTAATTAAGCTTAGTGGTCTATTCTTTGAAGTTAATCAATGCAATTTTACTAAAAATGGAAAAAGTTTGTTGTGCACCGGGATTTAAAAAAATAAATAGGTTCTTATTTTTGGCGCCATCTATTTTGATTTTTAACAAATACTGACTTATCTGGCCGCCCTTCAACGACGGAGTTGAATCACCTCCTTCCACCCTGATCTGGCCGATCATCTTGCGACTTAAATCTTTTTACAGGAGATGAGGAAGAGGATCAAGAACAGGAAGAAGACCACCACGAAGCGGAGGAAGAACGAGCGGAAGAACCTTCACCAACGATAACTTACGACGAAGAAACTCAGAGGCTTATCGCGGAAGCGGATTCCGCCCGCAAGGAATCCGCAGATGCGGACAAGCAAGTGCGCGACATCGATGCGGAAATAAAAGACATTAAGGAGTACTTGGAGAAGGATTTCGGGCCGGAGGAGGAGTTCGCGTCCCTGGACGGCGAGTGCTACGACTACCACGACCACGAGTACATCTACAAGCTGTGCCCCTTCAGACACACGTTGCAGGTGCCCGTGTCCGGGGCGTCGGAGATACGCCTCGGCGCCTGGGGCAGGTGGTCGGGCAACCAGGACAACATCTACTCGAGCATGTTATTCGAGAAGGGGCAGAGTTGCTGGAACGGGCCTCAGAGGTTGACGCACGTGAATGTTGCGTGTGGGGGCGAAAATAAAGTAACCTCGGTCTCCGAACCGAATCGGTGCGAATATTTGTTCGAGTTTTCCACTCCTGCGGCCTGCAGGGAACTCGCTAGTGATAACAGTGATTTGCACGATGAACTGTAGGAATTTTTTTGGTCACATCCTTTGATTTATTTATTTTTCTAGTTCATTATAAATAATAATGAGTCATTTTTGTAGATTTGTAATTCAGGCAGGGACTTACTAATGTTATTATTATGTCTTTTAATAAATTTTTACAATAAAAAGACGCATTATTTTTTCTTTCCTTATTTCAGCAGCGTTCCCAGATTACACAATTAATCGAATAAAATGTCAATTTTTTCGGTTTTTGACGAAAATATTAACCTTTGCACAGGGGTCTAGGCCGGGTTAACAAAAACAAAAACCAACAGTAGGGTATTGTTAGAGACACCCCCCGCATTAATAAACACCTTTTATGGAAATCCTATCTGATCCTTTTTCTGACTTTTTCATGTGATTTTTCGTATTATTTTTAATAATTCTCGTTTTTTAATGATATAAAACACTGGAAACGGCAAGATGTCTCGCATAGCGAAACATAAAAGCTTAAAACCCAAAAATGTCTACTAAAATGCAAATAAAATATAGTATAACATGTATAGTGAGTAGAGACCACCCTATGCTCAAGAAAGTGTAAAGTGATGAGTGTCAGCTACAGGGTGGTCTTACCACCTGTCAATTGAATAATTTTCACGAGACAAACAGAAGATGACAACCAAGGAAGGAAAGGGCCATCTGCAAAATCGGATAAGTAACCTTAAACATCTGCATGACCTAACACAAAATTTGCAACATTGGACACAACAGTTACCTTAAAACTTAAATAAGGCACTGTGCTTAAACTCTAGAAACAAACATAAAGTAAACAAAGTGCATCAGTACAATAGTAAGATTTGTAAGACAATATTAAGCAAACACCAAAAATAAAGACATAACAAAAAAAACAAAACCGCATTACACCCTCTTTTTATACTCTCAGAAATATTGACTAGAACAGTATTTGAGAGACTCCAGTTTCTATAACTTGGTAGAGTAAAGAGAAGTCGAAACCGTTGCGATATTGCATTGCACTGTTTATGTATATTTCTCGGGGACATTAACAAAAATCATTGCCAGTAAAATTCGAAAAGCTCGAGTTTCTATGTCTCTGAAGAGAATAGTAATCCGAAGTTGCTGCACCATGGGACTGAACCCTTTTTCAATAATTTCTAGAGACATAAATGACTGCACCATTTGACAGGGTCGAGTTTCTACCTCTCTGTTGAATATAGAAATTAAAAATAATGTATCTTGTAAGACACCATTGAGTTTGACTATGGTCGTGCATAGGTATAGAGGCGAAAAATATAAAAACCAAGCCCGATTCAATACAGTTCTGATAAAACTTGCGACTTAAATCTTTTTATAGGAGATGAGGAAGAAGGTCAAGAACAGGAAGAAGACCACCACGAAGCGGAGGAAGAACGAGCGGAAGAACCTTCACCAACGATAACTTACGACGAAGAAACTCAAAGGCTTATCGCGGAAGCGGATTCCGCCCGCAAGGAATCCGCAGATGCGGACAAGCAAGTGCGCGACATCGATGCGGAAATAAAAGACATTAAGGAGTATTTGGAGAAGGATTTCGGGCCGGAAGAGGAGTTCGCGTCCCTGGACGGGGAGTGTTACGACTACCACGACCACGAGTACATCTACAAGCTGTGCCCCTTCAGACACACGTTGCAGGTGCCCGTGTCTGGGGCGTCGGAGATACGCCTCGGCGCCTGGGGCAGGTGGTCGGGCAACCAGGACAACATCTACTCGAGCATGCTCTTCGAGAAGGGGCAGAGTTGCTGGAACGGGCCTCAGAGGTTGACGCACGTGAATGTTGCGTGTGGGGGCGAAAATAAAGTAACCTCGGTCTCCGAACCGAATCGGTGCGAGTATTTGTTCGAGTTTTCCACTCCTGCTGCTTGCAGGGAACTCGCTAGTGATAACAGTGATTTGCACGATGAACTGTAGGAATTTTTTTGGTCACATCCTTTGATTTATTTATTTTTTTAGTTCATTATAAATACTAATGAGTCATTTTTGTAGATTTGTAATTCAGGCAGGGACTTACTAATGTTATTATTATGTCTTTTAATAAATTTTTACAAAAAGTCGCATTATTTTTTCTTTCCTTATTTCAGCAGCGTTCCCAGATTACACAATTAATCGAATAAAATGTCAATTTTTTCGGTTTTTGACGAAAATATTAACCTTTGCACAGGGGTCTAGGTCGGGTTAACAAAAACAAAAACCAACAGTAGGGTATTGTTAGAGACACCCCCCGCATTAATAAACACCTTTTATGGAAATCCTATCTGATCCTTTTTCTGACTTTTTCATGTGATTTTTCGTATTATTTTTAATAATTCTCGTTTTTTAATGATATAAAACACTGGAAACGGCAAGATGTCTCGCATAGCGAAACATAAAAGCTTAAAACCCAAAAATATCTACTAAAATGCAAATAAAATATAGTATAACATATATAGTGAGTAGAGACCACCCTATGCTCAAGAAAGTGTAAAGTGATGAGTGTCAGCTACAGGGTGGTCTTACCACCTGTCAATTGAATAATTTTCACGAGACAAACAGAAGATGACAACCAAGGAAGGAAAGGGCCATCTGCAAAATCGGATAAGTAACCTTAAACATCTGCATGACCTAACACAAAATTTGCAACATTGGACACAACAGTTACCTTAAAACTTAAATTAGGCACTGTGCTTAAACTCTAGAAACATAAAGTAAACAAAGTGCATCAGTAACAATAGAAACATTTGTAAGACAATAGTAAGCAAACACCAAAAATAAAGACATAACAAAAAAACAAAACCGCCCCATCCTACGGTAATTTACACGAAAGCTGAGTAGGACAATAAATCTGTCATCAACTCACGCGTAAGGCAATAAACCCATTAATTTAAGAGAACGACCAAAACAAAGACACTTATAATCCAAACTCAGCGAAGATGACTAACGTGCTTGGGCAACACAATAACTAAAAAATTGTTAGAAATTTCGCACTACTGCGGTAATAATTATTATGTTTAAACTAAAAAATCTACTTGGACACTGACACGAACAGTAATCCCAATTGTTTGGAGTAATATCCTATATCAATTTGTTCACTGAAATCCTCTTATTTTATTTCTAATTTTTTTTTGGAACTATCCCTTCTATATTATCACAAAAATCTGTTGGCTACTCTTTTTTTTCTATTTATTATTATATTATACCTATAAGGCTATTTTTGTGTAAATAAAATGTATGAAATTATATAATTTTTTTTAATATCAAAAAACTTTCCAAAAAATAATTTCCCAACGTGACGAAACCGTGACGATTTGTGTCCAATTGGACACAATGGACACAAATCGTCACGGTTTCGTCACGTTGTGCTACCTGGGTTATAATAATTAAAAAAATTAATTTTATCTGTAGAACATTAAACAGTGTATTTTTATAGACCACAACCACATATTTAAAAAAATATGTGACTACAACTTGTATACATACCTATAGGTATGGTTACTAACACAGCTTTCAATTAAAAAAATGAATTACTTTTTATTTTAGTGCAACTTTATTTCTGCAAAATTATTATTTTACTGTAATAGGTTTGATAAGATAAGTTATTCGTTTAAAAAAATCGTTATTATTTTTGTTCCTTGCATTAAATAAAAAAACATGTTTTTAAGAAAGGTAAGTTTACTTTTAATTCATAAAACAAAATTTTTAAAAAAATATTTTAGATTCTTTTTGTGTTTGTTGTTTTATCTGTTTTGTCTTATACCTTTGGCAACCCACAACCATTGAATTTAAATGGTGATGATAATGTTGATTATATTGCCAGTTGGGAAAATTATTGGGGCAATAGTGTTGATGGTTTTTTAAAGGGAAAAAATCCCTTTGTGGAGGAATGAATTATATAAATTAATAATGGTATAAATAAATAATACAATAAAACAGTTGTTTACTTGAGTATTTAAAAATTGTACATTATCTAACAGGCGAAGAAAGCGCTATTTATGAGTGTTTTCCTTATAACTACGGGTTTATGCAAAAATTAAAATGGTTAAAATAAAAAAAGAAATAGTAACATATCAGGGTGTTTAATTAATAATTGGTTATACCAATAACTATCTACCAAATAAGGTAAAGAAATATTAGGTACGTAATTTAAAGATAATATGAAAATATTTTTTTAATTTTTAACTCAAATAGTAATTGTTTTGAATTAAATCTTTATATTTAGGGCTAAGGATAAATAAAGTTCAGTGCCAAACATTCTGACGCCTGCGCAATAGGCCAAAACCTCTTTAGACAGTAAAAAGTAAAAGTTTAGGATTACGAATTTTCAAAATAATATTATACACTTTACCGTGTACACGACCCGTAGAATCCCATCTGGAAAAATACGGTTTAATGTAAAATAAAAGAACGTTTCCATAATAAATTTTATTTTAAATTATAAAACTACAATATGGCTTAAATTACTACAATTACAAGGAACATCTTACATTGAATTGTGTATTTACTATGTAATTTAAATGTATAGTTAATTTATTTTAAATATTTTTCTGTAAAGAATGAGATTATTTTGAGCCTCATATTTCACCCATATAATGCATAAAAAGTTAAATATATTTATTTAAACTTTTTTTATTACATACACTTTAGCATGTCAGGGAAGCTTTTTTGTTCTTAGTTTAAGCAAAAAAACGCTTATTTAAAATTGCCAATATCAATCATGTTTTCTACATTCCTATATCCGTTGACATACTAAATATAGGGTAAATATTATGACAAATGAATTGAATTTTCTGCAAAATTAAAAGAACTTACTTCAATAATTAAGTAGGTAATCTTAAAATTTGCGACTTACTTTCTACAGAAAATGATCTCGGTAGAAAGAAATAAACCAATCAGAGCATGGCGTTGTCCATAGCACACTAGGTGCTTTCTATAGAGGTCATTTTCTGTAAAAACACCCTAAGGTCTTAAATTACAGGGTTTATTAGGTTTATGTATTTGCTGTGGACAAAAATTTAAAATGGCTTAAAAGGATTTATTTAAGAAAATTTAAATATCATGAAATTATTGTTTCTAAAACGAAACCCTGTACCTTTAGACCAACGATTTAATAAACAACCGTTTAATTATATAAAAATTCACACGACACTAAAATATTACAAAATTATTACATAAATAATTATAGTCATAAAATAAATCAGTCAAATTGAATACGTTGAGATCAAATAGAAATTTATTGCACCCATTATTTTAGTAGTTTTTTTTTTGCACAAAAGACTAACATACGTGATTTTAATATTCATGAACAAAAGTTTTAAATTCGTGATTACCAAGTTTTAAGAAATATGGCAAGGCTGAATCATATTTTTTATTAGGAACTTGGCACATTTTTTTTTAATTTTTAAAATTATTGGAAACAGGAATACCAATTACTGATATTTAAAGTATTAAAGTACTTTTAAATACCAAAGTGTTAAAACGACTAAAAGTACTATTTTTA
The DNA here is from genome assembly GCA_921294245.1 of Brassicogethes aeneus. Lineage (NCBI taxonomy): Eukaryota > Metazoa > Arthropoda > Insecta > Coleoptera > Nitidulidae > Brassicogethes > Brassicogethes aeneus. The sequence goes on from OV121137.1 coordinate 47,551,467, forward strand.
GTGCTAAAGTACTTTTAGTTCTTAAGTACCTATTAGTACTACCAAAACTTGGTACAGAGGTACTAAAAATACTTTTGCACTAGAAAGTACTTTTTTAAATATTTTCAATTATTAGAAACAGAAATACAAATTACTGATATTATAAGTTTTAAAGTACTTTTTAGTACCATAGTGTTAAAAGTACTTAAAGTACTTTTAGTGACAAGGTACTTTTTGGAACCTTACTTTTATTACCAGAGTACTTTTTAGTACCCACGTACTTTAAGTACAAAATAGTTTTAGTGCCTATTAGTACTACCAAAGTACTTTCAAGTGCCAAAGTACTTTTTAGTATTTTTGTGCTTTTTAGTACTTTGGTGCTTTAACAATTTTTAGTACAGAAGTACTTCTGTACTAAAAAGTACTTTTGCACTAGAAAAGTACTTTTGCACTAAAAAGTACTTTTGCACTAAAAAGTACTTTGGTAACAACATTTTCTATTACTAGTACTTTTTAATTTCAAAGTACTTTTAGTACTTAATTACCTATTAGTACTTGGGGGACTTTTTACGAAATTTTTTAAATTTTGTGCATTCCACCATGAGTGTTATACTGACTAGACGGCTAAATTAATTTTGAATATTTAACTATAAAAATTGCACGCAAAATATGGCACAGCAAATTTAAGGCAAAACAAACAACGTAGAAATATGTGTTTTTTAATAGAGTGTCGCGGGATTTAAGGAAAATTAATATCTCCAGGACACCCTGTATAGTGAGTATTAATGTTAATAAAAAAAATACTTAAATAAAACAGTCTCTTAGATTAGTCTTTTAGAATATACAGAGAATAATGTAACATAACCCTAATTTACACCTAACTTTCCTAAACATTAAATTTTGGTTTGTGCCAATTTTCATCATTTATCATTTTAAATAAAGTCTTATTTAATGTGTGTCCATTTTATACAAAAAAACAAGGTGTCAAATATGAAACAGAAAGTAAAAAGTTGCATTTTTATGCTATCCATATGTCCCATATTTTTGTGACACCCTGTATATTATAAAGCAAGTAAAAATTGCAACAAATGCAACACATTGCAGTTTTTGTATATATGCAGTCAAAAAAAAGGAATTTTAAATAATAGTAAAAAAAATACTGAAAATCTAAATTTAAAAAAATCTTTGTCGTAAATGTAGGATGGCAATACAGAAATAACTCTCTTTACCTTTAATTAGTTAATACTGTTCTATATAACCGGGTTCTTCCTTAAACTTGTGATTGTTTTTGATGTGCGAGCTAAGATTTCCGGATTGAACGAAAGCCTTGTCGCAGAAATGGCACTTGAAAGGCTTCTCGTCCGTATGCAATCTTATGTGGTTGTTTAGGTTTCCCGATTGTGTGAAAGCTTTGTCGCAATGGGGGCATTTAAACGGTTTTTCACCTAAAAATATATTCGTCAAATAATGTAAAGTTCATTTTTTTATCTGGACTGCGGCAACGTTGCAAATTTAGGGTTTTGGTTGGTAAATACAGTTGTCAAGTTGGTCGCATTGATTAAAACAAACTAAGCTAGTTATAAATCTATTTGTGGTTATGTATAAATTATTGTAGGTTACATTGAGCAGTTGTCAAGTTGAGTTATCGAAATTCGTAGTTAAAAATGCAATTAATTTGGCTTTGGTGGTGCTTGGATGAGTAAAATCATATAAAAAAAAGTAGTTAAATATAGGCTGCTTTACGGCCCAGAAGAGAAAGTATTCCTAGCGGATAATAATCTTCGCTTTGAAAAGAATTTATATAAAAGAAATTAAAATTTTTTGTGAACGTAAATGTTGTCCAATGGTGAATAATGTGAAAATAATGTGTGATGTAATATTTATAAAACCAAATTCGTTACTTTTTTACTCCAAAAATGTCCATAAGGCGATGTACTTTTTCTTCCATTGTGGCATTTGCAAATGCCACAATGGAAGAAAATGCCATGGCATCAAAATAAAGTTTTGCCCTCAAAAGGGCTTTTACATTCGAATTCGTTGATATTATTGTTGGCATAATTATCTTTTTATTTATAATTGACAAGTAAATTATCAATATTAATTTAATTAAATTCTTTAGCAGAAGTACCATTTTTAAATACTAAAAAGTTAAACTGGCATAAGCCACCAACCTAACAAAAAAACGAGTCCAGATAAAAAAAATGAACTGTAAGTTTTTTTTCTAAAATCGTCTTAAAATGACAGAAAATCTTAAAATTATGTTAAACTGTCTAAAATTGTTTTAAAATTATTAAAAAACAATTTTAACCAATCTTTCTAAATCATTATAATGACTATAGTCATTAAAACAGCCTTAAAATGTCTAAATGTTTCCTAAAACAAATATCTACAAATAAGAATTTATCTCAAAATTATGATAAATTTATAAGTGACATGTTCTAAATTGTCTAAAAAATTGTATATTAAATTTTCCTAAAATTTCCTAAAAAAATCTATTAATATTAAGTCATTAAAATTTTCTTAAAATGTCTTAAAAATTGTCTAAAACTGACTAAAAATAGTCATATCCTAAACATGAATCTAAAAGTGTCCTAAATTGAATAAAAATGTTTTAAATGTTCAAAAAAAAAAACAATTAAACTGAACAATTTTTTTTTAAATCAATAAAAAATGCTTCTAAGAAATCTTGTTAAATCATTACTAATTAAAACTACGTTAAAATATCAAAATTATATTAAATTTATAAAAGTGTCCTAAAAATTATATTTTCTAAAATTGTCTTAAAATTATTAAAAAACTATCTTAAACCAATCTTTCTTAATCATCATTAGTCATTCAAACTGCCTTTAAATGTCCTAAAAACTGTCTTAAACTAAAAGTGTCCTACAACAAAATTTTCAATGAAAATTTAACCAAAAATGACAACCAATTTCAAAATAATGTTAAATTAATAAGTGTCCCAAACTGTGTTAAAGTGTCCCAAATTGAGTAAAAATATTCTAGATTGTCATAGAAACTGTCTGAAATTGTCTTAAAATTAAAAAAAAAATGCTCTTAAACCAATCTTTCTAAACCATTAGTCATTAAAACTACCTTAAAATGTCCTAAAAGTGTCCTACAACAAAATGAAAACCTATTTCAAACAAATATTAGAAATATTCCCCAAAATCTTTTCTAAATCATTAGTCATTCAAACTGCCTTAAAATGTCCTAAAAACTGTCTAAAACTAAAAGTGTCCTACAACAAAATTTTCAATAAAATTTAACCAAAAATGAGAACCAATTTCAAAATAATGTTAAATGTATAAAAGTGTCCCAAACTGACTAAAAATTGCCTAAAACAAACCTTTCAAAATCATTGGTCATTAAAACTGCATTAAAATGTTAAAATTGTGTTATAAAGTGTCCCAAATTGAGTAAAAATGTTCTTGATTGTTGTTGAAAATGTCTGAAATTTTTCAAAAATGCTCTTAAACCAATCTTTCTAAATTATTAGTCATTAAAACTGCCTTAAAATGTCCTAAAAACTGTGTGAAACTAAAAAAGTACTGTCCTAAAAGTGTCCTACAACAAAATGACAACCTATTTCAAACAAATATTAGAAATATTCCCCAACACCTTTTCTAAATCATTAGTCATTCAAACTGCCTTAAAATGTCTAAATGGGTCCTTAAAACTGTTTAAAACTGACTAAAAATAGTCCTGTCCTATAACAAATCACAAGTATGACAGAACATATCCCAAATTATGTATAAAAGTATTTTAAGTGACTAAAAATGTTTTAGATTGTCTAAAAACTATTTAAATTATTAAAAAATGGTCTTAAAATAATATTTTCAAATCATTAGTAATTATAAATGCATTAAAATGTCTAAATGAGTCCTAAAAACGTTCTAAAACTTAAAATAGTCCAGTGCTAAAACTAAAATGACAGAACATAGGTACAGTTGTATTCAATAAAAAAGCGTACAAGAATTAGAATGAGAGAAAACTGTCAAAATAATATTATTGCTTAAAACCGGCTTATCACTGACATAAGTCATTAAAATAATTATTATAGGTTATAAAGAGCATTGACGTCGTAGGTTAATTAAATATTATTACAAAAATTATTACCTTTTAATAATGAAAAAACAAACATTAAAAAAAATTTAATATTTAGTCATGCATCCCTGTTTTTCTATTACTTGAGCCAATCTATTTGGGATGAACTGAATTAAATTTAATACAATATTTGGATTAATATCTTCCCAGCAGTATAGTAGGTATAATATAGTTGTATAGTTTCCCATAAATCCTCAGATATCTCAAAAAAGCAGCATCCTGTTCAGGGGTGGACATTTTGGGACGACCTGAACCAACTTTTTGGTTAAGTAAATCTTCCTGTTCCCAGCGTTGCTTAATTTTTAATATAGATTTTTTATTTCTATTATAACACAGTACGAATTGACCATTCTTCTTCGATTCTTGATACTATTTGAGACTTTTTAACTGACGAGACATTTTTATTTTCTACTGTCAGTTATAGTGACTTAAGTCAGTGGAAAGCCGGTTTTACGCAATAATGTTGACAGTTTCCTCTCATTCTAATTCTTGTACGCTTTTTTAATGAATACAACTCGTCACCTGAGAATTATAGTGTTCTATCTGCATTTTCTTTTTTTTATTCAGGTTAGACTTGTTTTAAGTATTAAAGATGCATATTGTTCTATCTATATATAATTGGGGTAGAAATTGTACAGTTTAAGCCTTAAACTTTACAATTTCTACCCCAATTATATATAGATAGATCAATATCATCTTTAAGACTTAAAACAAGACTAACCTGAATAAAAAAAAGAAAATGTAGATAGAACACTATAATTCTCAGGTGACGAACTGTAGGTACTAATCTAAATTGACTAAACATTTTTTAGATTGTCTAAAAACTGTTAAACTGTCTAAATTTGTCTTAAAATTATTAAAAAATGCTTTTAAAAAACCTTTATATCATTATTCATTAAATAAAAAAAGTCCTGAAACCTGGGCCATGCTGTTTATAAAATTTATTTACTTACCAGTATGAGTTCTCATGTGATTCACCAGATTGCATGACTGAGAAAATGACTTGTTGCAAACTTCACAAACATAAGGTTTGTCACCAGTATGGCTCCGAATGTGTATTTGCAAATTACTGTGAGTATTAAAAACCTTCATGCACAAATTACACATCAGAGGGTCGTTCGAGGCCCTAATATAACCATCATGCTTCAACAAATGCGTCTTCATCCGTCTAAAGAACTTTTTACAGATTGGGCACTTTTCTAATGGGGAAGATTTTCTTCTTGTGTACGTTTCTTCTGCTTGCTCGGCTTCATCTTTAGATACTTGTCTTACATGAGTTCTGGGGGCTCTAGAGCCACTTTGTACTTTAACATCGTCCTTTGAGGGAGAGTACTCTTTTTCAAATAATTTGATTTTTATTTGGGGCCTTTTCTTTTTCACCGGGATTATCGAGATTTCTGGACCAATAGATCTTATTAGATCTTCCGTGTTGGTTGCCAGAGGATCTCTTTCATAATCACCATTTAACTTCAATAAATATAATTAGGTTTTTGCTTTTTGAAGTTAAAATGTCTTACCTCTTTAGAATCTTCATCACTATCGTCCTCAATTATAACTACGGGCTCAAACGAGGGGTTAAACTCAACTTTGCAATCCATATTTTCACTAAAAACATATTATTATTTATATTACTGTCAAAAGACAATAACATAAACAAACCAAAGAAATGCATTTTTATCAATTAAATGTTATAAATACCTGTTTTTCGGACAAAGAAATCGAAAATATGTTGAACCCAAGTATACTATATCGACTCAGCTTAAAATAGATTCTTAAAAAAAACATCCAGCTTCAAAACCCGATTAGTTGTATAAAAAATATACAAAAAGTGCGCTTCTGCTGTCAAAATCGGTATGTCATTTTTTATTTTTGGTTGGATCAATTTTTGTCTGCTGCCAACTTAAGTGCGACAAAAAAAATCCCCCACAAAAATGTTTTTAATTCATTTTTACGGGGTTTTATACGTTCATTATGATTTTTCTTTGTGAATTAAATTTAAATGTTTTAAATCTTAAAGTTAGAATGCTCGTAAAACTATTGCTTTTAATTTATTTAAACTTGTATGTTGCCGTCAAATTGGGTATGTCTGCTGCCAACTAAAGTGAGCACAAAAAAATCCCCCACAAAAATGTTTTTATTTTATTATTACCGTGTTTTTTGCATTTGTTATGATTTTTGTTTGTAAATTAAATTTACATGTTTAATATTTTACAGTTATAATAGTTGTAGAAACTATTGTTTTTGGAATTTTTAAAGTTGTAAGTTTCCAATCTAGTTTTTTTCGGCGGTGTGGTTGGCAGTTGTAATATAACTTTCCGCCTAGAGACATTCGCGCTTCGATTGGTAGCTCTAGTTCTTTCCGGTCAACTTTCAGAACCGTCAACATGGGTGAGTGTCGTGTTCTTACATAGTTTGTTATTTTTAGTCGTAAAAAAGCTTAAAAAAAGCCCAACTGAGGTGTTTTGTAAATTAAATTAACGTTTTAAATCAATGTATGCAGAATATTCGCGGTAGTTTTGTGAATTTATTGTTTTTTGAGTCGGTTCATGATTGATCGATGGCCATCAAGTTAAAATGAAATCCGTTCTCATCGGGTTGACCGCTGAGTTTTTTGTCAAATAAACGTTGGGCTTTAGTTGCTTAAAGACTGTTAAAGGTTATTGCAAGTGTATTTATGCGATTTTTGCTGGAAATTTTAAGGTAAGCCCCGTGGTCTCAAAACCGCCAGGAAACATGTGAACCATCGTAGGGATCAGCGTTGGGCTGATAAGGACTACAAAAAAGCCCATTTGGGCACCAGATGGAAGGCCAATCCCTTCGGAGGTGCATCTCACGCCAAGGGAATTGTCCTCGAAAAAGTGTAAGGCCACATGTATTGATTTTTTGCCCTTTGTTTACCTACTAACGCAACAGGGGGGTGTTTCTTCAAATTTCCAGTTTGTTTTCCTTAAGAGTGCGTAGAAATATACTTTGCTGCGATTGGTTGATTGTTTTCCACAAAAAATGTCAATTGAGTGCGTTGGAAAATACTTTGCTACGATTGGTTAAATGTTTTCTATAAAAAATGTCAATAGAGTGCGTTGGAAAATACTTTGCCACGATTGGTTTACATAAATTTTAAATTGAGTGTATAGGAAAATACTTTGCCGCAATTGGTTGATTGTTTTCTTTATAAGGGATTTAAAACTTTAATTCCATGTTTAATATATCTGCCTAAATGCATTTTTGAACTATTTAATTGATTTTATGAATAAAATATTTCTTAGGATGATGAAACACATTTTTACAATAAAATTGAAATTAATTAAGATGGAAAAAAATACAGAAACACCTCCCAGCTAATTTACTGTTTTTTCTTTGCATTGAGAGACCACTGGAACATTAATAACATGATGTTTGGGTGTTTATTTTAATCAGTGCTAAATAAAATGGGGCTCTGAACCATTGGGGGGCTTTTTAAATTGGCCTCACGCTCTGATATGCGCTCCACATTTATTTTTTCGACATATTTTCTAATCCTTTGCGCAGGATTTCCTCGTGAATGGTGCATTTGAATCCAATCACAGGAAAATTCTGTGCGAAGTGTTGGGGAAAATCTACATGTATGTATTAGTATTATAGATACTTCAAAATCCTAAGAAACATGACAACACTGTAAGAAATGATAAATTTAAGTTTTTATGTTTTAAAACGGACAGAAAACCCAGTGTTGTCAAGTTTTTTATAAACCTTGTAATTAATTATAATGTATTGGAGTCTTTTCAATTGTGTTAGTGATATTTGATTTTTTTGATAGAGGAGTAGAAGCCAAACAACCTAACTCTGCCATTCGCAAATGCGTCAGGGTGCAACTGATCAAAAACGGGAAAAAAATCACGGCTTTCGTTCCTCGCGATGGTTGCTTAAATCATATTGAAGAGAACGATGAAGTCTTAGTAGCAGGTTTTGGTCGTAAAGGTCATGCTGTTGGTGATATTCCCGGAGTTAGATTTAAGGTAAATAATGTTAAAAAAAAAATGATTTTAGTTTAAGTGATTTTTGTTTTTTTGCAGGTTGTTAAGGTAGCCAATGTATCTCTCCTAGCCTTGTATAAAGAAAAGAAAGAAAGACCAAGATCATAAGTTATATTTTGTTTTACATTTCGACTTAAACTTGTAATAAAGCTGGTTTTAAGTTATCTCCTGTGTTTTTTTTAAATGTTTTTCCTGTTAAATAAAAATTGGTTTAACCTTAAAAAGTCTATTTTAGTTCTACCTAAATATAGCTGGCATTTTCTATAGCAGTTGAAGCATTTTATTTTTAAACAAAAGTTACTTAAATATGCAGCATAGAGATTATCTTTCTCTATGTATGTAGGCATGTTTTGTCTCAAATTTGAATAAGGAATGGGTACTGTAAAAAAATTGAGGGAATAATGAACTCATTATTCACGTTGTAAAGTATCAGTTATTAGCCTATTTCAATATTCACTGATTTGAACTAAGTAATCTGGTTTTAAATTGAAAGAAGGCGACTATAATAACATTTAAAATTGAGGTTAACCATTTGACAGATGTCAGATTTTAATTATTTAATTTTAAAAATCATTTAATTAGGTATCTACTTATTGGAGTAGATAATAGTATATTAAAGAACTAATGTCATAAGACGTCATTTTGTCGCACGCGGACAATTTATAATGGACAAGTGCGACAAAAGGTCTTATGACATGAGTTCTTTATGCTATTTTATCTATTTTGCAAACATTTCATAAAACAAATTAATTTTATACCTTATATTTAATTTGGTCGAATTTTACTTTACATAGTTGGTATCTCAGTTTGAAGTTTGAAAGGTCATTAACCTTTCAAACATTATCACATTCTTTCGCTATGGCCTCGTTAATTTACAATAAGTATTTACAATAAGCGGCTGTTAAAGAAGAAAAAAGGATTTTCTTTGGTGTTAAACAAAATTTATTGCACGAAAAGTCTCGTAAGTACTAGAAAACAAATCATAAAAATATAACCTATAGGTATTCAAAATTGTATTTTACCAGTAGCCAACCTATAAAATCAAAATTTTGGGTGGAATAAAGTACCTCATTAAAGAACCAAAAGAGGTGTTATAATGAAGTCATTATGGAACCAAAATAGATAAAGTATAGTATTACACTCGAGATTATGCGCATTATCTCTCGTAAAATAATACACTATTGACACATTGTGCTATTGACGCATTTGAAAGAAATTAAATTATTTGGAACAAGCCCATATAGGTATGCAACGTTGCCATGTTAACTTTAAATTAATTTATACATTATCTATGAATTTATGTATATTTTATTATGCGTTTTGTCCAAAGGCATTGTTATGAATTTATTTTTTATAATAACAAAGGATATTTCATATGAATTTATGTTTATTAAACTTTATCTACACACTACAGTAGTTTAAACGTCACCAAATAAAAACAATCGGCCGGTAAAATAGTGACCATGTTAACTGTCAAATAGTGAAGTGTGATTCGTGAAAACCATTTTTTAGTAATTTAGCCGGTTAAATTGTCGTGCTCTGACAGAAAAATGAATTTATTATACTTGTTTGGTGTGTTCGTACTGTTAGCCAGTGCAAAATCGCACGAAGAAGATGTGCACACGATACAATACACAACGGAAAATTTTTCAGATGAGGTTTCCAAGAAGAATCACTTTGTCATGTTTTATGCACCCTGGTAAGGCGATTTTGGAATACCTATTTAAACAATAGCTTTGTTCAATTATTTATCATCGAGTAGGTACCTAATCAGATGTTTTAAAAGTAATCAGTTTCTGAAACAAGCAATTTACTTTAAATTATTGAAAATGGACAATGACTTTGCCAAAGTTAAAATATTTAATAAACTCAACTTATTTAAGGTAGTATCAACATTTAAAGAGTTTGAAAAATAAACAACACTTGCCCATGAGATCAAATTCAATATGGTTAAAATAAATTAACAAATTTATAGCTTAAAAATTTAATAGGTACCTATTATATGAAAACAATTGTAACTTAAAAAATTAATTTTTTGGAATCTGTAGCACTGTTAAAAAATCTGAAATTATTTATGAATGTATCTGATGCCTCACAAAATCATTCATTCTTTTGAGTATAAAAAATGATGGTAGTTTTTATTATTTTTTATTCCACATTTTATTAAACTACCTATCATACGATAATAAAACATTCAAAATGCATTTTACTAGAGTACTAGTGTATGTTAATTAAATTGGGAAAAAGTAAGGTTAAACCTGTCTGACAGAAGTCAACAGATTCATAAAGTTGACATGGTTGAGGCCAACCCCCCTGAAGAAACGGAGACGTTTTTTCAGACCGAAGAAGAAGAAGAAGAAGACATGGTTGACAGCAGTGTTGCAAAAATCCTAATGTGAAAAATAATGCATTAATCATTTTTTTTTAATGGAAATGTAATTCTAATTCAGTTCCCATTAAAAAAAAATTAATGTAAAATATTTTCAATTCTCTTTAAACAATCCAATGAGTAGTGTAGCAATACATTACTCATTATAAAGTTTGCAATAAGTAATGGAAGTTCCATTATGGAACATCTTACATTACTCATTAAAAAAAAATGTGTAATGGGTACAGACCCATAAAATTTTTTTTCGTCAGCATAAAAAAAATCAAATTTTGAAAAAAAAATTTTGTCAATTTCAAAAAAAATTCAAATTTTGTCAATTTGAAAAAAATTCAAATTTTGACAATTATTCAAAATTCAAAAAAAAAATTAAATTTTCAAAAATAATTAATATTTTCAAAAAAAATTCAAATTTTTAAAATGATTAAAATTTTCAAAAAAATCGAATAATAAAAATTTTAATTTTCAAAAAAATAAAAAAAAGTCAAATTGAAAAAAAATTCAAAATCGTCCAATAGGAAAAACTTTTTTAGACCTGATACAGCTAAACCGAGCACGGATTTGGAATGTACGACCAAAAATTATGTTTAGCTGTGATGTTTCAAAAGTTAAAAATTTACCAAGAGTGTAATTGAATTCAAGGACACCGATTGTTTTGAACGATTTTAAGTTTAATGGCTCTGAAACAATTTTTTATCCGCCCTTTTGGCACAAAACCCTATCTAACTGATGTAGTACGCCCTTTTGGCATTTAAAACGCGATATCTTTAGAAGAAATATTTTCCATAACTACAGGGCGATTGCACGCGCAATGTAATTTTTTCTATCAGTTTTAAGCAGGGCACAATGAAACAAAAATATACTAAAGTTATTCATTAATGGTGAAATTAGTTGAAAAAACTAAAAATGTTTATCTCAGGTACTTATTATTTAAAAAAATATGGTCAAAAATAAGCAATTTTCCGATGTTAAAATTTATATGCAAAGTAGCATTTTATTCAAGGTGGCTTTGACCTATAACAGTAAGTGACGCTTCCGAAAACGTCAGTTTTGATTAGACGCCACTATTAGTGAAAATATTACTGAATAGTTTTTTGCAAGTAAGTAAACTGTTCTAGAAATTTAAATTTATAATATTATTGTATATTTGTCCCATCAGTAACAAAATTATATGATAAGTTTTAATATCGCAAGTATACAACTTGCCCAGTTTTTAATTAATATTAAAAAAATTTGTCCCTATTTCACATTTGCTCACGCGATAAAAATATATTGGTTTGCTGTCCCAGATTTTTGTATTTCTTTTTTTTTAAGATGGTCCCGTCAGTAACGAAATGTGATAATTTTTAGGATGGCAAAAAAAAAGGTGCTTGACAAAGAAAATACGAAGCGGCGGGTTAAAAAATATCGCAAAAAAATTTATGAAAATCCTGTTTTAAAAAGACTTACCTGTCTAAAAATGCTTCAAGCGCAAAAAAGTACAGAGAAAAATTAAAAAAGTTGTCGGAAAATGATGGTGGGTTTAAAATGCAGCAAAAAATTAATGAAAGAGAAAGGAAAAGAAAGTTTAGAGAAAATAAAAAGCAGCAAACAAAAAAAAAACAAAAAAATTTGAATACCTGATATATTAAGTTCACACTATTTTAAGTTTGGTGATGGTACTCATATATTGATTAAGAAGCACTATGAATCCGAAAAATCAAATTTGTTCAAATGCTTTTAAATTTTTGCAGTTGTTATTATCAGGTTAAAATTATTGTTGAAGTTATTTAGTTAAATTAACCAATTACACATTTGTTTCAGTGTATAATAAATAAAAATAATAAATGTCCCATCAGTAATGTCCCGTCAGTAACGAGAAATCAAAATGCATTGCCTACATATATTACACTGAAAGATGAATGATGTCAAAATAAGTTATACTAACTGCATCTGCAACTTGGTTCATCTATACTTTTCTTCAACATTATTCTGTTTCAGAGAATTATTCTCTTCTAGTAACCAGAAATTTTTTTGACCTTTTTCTTGTCCCATCAGTAACAACATTTTATTGATTTCTAGTTCGTAAAATAAAAAACATTTTAATAGCTCTGATACTGGAAATTTTACACAAACTATAGCTTTAATAGTTACCCAAATATTACCGTCATTAGCCCATTACTGATAGCAACAAATATCAAAAAATAGTTAAATTTTTTTCCGATTGTCCCATCAGTAACGCGTGCAATCGCCCTACAACCTATTTTCGTTACAAATATTTCGTAGGTATATTATTATGATATCCCATGCAAATCGTGCGAAAAATAAAAAACAAATGTTATCTACAATTTATCGCAATTTACATTACATTCTTTATTTAAATGAGTAATGTGGATTTATTTCATTACTCATTTTTTTTAATGGGGAAAAATGAGTAGGTATGTACGGAAATTATTTTTTGTTAACAAAAAATAATTTCCGTACCTGTTAAAAATGAGCAATGAAATACTCATTTTTCCCCATTAAAAAAAAAATGAAATAAATCCACATTACTCATTAAAATGTAAATTCTTACATTACTCATTAAAAATTGAAAATGAGAAATGTATGTATGTACTATGCTCCACACCTCAAAGTCCCACCACGTGACCACGTACGGAACACAGTCTTTTGAAAATTTGGCCTTTAAGGCTTTTCATATAATAATCATCAAATAATATTTATAGTGTTACCGCTTATGTTTAAGCGTTAAAAGTTTATAAATCTTTATAGTATCACAATGGTTGAATGGTTGAATTTAGGAATATAAATACTGCATTTAATGAAATTCCAAAGTGTAAGGTGCAATATAAGTGATATTTTTGTGCATTGGGTCTACATTTCTCCATAAAATAGTTTTAACTAAACAGCATTTATTTAAAAAAATCTTCTCTATTATGAAATAAGAATATATGTATCAAAGGTAGGTTAATGTATTAGAACAAAAAATATCTGATTTTGTATTTTAAGGTTAAAAAAATCTATTTTGACCAAAATAAATAAGTAGATTATTTGGAAGAGTGTATTAATACGGTCATAAATAAATATAGTTATACTAAATAATTGTTGAATATGGTTCAAATTAAATTGAAGCTTTTATACTTTAATGACAAAACTTGTGCATACCTCTTGGCATACCTACTTTAAGTTAGTTTATAAGAAAACAAAATTTTTTTAGAGAAACTTGCAATGTGAAAATATTTAATACTCCCATGACATTTGATTTATTAAAATTTTTAAAGTTATAATGATTTTTCGATGTAGATCAAGTTCAGTCAAAGCTTTTTAACTATTTGTACACTTTAAGCTGGATAATAAAAACTACCACATTTTTAAATACCATATTATACAGTCTTTTAAATAATCCAAAATACTTATCAAAATAAATTTTTCTAACCTTAAAATTACAAAATTAGATGATATTTTTGTTATAATATATTAACCTACCTTTAAAACAGATATTCTTATTCCATAATAGACAAGCTAGATTTTTTTTAATAAATGCTGTTTAGTTAAAATTATTGTATGAATAAAACCAGATATTTGGACCAAATGCACAAAAATATTACTTATTTGGCACCATACACTTTAGAATTTCATTAAATGCAGTATTTATATTCTTAAACTCTTAAACCATCCATTGTTATTGTAATGTTATAAATATTTATACATTTTTAACGCCTAAACATAATATTATTTCTTTCGTTGACTATACTTTGACAGATACATAACCTGAAAAGCCTTAAATGCCAAATTTTCAAAAGACTGCGTTCCGTACGTGGTCACGTGGTGGGACTTTGAGGTGTGGAGCATAGTACAAGTAATTCTCCATAAAACGAAAAAAATGAGTAATGTAAATTAATTTCATTACTCATTATGATCAAAATGAGCAATAAAATATCATTGCATTAAAAAAAATGCGTTTTTTTGCAACTCTGGTTGATAGATGTATTTTCTGTAGGCTTGTAACTTTATTTAATAAATATTTAATAATATGAACAAATTTTAAATTTGTATTTTTGAAACACGTCATTGGAAAATTGTGTTCAAATCTTTAATAAAATTCTTTTAAACCCATTTAAGTTGTATTTCAGACAATGTTATTGTAATTTTTAATAGACTCGTTTTTATTTCAACTTGTTAAAAAAATGAATTTAATAATGAGATGTGGGTAGTTTAGTAAAACCACAACTTCCACACATATATCTCTTATTGCCTTATTTTGTATAGATGACCTTGTTCCCGTTTCTAAGGGGAAATTTGTTCTCCTAGTGTGCCATTTTCCTTTATGCGCGTAGTCAGTTCATAAGTGGGGGATTTAAAATATATGATACCATAGACATCACATAACATTAGATAGAGAAATTAATACGTCCATTTATGATACGAATAGAGTAATTGCATCAAAAATGAAAATCCCTAAAAACCTTTTTATTGTAATCTAGAGGTAAAAACACATTGCGAAAATATTTTTTTATATTCCAAAAGTTCAACCTGGGCCCAAAATATCAAAGTCAGAAATCAAGATGTCAACAAATAATAAACACCGATAAAGTTTATGTTTAACATGGAAAACGCGAAACCAAAAATTGGTTGTAAATATTGTTTTGTGCCTTGTACAAATACAACCTGGAAAACTCCTGGGAAAAGGTTTATCACCGTGCCAAAAGGGAAAATAAGGATAAAGTGGATTAAAATAGCTCGGCGCGATATCAAAACATCGTCACCGCAGTCAACATTTTATTGATCATTTTAAGGATCATTTTAATGTAAGTAAAATAAAATGTCGTTTACTAGGTATATGGTTTGAATAGGTATGTTAAATATTAATAAACCCAAGAAAATACGGCTGAGCCGTAACTAATCTCAGTGTATACCCTATAGGGTCATAAACTTTGCTTTTGATAATTGAAGGGACAACTTTCCCAGGAGTTTTCCAGGTTGTATTTGTACAACAAGGCACAAAACAATATTTACAACCAATTTTTGGTTTCGCGTTTTCCATGTTAAACATAAACTTTATCGGTGTTTATTATTTGTTGACATCTTGATTTCTGACAGTTGTAGCTTATGACGTCATGCAATATGGCGGGAGTTCGGAACGTTTGAAAAGTACCTTTTTTTTAATTTGATATTTTGGGGTCGGGTTGAACTTTTGGAATATAAAAAAATATTTTTGCAATGTATTTTTACCTCTAGATTACATTAAAAAGGTTTTTAGGGATTTTCATTTTTGATGCAATTACTCTATTGTCAACTAAACAAAATTTAGGTTATATAAAATTTTTCTAAATTATTTGGTTCCATAGCTTACAAACATTTTTGTGATTTGGCTTTATAAAAAGCAAAAAGTGGCATAATATGCATATTATGTAAAATCCACTAAAATCTCGTTAAAACAATGGAAAAAAACAATGCCAAAACAATTGGTATACAACAGAAAACAAACAAAATTGATAATTATATTAACCATCTACATATTTATATGTCTACCATAAAAATCTTTTTGCTATGATACGATAATCGTGATCAAAATACGATGTTTTTTTTTTTTGCTTTTATAAAAATGCCATTATAAAATCTAAAATATCATAATTTTTTGAGTTTATTATTGTTAAATGCTTTTTTCATACAATTTATATCCAAAACAGTCTCAGTCAGTTAGAAATGATTTGTATATGTGTGGAAGTATGTGAGTAAAACACAGATACGACATCCCACTGGTTTGGCATGTAACTTGTTTAAAACAAACTAAACTTGGCAACGCAGGTGCGGCCACTGCAAGCGGCTGCAGCCCACGTGGGAGCAGCTGGCCGAGATGCTGAACGAAGATGACGGCAACATCGCGATCGCCAAGGTCGACTGCACCGTCGACAACAAGGTGTGCTCCGAGCAGGACGTCACCGGATATCCGACGCTCAAATTTTTCAAGCTCGGCGACGGCAACGGCGTCAAGTTTAGGGGCACCAGGGACCTGCCCTCTCTCACCACCTTCATCAACGAGCAACTGAGAGAGGTAAGGAACGCTATTAGGGTGTCAAACAGTACTTGGCTCAATAAAAGTCGATCTTGCGACGTTGCCATAAGAGTCAATCCAAATGAAAACACCAAAAATTAATTTAAAAGTGCGCTGCATGTTTTTTTATTTTAATGAAAAAATTTGAGGATGATCTTTTAGGTATCATATATGAAAAACCGTTGCCGTTTTAATTTTTAGTTGCTTTATTTTTAATCGGCACCCTTAGAAACCTGAAATCGTGTCATTTTCTTACTCTCTTTTAAGAGGCTAAAACCAGTGGCGGCTCGTCAGGGTACCCTTACAATGAAGGAACGAACGACTTTTTGTATTTATATTTTTGCCTATTACAAGTGTATTTTTACAACAGTTCTACCCAATAAAAAGTAAAAAACCAATCAATCATACTAAGCGTAAATAAAAATCCAGGCGCAAAGCGCGTCAAGTTAACGTGCATCGTTGGACAGAGGCGAAATTTTCACAGCCTCGGAAGCTCCCATTTACCTCTTGAAAGCGAAAATGACTCACCAACAAAAATATGGCCGTAAGTTCGCGAATAAACACCGTAGATGAGGCGATATTTAGTTAGCTTGGTTTGTTCTGATTGGTGGTCCGTTTATGGTGGGATGCCAGCGGAGACAAAGAAGGTTGCCAGTCTTCTCTTAGCGTTTGTAGAGCACGTTATTGTTTTGATTCTGATTAAATTATTTAAAACTCTTGGCTGATCTTTTATAGTTTTTGTCTCGATTAGTAAAATTTCTTATTTAATTATTGTAGGGAACACACTAAGGTAGATTTAGCAGTTTTTATTAAGCAAATTTTATATTTTGAAATAATAGATTGCATAATTCTTCAATTAGAGACGCGGTTTGAAAATTTAGAATTACTTTTAAATCTCACTGCAGACCCACAATTTTACGACCAAATAATAGATAAATTTTCAATCTTAAAAGATAGACGTATAGTATTTTATATTTTTTAATACTTAGGTAGGGGTCGACTTTTTAGTTTTATTTTTATTTTTTGATTAATTTATTTATTTTTAACCTTTTTAAGACTATATTTTAAGTTTAAGATTAAAACTAGTCTTTGATGTGATATTTTGTTTGTTTTGTTTTTTAGAGTTTATTTTTTGGTTTAGTGGTGCTATCGGCTCCATTTTAAAAAAGGTCAACGCGTCGCAGAATAATACCTCCCGGGTGACGTGGAAATTTATTCGTATTTAGACAAAATTAACCTTATGTAGCCTCACCCTCCTGTACACCCACGAGCCGCCACTGGCTAAAACTTTTTTTCTGTGGCATTTATTGAAATGATTCTGCTAAATCTAGAAAGTTGCTTTTTTTCAGGTATCAAGTACTTATACAATAGAAAACGTAACTATTATTTTAAGTTTCTAGACTATCATTTTCTTTATTAAAAAAATTATTGAAACTTGATAATTTTCAAAATTAGCCAATTTTGCCCTCAGAAATCATTATGTTGAGGAAAAAATAAAAATCTGAAACTTTCAGGATATGTAGTCCCCACCTTCATCTTTTGAGTGTAGTTAGTCTTGTTTTGTTATTTTTATCCATGTAAAAGACATAATAATTTTTTTAATGCAGTTAAAAAGCGATATTGTTAGTTTTATTTATAATTTAAAATTTAGATGGCTTTGACTTGGTCAAACATAATGATTTCTGATTGACTAATTTTAAGAATTTTTAAGTTTCAATAATTTTTTTAATAAAGAAAATGATAATCTAGAAACTTAAAATATTAGTTACGTTTTCTATTGTATAAGTACTTGATACCTGAAAAAAAATAACTTTCTAGATTTAGTAGAATAGGCACAGGAGCCAGACAAAAATCACAAAAATTGTCAAATTATCATGAATCTTTAGTGGTTTACCATTCTTTTATGAGATTAACTAATTGGATAATAATAATTTATATCGAAAACACACTTATTGAGCAGGATTTTCATATTTGATACCTAAAAGATCATCCTCATTTTTTTTTATCAAAATAAAAATCAAGCAGCGCACCCCATTTGGTGTTTTTATTTGAAATGACTCATAATTAATAATTTAATTAGTTGTCAGTGCAAATGTCACAAGAAAAAGATACGAGATTTTAAGAAAAAAAGTTTTTATCAACCGCAAAAAAGTTGATTAAAACCTTTTTCCTTAAAATCGCCCAAGGCTCTTACAGCAAAAGCCTACTCCCAATCATGGGCCTACACAAGGACTATGAACTCAAATTGGAAAATTGACAGAATCTGCCTACCATATCATTCAAATAATGTTTTATTTTTTCACCACCAGCGACGCTTGTGCGGTATAGTCGCGGCCAAATATGTATGGGTGCACGTCATCAATGCGATATAAGTCTCTGAATAAGTCTTAGTAAGTAAGAATAATAACAAGATTTGGGAGATTGATAAACCGGCTCTTAATAAGACTTTTAGTAGAGAAATGGTAGGTACTGTCTGTCCACTCTAAGTTGGCTGAACTAAGGAATTTTGTTGTTTAGATATTAAAGAATTGTCGTACTGTGTGCTTTTAAAACAGATTTTATATTATAAATAATACTAGTATATAATATGTACTAGTATTATTTATAATATAAAATTCTTTAATATCTAAACTACAAAATTCCTTAGTTCCGCCAACTTAGAGTGGACAGACAGTACCTATACGGTTAAAGAAGTATTTCCACAAGGGCAAGTCTGACCTGGTTCGCTCTAACGACAAATACGACTGGTATTTTAGTATTTTTTGTTATGTCCATATACCTATGTAATAAACTTCGTTTGTTTCCTCTCGTAAACACATTTAATCAAAATTCCCACCGCTATACAGGGTGTTATGTAATTAATGTTATATATTAAAATACTGAATACCTTTTGACATAAGGAATAAAGAAAAATATTAAAAAAAAACATTTTTCCAAAGATAAAGAAAAAATATGCATTAGAAGTTTTTTATATTTTTTGTGATACGCCACTGCCAGTGGCCCACTGGTTACACACTTGTTTATCTCTGCATACCTGTATTTTGTGAGTACATAGATACCAACCAACAAAGTAGCTATGCGTTGCCAGATGTAAAAAATTGTTACTAAAAATTTTTCTTGCAAAAAATAAATAAAAACTCAATAAATACAAAAGTTTTATGCCCTTAAAGCTTAACCCTTCTGTATTTATTTACTGATCCAGCTATTAGCTTAAGCAATGATTAGAAAATTTAGTACCTTTGAAATTTGAAATCCATAACCACAAAATTAATTTTTTCATCAGTTTTTTTCTCTGTTTACTCAGATGAAATTGGGACCAGTTCACAGGTTAAACTTTAAACATTTAATTTGTGTAAATAAATCCAAAAGCACTTCGATTAGTTAAGATATTTACAATTTGAAAACATAACCTAAAATTTAAAAGAAATGCACTAGATTCTGTCATAAAAGTTGGCAGATTTTGTTTGAATTTACCTTCAGTACAAAAATGAAATAACCAACAATTAATAAAAACGCCAAATTGACAATTTGCATTGTTAATTTTGTCATTTTTGTAATTAAGCTAAATTTAAACAATGCTTGGCAACTTTTTTGAAAGATTTTGGAAACAGTTGTTACCAACCATAACATAATAAATCCACCAGATTAACCTAAAGTTCCTAGTCGATCAGTGGCGTACTTTTTGGTAGGTTAAAGGTTATTATAAATTATTTTTAGACTTTGGAATTTAGAAAAAAAAAGTTTCAGGAGCTTCTTTATGGACCCTAAGGAACAACCCATTTTAATATATAACATTAATTACATAACACCCTGTACAGTCAACAATACACGAGCGTTAGATTGTGCCTGGGCACGTATGAATAGACCTTAACGCTGACGTCATATGCCGTTGATGACGTGCACCCATGCAGATATGGCCGCGACTATTATAGTATGGTATAATACCAAATAAAACACCAGCGCCCTCTTATTTTGTGAAGCAATTTGTATATATTGAGCTCGTATTTCTTGTGTAAGCTATGAAGACATGCTTCCAATGTGGCAAACTATTATTTTTAATTCAATACAGGGAGATGACGGAGAATCTGAACTAAGTTCCGCTCCACAAGCAATGCATGGACTTTTAGAGTTATCTGCCGATAATTTTGACGAGCATGTCGGTAAAGGAAAACATTTCGTCAAGTTTTACGCCCCCTGGTGTGGACATTGTCAAGTAAGTTATACTCGTTTTTTTAGAAAAGTTATCAGTAAATTTTGAAGTTAAAATTCTCTAAGCTGTTTATTTATTAGAACCTCGCTCCTGTATGGGAATCACTTGCCAAATCGATGGAATTTGAAGAAGATGTTACCATTGCCAAAGTTGACTGTACTCAAAATAGAGAAATATGTAACAGATACGAAGTGAAAGGTTATCCCACTTTGTTGTGGATTGAAGATGGCAAAAAGGTTAGTATTATATGTACCACATCCTTTTTGACAAAAAATTATATTTTAAAAACTGTTTATTAGGTAATAAATGTAGTCCGTAATATTTAAATAAATCAAAGAATCCTTAAAATAAATAGAAAATATTTAAAATTAAAATTTATATTTACAAATTCACTTGATTTTTTTGGTATATTTTCCTCTGTAACAAAGAAAATTTTAAAATATAAAATTGGTTAAATTGTCCTAAAATGACATACAATTTACATTTTGTCATAGAAATTATAAATTATAAAATTTAAAGCCGGTCCTGTAGAATAAAACGCATTAAAATGTTTTAAATACGGCTTTGGTTGTTGACGTATGAACTTCATACCATAGATAATAAATCATGAAGGGAGAAGAAGACTTATTAAGTTTTGTTAGGAAATGAATTTTTTCTACTCCTATTACGGAATTTGACCGTTCTATCTATCTATGGAATGACATATATTCCGTAAAGTGTTACAGAATGAAATATTCTATCATCGGATGACAGAATAAACACTCGTGGCGACATCTCTGTTTTTAATATCTAACAAATTTTAGACCGATCCAACCTCACTTTCTTTCAATTAAATTATTTTAGTATGGTATTTTTTGGAAACGTAGAAAAAGTATAGTCTAAAACACGTTTGGAATTGCATATTCCGCTCTCGTGAAACCGTCAAACTCGCCTTCGGCTCGTGTGGCAAACTCTTCACTCGAGCGGAATATGCTGTATTCCAAACTTGTTACAGAATTTACTATTAAATATCAAAATTTGAAATAAATAATGAGAATAGTAAATTTATTTTTTATGTGCTATAACACACTATTAAAACTATATATAGGAGCTACACTGGGCGTTTTAAAATATTTCGTTTAACAAAGGATAATAAAAGGTTCATGTAAGTTTTATATTCAGAAAAATTTGGCACTTCAATGATTTTGTCCCATAAGTCTTTTATTGTAAAATATACAAATATTAGCCATTGCCAGGCCTTATCACAACGGCCTTTAATCAAAATTAATATTTTTATTAAAACATTCCTGTAAAGGCCCAGTGCAAAAGCCATGAAACTACTAACTATAATCAGACTTATGTGTTTGCTTATGCGACTTTAAAAAAACCGGACCGTTTTTTTTTGTTTTTTTTCACTTTTTAATTGTTTTTTTTTTAAATGGTTTTTTCATATTTTAGTTTTTTTTCAAGATTAGTCCCATTTGCCTAATTTTTTATGTTTCCAGTTCAGTACATTCTCGCGCTATGCACGCGCCACCTCCAAATTGATCAATAAGGGCCGCGCTTGTTTTGATTTGGTCCTAAAAAAAGTAACTACCTATAATATTTTTGATTCAGCGCTTGATTTTTCAAAAAGCTACCAAAAGCATTTTTTTTCATGATTTTTAAAATTCATGTAGAGAATGGAATTTTTTTTCTTCAAAAAAAAAAACAATAGCAAATTCTTGTAGAACATTTATTCATTGGTGGTTAAGTCATAACATTTCGTGGACCAAAAAAGAAAGCCAAAAAAATTTCTTTATATTACGGTATTCGTTAGGATTGAGCGTTGCACGTTTTTCATCTAAAAATCTCAAAATTAGAAACTTCAAGCTTCAAGTTGCTTTTTTTACGGCTCCAATACGACCATTTTTAATAAAGATACAGCTATCCGAAAAATAGCAACAAATTTGGAATTTTTTTTGTCCTTTAACTTTTTCTATTAGTGTAGAAGTTTCTTATGTGGAAACTACTAAATAATCAGATTTTTTTGTCTCGGTCAAAATTTTCAATAATGAAAAATTTAATAATATTACAGTACTGTAATATTCTACATTTCACTTACAAAATTTCATTTTGAAAATATACTCCATTTTTAAGATTGATGTTATTTATTGACAGAATATGCTTTATTGTAGCAGATTTGAAAAAAAAAACAAAAAAAAACGTTTTTTTATAGTTTTTTTCATGTTTTTTTCACATCTGAAAAAAAAATCCGTTTTTTACATATCTATACAACTTGTATTGCAGTTGGACAAGTACCAAGGGCAGAGGAGCCACGAGAACCTGAAGGCGTACGTGAACGAGAAGATGGGCGGAAGCGGAAGCGCGGAAAAAACCGAGGAGGAAACCGAGGAAGTCGATCGGCAGCAGGAGGTCGAGGAGGCGGTGGAAAATTTGACGGGCGAAACGTTCGAGGACGGCATCAAGTCGGTCACGGCGTTCGTCAAATTTTACGCGCCGTGGTGCGGGCACTGCAAACGATTGGCGCCCACGTGGGCGGAGCTGGGCGCCAAGTTCGCCGGCCAAGACGACGTCAGGATCGTCAAGATCGACTGCACCTTGGAGGTGAACAAAGATTTGTGCAATAATCAAGAGGTAAGCTTTAAAATGCCTTTTTTTGGTTTGATTTTTTGCCTTTTCTTTTCCTTTTTATTGTTGCATTGTAAACTACTTATAATGCAGGTTTGCTAAAATAAATTTATTATTACTTAATATTATTTTTTGTCTTTTCTTGACTTTTTACTTGTTTTTTGTTGATTTTATAATAAAAACTTTTTTGGCTGCATATCAAATATTTCATTTATTTATTTAATTTTGTATTACGTTTTACTTTATTTTGACTGTTTTAGTTATCTTTTAAAAAAAATTAATTTGATACTGTTTTTGCCTTTTTAACTTTTTAATTATTTTGAATCTGTTTTGCCCTTTTTTATTTTTATTTCCGTTGTTCTGCTACATATTTTTACTTTTACTTTGTCTAAAATAATTTTTTATTATTTTGCCTTTTCTTGATTTATTTTTGCTTTTTTATTACTTTGATTTTTTAATAAACACAATTTTTGCCTTTTTTACTTTTGGACTTTTCTTTAAAAACATATTTTTTTGTTGTTTAATTTTTGACTTTTTTTCTTTCTTATGACTTTTCTTAATTTTTATTTTATTTTAGCATTTTTTCTTTTATAGTGTTTTTTATCTTTTATTTCAAATATTATGTAGGATTTGTTACATTGTTCATTTATTATTATTTAATATTATTTTTTTTTCTAGACGTATTTTTTAATTTTATTTGACTTTTTTTTTTAAATTTATGGTCTATTTTTCTGCGATTTTTAAATAAATACAGTTTTTGCCTTTTTTACTTTAGGACTTTTCTTTAAAATATATTTTTTACTACTCCTTTTTTAATTTTTGACTTTTTTTTCTTTTTGACTGTTTTGAATTTAAAAAAAAATATTTTTATTTGAAACTGTTTTTTTTTCTTTTTAACTTATTCATCATTTTGAATCTATTTTGCCCTTTTTTATTTTTATTTCCACTGGTTTGTTACATATTTTTACTTTTTATTGCAAATTTATTTTTATGGTTTATTTTTGCTATTTTATTACTTTGATTACTTTGATTTTTTAATAAACACAATTTTTGCCTTTTTTTTACTTTTGGACTTTTCTTTAAAAACAATTTTGTACTTTAATTATTTTATTTTAACCTTATCCTCTAGACATTTTAACATTTTTTCTTTTATAGGTAATTTTTTTTTTCACATATTATGTAGGATTTGTTTAAATTAATTTGTTTACATTTATTATTATTTATTATTATTTTTTTTCTCTTGAATTATTTTTTACTTTTATTTGACTTTTTTTTTTTAATTTTTTATGGTCTATTTTTCTGCGATTTTTAAATAAATACATTTTTTACCTTTTTTACTTTTGGACTTTTCTTTAAAATATATTTTTTTACTACTTTTTTAATTTTTGACTTTTTCTTTCTTATGACTCTTCTTTCTTAATTTTTAATAAAATACAGTTTTTCATTTTATTTTTGACTACTTAACTTTTTTAAATATTTTATTTTAACCTTCTTTATTTTTTGACATTAAAATTTTTTTCTTTTAGTTTTTTGGCTATTTTTATTTTTTTTCACATACATATTATGTAGGATTTGTTTATTATTATTTGTTTTTACCTCTTATTTTACTTTTGTTTATTTTTATGGTTTATTTTTTCTTTGATTTTTTAATAAGCACAGTTTTTGCCTTTTTTACTTTTGGACTTTAAAAACATATTTTTTATCTGCTGAACATTTTTTTTTAATTTTTGACTTTAATTTTTATTAAAAGACAGTTTTTTATTTTATTTTTGACTTATGGTTTTTTGTTTTTTTATTTTTTTTCCACATATTATTTAATATTATATTTAATTTATATTTTTTATTGTCTATTTTTGTTCAATTTTTTAATTAACACAGGTTTTCCCTTTTTTACTTTTCTTTAAAAACGTATTTTTTTTACTGATGAACTTTTTTTTTAATTTTTGACTTTTTTAATTTTTATTTAAAGACAGTTTTTTATTTTATTTTAACCTTCTCCGTCTTTTTGACATTTTTTCTTTTATAGTTTTTTGCCTTTCTTATTTTTTCTTTTTTTTTACATATTAAATAGGATGTGTTTAAATACATTTATTTTTTTTTCTCTTGACTTTTTTAGAGTCTATTTTTTCTTTGATTTTTTAATAAACAGTTTAAAAAGACAAATCTTTTTACTTTTGTACTTTTCTTTAAAAAAACAATTTTTTACTGCTGAGCTCTTTTTTTTAATTTTTGACTTTTTTCTTTCTTATTTTTTAATAAAACTCAGTTTTTTATTTCAATTTTTACTCCCTAACTTTTTTTAATTATTTTATTTTCTCCCTCTTTTTAATTTTGTTTCCTCATATTATGTAGGATTTGTTTGATACATTTATTATTATTTAATATAATATTTTATGGTCTATTTTTTCTTTAATTTTTTAATAAACACAGATTTTGCGTTTTTTACTTTTGGAATTTTCTTTAAAAACATATTTTTTACTGCTGAACCCTTTTTTTATTTTTGACTTTTTTTCTTTCCTATGACTTTTTTCTTTCATAATTTTTAATAAAAGACAGTTTTAATAATAATAATAATAATATATATTTATTAGCATTGCTATAAAAATACAAAGTTGTATAAAGTATAAGTACAGAAAATAATGATATTTTAGCATTTTTTTTTTATAGTTTTATGTCTTTTACTTTTTGCCTTTCTTATTTTTTGTTCAACATATTATGTAGAATTGGATTAAATACATTTATTATTATTTAAAATTTTTTTTTTTTTTTTGACTTTTTTACTTTTATTTGACTTTTTTATGGTCCATTTTTCTTTTTTACTTTTGGACTTTTCTTTTAAACATATTTTTTTACTGCTGAACTTTAACTTAAGACTTTTTTTACCTCTATTTTAACAATTTAATATTTTCTATGATGTTTTGATTTTTATTTTAGTACAGATTTTTGTCTTTTTTTATTTTTTTACTTTTTTGATCTTTTGGCATTTAAAAAAAATCAAATTCTGTATAAATAAATTTATTGCCAACTTAAAATCTGAAATTATAAAATTGATGTTTTTTCATAGGTTGAAGGTTTTCCGACAATTTTCCTCTACCAAAACGGTAAAAAAATTAGCGAATACAGTGGAACGAGAACGTTAGAAGACTTGCACGATTTCGTGAAAAAACATGTGGGAGGTCACGATGAACTGTAATTCACTTCACATCACAAACTTTTTTATTTTTTTATTCATCATATAAAATAGATACCAATTATTGTGTGCTGTGCGTTTGTTATCTAGTTTAGTCAAATTCCATACCTGTGTTAATTGAAATAATAAATTAAAACTTTACTAAGTTGAGTTTTATTTGTAAATGGGGTAGTTAAATTTGTTCTGACCTATAAGTACTTTTTATGGTTTTATTCAAGGCGTTTTGTAATATTAAACATTTCTGTGAAATCAGAATTTCAATTGAGTTTACCGTTTTCGAGATATTTACAAAAATATAAATTTTTATGACGTCTCAAACCTCGCCATGTGACCAACATTCTAAGATTTCTATTGGTTGAAAATTACCCTGTTGTCAAGTTTTCTTGTTAATGATTTCATTATGTTAGGTTATGTACAAATACTGTCACTGTCAGTTGAGTGAAAGATGGTCACCAAATTCATTAAGTACCTATCTTCCTTATTATGAGGTATCATATTACTGTTTGATATTTTACAGTCCAAGATATATCTAAAAGAATATAAAGAACTAGGCCTTATACTAATGAAATGCATTTACGACAAAATATGATTATAATTATGGGTACTTACTTTATTTGTTTAAAAGCTCCAATGTTCAATGTAACCAACCATTCCACAAGATTCCTCTGCTTTGGAGTCCGTTATTAATAAATCACTTATCTAATATCAATTACAAATAACATAACAATAACATTGATTTTCAATAATCTAAATTTAAAAAAAACAACCCGAAAAAAAGAAACGTCAAAAAATCAATTCTTCTTCTTCTCAACTAAAATTATAGATAAAGTGGTTTTAAAACTAAAATATCATGTATCAACATTGTATCATTATTGTATCCACAGTTTGTAGGTCTGTGATTGTATCATGCTAAAATATTATAACGGGGCGCCATCTATCGTAAGAATCTTAAACTAAACACACTGGCAACCATAGAAAAAGCTGGCAACGTTGTCAATAGCCTAGTGACGTAATTAGGAGATTTTTTTTTGTAAATATCTCGAAAACGGTAAACTCAATTGAAATTCCGATTTTACAGAAATGTTTAAAATTACAAAACCATAAAATAAAACCATAAAAAGTATAGGTCAGAAAAAATTTAACTACCCCATTTGCTTGCATGAATGTCCGGTCTTCGAAAGTGGCTCAATATTTAATCTATTAAAGTAGGTATTTCTTATATGGTTTCACAAAGGATGAAATCCTATTATTATGTATTATAATGATCAGGTCATTTCAACTACTGTAAGTTCGCGAATAACTTTTTAAAATGGGTCCAGATGATGATAGTAAGAAACATTTCCTTACAAGATTTTAATAGGTAGGTATAGAAAATTATCCCTTTTAGGTGAGATAGAATATGGGGGGCATAAATATAAAGACGGGGTCAAATACGTCGGTTCCTGGAATCGTAAAGGACTAAAATCAGGAGGGGGTCATATTTTGTTCCCAGATGGTACAAGATATGATGGAAACTTTGAAAATGGATTTTTCAACGGACAAGGAGTTCTGAGTTTTCCAGATGGAGCCAAGTAATGCCATTTATTTAATAAATCGATACCGTAAACACAGGTGACTTTAACCCATTTATGAAAAATCTTTTCGCGCTCGATAAAATTAACATTTATAATTTGTTGGTATAAACCTGTCAATTGAGCGATTCTATTGAGTTTATATTACAGGAAAATCATTGTTTTAAAGAAAGAAATGGGATTTATTACACTTTAAAATTGTATATATCGCATCAGTGCAAAACTCTTAGAAATACACGCGTTACAATTTCTATATTATGCGCAATCCTTTGGAATGGTGATCCTTGGTTAACTACAGGTCGATTTTTTATTTTTTTTATCGGTAATTCCTTGCAATAGATATATGTCACTGATAACACGTGTCTAATAAAAATAAAATAAAATATTGAATTAATTTTATACGGAAAATACACTGTGAGACAAAGTAACCTGCAACCAGGGGGTAACTTTGCACACCCAGTTTTTAATTTTTATTTTTAAAACTCAGCCCTATGTAATATTATAACATAGTTATTATGAAAGAGCAACTCGAGACTCAAATTTTGGTACCGTAAACACGGGTGGCTTTGGCTCACTTTCAAACTTCAGCTTAAAATTGTTATGGTTTTAACAATCATAATCATTAAATTTTGTATACCAAAATTTGAGTCTTGAGTTGCTCTTTCATAATAACTATGTTATAATATTACATAGGACTGAGTTTCAAAAATAAACATTAAAAACTGGGTGTGCAAAGTTACCCCCTGGTTGCGGGTTACTTTGTCTCACAGTGTTTTTTCAGTATAAAATAAATGTAATATTATATTTTATTTTTATTAGACACGTGTTAGCAGCGACATATATCTATTGCAAGGGATTACCAATAAAAAAAATTAAAAATCGACCTGTAGTTAACCAAGGATCATCATTCCAATGGATTGCGCATAATATAGAAATTGTAACGCGTGTATTTCTAAGAGTTTTGCACTGATACGATATATACAATTTTGAAGTGTAATAAATCCCATTTCTTTCTTTAAAACACTGATTTTCCTGTAATATAAACTCAATAGAATCGCTCAATTGACAGGTTTAGACCAACAAATTATAAATGTTAATTTTATCGAGCGCGAAAAGATTTTTCATAAATGGGTTAAATTTAAGTCACCCGCGGGGTGCAAAGTCACCCGTATTTACGGTATACAAAATTTAATGTTTATGATTGTTAAAACCACAAAAATTTTAAGCTTAAGTTTGAAAGTGATCTAAAGCCACCCGTGTTTACGGTACGCAAAATTTACAAAAACAAATTTATAGATACGAGGGGGAATTTTTACAAGGATGGTTCCACGGGCACGGGATTTTTTTGCGGGCCGATGGTATGAGATACGAGGGCGAGTTCAGGGGTGGTAAAATGAGGGGCCTGGGTATTTTTTTGCGCCAGCAAAAAATAGCAATACTATAATTTTCATTTTAGGATTGATAACTTTCAGCGATTATTCGCATGGTTTTCCCAAACTCGAGGGATATTTTGAGAATTGCAGGTTGTTGAAAAAACAAAGCTGTCCAGAAACGGTTCTTAGAGCTCATATGGTGTCGATCACGGCTCGGAAAAATTATGTAGAAAATATTTAAATTCATACATGATATTCTATCTCCCAATGGGTATTTCTGCGAAACCTTACCCCACCTTAAGAAGAAATCAGATGTGTTATTTAACAAAATAAAAACTATATCCGAAGTGAAATGGTTTAATTCCCTATTGTAAATGACCGATTAATTCCTGTAGAAACCAATTGAAGTATTGGTTGGTATCAATGAATTGGACTTAATGGATTTAATTGGGCGCGATATAAAAACAAATTGGTTTTTACTGGTATTTTTCCTGATGGAAAAGTCCAATTAGGATTCTAATGGTTTTTATTGGTTTCGATTGGATTAAGCTACCTATAGGTCATTTCCAATTGAATTCAATTCGGCATTCCCAGTGTACACTGTTACGTAAGATTCGAAAAATCTGCTAATTGGTTATTCCCAATACAATACAAACCCTGTTGAAAATGACCAGTAGAAACATATAGAATCCGTACAGTGTTTCTATATGTTTTTATAGTTTGTTATATGACACTATGGATTCAATATGTAATCAGTATTATGAACTGTATGTGTTTATATGGTTTTATATGACAGAAATTTATATGAAAATCCATCTTAAATCATATATGAATGAATATGAATTTATAGGTAATAAATTGTATATATACCATATATGGTCAGTTTTTTATATGCCTGTGTAGAAATGAATATGAATATGGTCTTATATGTAATGTCTGTTTCAAAAATCATATAGTATCATATTGGAACCAGCACGGATTTTTCATATATGATTTTATATGTCATTTACAACAGGGAAGGGCTCTCGTGTAGCTGCGCAAAATCAACGAGGTTGAGACGCCATCATAAAGAAAAAACAACAAGTCTTTGGACGCCATTTATTAGCGGTTTTTTTTATTAGTCGATTTCAGTGTTAAGTGCCTAGTGTTAGTAGTGTACTTATATATTAAAAATAGTATATTACACTACAAGGGCAGAAAGTGTAAGATTCCTGCATCATGGCGCGCAGTTCAGGACTCTCACACTTTCTGCCCGTGTAGTGTATACTATTTTTCTTACTACCTCGGCCGAAAATACAACCAGGCCGAAAATACGGGCAAAAATTAAATGTGTATTTATGTACCTATCTACATTTGAAGAGCTTGATAAATAAACAACAGTAGGCCGTGAATTCAGCGGTGCCAATACAGTAAAAATAAAACGTTGTATTTTAATTAACAAATTACTACTTTATAACAAATAAAAGTACCATTAAACACTTAAAACAGCATAAAAAGTAAAAAAGTAAAAACATAAATTGTTTATTTGTTGTTATAATTGCAAAATTATGGTTTAAAACTGTCATATTTTTGTGTTTCTCATGTTGGCAGTACGAAATTTAAATGTCAGCACACGACTAAAAAATTTTTACTCCCGCTATTAGAGTGTTCGCGTATAGCTTGACCAATGCAAGAAACGTAAACTTTCTGCCGTGGAATCGGGGACGAAACAACGTATTTTGAGTCGAGGTAGTAAGAAAAAATGTTTATATGTGTAAGGTTTAGGGACGATGGCGTAAGAATGTCACAGCGGACAAAATAAAAAAAAATTGACATAAACAATATCGACTTTGACCATGCCTACAAACATCCTTTGCAAGAAGACAAAAAAATGATTATAACCGAGTAATTTTATTTATTTTGTATTACTTTTTTTGTGATAGTAAGTTATATCCCACTGAACATTATGGATGTGGTGATGTCACAGTGACGTTTAAAAATTGTCAATTTTAAGGCACATTAACTACGTTTTTTAGTGATGTTCAATTTACGTAAAAATTACGCTAAAAAATAAAAGGTGCTGTCGAGCACGTCACTATACCGTCCAGTCTATGCCTTTTATTTTACTTTAGCGTATTAGGTGCAAAACAGAACGTACATTTTACGTCACCAATGTGACACATGATAAATATGAATGGGGTAGGTTTGCCAATGATGAACAAATATATGCCACATTTACATTTTTGTTGGAAATTTGAGTTTATACTTAGATAATTAAATACCTAATATAATTCATAATTTTAGATTAAACCGAAGGTATACTTACTTTTAGAAACCAATGTAAGTAGGTACGACTAGGTATTATTTTAATGTCTTATTATAAATCCCAGAGTGATTTATTAATTAATATTACCGAATAATAATTATTCTATTATTATCCCATCGTGAGATTAAGAAACGTATATTTTATGTAAAATTTACGTAAAAAAGGACTCGAGTAATTTCGTTTTCAGTCGATATATCGGTATAAAAGGGGCCCTGTAACAGGGCATACTCTGTTTTCGTTGCGACTGCCATTGTTCTGTGTTTAACACAGTGTGTTGCCATTTGTTGCTGTGTGATAGAAAACTCATTGTTTTCCATAGGCGAGACTGAACTGTTTAGGTAAGTTGGCTTTATCATTTGTTTGCAACCATACGGTTATAATATAATTAATTAATTGTCCCAAAATTTCGAATTTTGTTGATTTAAATGTTAGCATTGAGTGAGAATTAATATTAATCAATGCTGTTAGACTTATAGAAAAGTGTTTTAATCAATTTGATTTTTCAGTTAATAGGTACACCAGTGAACATGGGAGACAAATTTTGCGCCGAGCGACAGGCAAGTTATACAAGTTAACTTATATAAAATTTTATTTACCTAATTAGTACTTAGATAACTTAAGTTTGTTTTAGAAGCCAGTATGAAATTATTTCGTCTGACTGAAAGATAACTTAAGTTTGTTTTAGAAGCCAGTATGAAATTATTTCGTCTGACTGAAAGTGATTTCGATAAAGAGAGCAAGGAGTTGTTCCAAACCGCCAAGCAACGCTCATAACGTTTTTTGGCCAAATTTGGACATGAGAATGAGGCCGAAAATTAATTAGGCGGTAGGTACTCATATAATGTTTTATTTTTATTATTTTATTTATTATTTTTATAATTTATTTTAATAAAAAAAATATATTTCCAAAGTGGTAGTTTTATTTAAAAAAACGTAACTAATGCGTACAAGTTGAAACAAAACCTATACGTCCATATTAAAATGACATTTTTACGTCCTTTTGAAAACGTAATTTTTACGTCTCCTTATCCACGTAACAGTTAGGGCTAATTCACGGCCCAGGATCCGGACATAGGCACATTACAGCGACGTTTATGTGACGTTTATTTTACAAGATTCTTGTACGTCACACTACAACCTTTGACGTTAATTTTACATAAATTTTACGTTTTTTTGCTCAGTGGGATGTATCAATACATACATATATCACAAAAAAATAGTAAAGAAATAAAATTACTCAGTAGGTAACAATAAATTTTTTGTCTCTTCAGAAAAAATGAATTCTGGTTTTTACCTGGTTATCCTTCTGGGATCTAAAATTATTTTTGAATGAAAAATAAACTGGTAGGTATTTTCTAATCCAAATTTTAAAAAATTAATTGGTTTTAATTGGTTGGAATGGGTTTGGCGCTATGAATTACCAATGCATTCCATGTGCATTTCTATTGGATTTAGCTAATAGAGACAAGCATGAATTGGTATTTCCCAATCCAAACTGCTGACTTCATTGGAAATTACCAATAGGAATTCAACTGGAATGAATTGGTGATTCATAGCGCCAAAACACATTTCAAACCAATTCAAACTAATTACTTATTTTTTATTGGATTCTATTGGTCATTTACAATAGGTTCTTTTTTTATACTATTTTTGTATATTAACGCATCTTGATATACAGGGTGAGTCATTTGAAATATCTCAGTTAGTATGCATTTTACGAAAAAATTATTAAAATAAAAATTAAATAATTAATAATAATAATAAACACCCTATTATTTATTGTAGATACGGATCATTCGACTAAAAATAGGTAGATTTTGTCTAAAACATTTTTTCATATTTGTAATAGATAGCGCTGTTATGAAAAAAAATCAATTTTGTTCGATTTTTCTTTTGTATAAGATTCTCCAATAATTTTTAAATTTATTTATTTATTTCGTTTTAATATTCTGCCAACACTGCTCTGGGATATTTCCAAATCTCAAGATAATTCTCGTGTGCTTGCATGAGGATTAGCGGCCGTTGCTGCTAATACATTAATTTCATTATTTCCACCTGTGACTGTTGCTCAACGAACTCTTTTTTTCCGTTGAACACTCCCATTTGTAGTAAACTGCTTGACTGTACAGTGAAATGAAGTGCGTGATCGAATTTTTTCCGGAAAACGCTGAGCGTAGATATTAACAGCATCATCAAGATTCCTGCCTGCTTCTCCATAAATCAAAATCATTTATATTTTTTCTTCCACTGTTAAAAAATCTATTATGAATAACTGCTTAACGAAAAGAGGTCTTTTTGTTTGCAAATTAATCTTCGAACTATAGTTATTATTTATAAATTGATTAAATAATGCTACCATGTATAAATAGTTTCTTTATACCTCAATAATGATTATTATTTTAACTAAATACCATTTTTTATACCTCAATTTATTAATTAGGATTAAATTAAATTATAATTAATTGACAAAATAATGTTTTTTTTTATTTTTATTAAAAATAGTACAATAATCCATGGTGCGCAATTGATAATTATCACCGAATGAAATAATGTACAAAACTTAAACCAAAGGAAACTTAAATATTAGTTAAAAAATCGTGGGTACTTAAAAAAATCAGATTTAATTTAATAAGATAATTATTACCAAAAAGTGAAATTTTATAGAAAAATTATTGCAGAATCGTATAAGAAGAAAAATCGAATAAAATTGATTTTTTTATTACAGCGCCATCTATTACAAATATGAAAAAAATGTTTTAGACAAAATCTAGCTATTTTTAGTCGAATGAACCGAATCTGCAATAAAAAATAGGGTGTTCCATTGGAAATTTTAAACTTACCCCTTGTATGAGGACCAATTTTAGTACTGATTGATTTCCCCCCTCGAATCATTTAATTTTTATTTTAAACATTTTTTCGTAAAATGCATACTAATAGATATTTCAAAGTTTCAAGTTAAATGACTCACACTGTATATGAACAAACACTTCACTATCATGAAAAAACGCAGTGTGAGTGTCGCACAAACGTCCACAAAATATACAGTGTAATATCAGTTTTTTTATTTTATAAAGGTTATTTTTAAATTAAAAACAATAATCAAAATAAAGAATTTATTTAGTGAAATGCTAAATTTACAATATTTTAATTCAACAGATTTAAAACTTTTTAATGTGCCATAAGTCAACGGAAATGTACAGGGTGTTTCTTTATAAATAAAACAACGCTCTAATAAATTATCAGGGCAGATATTAAATAACTATTTTAAGTCTTTTGGGAGAAAATACGTGTCTTTTTTGTATTTTAACCCCATACAAAATATGTTAAAATATCGTAGAGCGATGCTTTGTTTTAAAGTAAACGTTTGGTATAAGTAACTAATTTTAATGAAAATTTAAGTTTTTATTGGATTGCAATGGGTTCTTCGTCAACTTGTATCCAATTACCCCACGGTCCCCGCATTCCTTTAAATCCCTCCTGTGGCATGGAATCCATGTAATTGTTTTCAGAAATGTCTCCAAAAGGGCCGCTTGATTCCATCTAAGAAATTTTATTAATTAGGTAAGTGAAAAAAACAGGGTGCTAATTAATCCAGAGCCGACACTGCAGCTTATTATACAAGGTGTCCCTCAAATGCCTGTAGAAAATGATACCACATATTTCTGAGACAAAAATAATGCGATATATATATATATATATATAGGTATAACTAAATTTATCTCTACTTATACAAAAGTCGATAACAACTAAAAAGTTGAAAGTTCGTTTTCGATTTTATTAAACATCTTTGTGCAAAAACGTTTGAGGGACACCTTGTATATTATACAAGGTATCCCTCAAACGTTACAATGTATAATAATGTAATGTGAAATAGTTTTTTTCTCACTAAATATAATTTTTATTGACACCTAGATCAATTTTTATAATTCAAAGGTAGAAACTTGTCAAAAAGTTGATCAGTTAAAATTTGCTTATGCGCAATATATATAGGGTGGCCCAAAAAAAAAGAATATTTTTTTTCTTCTCGTCTCTTGTAAAAATATGTTAGTTTATCATGCTGTAAGAGCCCTTTCAAAATATCAGCTCGATTAAAAATTTTGTAGGGGTCGCTCAAGATTTTTAAAAATTTTCAAAATCGTCAAAAATTGAATTTTTGTTTTATTTTAATTCTTTTTCTCGTCTCGATATTATTTTTTAGGTTGAAAATAATAAAAATTCTGTACATTTTAAATCAATATTTTGATTTCTAAAGGTCGCTAAAAGTTCGTTGATATTTATATTCAGAGTTCGCTCGAAAACATTCAAAATAACCTTTAGAAATTAAAATATCGATTTGAAATTTTCAGAATCATTATTATTTTTAAATTAAAAAATAATATCGAAACGAGAAAAAAAATTAAATAAAAAAAAATCCAATTTTTGACGATTTTGGTAATTTTAAAAAATCTTGAGCGACCCCTAAAAATTTTTTAATGGTGCTGATATTTTAACAGGGCTCTTAAAACATGACAAACCAACAGAGAAGAAAAAAAATATTCTTTTTTTTTTGGGCCACCCTAATATCGCTATAGCGAGTATACTGGGTGTCACCTATACAAAAAAAAACAGAAAACAAAAAAGTTTTTCCTCATCATTTTTGCATTAGAGGTCCATTCTCACGAAAATGTTCAATTTACTGTCCCTTATTAATAATTTACATACTTACGGCAAAATATATATTATTACTGTCTTAACGCTAGTCCACATGCATTTTGACAAAATTTATTAAATTCTTATAAAAATTTTAGTTAACAGTACGTGAGATCTCACGTTTGTTATTTGGTGACATCCTGTATAAATAAAGCAATATTTAGGTTAACCAGGTGTCTTTAGGGAAAACACTCTTTGGGTTCAATTCCTGGCCAAGTTTTGACCTGATATGGCTATCTGGGTACATGGGGGTTAATTGTGATATTTAAACATAAGGTGCAACAAAAACAATCGGCAACACGGTGTTATTGTTAAGTACAACCAAACCAAAACATTTAAAATTAAAGATTGAACAACCACTTACTTTTACCAAAACCATGGAAAGGTCTTGATGGTTTATAAAAAAAGTTGGAGAAATGATACGGATAACGCTATAATTAAAAAAATAATAAGTAATAATTTAAAAAGACCAGACTATATTTTTCCGAAGGTTTTGGACAAAACTCTTGTTTTGTAAATTCAAAAAGGATCTAGTTGGCGTGGAAAACACTTTAGGGTAAAAATTTCTTAAAAACCTGAGGATTACGCATCAAAAACCTTCGGACCTGATCTGATTTCAACAATGAATTTAATGTGTAGGTAAATAATTAAAGATATAAAAAAAACGTTCTTTACTTCATGGTAAATGGGTAACTACTAACCTTTAGAGGTTTAAGGGCAAAGTCCACACGTTGAGCTTGTCTATGTTCGGGATTCGTGACAAGAACAAGTTTCGAATGTGGAAGATATCCTTTCTTGTAGGCTGATATTTTGTACTCTCCAGGAGTCAGGAGACGGAAATAGTCGCCATCTTGAACTAAGAAAGTATGAAATTGAAATATAATACATTATCACGTTGCAAATACTCCTCAAAAATATTCAGAAATGGCTGACTAGGTCCGGTTTTGAAGAGTTTCTTTAGCGTGCCCGGTCCGCAAAATAATTAATTTGAAAAATGTTATTTATATAATTGATTTTTGTTTACAGCTAAGAACGTCCCTTGTGGAAATTTTTTTCTGAAAAAATTTTAATAAGTAAAAGTAAGTTTTCAAAGTCTTACTTACTCTTTAAAACTATGTATAAGACTTATTAAGTCGAAAAAAGAATAAGTCTTAGTAAGTTAGACTAATAGCAAGATTTTGGGAGTCTTCTGGAAAAGTTAATAAGACTTTTTGCAAAGAAATGGTATACCTATAGATATACCTATAGCGATTAAAATAAATATCCGGAATTATTCAGAGATGTTGTATTTACGGTTACGGCAAAAGAAAACACTAAGAAAAGTATTTATAAAAACTGTTTTTGTGTTGTTATAAGGCTTATAAAAACACGAAAGCAATGTTTACAATATATTTATTAGGGTGTTTAAAAAAAATTAAAATGTGACTCTTTTTGTGGTGAGTACAGAGATTGGCGGCCGAAGCGTAGCTGAGGCAGGCAACTGTACGAAGCACAAAAAGAGCTTCTACTCCAAATATCATATACAATTTTTTTTTCAAGGGCGTAATATAAATAGGATAAGCAATAGAATTATTTTATTTACTTAGAACTCATGTGGTATAAAATTTTGGCTAAAGGTATTACAAATTATTGATAAAAACTAAAAAAACTTATAACCCTTACTTACAATGCCGATAAATATCCTAAACTAAAAATAAACACTGCTCTGTCAAAATGCTGCGCTTGAATTAATTTTGAGTCCAAATTTTTGACGTACTGACATTTGTTTGGAGTTCCGACATTGGCCACTCGTCTATCATCATAATATTATACTAATAAACTAGTTGTTCTTTATTTCGTTCAATTAAAATTTAATAAATAATCACTAAATATTCCGTGCGATTATAATTAATACATCAGGATTGCTTTGTATGAAATGCTAAATTAATTTTATTATTTGACGTCTATTGAGTCACCTATGGATTTACTTCTATCCCTAGGCTTTTTTGAGTTTTTGAGACGCACTTCAACTATCTCTATACATGCTTATAAGGTTGTATATCATGGCCGCTTGAAAAAAAATATTTTTATCCGAAATCGGCAGTAAAGTAGAACTCCTCAGCAGCAACTAAATAATATTAAAAAAAAGCACCGTGGCGGAGGTCGATTGGACCCTTTTATAAAATGTTGTTTAATAAAAATAGTAAGTTAATTTTATTAATTAGATTAAAAAATCAAATATATAATAACCGTCGCAACTAACAGTATACGTAGACACTTCCTACATTCAAATGACATTTAATTTGATCATCAATTGACGTTAGATTTAATCATATATTATATCACGAGAACTATGAATTTAATCGGTTAAACTAGGCTCAGTAGTTTTTTGTTCGGTTTTTGTTGGAAAATGTTGAATGGAAAATAATTTAATAAAATCACGAGACCGCGTAGCGGTCGAGGGGATTTATTTTTAATTATTTTGCATGAAACTATTTTCCAAAAAGAAAAATCTAATAAAAAACTTACTGAGCATAGTTTGACAGATTAAATTTATAGGTTGAGTGATATACGTCTAGATTATTTCTCGAATTAAAGGAAACTATTTGACAATTCATAAAATCTGACGTATGTGTTAAAATTTATAAATATTTTTTTAAAGAAAATTCCATTAATTTAAGATATGTAATAAGTAATAATTGATATTTCGTAAACTAGATAACTTATTGTTTTTTAAAAAATGTTTGTTAAAACTTGTAAATAACACCATAAAATCGTAAACAAAAATCCAATATGGAGGCTAAAATTTAATCGCTGTTAAATAGTTCTAGTGATTTAATCGCTTATTTAAACGAAATTTATTCGAAAATTCAAGGCTTTTGATTGGTTCATATTATAATGAGGGAAATAATCATCAATATTAATTATTAGTATTATTAAATGTGATTTCGGATAAAATTTAATATGCACCTCGGCATTAAAGTCATTTTTTATCACTCACGAGGTTATTTGCCTCAGCTTTAATACGACTTTACTGCCTTGATACATAAATAACTATTCTTTGTGTTTTATTTTACAATAACAACCTCTCTGAATTATTCCGGATATTTATTTTTATCGCTATAAGTACCTACTACTATTTCTCTACTAAAAGTCTATTAACTCTTCCAGAAGACTCCCAAATCTTGCTATTATTCCGACTTACAAAGAATTCAGAGTTTTTCTGACTTGATAAGTCTTATTAAGAGTTTTTAAGAAAAAGTAAAACTTTCAAAACTCTTACTTTTACTTATTAAAACTTTTTCAGAAAAAATTTCCACAAGGGACGTTCTTAGCTGTAAACATTTTTGTCATTTTTCATTCATTCATTAGATATATTCAAAACAAAAAATCAATTATATAAATAAAATTTTCCAAATTATTTATTTTGCGGACCGGGCACGCAAGTCTTATTTAGAGTTTTTAAGAGAAAGTAAGACTTTTAAAACTCTTATTTTTACTCATTAAAACTTTTTCTGAGACAAAGCATAAAAATAAAACTTTTGGGACCCTAAAGAACATTCCCACAAAGGTTTTAATTACGAGTATTTCATTTGGAATAACTCTTACCTGACAATATATCGTGCAAAATATCCGTATTTTGGTTGTTCGTGATATTTTTGACGTGGATGACCACGTTGGGAATCGGCCTCTTCGTGAGGCTGTCGTAGACTATTCCCTTCACACCTATATGCGTCTGCCAGATAAAGTTAACGAGCGCGTCCTTGTTTCGCTCCCACTCCTGCGCCAAAACGTCGGCGCTCGGGTATTTGTCGCAGCCCAGCTCCAAAGTGATCTCGAAATCGTTGCTGGACAAGTAGTTGAAGTCCTGCATGCCCCCCTCCAAGCTGTACCACTGCGCCCCGTTGGTGATGCCGCCCTCTTTCGCAAACCTGCTGCTGTCTGCGTCGCCCCCGCAGCCCTTGCGCGAGGGGTTCGCCATGTCCGAGTGTTTGGTGGAGTAGGACAAAGCCAAGTGCCTTCAATAGA
Organism: Brassicogethes aeneus; assembly: GCA_921294245.1. NCBI lineage: Eukaryota > Metazoa > Arthropoda > Insecta > Coleoptera > Nitidulidae > Brassicogethes > Brassicogethes aeneus. The sequence continues at coordinate 47,591,939 of OV121137.1, forward strand.
ATAACAGTTTTCGAGAAATTCAAGCTCCCCAGATAGCACACAAAGATGTCTTTTGTATGACTGTATTATGCCTGAACGTCTGAAGATTTAAAAAAAGACGTCTGAAAGACGTCTTTTGATAGACGTCTTAAAGATATCTTCATTTAATGTTCTAAAGACATCTTATAAATGCCTAATACCGCTTTTTTTAAAATATTTTTTGATAAAATAGTGAATTTTGACAAGTCAAAATTGAAATTAGGTATATCCCATAATCATGATTATGGGATATACCTGCAGCCACTTTAAAGTAAAATATAATCTTATTTTGGTGTAATTAGAAACAACACTAATGTAGGATTTTGAGTTATGACAATGATGTTATTTCAGAATAATTTTTTTTTAATTTTGAAACTTGTGAAACACACATTTTCGCATGTCCCATTAGCGTTTTATAAAACTTACATACAAGTTTTTTTTTTAAATATTGAATAACCAGAACTTTGTGTTGCTTTATAGCAATCCATAACATCCTTAGTTAATACAGTAAACAATTAATATATAAAATAATTAATTTTAATCTACTTTTTTTAAAATTGACTCATGTCCCAGACATTTTTTCCGTTGCGTTACGTCCGTCGCGTTACCGATAGAATATTAAAAAAAACATATATATGGCAACTTTTTTGGTACTCACGTGATCAACAAATGATGTTCGGATTTACACATTACCCAGCTGAATTTATTTATTCAATCAGGAAGAAAATATCAGTTGAAACAGGTGCGGGTAACGCGAATGTAATAATTGTTTTCCGCTAAGTTACTCAAAAAAATAATAAAAATAAGGTAAGAAAAAATACTATTTTTCATGTTTATGTTTATTTTAGGGCACTAAAGCTCATTGAGAGTAATTAATGACTGTAATGTCTTATTATTATTTTTAAAATATGGTTTTACAAAACTTTGTTTACAGCGTTACCGAGTCCACTATGTTACCTTATGGTAACACAATGGAATTTAGGGTAACGCAATAGAATTTTTCGACAACAAAGTGAATATTTACCGTCGCTTTTATTAAAAGTAGTTTATGATTAACCAATTTAGAATTATTTGTAATTACAACTCATGAATTCCACGCAATATAAAAGTACTAAAACCTTCACCAGCTTATAGTCAAAGAAAAAGGGTGTCTACAATTTAGAAATCTAAGTTGTCATTCTGCAAGTGATCACCACTACAAGGGATTTTGTTTATGCATTACTCTAAAATCGTACCACCCTATATAGTTTCTTTTTTACGTTATCTGATTAAGTCCTTTGTGTACCCCTGTCCGTTGTGATACCAATGTCTATTTCGTTACTTTTTTTAGTTTTTGTTAAAAAAATACTTAAAATGATTTTTATACACTATCACTTGGTAATAAGTGTTTATAAATTAGAGTTTAATTCACTAATACAGTGACTAAAAAAAATATTAATGGTATTGTTTTTTTAACAAAGAATCGGAATGGTTTCTTTTAAAAAGTAACTTAACGAACATAAATATTTAAAAAAGCATACAATTTTTAATAAAAAATAAAATAAAAAATTGGAGTCAAAAGTTTGTGAACTAAGTACATTTTATTTCAAATTAATTTATAACAACTTTTTTTATTGAATTAAATTTTGGATTTCAAATTGGTAATGGAGATATATAAAGCTAGCTAAACACATTTTTCTGAAAAAAAACGTAAAAAAAATTAAAAAAAAGCACTGCCTGTCTTAAATATAAGTAAACAAAACTCTAAACATTTATAAAAATCCAACCAAAAGTCAAAAATGACCACTTTTCAGCAAAATAATCATATTAAATAAAAGGGCTTTAAAAATATTTTCTCGAAAAACCCTCGAACAAGTAAACTGAGATATAAGTTGAAGAATTCTTATACAAAATTTCATAAAGATTGGTAAAGGCGTTTAGAGTTAGAATTTTTTTACTTATTATGCGCTAATTTTGACGCGCAGTGTATTGCTATGAAATGATGGATCATATCCAAGAATAATTCTAAAAATATTCAAAACTGCTTAAAACATGCCATGCACATTCTCAAGAAAATGTTCCAGGTATATGATAATTCATTATCGCTTGAATATTCCTGGTAAATTCTGGTAACGATAGTTAAATATTCCGAATATTCTTGGAACATTTACAAAGGAATATTCTTGGAATATCTGACGAATTCCCATTGGACTTTTCTTAGAATATTCCAAAATTTATGTATATATTCTGAGAATCTTTAAAGCATTTGTTTAAAAAAGTTTATGCGGGGAATATTCTAGGAATATTTAATGTTCTTTGGGTAGAGATAGCCCTTTTTTCTTCATTCTTTAATACATTTTTCGAAACTTTTACCCATGGTTTCTAGATTAGAAGCTAAGCAGGAAAAAAATGAAAAACTCATCAAATCAAGGTAAAACTTCAGTTAAATAAGGAGTCCACTTAAAGACCAAAATTTAAATTTTTATTGATGGAAAGTTTTATATTCTATAAAAACAAAATGAAGAACCGCTTCCTCTAAAAGTTTTATGGCGTAAAATTATTTCGTGATGACGTGATTGAACATTTTGGAGACCTGTGTAAAATGTAAAGATTTTATATTATATATGATTTACCTGAAAGTAGCATCGTCGGGGGTAGAAGCATATTCTTCGCTTTGCATTCCAGTTCTGCTTTCATCATATGGATAATTAGCAACCAGATCTCCACCATGTAAATTAGCTGACAACACGAATGGTATTTGCATGATTAAACGTATCACAGCTTTGGTTTCCGGCTCCAACTATAAAATAAAAAAAGTTTGATAAAGACTTTCTTAAATTATAATCTCTTTTTCAACGACAGGTGGTCCAAATGCATGTTTTGGAGACCTCAATCGCTGTGGAAAAAGTGCTACAAAAAATTGCTTACAGGTTCCTTAAGTCGATTGATTCTCTCTAAAAGATGGTTGTTTTCATTTATATCATTTTCCTCATTGCTGTACATGATTCTATCCAAGTTTGGGAAGTTCCTGTTCAAATCCACAGAATTGTTGTTTCTTCGCCCAATCAGATAATCTTGTCCACCCTAAATAAAAACAATAGGTACTTCAATACGATCGATCGCAAACGGAAAAGTATAGAAGTGTATAGGATGACTCCCCGTTTGAATACTAAATCTTAAAGTTTTATTAGAACTATATTGAATCGTGCTTTGGTTTTATATTTTTCGCCTGTATACCTATGCACGACTATAGTTAAAAGTCAAACTCAATGGTGTCTTACAAGATACATTATTTTGATTGTCTATATTCAACAGAGAGGGAGAAACTCGACCCTGTCGAATGGTGCAGTTATTTATGTCTCTAGAAATTATTGAAAAAGGGGGCAGTCCAATGGTGCAGCAACTTCGGATTATTATTCTCTTCAGAGACATAGAAACTCAAACTTTTCGAATTTTACTGGCCATGATTTTCGTTAATGTCCCCGAAAATTATAAAAAAACAGCGCAATGCAATATCGCAACGGTTTCGACTTCTCTTTACTCCATCAAGTTATAGAAACTGGAGTCTTTCTAATAATGTTCTAGTCAATATTTCTGAGAGCATAAAAAGAGGTTGTAATTCAATATTGCAAGAAGTTTTGATCTTTTGATATATGCAAGTATTTTGAATATTCTCCTTTCTGCATATGATTTTGTTAAAAACAGTTCCTTTCTTTCGTTCCTTTGTCTGATTTTTGTTTACAGTAACAACTCAGGTACAGAGGATATGATGTAATAGTAATTTACGTTACAAGGCCGGGAAATGGCTTATTAAAGTACGAGTCTAGATGTTTTCGGACGAGGCGACGAAGGAGCCGAGTCTGGAATTTCTAGACAAGTACTTTAATGACATTTCACGGCCGTGTATCGTACAATGTTTTATTTCATACTGTTCAATATTTTTATCAAATTTTTGGTAATTGAACTGTATATTCAGGTGAAGGCGTCAGTAATGTGTCAGTACATGATGGTATCAGTATTGTCTAAACAAACTATAAAATGTAGCACCAGTAACATAGGGTGATAATGTAGTATGCTTTGAATCGGTTGCTAACAGTAACAAAGAGTTTTTTTATTGATTGTCTTGTTTGTCAATTCAGCATCGTTTTGAATAATTTCAAATAAAATGGATGCAGAGATTTTGAAAAAAAGCTCTGAAGCGACGGCGAAACTTATCCCGGTCAAGTCTTCCGGACGATATCAAAAGGAATACGAGATATTCTGTGAATGGCGCAAAACTTATAATGTGTTGTTAAAATATACCAGTCCGGTAAAGTTACTTTACCGGCCTAGTGATGTAATGTATCATTTTCCGGACTCAAATGAGTCCGGGAAATGGCACATTAAAGTACAGTATGAAATAAAGTATATTTATGTATTATTTAAAGTACCTACCTATATTTGTATTAAAAATTTCAGAGGTTATGTTGAAAAAACGATTGATATGCTATTAAACTTTAATAATTTAGTAATGAGGTCTGTTGGTAGACCCTGCACATCTCCACTGGTAGTTTTATGTTAGTACAGCAATATTTAAATCTGGTTGATCAAAAAGTACACACCAGTGTAGGTTATTGTAGCATCTATAGATACGAATCTATGTATACGAACAAATGAATTAATGCCCCATTGGCAATTATTCCTATATGAAAAATATTCAACACGGCTTAATTAATTAATAAAATGAAAAAAATTACAATCATGTCGTATAGAGTTTTTTTAAGCTTAAAATAATTTTCATATTAATACTAGTTCAAAAGTCAAATTACGATCCCTAAAAAAATTACAATCATGTCGTATAGAGTTTTTTTAAGCTTAAAATAATTTTCATATTAATACTAGTTCAAAAGTCAAATTACGATCCCTATACTGTGGAGAGTATTGAAACGCTCGACTGACGAATACAACTCTATACCGTGGCGAGGTTTTAGAAAACTGTATTCAAACGTGGCGTCATCCAATACACTTCTATATTTTTCCGTTTTGCTGTGAACCCAAGCAACAATTTAAGTATTTGTTACGTATGTACGTATATGGGACTATTGAAGAAACTTTAAAGTGTTTTGCGACATTCCCCGGTCTCTTTATATTATAATATAAAGAGTATACTCTTCCATTACTAAGTTACGACTAAAGTGGGGAACAATTATTGAGTTCCAAAAAGGTAACAAATATGTCACTAGCTATAAACCCTGCTACGTTACTAGAACGTTTTAATATCGTTGCTAGAGCGTTATAATTACTTTTATTTATTTGTTTTTACTTCTATATTAACTGTCTTTGTGAAACTTATATTAGATTATACTATCCCTCCTTTTTTAAATGGAACCACTACGGACTTGGCTTTTCAATGTCGTCGTTTATTAAATATGTACTGGTAGCTTATAACTTCCAGAATAACAATATAGGTAATGTTTAATTAGGCAGGTAAATTTATAAACCCTTTAAATTTTACTGTTGAACTTATGAATTTAGTTTTTGTAAAATAAATGCGCTTTATCAATATTTAAGTATAAACAAATTATTTATTTAATAATGTTTATAAATAAACAAAAATCTTAATATTTATTATTATTTTTTATTTAATTATTAATACCGGCTATTACCAACAAAATTACTATTTATGTATTAAAAAGTAAACAACAGTTGTTTAACAACTATTTAAAATAATTTATTATTTACATTACCACGTGGTACCTACTGTACAGTAAAAATGGCCGATAAGAAGCATTTTCCTTTGAAGTAGTTTTCGCTACTTTAAAGTTTTTTTCCACCTTAATTTACTTTACGGTAGTTTTGGTTAGTACCATAAACGTTCCAAATACTAAAATAATAACTTTTAAGTTATTAACTTTGTAGTTTTTAACTCATGTTCCAGTTTCGAGATTTTAACTTGCAAAGGGACTACAAAGTAAAAATAATTATAATGTAATCTATAGGTAGCAACCGAAAGTAACTGCTACAAATTAAATTAACTTAAAGTATTTTTTACTTATAACACCTTTTTTAAAGTTGCAAAGTCTTCTTGGGGGCAACCAAGTTTTACTTAAATGTTTATTACTTTATAGTAACCATTTAAGGAAAGAATGAAGTTTCTGTTACAAAATATTGCTATTTAAAAGTAAGAATTACTTTTAAGTAAAAATTAAAGTAGCTGTTTAGTATACTTTAGTAACTAATTTAAAGTTATCCCCACTTTGGTAATGGTTTTTGGAACCAAAAATGCTGCTTGGGAAGGGCGCGGAAAAACTCTTTCCGTGCACACGGTGGTCAAAACTTAAGTATAGGACGAACAAAAATGCCAACCAAAACTGATAGCATATTTTGATTATAGACACTTTTGGTAACACTAACATGTATTTATCAAAATCCCAGCTGATCCTATTTTAAAGTTTTGCAAACTTGTTTGTTTTTCTATTTCTATATATTATTTTGCAATTATTGTACTAAAACTGTACAATTTTAATAAAATTAAGCAAAATAATAAACTTTGTATCATTTAAATTACTTTACTCCCCAATATTAATTTTTCACCTATTATTTTTTACCACTCAAAACAGAACATAACAAAAAAAACGAAGATTGATATCTTAAATATTTTTTATAACAAAAAATACTGGAAGTTTGTCTATGAAATAATTACAACTTGCAAATTTTGTAAAACAATAATTAAGGTGCTTATGAAAAAAATTTCTATACGTTATAATTTATAACGCAAGTGACATTTTGCTTTAGTTGTTTATTTAATGTATACTTTATAAAGTTAAAAATAGTATTTTAAAATGAAAATTAAACCGAAATGCAAGTTAAGCCATGAAGAAAATCGAAAGAAGGTATGTGCTGGCTGTGAAGACAAAATTGTTTTTGGTAATCGAAAAACTCAGAGTTTAGGGTTTCTGAGAAAACATAAAAATTACTGCAGACTTTTTCAAACGAACACTTTAACTTAAGTGATTCAAAATTACCTACTTCAATACGGTAAAAACGGTATTTTTCCATAGCCACAATTGCCAAATTTTCAAAATTTAGAAATTGCTAGAGAATTTCGCGGCAGCCAAGAATGTATGTGCTTTACCTGCAAAATGGCAAGATATAAAGGGCATAAAAAATTATTAAGGGAAGAGGACGGACGAACGAACTAAAGTTTTGATATGCTCTTCCTTTCTAGGGGATATCGCTAGATGTAAGAAGCATGTTTGTACAGAGACTGAAGAATTTAAAAATACTGTTTCCATGTTAAAATAAATTCCATGTAAAACCCAAGAAAAAGTTTTACTGAAAATTTAAGGCAAGCAGTAATCGATTTTGCTTCAAAGAATCTTTAGTTTTTTATTAGTTTTGTATTAGATACCTTAAAACAATAAATAAGATATTGCAAACTGTATTTTACATTATTTTGTATTTATAATGTAATTTATCCATATTTCAGTCATGTATCTGCCAAATTTTTAAAAACATTTGATAATGGTACTAGAGTATTTTATCGAAATGGCATAAACAATTTTAAAATACTAAGAAATATGCAAAACTGTAATAAAGGATCAGCTGGGATTTTGATAAATAAATTTTTGTGTTACCAAAAGAGTCTATAATCAGATTATGCTATCAGTTTTGGTTGGCATTTTTGTTCGTCCTATACTTTAGTTTTGACCACCGTGTGCAGCATATACAGGGTGTTATGTAATTAATGTTATATATTAAAATGGGTTGTTCCTTAGGGTCCATAAAGAAGCACCTGAAACTTTTTTTTTCTAAATTCCAAAGTATAAAAATAATTTATAATAACCTTTATTCTACCAAAAAGTACGCCACTGATCGACTAGGAACTTTAGGTTAATCTGGTGGATTTATTATGTTATGGTTGGTAACCACAGTGTTTCCAAAATCTCTCAAAAAAGTTGACAAACATTGTTTAAATTTAGCTTAATTACAAAAATGACAAAATTAACAATGCAAATTGTCAATTTGGCGTTTTTATTAATTGTTGGTTATTTCATTTTTGTACTGAAGGTAAATTCAAACAAAATCTGCCAACTTTTATGACATAATCTAGTGCATTTCTTTTAAATTTTAGGTTATGTTTTCAAATTGTGAATATCTTAACTAAGGGAAGTGCTTTTGGATTTATTTACACAAATTAAATGTTTAAAGTTTAACCTGTGAACTGGTCCCAATTTCATCTGAGTAAACAGAGAAAAAACTGATGAAAAAATTAATTTTGTGGTTATGGATTTCAAATTTCAAAGGTACTAAATTTTCTAATCATTGCTTAAGCTAATAGCTGGATCAGTAAATAAATACAGAAGGGTATTAGAGCTTTAAGGGCATAAAACTTTTGTATTTATTGAGTTTTTATTTATTTTTTGCAAGAAAAATTTTTAGTAACAATTTTTTACATCTGGCAACGCATAGCTACTTTGTTGGTTGGTATCTATGTACTCACAAAATACAGGTGTGCAGAGATAAACAAGTGTGTAACCAGTGGCGTATCACAAAAAATATAAAAAACTTATAAAGTATATTTTTTCTTTATCTTTGGAAAAATGTTTTTTTAAATATTTTTCCTTTATTCCTTATGTCAAAAGGTATTCAGTATTTTAATATATAACATTAATTACATAACACCCTGTAGAAAATATGTACTTACCGTGTCGGTGGCAAGCTGCCAGCCGTCTGGGTTCATGGAGGGCATGATGTGGATGCGAGTGATGTCGATCAGCTCCTGAATTTCCTGATTCCCAGCCCTGTACTGCTCGCAGAGATAATCGGCGAGCTGTAATAGCAATTCCCTGCCCAGCACTTCGTTGCCGTGCATGTTGCCGATATATTTGAACTCGGGTTTTACTAAAATATATTTATTACACTGTTACAAAAATCAGATTTGTTAACATTATTTTCGAAAATTTTAACATATTTTTTTGTAGGAAAATAGTTACCTTAAAGTCAAATCATTAGATGACGCTGTATACAATTATAAATATCTCAGTCGGTAATAATATAGAACTACTTTATTTTGGGTCCAATATAGGACAAAAAAGTTCGCACGTTACTTTGGTGGTAAGATTTTTGTTTTTTTGTTAAGAGCAGGGCTGTGTTTAAATTACAATAAAAAATATTTCCAAAAAGTGTACAGATCAGTGTGTGGTATAAATGTGTTCCTCATGGTTTAAACATTGTCACTTTAATGCGTTTTAATTTTAGTTCTGAAAACAAACAGTAAAATGCCCAGTGTCCAATTACTGGTTGGTAAAAAATGTAAATTTCTATTATTGGACATATGTCCCATATCATACTCTATTTGTATCCAAAACAATTCTTTTGTAAAATTCTCCCTTGAATCCGAAAACACCCTCAAAAACTATAAAAGTTAAGCAGTTTTTGAGATATAGTCAATTCCATATTATATGTAAAATTGATTATATTTCAAAAACTGTTATACTTTTATAACTTTTGACGACATTTTCGGATTCAGCGAATAATATTTCATAGGAATTGACTGTCTAAATGTCCTGGATACAAATTGCTGTTGACGAGAATTATTAGTGGCTGCTTTTTCGCTATGACATTTTTGACTAATTCATTTTTAGAGAGTAAGTAATTTAGTGATTTCTTCGTCACAGGACATCTTGCAGAATAACAGTGATTTAAATACAGTGCATGATAGAGAACATAAAAAAGTAATGGCAACAAAATTAATAAATTCGGAAAATACTTTTATCATACCACCCGAAAAAATATTAGATATATATAAATCATCCTGTTCCGGCCTAAACATTATAAATGCTTCACAAACTAGAGATACCACACTTAATGATATTTGCAACAAACTATTTCAGAAGTCATACCAAGGAATTAGTAGTTACCTTCAGAATCCAGAAAAGGGATGAGGAATCCGAGAAAGAAATATATGAATTATATGATATTTACAAAAACGAAATAAATAAAATTACCTAAAACAGCAGTTTATCTTTAAAAAATATTTAACAATTTGTTATTTGATGTAAAGTTGTTATGTTTATATAAAAATTGTATATCCAATATATGGACATAGTTATAACTATGTCCATGTATCCAATTACTATATAAAATGTCCAATTACTATACTTTTTTGCATGTTTTTATAAAACTATTATTAAAAATTCAAATATTCTTATTTTTAAGTAAACGTAAATAAAGTTTAAACAAACAAACTATCCTTTTTATATATTTATAAGAAAAAAACTAAAATCTTTAAAACAACGGCATATATAAATTTTAAATAAATTATATTCCTTAAGAGTCCAATAATGATGTGGTTTACCTTACCTATTTAACGAGTTTGCGAATTGTGAAGTATTTGAAATAAGATGACATCACTGGTTTTCAAACTGAAATTAGGGGATACAGTGAAGTGGGTCCAAGAATTACTTTTGGCTCCACAAAATGGTTTGTAAAAATCTACAAAATGTTTTTTTATAATTACAAACTACTTATTCAATTAGTTAACAGATTACAGTTGGTTGCAAACCTAACATAAAGTTATGTGGACCTGGATTAACATAAGGAATATTTTATTACTTTGTACTGTCAGAACTTTTAATCTGTCAGACGGGTTTAACCTCACTTTTTTCCAACCTGACATCTGTTTGTAACCTCACGTTTTCTCAATTTAATGCACTAGTAAATTAAGTAACTTGATATTAAATTTTGAAGTAGAGGACTTTAATAAAACAATTAATGCTTATTATATTTCGTAATATTGCTTTCGCATACTTGCGTCATAACTGATATAAAATCAATATCCACGGTAAATAAATTTTTTAATAAAAATAGATTGTGGGTGCCATTTATACACCATTTACTATTGATTTTATTATTAATTGTTTAGGTATTATTTTTATTAAAATATTCTAGCGATTTTATGAATGTTGATGATTATTTTTATAAGCTTCTAACCTTGCCATGCTAAGTATATCATTTGTAACTAAAGTAGGTACTAAAGTATTTTAAAAATTACAAGGATGATTCATAAATTACAAAAGTAGGTGAATATTGTTGAAATTTTTAAATTATTTATTATGTCATTCAATAAAAATTAAGGTTTTCTAATAATAATAATAATAATAATAAAGAAATATTAAAAATTTAAAATGGTACCTATAATTTGGATTTTTTAAATGAAATTTGAAATTTGTCGATTATCTGTGGTAAATAATAAATTGCACCAATTAAATTTATATTATATATATTGGGGGCCCCATGGGGCCCGTACGGCCGAGCAAAAAATTATCTCGTCGTAACTTTGTAGGTATACCCTAAAAAACCCTAAAAAATACAATTTTAACATTTTTGCCTCCAACTTGTCCAACTTTTTTTAACGCCCTGTAACTTCTACAAATTTTATCTTATTTTTATGAAAATTTCAGGGTTTACCAACAAAACCACGCTCTATCTTTTGATGACATTCTAAAAGTCGCATTTTTTTTGGTATACCCTGCAGTTATCACTCAAATATGACAAAAATTTCAGGTAATATTTTGGGCTTTAATTTTGTTGAACTTTCTAAAAAGCTCCACAACCTTCACAATTTTAGTCAAAATTTAATACATTACAGATGGTGTATGCTCTTTCTTTCAATGATGTTTTTAAAGTCTTAACTTTGTCGGTATACCCTAAAAACAAGTTTTGACGAAATTTACTATTTTCCCATTTTGGCCTCCCAACGTGTACAACTTTTTTAAACGCTTTGTAACTTCTACAAATTTTATTTGATTTTTGTGAAAATTTTAGGGTATACCAACAAAACCACGCTCTATCCTTTGATAACATTCTAAAAGTCGCATTTTTGTTGGTATACCCTGCAGTCATCACTCAAATATGACAAAAATTTCAGGTTATAATTTGGATGTTAATTTTGTTAAATTTTCTTAAAGGCTTTAAATTAAAGCTCCATAACCTTTACAATTTTAATCATAATTTAATTATTTCGGAAGGTTTACCTACTAAGAAAAGTACGCTCTTTCTTTCGATGACATTTTTACAGTTCGTAACTTTGTCGGTATACCCTACTTTGAAGAAATATACAATTTTAACATTTTCCCCCCAACTTGTCCAACTTTTTTTAACGCCCTGTAACGTCTACAAATTTTATCGGATATTTATGAAAATAAAAAGGGTATACTAACAAAACCACGCTTTATCCTTTGAAGATATTCTTAAAGTTGCATTTTTGTTGGTATACCCTGCTATCCTCACTCAAATATGACAAAAATTTCAAGTAATATTTTGGATGTTAATTTTGTTAAACTTTCTTAAAAGCTCCATAACCTTTACAATTTTAATCAAAATTTAATTAATTTCGGAAGGTATACTAAGAAAAGTACGCTCTTTCTTTCGATGACATTTTTATAGGTTGTAACTTTGTCGGTATACCCTAAAAAAATACAGTTTTGACGAAATTTACAATTTTACCATTTTGGCCACCCAACGTGTACAACTTTTTTAAACGCTTTGTAACTTCTACGAATTTTATTTTATTTTTGTGAAAATTTCAGGGTATACCAACAAAAACACGCTCTATCCTTTGATAACATTCTAAAAGTCGCACTTTTGTTGGTATACCCTGCAGTCATCACTCAAATATGACATACATTTCAAGTAATATTTTGGGCGATAATTTTGTTAAACTTTTTAAAAAGCTCCACAACCTTTACAATTTTGGTCAAAATTTAATTAATTTCGGATGGTGTACTAAGAAAAGTACGCTCTTTCTTTCGATGACATTTTTACAGGTAACTTTGTCGGTATACCCTAAAAAAATACAGTTTTGACGAAATTTACAATTTTACCATTTTGGCCACCCAACGTGTACAACTTTTTTAAACGCTTTGTAACTTCTACGAATTTTATTTTATTTTTGTGAAAATTTCAGGGTATACCAACAAAAACACGCTCTATCCTTTGATAACATTCTAAAAGTCGCACTTTTGTTGGTATACCCTGCAGTCATCACTCAAATATGACATACATTTCAGGTAATATTTTGGGCGATAATTTTGTTAAACTTTCTAAAAAGCTCCACAACCTTTACAATTTTGGTCAAAATTTAATTAATTTCGGATGGTGTACTAAGAAAAGTACGCTCTTTCTTTCGATGACATTTTTACAGGTCGTAACTTTGTCGGTATACCCTAAAAAAATACAGTTTTGACGAAATTTACAATTTTACCATTTTGGCTCCCAACGTGTACAACTTTTTTAAACGCTTTGTAACTTCTACAAATTTTATTTTATTTTTGTGAAAATTTCAGGGTATACCAACAAAAACACGCTCTATCCTTTGATAACATTCTAAAAGTCGCACTTTTGTTGGTATACCCTGCAGTCATCACTCAAATATGACATACATTTCAGGTAATATTTTGGGCGATAATTTTGTTAAACTTTCTAAAAAGCTCCACAACCTTTACAATTTTGGTCAAAATTTAATTAATTTCGGATGGTGTACTAAGAAAAGTACGCTCTTTCTTTCGATGACATTTTTACAGGTAACTTTGTCGGTATACCCTAAAAAAATACAGTTTTGACGAAATTTACAATTTTACCATTTTGGCCCCCAACGTGTACAACTTTTTTAAACGCTTTGTAACTTCTACAAATTTTATTTTATTTTTGTGAAAATTTCAGGGTATACCAACAAAAACACGCTCTATCCTTTGATAACATTCTAAAAGTCGCATTTTTGTTGGTATACCCTGCAGTCATCACTCAAATATGACATACATTTCAGGTAATATTTTGGGCGATAATTTTGTTAAACTTTCTAAAAAGCTCCACAACCTTTACAATTTTGGTCAAAATTTAATTAATTTCGGAAGGTGTACTAAGAAAAGTACGCTCTTTCTTTCGATGATATTTTTATAGGTCGTAACATTGTCGGTATACCCTAAAAAAATACAGTTTTAACGAAATTTACAATTTTACCATTTTGCCCCTCCAATGTGTACAACTTTTTTAAACGCTCTGTAACTTCCACAAACTTTATTTGATTTTTGTGGAAATTTTAGGGCACACCAACAAAACCACGCTCTATCCTTTAATGACATTCTAAAAGTCGCATTTTTGTTGGTATACCCTGCAATTATCACTTAAATATGAAAAAATTTTCAAGAATATTTTGGATGTTAATTTTTTTAAACTTTCTTAAAAGCTCCATTACATTTACAATTTTTGTGAAAATTTAATAAATTTCAGGTGGTTTAGTAAGAAAAGTACGCTCTTTCTTTGGTGCCATTTTTAAAGTCGTAACTTTGTTGGTATACCCTAAAAAACTACAGCTTTGAAGAAATATACAATTTTAACATTTTTGCTTCCAACGTGTCCAACTTTTTTAAACGCTCTGTAACTTCTGCACATTTTAACTGAATTTTATGAAAGTTTCAGGGTATACCAACAAAACCACGCTCTATCGTTTGATGACATTCTAAAAGTCGCAGTTTTGTTGGTATACCCGGTATCATCACTCAAAACTGACATAAACTTCAAGTAATGTTTGGGACTAAAAGTTTTTCTATGGTTGGTATGTAGTATGTAAACATTTTTGTCACATGGTTTACTACAAATTACATATTGTCGATGTCATTGTTTGCGTTTTTGGCAGAATCAGAACATATGTTTGATATTAAAATGGTACATCTATTCTTCTAATATTAAAGCAATATATTATATGAAACGAGCATATGGACTTACGTATCTCATGGTGTCCGGGTTTGGTGGAAAACTCGATGACGTACAACGGAACTCCGAGGACGGAAGTCTCGCTCAAAGTGTAGATTCTGGTGATGTTGTCGCATCTGGAACTCACACTCCTCAAGACGTTCAGCACTTCCTCGTTGTTGTGGTGTTTGTTTTGGAATTGGTGCGTGCCTGCGACCAGCAGCAGCACAACCAAACAAATTGCGTGCAACATGCCGATTGTTGCCCGATTGATTATCGCAGGCGGCTGGTCGTCGTCGATGTAACAGGCGGCGTCGAAGGACGTCACGGCGCCGACGCCGGCGCCTTGCGACCGCCGTTCTCGCGCGCAATTTTCTGCTAGGACTTTGACAGTGGAAAGTTTGGGGTGCGCTCGGCAAATGCCTTAAATGAGTTATAAAAAAGTCAAAAAGGTGACATTAATAATTTTATTCATAATTTAAAGTATATATGGGTGAATATCCAAAACGGGGATAAATTGGGGTGGTAAAAAAATAAAAAGCAAAGATCAATAAAACACTAGCAAAATAATACCTCAATGTGTATTTCTTAATAACATAAAGTAATTTCAAGGCGGCTATAAATTAAACTTAATATATACATATAGTTATAATAATAATACTATTAGAGAATTTTTTTAAAGAAAAAAACTTATATGAGCTAAGAGTTTAGGGCAATAATAAGAAAGTAAACAACTCCATGGACATACCTTTTAACTCCATGGAGTTGATGTCCATGGAGTTGATGTTTTTATAGTTAAAGTCACAAACTTTAGAAAATGGTACATAATGTATCTTTAGTAAACTGTAATTTAAGCAAAGCATATTTGGTTATTTCACCTGGAGAAAGTTTAAATTTCAATTGTATTTAAATCCCTTTGTTATTAAAGACATGGAGTTGATCTTTAATAAAAATACTTACCCGTTTTTTCGCAAATAATTGTTCTTTATAAATTTTTATTAAATATTACACCCCCTTTGCCTTGCTTATCAACACTAAATCACTCAAACGACGAAGTCTTCAAACATTACTAAAATACGTTTTATACAGGGGATTTATCATATATTAAAAGACTGCAAATGGTGTCTCATGCTTTATTCGACATTTTGGGTTAAAATATCAATAAGTTTGCTTTTGGTTGTGTTTTTTTTATACATTCCAAATTAGAGGAAATGCAATATGAAAGAATCATTTCACAATTGCATCTAGTCTAATAGTATATGGATGATTTGTTGTCCCTACGCTAGGTGGTGACAGTCCATGGAGTTGACTTTAAAGCGTTTAAGCAAATTCAAATTAATAAAATAAATAATGTTTTATTTTTTTGGTTAAGAACGTTCTACTGCTAGACATAAACTGTCTATTGTAGTGTTATTTAAATGCTAACTACTTTCATTAGTATATTTTATTTAAGAGTTTCAGCATATTTGCTCCGTTCTGGAGAATCACCCATATAATAATATATGAGTCATTCCAAATAAACACACCAAATGGGGTGCGCTGCTTGATTTTTTATTTTGATTTAAAAAATTGAGGATGATCTTTTAGCACGGTGTGCCTGAACGAAGTTTAAGTCACATAAAAATGACGCCAAAAACTGATTGCAGTTTCTTGTTCGGGACCCTTTTTGTGACTTAAAAATGATATTTACCAAAATCCTAGCTGATCCTCTTTTCGAAATTTTTTGAAAATTTATGATTTTTTTTAAATTTTTGTTTATTTCAAAGTCTACCTTTGTGCTCAGTATGAAAACAGTATTCTCCAAGTCTCGTTAACAATATACAGAGTACACATTTGTACACCGATTTTTATAAAATTAGAGTATATTATTGAGGAGACTTAAAAAATACTTTTTAATACTGTTTACATAATTTGATATATACAGGGTGAGCCAAAAATCGCTTATTTTTAATAAAGCAAAAGCGTAAATTCATGATTTTGGCATAACACGCAAAACAGATGTATCATCATTTTTTTTAGATATTTCTACGTTTATTAAGTTACAAAAATGGCATTCTTATTAACCTTTTATTAAAAAAATATATTTTTAATAAAATTAAATAAAATAACGCTTAGAGAATATTTAAAATGTTGTTTAATTTAGGCTTTTTAGAAGTTTTCAATTTTGAACGAAAAACTGGTTAAAGTTTTTTGTTCGGCACTCTTTGGAGATTTAAAAACGATATTTACCAAAATTCCAACTGCTTTTCTTTAAATTTGTTAAAAAATCATTTTTTTTTTAATTATTTGTTTATCGCAAAGTCTACCTTTGCCAGAGTACACATTTGTACACCGATTTTTATTGATTGCAGTTTCTTGTTCGGGACCCTTTGGTAACTTTAAAATGATATTTACCAAAATCCTAGCTGCTCCTCTTTTCGAAATTTTTTGAAAATTCTTAATTTTTTTTTTTAATTTTTGTTTATCTTACCTTTGACAGAGTACACATTTGTACACCGATCTTTATAATATTGGAGTATATACCTAATATACTCCAATATTATAAAGATCGGTGTACAAATGTGTACTCTGTATATTGTTAACGAGACTTGGAGAATACTGTTTTCATACTGAGCACATCATTAGATTTATACAGGGTTAGCCAAAAATCACGTTTTTATATAGTAAAAAGCATAATGCACAAAACAGATTTATCTCCAAAAAAAATTATTTTATTTAATTTTATTCAAAATCAATTTTTCTTATAAAGTCTTGATAAGAATCCCATTTTGTAGCCTGATAAACATAAAAATATCTAAAAAAAACATGGCTGGGTATATATCTTTTTTGCGTGTTATGCCAAAATCATGAATTTACGCTTTTGCTTTATTAAAAGAAGCAATTTTTGACTAACCCTGTATATATAAAATGATGTGCACAGTATAAACAGTATTCTCAAAATCTCCTTAACAATATACTCCAATATTATAAAATCGGTGTACAAATGTGTACTCTGTCAAAGGTAGACATTAAAATAAACAAAACTTAAAAAAAAATCATGAATTTTCAAAAAATTTCGAAAAGAGGAGCAGCTAGGATTTTGGTAAATATCATTTTTAAGTCACCAAAGGGTCCCGAACAAGAAACTGCAATCAGTTTTTGGCGGCATTTTTATGTGACCTAAACTTCGTTCAGGCACACCACCGTGTTAGGTATCAAATATGAAAATCCGTTGTCGTTTTAATTTTTAGATTCTTTACTTTTAATCGGCACCCTTTAGAAATTTAAAATCGTGTCAATTTCTTACTCTCTTATAGTGGGCCAGAACTTTTTTCTGTGACCAATATTGAAATGATTTTTATTTTGTTTTACTGTTCAGTAAGTGTGTTTTCGATATAAATTATTATTATCCAATTAGTTAATCTCATAAAAGAATGGTAAACCACTAAACTTTCATGATAATTTGCCAATTTTTGTGATTTTTGTCTGGCTCCTGTGCCTATTCTACTAAATCTAGAAAGTTATTTTTTTTTTTCAGGTATCAAGTACTTATAGGTACAATAGAAAACGTAAACGCACTCTGATATGTGAGACTATCATTTTCTTTATTAAAAAAATTATTGAAACTTGGTAATTCTTAAAATTAGTCAATTTTGCCCTCAGAAATCATTATGTTGAGGAAAAATAAAAATCTGAAACTTTCAGGAAATGTAGTCCCCACCTTCATCTTTTCAGTCCAGTTAGTCTTATTTTGTTATTTTTATTCCTTTAAAAGATATATTAATTTTTTTAATACCCGTTTAGTAGCGATATTGTTAGTTTTATTTATAATTTAAAATTTATATGGCTTTCATGTTTAGTGGAGAAGTGTCAGAACTGTCAAAAATATTTCATAAATATTATTTGTGCGTATTTCTTTGGTAAATTTTGTATATAACATAATATGTCATATTAAACTTTTTAAAATCACCAAAGGAATACCACAAATAATAATTATGAAATATTTTTGACAGTTGATCAATATACATTGATATATTTGGTAGTTATGTTATATTTTATGTATTGTATAATCATATATATGTATATATATTTAGGTAACTGGTTAACATGTATATATATTTAGGTAACTGGTTAACATGTTATAATAAAGGGGTTTATTTGAAATATTTTTTGGTTTTTGCCTATTTCTAACAATTTAAAACTTCTCAGAACTTGAATATTTTCTATGAGAAAGAGGTACAAAATTATGATATGTTCTTGCATTTTTAATTGCAATTAAATTCATGAATCTCGAACACTCCGTCATTTATTACACTTGCAAACTTTTTGAAATCACAATTTAAATACGCACAAATAATATTTATGAAATATTTTTGACAGTTCTGACATTTCTCTATCAAACATGAATTGACCAAGTCAAAGCCATCTAAATTTTAAATTATAAATAAAACTAACAATATCGCTTCTTAACTGCATTAAAAAAATTATTTTATCTTTTACATGGATAAAATAACAAAACAAGACTAACTAGACTGAAAAGATGAAGGTGGGGACTACATTTCCTGAAAGTTTCCATTTTTTATTTTTTCCTTAACGTAATGATTTCTGAGGGCAAAATTGGCTAATTTTGAAAATTATCAAGTTTCAATAATTTTTTTAATAAAGAAAATGATAGTCTAGAAACTTAAAATAATAGTTAAGTTTTCTATTGTATAAGTACTTGATACCTGAAAAAAGCAACTTTCTAGATTTAGCAGAATAGGCACAGGAGCCAGACAAAAATCACAAACATTGGCAAATTATTAGAAATCTTTAGTGGTTTACCATTCTTTTATGAGATGAACTAATTAGATAATAATAATTAATATTGAAAATATACTTACTAGGCAGTAAAATAAAATTACAATCATTTCAATAATTGCCACAGAAAAAAGTCTTAGCCTCTTATAAGAGAGTAAGAAAATGACACGATTTCAGGTTTCTAAAGTAGTCCGGTCAAATTAGACAAAAAAATAACAGTGAAGGTACATAAATTTACAACAAGCTGAAAATCAGTAAAATTGTTCAGAATATAATTATAAATAAAATTTTAAAGTTCCCCATCATTCCCCTGTATGGAAAAATTTTTATTCAAGGTCAAAGGTCAAAAAAATTAGTTTTTCGCGATTTTTATCAAAACGGTAAGTTTTATCATAAAAATACCCGAAACAAAATTGTAGATAATAAAATTATCTATAAAAAATGTATTAATACTTTTTTTCCTACGAGCCACCGTTTCTGAGATATAACGATTCGAAAAGTTGTAAAAGTTGTAATCGTCATAATATGCACGCCACGTATCTCTAGAGTTGTAATATATGTTAAAATATTTTTCTATAGGTCATTTTAACTTACACTTAAAATTTGTCACCTGTCATCTGTCACCTGTCATTTGTCCCTGTCTTATGCCACCTGTCATTTGCCACCTTATCGATTTGATTTCGAGGATTTTAATTGGTTAACTTTTTTAAATACCCAACAAAAATTAAACGGGCTTCTGGCCGATTAGTTTTTATTCGATGAAGCTCATCTTTTAGTATGTCAAACTTTGGTCTTTTTCCCGTCGATTCGTGTATTTCGTTCGGCCAATTTCGAAAATTTCTCTCGACCTAAAAAACGTTTAAAAATTTTTCGAAAAAAATAAAAAAAGAACGCTGTTCGAAAAGTTGCCGGCGTATCCGGCCCGTTTGCAATATTTATTTTTTCCGTTGTCTGTATATCCTCTTTTTCTAAGCGCCGTAGCTCGGAGGCCGTTGAAGGTTGAAATTTGCATCCTTTTTTTCTGCCCACGAGACCTATCCGCGGACCAAATTTTTCCGGTGTCGAAATTTTTCGTCCAAACTCGAGGAAAAGGGTCTTCGGGACAAGAAGTTATCGGCATTCAATTTCTTCTTTCTATATACGGAGCTCCTAAAAAAACTACCTGCTTTGATAAGTATCGATATGCATGTTTCGTTAAAAATTCTAAAAGTAAAAAACAAGTTCAATTAGCTTGTCTTCCTCCAACCTCAGTTGCTGCTCATCAACATCTTTTTCGGGTATAATACCATGTTCAAGTGTGGCTTGGTTATTAGCTAGACCCTACAGACTAGGGTTGGAAGTTGGTCAACAACACATTAGAACCAGTTCAAACTTTACTCCCACCTGCGCCGGAAAAACTGCTGAACACAATTTTTTGCAACTGCAAAAAGGGATGCAGTGCTAAATGTGGTTGCAAAAAAGTCGGACTGTTTTATTCTCTGGCATGTACGAATTGTCAAGGCCGGTCGTGCTCTAATGTTGAATCACCAACAGTGGAGGATTCATTTAATTCCAACGAGGTGAGATGCGATACATCGCTATTGACGCAATTTACTTGAACCCAGGATGAAGATGAAGAAGAAGAACAACAAGAAGAAGAACAAAAACAAGAAGAAGATCAAGAAGAACAAGAAAAAGAATTTAAATGTTACGAATCAGACGAATAAACTTCAGTACTTTTTTTAAATTTACATCGCTATTATCTTTTCCAATCATTGCTAATTTCCGTTATTTTGCAATAGTTTCAAATTAAACAGAATCACAAGTGACCCGTGAAATAGGCCTACTGGGGAAACCACGTTTAAAAACGCGCTTAGTAAACTACCTCATAGGTGGCGTGGAAACGTGTGCATATTATGGCGATTATAACTTTTACAACTTTTCGAATCGTTATATCTCAGAAACGGTGGCTCGTAGAAAAAAAGTATTGATACATTTTTTATAGATTATTTTATGATCTACAATTTTTGTCTGGTGTATTTTTATGATAAAACTTACCGTTTTGCTGAAAATCGCGAAAAATCATTTTTTTGACCTTTGACCTTGAATAAAAATTTTTCCATACAGGGGAATGATGGGGAACTTTAAAATTTTATTAATAATTATATTCTGAACAATTTTACTGATTTTCAGCTTGTTGTAAATTTATGTACCTTCGAATGTCTAGATTGACCGGACTAAAAGGGTGCCGATTAAAAATAAAGCAACTAAAAATTAAAACGGCAACGGTTTTTCATATGATACCTAAAAGATCATCCTCAAATTTTTTCATTAAAATAAAAAATCATGCAGCGCACTTTTAAATTTTTGGTGTTTTCATTTGGATTGACTCATATATAAAAGGTTAAGTAAAAGTCATTGATGAAAAAACAGCTTTTTTATGATTTCATTTGAATAAAAATAATCAAATATCCAAATATCGAGGCCGCAATCTAAAAAAAAATATGTTAGCAACTCTGATTTAGAATTCTAAAATGTCCACTATAACCTTTTGAATTAGGGACCAATCAACATCAAACATTCCACAAGCGGTAAATTTTGTCTCGTCCAGCATATTTTGCAAATAGAATAATTCCCTCTAAAAATAACAGATATTAGAGCAATTATTTTCTCACGTTGTCAATAAACTGCTAAATTTTTAAATCTAACCTGAAATAACATAATCATAATCATAATCATTCTTTTTTACTTGGAAATTTAATATCACTTTAACATTTCAGAATAAACTTAAAACTTAATGCAAAAGTTTTATATCTATATTTGCCCACAATGAATTAAAAATATCACATGCAACGAATTTTAAACTTATAAGTATTTATAAGTAGAAATAAAAGTTGCCAATGTTTCTTTCCCACTTAAAAATTGAGCGAATTAAAAATATTGCTTGAGATTTTTAATTAAATTACAAATATTGCTTTGATATTTTTAATTCATTTAATGTTCAGGCTTGCAACAAATTGGGGCATTTAATCTTTTATTTTCAGTTAAAAAATAAATTGATATTTAAAATTGAATAAACAAAATGAAACGATATGTTTAATTAAATGAATTACCAAGTGGAAAAAGAATGTTTGTAATTTTTATTTCAACATAATGGAAATTTGCCCAATATTGTTCGAGATTTTTAATTTAATTTCAAATATCGAATAAGATTTTTATTTCCGAATTAAAAATCTCATTCGATATTTAAAATTAAATTATCAAAACTGATATTTTTAATTTTTAGGATTTTTTTATTTTATTTAATATTACTATAGGAAATAAAATAAAAAAGTAGGGTAGACTGACAAAATTACGATGTATCCTTTGATGACATTCTAAAGGTCGCATTATTGTTGGTATACCCTGCTATCATCACTTAAATATGACAAAAATTTAAAGTAATATGTTGGACGATAATTTTGTTAAACTTTCTTAAAAGCTCCACAACCTTTACATTTTTTTTTAATTTAATTAATTTCAGATGGTGTACTAAGAAAAGTACGCTCTTTGTTTTAATGATATTTTTAAAGTCGTAACTTTGTTGGTATACCCTAAATACTACAGCTTTGACAAAATATGTAACATAAACATTTTTGCCAAACGTGCACATAAAAAAATCTAATATAGTACCGCTACCATTAAATGCATTAAAATTGAAGCAATCTAAATTGTTATTTGCTCAATTAATTACTATTAAACCAAAATAGAGAAACATTTTGCCTAAATGTCAAAGAATTGATTGCGTTAAATGTAGTACCTAACGTTATTAAATAAATCAAATTAGTATTTAATGCAATAACATTTTAACATAAAATGAAAATAAATAAGGTGTGTTCAGAAAATATCGGGAATTTTCGTTTTTTGAAACAAATATTTATTTATTCGTCTACATTATAATGTTGTCGCCTTCAAAATAGTCCCCATTATATTATTATTATTATGCACATGTGCCAGCTCTTCTTTCAATACTCGAAACACTTCTAAAACTGGATCTTTGGGATAGCCTTTAGTTCTTTCAGCGATGCGCTTTTAATGTCATCTATGCTTGCAAAACGACGGTCCTTTAAGGTTCTCTTTATTTTTGGAATTAGGAAAAAGTCAGACAGAGGCATGTCTGGCGAATATGGGGCATCATTACAGTATTGTTTTTGGCCAAAAATTTAGTTCAAAATTTAACAATTTTAGAACAAATTTTTCTGCCACGCGTTTCATACCCAAAACATTCGAAAAAATTTCAACATCATCCAACCAACATCATCAGCGACTTCTCTGATAATTTATAACCATTTCTTCCACTTTTTCCATGGAAAAAGTGCATGTTTTTATCGGTTGTTAATGTGCTTGTGCGTTCGGGGCGTTCGTCATCTTCAACGTCTTCACGGCCATCTTGGAAACTCTTATACCACTTGTAAACTTTTGTTTTACTTTTAGCAGACTCACTATAGGCCTTAGTTAACATTTTACAGAATTTATTTCATTTTTTAAGCAAAATTGAATACAAATTCTTTGATCCATTTAAATATTTCTTTTAACGAACGAAAAATCGCCGAGCTCATAAAATACGTCTAACCTAGCGGCTGCCACAGACAAAGTAAACAATGAAAACAGCTAAAGTTTTTATCTTACTTCGGGTTATATGTATACCAACATAATAAAGAAAATTTTATGACAACCGGACCCTCCGAACCCGCGTAATTTAACAATTCCCGTTATTTTCTGAACACACCTCGTATACAATTTTAACATTTTCACCCAACATGTTCAACTTTTTTAAACGCTCTGCTATTGTTATTTTACCTGTTTATAATTTTTAACTAATTCCGGAGTCTCAATTGCATTTGGTTCCCCAAAACAGTATTTTATTCGTTTTGTCTAAAACATACATAACTTCTTACAAAAATATTACTATGAATTTTAGGGTAGACTACAATAATTGTGTGTAGAACTTTTTTTTATTTATTTAACTCACCCTTTCCTCCAATTGGTCCTGAATGCATCTTACATTCTTATTTACCTGAAAATAAGTTTTCAAAAAAATATATATTTTATTTAAACTGAAATATCTAATAATTATTATTATATTTAATCCAAAGTTTCCACGGTGGTCAAAACTTAAGTATAGGACGAACAAAAATGCCAACCAAAACTGATAGCATATTTTGATTATAGACCCTTTTGGTAACACTAACATGTATTTATCAAAATCCCAGCTGATCCTATTTTAAAGTTTTGCAAACTTGTTTGTTTTTCTATTTCTATATATTATTTTGCAATTATTGTACTAAAACTACCTGTACAATTTTAATAAAATTAAGCAAAATAATAAACTTTGTATCATTTAAATTACTTTACTCCCCAGTATTAATTTATTGAGTCACCTATTATTTTTTACCACTCAAAACAAATATAACAAAAAAAACCAAGATTTATATCTTAAATATTTTTTAAAACAAAAAGTACTGGAAGTTTGTCTATGAAATAATTACAACTTGCAAATTTTGTAAAACAGTAATTAAGGTGGTTATGAAAAAAATTGCTATACGTTATAACGCAAGTGCTTTAGTTGTTTATTTAATGTATACTTTATAAAGTTAAAAATAGTATTTTAAAATGAAAATTAAACCGAAATTCAAGTTAAGCCATGAAGAAAATCGAAAGAAGGTATGTGCTGGCTGTGGAGACAAAATTGTTTTTGGTAATCGAAAAATTCAGAGTTTAGGGTTTCTGAGAAAATATAAAAAATACTGCAGACTTTTTCAAACGAACACTTTAACTTAAGTGATTCAAAATTACCTACTTCAATATGGTAAAAACGGTATTTTTGAATAGCCACAATTGCCAAATCTTCAAAATTTAGAAATTGCTAGAGAATTTCGCGGCAGCCAAGAATGTATGTGCTTTATTTGCAAAATGGCAAGATATAAAGGGCATAAAAAATTATTAAGGGAAGAGGACGGACGAACGAACTAAAGTTTTGATATGCCCTTCCTTTCTAGGGGATATCGCTAGATGTAAGAAGCATGTTTGTACAGAGACTGAAGAATTTAAAAATAGGTACTGTTTTCATGTTAAAAACAATTCCATGTAAAACCCAAGAAAAAGTTTTACTGAAAATTTAAGGCAAGCAGTAATCAATTTTGCTTCAAAGAATCTTTAGTTATTTATTAGTTTTGTATTAGATACCTTAAAACAATAAATAAGATATTGCAAACTGTATTTTACATTATTTTGTATTTATAATGTAATTTATCCATATTTCAGTCATGTATCTGCCAAATTACTAGAGTACTAGAGTATTTATCGAAATGGCATAAACAATTTTAAAATACTAAGAAATATGCAAAACTTAAATAAAGGATGGGATTTTGATAAATACATTTTTGTGTTACCAAAAGAGTCTATAATCAGATTATGCTATCAGTTTTGGTTGGCATTTTTGTTAGTCCTATACTTTAGTTTTGACCACCGTGTTTCACAAATAAATTAAATAATTTATATCTCGCAACATAATATAATGATATTTAATATTTAAAAAGTCTATTTCCAATGGTGTCAATAAAAAACGAAGCTCACTTTATTTTCCGCGTATCGAATCCAAAACAAAAAACTGAAGAAATCGATTATGGACACGATAATCCATCCAAATAGGCTGTGGCAAATCGCGAAAACTTCCATTCTGGAGTGAACTCTTAAATCCAGTGGCAGGATGAAGTCCAGGAATATCAAAATGGACACGTAAAGCCAGCAAACTTTGATTAAAAATGGGACTTGGCAGAACTTGTTAGTGGATTTGTACAGTTGTTTGTGATTGCTTGCGATCCTTGTTAGGTCGCCATTGGAGATGTTTTTCAGGGCAATCTCGAGGTAATTTGCGCGTTTGCTGAGCTCTATCAGAACGAAAACCATCAGGAGTTCCTCCAGAAACTGCACTATATTGGGTAGGAAATAATAGGTGGCGCAAAATGGCGTTCCGTTGAAATTGTGATATTTAATGTTGAACCCCTCTTGTATTATCAACCAAATGAACAGAACCAGCTTCAAGATGGTATACTTCGTTAAATCGTGGTTGTCGGGAAAATTATCGTAGCCAGCTAACTTTTTAATGACTTCCAAATAATCGTTTTTGAAGTAGTAAAAGTTTCCGTATAAGCAGCAAAAATAACCAAACAGCATAGTGATTTTCAACTTACTGATTACCGTGGACATTATAAAATTTCTGCAGTATATAAAAACAAATATTTGGTAACTGAACAGTATTATTATTATCACAAAATTAATAATAATACAGCGCTTTGTCGTAACGTATTCCCCCTTAATTTTTTCGAAGGGAAATATTCCAAATAAACGATAAATACGCATTGTACGCATTATACGTATTGTATAATACCATTGACTCAACGGTAATACCTAATGCTTATTGAATATTTAGAACATTCGCTATTAGCTAATGAAAGTTGTTTTAGCTGTTACAATTAATTTTATTAATGTAACAAAAACAGATTTTTATCTACAATATAATATAATTACTACAAACTTTTTATAAGTCTATGCCTTTGACAAAGGCCCTTTTGTTTTTGTACATATAAAATAATCACTTTATTTATTAATTTTGTAATTAGACTCAGTGGCGGCTCGTGGGTGTATGGGAGGCTACATGAGGTTAATTTTGTCTAAATTTCCACGTCACATTTGACGGTGGCACACAGATTCCCCTATTGTTTCATAGAAAAAGTATAGTATGCACCTCGTTTATAAACTTTTCTATACACTCATTAATTTAAGCACTCGCTCGAAAGCTCGCTCGTGTCTAAAGTAAATTCGTGTATATAATGGCGTTTATGATAAACGGTTTATCAAACTTGATACATAATATACTATAAGGAGCCGTTCATTAATTACGTGAGACAATTTTGGCGATTTTTCAACCCCCCCCCTCCCCTTGGTGAGATATCGTGAGATTTTGCTCTACCCCCCTCCCCCCTCCCCTAATCTCACGTGAGATTTTTTTAAATGCATGGTTTTAATGTAAATAAGTTAATCTGTGCTTAATTCCATTAGATTTATTAAAAAAACAATTTGCTTATAATTGTTTACTTAATTTAACCCAGTTTTCTAGCAATTTTAAATTTTTTCTTTCGGAAAAAAAAATTACGTGATATTTGCCGAGACCCCCCCTCCCCCACACGTGAGATTTGGTGAGGTTTGGCTCGACCCCCTCCCCCCCTAAACACCTCACGTAATTAATGAACGGCCTAAGCTCTTTGCTGGTAAGTAGGAGCTGAAGTTTCATTTTACAGACGTTTGAAACAAAAATTATTCTTATAAACTCTTAAAGTAAAATGTTTTAAAATAGTAAATTTGGCTAAATATTACGTTCATATTTCTTATATATTTAATTAAGAATGATCATTTTAATAGTAAATTAAATCTAAACTTAAAGTTGAAACGTTTTAAAGAAACATTTGTAAATTTAAGAACACATATTTTTAGAAAGACATACCTAACTACAATTTACTACGATTTACAGGGTGGGTCTCGCCAAATTTTTCATGCATTAAAAATATTATTTTTTTTTAATTAGGTAATTATGAGTAAAAAGTTTTAGGTCTTTTGCCGAATGCGCCTTTAAGGTTTTCTTTATTTTGCGGAGCAAAAAATCACATGGGGTAATGTTGGACGGATATGGAGGCCGGGGCATCACTACGGTATTGTTTTCGACCAAAAAGTCATGCAGTGTAAAGAGGGATTATTATGAGTTAATATTTTATGAAGTATAAAACTAAAAACACTTACGTTCCTTTGTGTAGCTTGTATATTGTCTAAGGAATTTTCCAAAATGTCAAAATTAATATTTATCTAAAAGAAAATAAAAAAAATAATTATTGGCAATTTAAATTAACTATTTAATTTTATATTGATTTTTTTATACAGGGTGGTCCAAGTTAAAGTAGCAAACACTCGATGGTTCATCAAAGACTAAGTCGACATGTAACGTGTTAAAATTGGACAGAAATTTATCTAAAAAAACTTATTTTACCTTTACCTAAAATAGCATGGAAAATATCGCCTAGTAAAAAAAAATGTCCCTAAAATAGTTCTATAGCATCTATATGAAATAGGAGTTACGAAATGCGAATATTCGTATTTCGCAATTCGCATTTCGCATCTATATGAAACCGACTTTAGATAAAGTTTACGCCGCCCGATGGATACACGGAGAGAAAAGTATAATGCTGATTACCATAATTATAATACCATTTACTATAATTTATATTAGTATTTGGGACAACTTTCTTGTATATTGTCAGATACTATGCATATTTAGTAATTTTTAAATATCCATGTATGTTAAACCTTAAGGTAAAATATTATTATTCTCAACCAATTTTGTTCTTAATTCTTATTATAATTAGATTTTTTCCATTACTAATAAGTATAGTAAATTTTAAAATATTATGTTGCCATTTTAAATATAAAATATTTTAAAATCGAATATTTTTATATGTTAACAATTAAAAATTGTAACATAGGTACTTATTGTACTTTTTAATATACAAAAATGTTATGAGAAAGAATTGAACCTACACCTCGCCAAAGTTTTTTGTTTTGAGTGCGTCGGTATTTGACGTTGATGGAACTTCCATCAACGTCAAATACCGACAGACACGTGTTTTAACCTATATTGGGTATCATCAGTGTCGACATGACACT
Source organism: Brassicogethes aeneus (assembly GCA_921294245.1). Taxonomy (NCBI): domain Eukaryota; kingdom Metazoa; phylum Arthropoda; class Insecta; order Coleoptera; family Nitidulidae; genus Brassicogethes; species Brassicogethes aeneus. Next base: position 47,621,180 of record OV121137.1, read on the forward strand.
GTCGAGCAACTTGTAGTAGTGGAACACACCCAAAACAAAGAAATACCTGAGCTTATATAACATGGTTGGTAAGCCAACAGAGGCGAGATGTAAGAACATCACGTGATCCACACCGTCTAACGACGCGCAATCGGTACATACTATGCAACCAAGTAGGTTCAATTCTTTCTTATAAGTATTACCAGTACTTAATGGGTCAAGAAAGTTTATTGAAGAAACTAAGAAATTTGAATGTTTAAAATGTCATGAGTTACTATATTGTATATTATATTTAAATATATTGTTTATTTACCTTAAACATAAAAGTATCTTTATTTTTACTATATTATTTATTAATGTGTAATATATTATAATATTAGATGAACACCTTACCTACATTTGATTAAATCATATAGTAAATATTACTATTTGTAGATAGTAAAATCAATTTACTATACGAACATATTAAAAATTAAAATATATATTATACATTTATGATTTAGTAATATTGGTGTTGTAATCTTTACTAAAATTGTATAATAAAAAATAGTATTTTGTATTACAATCTTAATATTGTATTGACGAATATATAATATTGTTACCTTAAAAAAATTTGTTAAAGTAAATTTTACTATATTTTTTTTACTATCTAAAATTTCCTATACATTTCTCTCCGTGTAGGACGAGAAAACCAATTCCTTGGCTTTCTCGTTCTCCAGATTTATATCCACTCGACTTCTCTGTGCGGGGATATTTAAAATCACTGGTGTATGCAGTCCCAATTCATAACATTAATGCAACGGGTTGTAAATGCTTGTGAATCCGTAAGAAATAAACCTGGATTTTTCTAAAACATTAGAAGCATGGAAATTCATACTCAGAAATTCCGGTACTCCATAATTTGACGGTAAGTGCTGATCGTTATCATTTGTTCATTATTTTTTAGATAAATTAGATTTGTTATCTTAGATAATTTAACTTAGATTTGTGCCGTCTTAATGAGCACTAGTGTTGTTACAGTTGTAAAATGAATGAAATGGCTGGCTGTTCAAAGAAATCAGAAGCACAGTTTACTGATTTCGTTCATAATCCTATGGCGAAGAAACCAGAAGCCACAGATCCACGGACAACATTCGTGATATTCATACCAACATCATGTCGTGATTTTCACAAGTTTTATTCTTACTGATATCATACGGAAGTCACCGCGTGATAAATGAAAATCATACGAACGTCACGTCGTGATTTCCACAAATTTTATTCATACGGACATCATCCGGATGTCACTGCGTGAGAAATGAAAATCATGTCGTGATTTTTATGCCATCGCTGTTTGCGATTGACCGATGGCCTAAAAAATCATGTCGTGATTTTTTATGCCAACGGTGTTTGGATAATCATTTTTGCGCCACGTTCGTACACTAAGAGAAGAATTATGTTGAATCAACAGTTTTTCCGGTTAAAAACATTAAATATTTTCTTGGATTTAAATTAACTATATTATAGTTAATTTAAATCCAAGAAAATATTGAATGTATTTAACTACAAAAACTGTTGATTCAATATAGGTATATGTAGGTATACTTTTTCTCTCAATGTACGAATGTGGCGCAAAAATAAATATCCAAACACCGATGGCATAAAAAATTACGACATGATTTTTTTATGCCATCGGAGTTTGGATATTCATTTTTGCGACACATTCGTACATTGAAAGAAAAAGTATGTTAACAATTGAATCAACAGTTTAACATTCAATATTTTCTTGGATTTAAATTAATTATATGTAGTTAATTTAAATCCAAGAAAATATTAAATGTATTTAACCGCAAAAACTGTTGATTCAACATAATTTTTCTCTTAGTGTACGAACGTGGCGCAAAAATGATTATCCAAACACCGTTGGCATAAAAAATCACGACATGATTTTCATTTCTCACGCAGTGACATCCGGATGATGTCCGTATGAACAAAATTTGTGAAAATCACGACGTGACGTTCGTATGATTTTCATTTATTATGCGGTGACTTCCGTATATACGTATGATATCAGTATGAATAAAATTTGTGAAAATCATGACGTGATGTTCGTATGAATATCACAAATGTTGTCCGGGTAGGTTTTTTAATTCGCAGTTCGCAGGTCTAATACGCATGCGCAAATTTTGCAAATATCACACCGTGAGTTCTACATGATATCACTGTGATGAAGCATGTGTATGCACTCAGGATATCACAGCGTGATAAAAAAAAAATCACGTTGTGATATCATCATGACTTCACCAGGAAATCCCGATTGTTTTCCGGGTCATTATGTTTATATTCCAAAGATCTTCGATGGAATCTTATATACGTGCAATAAGGTTCATATCAATTTTGATTTGGAATCCAAGGGGTTTTAGCTTAAATAAAACTTAAAAAGTGAAATAATCCGGAAACTGTTCTTAAAAAATTAATGAAATAAATATTTAAAAAATAGAGGATTTATTTATGGATTTAGGATTTAAATCCTTTTTTGCAAGTGGATTTAGGATTTATGATTTAAATCCAGATAACGTAATGGATTTATGATTGAGGATTTATATCAAGTTTATGGTGTGGATTTATGGATTTAGATTTAAATATAAATATACATATATTAAATGTAAATATACATATAAAAATAATATTTTATTTGACCTAAGTTTAATGTGAACTTCTACAGTACAACTTGATTATAAATAACATCTATCAAAATTGTAAAAAACTTTAAGGCCCCCCCCTAGACGAATTCCTTCCGGCGCCCATGATTAGAAGATCTGTGAAAAATCGCGTTGTAAATATGTGAATTTACTAAAATAAGAATTGTTGAAAATAAATTGCGTTATTGTTGTAGTTTCCGGACACCCTGTATAACTCTTAAAATAATTTGTTTGTGTAGTTTTTATATAAATTTTTTAGTATGTTATTTGTTGGATTCTATTTAAGCTACATAAAGCAATAAAATAAATTAGATTACAAAATTTAATTTAATTTAATGAGTCAATCCATATGAAAACGCCAAAACTCGTTGCTCGACCATCTTGGATTTTGCTCAAATTTTATAGAAATATTCATTAGGGTCCCAAAGTACAAAATCCACCCTTATTTATTTTTCGCATGTGTCAAATCCGGCCTAATCGAATTAAAACTTTTTAAAAACGTCATTTTTATGCTTTAATAATTAATAATAATAATTTAATAATTATAATTATTAATTAGTAATTATTTAGAAATATTGATTGAGTGAATTTATATTTTTTTTATAAAAATTACTATTTTTAGCTTTAAAATGACATCTTAAAATTTAAAATATCTTTAATAGAAAAAAAATTTTAAGATGTCATTTTAAAGCTAAAAATAGTAATTTTTATAAAAAAATATAAATTCACTCAATCAATATTTCTAAATAATTACACGGTGCTGAAAAAACGTGTATTTTACAAATTTTTCGTGTTTTTTAAATGCGTCTCATGTCTCGGCTGTTTAATATGAAGAGCTAATTTTTTTCATATATTAGGTTTACATACCAAAGACAAAATAAAACTTATAATTGACCCGTTTGGCATACGGTTTCCAAACAAAAAAATTGATTGAAATTTTAATATTCCAGAAAATCACATTATTTAGGCCATTATAAAAGGATGTTGACTTCCAAATATAATTATAAAATTTACAGGATAATTAGCCCCTACCTTAATGTTCAAATGCCTGGTAGTTTGGTTTTTTTATTTTCATCTTTGAAGGATATACAATAGCTTTAAAGGAAGAAAAATATTGAAATAATAAAAAGTCGCATTATTATATCCATTATTGACTTTAATATAGAAATATGACATTAACAGGATGTTTAGTCCTTACCTTAAAAATAAAATGCCTGTTTGACTTGTTTTGATATTTTCATAATTAGCCCCTACCTTAATGTTCAAATGCCTGGTAGTTTGGTTTTGTTATTTTCATCTTTAAAGGTTATACAATAGCTTTAAAGGAAGAAAAATATTGAAATAATAAAGAGTCGCATTATTATATCCATTATACAGGGTGTCCCAAAAGTATAAGTATGTTGACTTTAATATAGAAATATGACATTAACAGGATGTTTAGTCCTTACCTTGACAATAAAATGCCTGTTTGACTTGTTTTGATATTTTCATCCATTTTGCTTTTGCAAGGGCTTTAAAAAAGGCTAACACATGGAAAATTAAAAAACGCATCATTTTATCCTTTATCATATAAATGTTAACTTCTAGGTAGAAATATAAAACTTACAGGAAATTTTGTCCTTATCACAAAGTTTAAAAGCTTGTATAGCTCATTTTGCTTTATTTTTATTTTTTTGTGATTGTAGGTACAGATGCTTTAAAAGCAGCAAAAATATAATAAAATTTAAAAAAATCGCATAAGTTATATGCATATAAGCTAATAACATAAATATGCATATGGATGCATAAGCCAAACAGGCATTTAAACATCATAGTAAGGACTAAATATCCTGTAAGTTTCATGTTCCTATCTTGAAGTTCACTCATTCTTAGAATAGAAAATATCAAAACAAGTTAAATAGGCATTTAAACTTCAAGGTAAGGACTTAATATCCTCTTAATTTCATATTTCTAATTGTACATATTTATAAAATGGATGAAATAATGCGACTTTTTAATATTTCAATATTTTTCTCCTTTCTACTGTATAAGCTTCAAAGATGAAAATAACAAAACCAAACTACCAGGCGTTTTCATATGGATTGACTCTAATGCTTTTGTCCACAATTGTAGAAAAAAATGTATACTTACTTTAAATATTAAATTTTGTGTGCAATATAAAATAATCGAAAAATCCAAAACTGTGTATAACACCCAACCAAGGAGGCTGTGTATAATAGAAATGCATTGCACCTTTGAAATACTCGACCAGTTGGTGTTCATCAAATTGTCCAATGATATAAGGTTTGATAAATACATCCACGTCACTGATATTAAAAATGGAATACCACAAAAATTGTTGGATATCTTAAAACAATTCTTCAAGAAGAATCTTAGCTTTATTAATTTTTGAAGCGATAAACTTGTGTTGATTTTCCTACAGGATATTTTGTTCAGAAAATGTATTTTATTATTTATATCGGTAAGTATGAATATTATAAGAAGTTGGTTGAACAAAAATATAATATCTGAAATAAGATAATAATATGCACAATACCATGGTTTTCTGAAGTCGTAGATAAAAATACTGAGGATTTCTTGTATGAATACCCAGGAATAAAAAATACATTTTGCCACCAAAAAAAACATAAACTTTCTGTTGGATTGTAAACCCAAGAACCTCTCAAAATTTTCTAACTTGTAAATAACTTCGATTAAAGCTTTCTCGTAGCAATGCAAGTTGATTTGGCCAAAAATTGGGGCCAAAATTTGCAATAAAACTTTACAAGTCTGTGTAAAAGTATTCAATAAATATTTTCTGCAGCAAAAATGTATTGAAACATTCACCAAAATTGTTATACTTAAATTAATAAAACAAATCACTCTATATTTACGATTTCTTATAATTTTCGAAGCTATTTCGTCAATTTTAACTGGGGAATTCCCCAAGATTAGGTTTAAAAGGCAAATAATTTTAATACTTTTAAATATAGACATATTTTATTAATAAGCAGCTTTACTGTTTGATATCACTTATATTGGAAGCACTTATATAAATTATATTTATTTAGTACAAATAATAATTATTATAATTAAATGCCTAAGTATATATGCCAAAATATATGGAGTGTTTTATTTAAAGTAACAAAGAAACATCCAATGGACCACGAATGTGAAACACCCTGTATATAGTAAGTAATAAATAAATAATATATAATATAACACAATACATAATATAACACTTTTAACAATATATAATATAACACTATTCATCGAGGTTTTCAGGTACCATCATTCTTCTCAAGACACATTCTTTTTTAACCATTATTTCCTTTGTTTCATTTATGTCCAAAAATAATTCCTCATCAGTGTCATCCATATCTAGGTAACACAATTCACCATTTCTATATCTCTATAAAAAAAATCAAAGAGATAAAATATTGATTTTAACCTGATATTTCAGGAAAATATGATAAAAAAGTATACTTTTTTTATCATATTTCACTGAAAGAACAGTTTATTTACAATTTATGATGTTGTTTAACAATAAATAAAAGATTTATTCGGTAATGGCGGAATAAATATTTATTTATTATAAACAAATACTTTATCTGTGAGAAATAAAATTGCATTAAAAACAACCAAACCCTTATTTATTATAATTATGCCATTTTAATTATTAGTTAAATTATTTATTAAAAATTAACAAACAGATATTTTTAAAAAACAAATTGTTATTTAAAGTGACAAACATCTTATTTATTATAAATAAACTAAATTGATTATAAATAACCCGGGAAGTAATTATTAACATTAATAAATTTAATTTTAATTTTGAGTTATTTTTTATAAATTAGTTTATTTATAATTAACAAATTTCATTATTAATAATTAATAATTAGCATATAACTGTATTTTAAAAAAATATGTTTATATTTGCAATAAATATGGCATATCCTTGTCAATCTCACAAAGGGACGTATTTTCTTTATAATTTTACAAGAGAGCATATACAATGTATATTATACATATGTATAAAAATATACTATAGTAATTTTATAAGTTTATTTTTACTATATATAGTATAAAATAAACTTATAAAATTATTATGGTTTATATCTGTAGTTTTATATGTTAATCGAAGTATTTTGTTAAACCGAATATTGCAGTAATTTTCAAAATGCTCTGTAAAATTATAAAAATGGGATTGTTAGATTGACGACTATAGGTATGCTAAATTTATTGTAAATATATACATATTTACAGTGGCGGATTTACACATTTTCAAGGTATAGGCTGAATAGTTTTTGCCGCCCTTGCCTCAACAATTGTCATATCATACATTATTTTTACAATGCAACAATTTCGTTGAAATTGCACGTAAAATAAGTTTTCGGTATATTTTTGAGCTAATCTAAGCTCATTCATGTATGGGCGGGGTATTGTATGCTATTTACACAATAATGAACATTTGGTAAACGTGAATAAATAATCTTTATTGCGCTTTCAAACAGTTAAAAATAATCGACTCAGTCATATATTTTACAATTTCGCTCTTTTCACTCATAAGAAGTGTGGGCAAAGGGCGCAGAGGCGAGAGGCCGATTACTGGTTGAGGGGCGGCGAACTAGCTGTTTTACTCTAGAATATGAAAGTTTGCTACTCTCGGAATGTGCAATGACAAGTGAGAGAGAAAAGTCATCGACAAAATTTGTTGCAGACTTCTATCTGTAAGACATCAGAAAACCGTCATAGAAAAATCTTTTTGATTTCTAGGTAAAAAAAAATCGTTCCCCAAATTTGCCGCCCCCAAAATCTGCCGCCCTAGGCTCGAGCCTACTCAGCCTGCTGGTAAATCCGCCACTGCATATTTAATACAAATACAGTTCTGTCTTAATTATTTACTATTAATCATAAAACTTGTTAACCTGAATATTGCAAAAATCTTCTCCAGTAAAATTATAAATCACTTTGTGAGGTTGACCACGATATGTTGGTATGAAATGTGCTTCAATTTGGGTGATTTTTAAAATAAAATACTTGTTTTTTTAAGATGATTTTATTAAGAAAGCAAAGTATATATATTTATATATTTTATAAAATCCAATATTTTAAAACTTTTAAATTATATTCATAGACCTATTATTTAAAAAACATAAATAAACTTAAAAAAAATAAAGATATATATATATATCTATAGTATAATAATAATATAATCTTTAAAACTATATTCATAGCATTGTCAAAGGCGATATCTGCTAATACTTTAAATTTTAAAGTTTAAAAGAATCCACTCCATTGTTTGAAAAAATTTGTTAATAATAAATATAACCTGATTTTCTTTAAAGTCATCTGATTAATAATTAACAAGTGAATTTATAATAAATATACTTTATTTATTATTAATGCATCCCATGGGATAGTCAACACGTGGAAACATCTTGAAACAAACTGCGACAAAATTCAGTCAATAGGTACTTAACGAAATAACAAGGCATCAATTATTATTTTTTTTAATAACTCATAAACTTACCTTTAAAAGTATTAGCCAGATCTTCTAATTCGTATCATGAATTCGTATAACAGTTTAGAATCTATTATGTCCATGTCAACATCCATGTTTAAGGACCTATTTTTGTTTTGTTAGCATTCAACAGCATAGAAAAATATTATTATGCATATGCATGTACTTACACAATCACTGCAACAGTTTATACGCAATACAAATTTCCTTATTGTATGAAAAATAATGCAAAAGCACACAGAGCACAAACCACCACCACATTTATCAGCAAAGATGTAAACCACCCACTACGTGACATTTTAAAGTGAAGTGAATCGTCCGAGGTAAAACGACGCGTTACGATATTCCATTTGTTAATTATTAATATATCATATTTCTTACAAACAATATAATTTAATAGTTAGAAAATGTGATAATAATCACTATTTACGAAATGAAAATTTGGTAACTATTAATAAACAATATTTATTATTAATAAACTGTCAACTAAATACGAATATAACGTATATTTACAATAAATTAATAAATGATTTTATTTGACACAAATTTAGTATATTAATAACAAATAAATTCGACCCAAATAATTAATTTTTTTATAAAAAAAAAATTAAATTTCAGAATATATTGTTGTAAATAAAATTGATTTATAGCAAATTTGCTGTATTTATTATAAATAAAAACGTCTCAAATAAATATTTATTAATTATTAACTCTAGTATTTCTTTTAAGCCGGGTCTACAATTGTCGCAGAACGCAGATCGCAGAACGTAAGCATGCGCAAAGCACCCATCCACGTTGCGATGGAGCAAGGTCACACGTCGTTGTTATGTGAGCTGTCTACAATTGTCGCGCGATGTGCTTTTATTGACCAATCAGAGCAATTGTTTTCTTTATAACCACAGTGTGGCCAACGTAGAAGTGTTTTCCCTAAATTTAGTGAAAAAAAACAGAGATATGGATGGATCCCTATCTCTAAAAAACTGCTTGGGGTTTATTTTTAGGTAAAAAATGTTTAAGAGTTTATATATAATTATATTTGTATATTATATATATAATATAAATGAAAAAATGCAAATTTTTAGGGAATAAAAAGTAAAGTGTTGGTGACACTGGGTTGAGTATTTCACACCAAATATAAACAAATATTGGAAAAATTGTTTAGATTATCATAGAATTAGTTAATATTATTTAAAATTTTAAATAATTATTTTGATCAAAATTTGAAAATTCTAAATGATTTTCGATATTTCCTAAAAACTACCTATTTAAATCAATATAGGTATGAATATTCAATAGGAATAAGAATATACTTACCTACATTTATTTAAATGGTCTTTAGAAAATATTGAAAATTATTTTAAATTTGGACAATTACGTTTTTCGAATAATTTCTGAGAATTACACCAAAAATTTAAAAATAACCGCGAAATAGGAAAAGGAACTAAATAAAAGTATTGATTATTGAAAGAAAGAGAGCACAGAGACAGATAGATTCTAGCGCTCTATGATTGGCTAACATAAAAGCCTGCGAAAGACGTTATTGAAGATGAATTAACTTTCTGCGACGTGTGACCTTGCTCCATCGCAACTTCGCTGGGTGCTTTGCGCATGCTTACGTTCTGCGATCTGCGTTCTGCGACAATTGTAGACCCGGCTTTAGTTTGTTATAACAAACGTTTTAAAGACAAATTTAAGAAACCACTGGCGATGGATATAAAGTTATGTGCTTATTGAGAATTGTGCAATCAAATCATACAACAGGTGAAAAAAATTGAAATTAACTCACTTCAATTTTCCTTTCACGATATTTTTTCTCAAGTTCCGCCCAATCCAGAATAATTTTGTCGATGTTGGTGATCAAATCCAAAATATATTCATCTGTCACAGCAAATTTGTTACCATCATAAAATAAATCGAAAATTTGTTGTTTGTGCCTCCCCATTGGTAACGAGTACTTCTTCAAAATCCATTTTTGGTATCGCCTACTAAACCTTATATAAGCAAAAAAACGTGTTCTTTCGCTGATGAAGTCATTTAATTTTGAAGGATAGATAAAAAATTTAATTTTGAGGCTGTTGAACTCCAAAAATGTTAAAGCAGGACAATCAAGTCTTTCCAAATAGGTTTCAATTTTTTTGAACTCCAGCACACGCTTTTCTTCTTTTATAAAAGTATTTCTTTCGATTAGCCTTCTTTTTTCTTTGATCATCGCTTCTAGAACAAATAAATGGTCTTTGCGATTGAGTAGGAATTTCTCAATTTTTATTCATAACTCAACCTTGACCGTAATCTACGACATATTTATGAAAAAGAAGTAAATTCTTACCATATCTTTCGTCTTCACTAAACGTAGGCTCATAGTATGATGTATCACTCATTTTTTATTTTCGATTTGTCAATAATTTGGCAAATTTATAATATGTTAACATATGTTTAGACTACTTGTTAAGTACATAAATAGCAATGACAAATATTATTAAAAAAACAACAGAAGAAGTTTATGTTTATTTTGTTAATAATAATATTAAAAAACAAGGTGAATCATTAATGTAGGCAACTCCGAATGCATATTTTTCATTACAGTGTATAACAATAACACATAATAAAAATAAAATAGGTACATATTTTTTTAATAATGAAAATATGGCTTTTATCTTAATAAGCTTTATCACACTCTTAAAAAAGATGTTTAGGTTTATAAGAATTATAACAAAGGTCTTCTTAAAACCCTATTACTTAATAGAAAGACACAACAAAACCTACTTTTAAAACCATACGCTTTTTAAAGTATATTTTATGGAAGCAGTTAAAACCAATTTTTCGGAGCAAACTGCCCTTAGACTATTTGCTTGTGCTGTATGTACTTTTTGTATTATTATTTTGATAATTATTTTTTTGCCAACAATCAAATTAAAAAAAATTCGTATGGCGTCGTTCCTAAGAAATTAAATATTTTCATTTGCAAGGCAAAACCCGAATGAAAAGTGACCTTTCTGTTTAAAAAGTGATAGATCAACCTGTGCAAAAAAAAGTCACATTGGAAAACAAAATATCGATCATTATTGGACATCTTTCATTTTTACAGCTGTCATTTAGGCTCCTGTCATTTTGACGGCTGTCATTTTCGCGATTTTTATTTTGACAGCTATTATTTTAGCGCTTGTAATTTTGTTACCTGTCATTTTGACAGTTGTTAGTTTGGCACCTGTCATTTTTACACTTGCTATTTTGGCACCTGGTATTTTGACAGCTGTCATTTAGCCAGTCGTCATTTTGACACCTGTCATTTTGGAATCCGTCATTTTGGCATCTGTCATTTTACAGCCGTTATTTTGGCACCTGTAATTTTGACAGCTGTTATTTAGGCACCTGTCATTTCGGGACCTCTCATTTTGAACACCCTTTATAACAATCTAACATAGGAAATTCGAATCGAATAATTTGAATTTTCGAATTATTCGAAATTCTACGAATAATTCGAAAAATTTCGAATAATTCGAAAATTTGTAGCAAATTTTCAAATGTTGTATTTTTCATAATACTGTATTTGCTACGATATAATTTCTGTAATTTCATTCTCTTTCAAAAAAAACTATACTTCTGTGGGTGAAAGGCATAAGGGGATAAGTCAAAAAAAACAATTTTTCAATAGAGCCTTTAACGTGTTCGCATTAATTCAGGAAATATATTTATGTATAGCGGGTATACGCTTTTGTTAGCATATGACATGTGCTAACAAAAGGGTATACCCGCTAACCATAAATATGTTTCCTGAATTAATGCGAATACGTTTAAGGCTCTACTGAAAAATTTCTTTTTTTGACTTATCCCCTTATGCCTTTTACCCACAGACTTATTGTTTTATTTGTGTAACTATATTTCATGGTTTGAATAAAATGTATATTGACTGTTAAATTCATATTTGAATATTGAACATAAGAAACCCTGAATTCAAAATACTCGAAAATTCGCTAATATTGTAATAGCTATTTAGTTTACGAATAATTCGAAAAAATTTCGAATTATTTATTTACTATAAACTATAAAACAAAAAATTTTTCATATTTTATCATAGATTCGAATAATAGCAATTTTTAAAAAATTGATAATCTTTGTACTCACTTTTACCCGACAGTTCTGTGTAGAAGATTAAAATTCAAAATTCCTGCAAAATATTAAAGTTTAAACGTCAAGTCCTCGTTTTATTTTAACTCAAATGTTGGTAAAAAATTACCTACAGAGCCCGCCCTTTGCACGAAAGTCATCTTGAAAAAAATACAAGCGGCGAAGTTGTGGTGAATGCACGGATAGTTCCAGTCAAAATTTCAGTACTGTGGTGAGTAGTTATTTTCTTAAGTATATATATTTCATTATAATTTCTATAAGGCTATATGTGATTTGTTGTTAAGTAGCATCCACTAATAAAAAATATCAGTAAAATACTTAATTCCGAATTATAATCTCAAATTTGTATCCCATTCATCAGTACCGTGTCGTCAGTTCCATGTTCGATGTTTCGGTTATCTTTTTTGAGATATCGGTATACCCAAAATCCACCTGCCGCCCCTGATGTGTGGTATTATTTGATTTTAAGATATTTAATGTATAATATACAATAAATCTTATATTTTCCAATAAGTTATGTATTTAATTATTACCCTGGTATACTTCCCTTGCATTCAAATTTAGAAAACACAGATATTTCAGAAACTGTTTGAAAAAGTGACTGGCCCGGTCTGGAACAGTATATTTATTATATTATCTGTTCTCAAAACAAAATACTGTTTAATTTTCTCCGAAAACTATATAAACAAAATGAGGTCAAAAGTTACTCAACTTTTGTAGAATCACCCATATGAATACATACATGTATATTAGAATAAGTAAAATAGAAAAAAAATTCAAATAATAAAACTTCCCATTAAATTTTTTCGTAATATAAAAAATATATATTTTGTTAATTAATATTTTAAAACCTACAGTCTATAAAATAAAAATGTTAAATTATTGAGTCTGTAAATGGTTTGTTAAATAAATATTGATTGATATTAAATAAATAAAAGCTAAATGCTCTTAATACGGCCCTATTCAATGTTTTAATTGTTTACGTTTAGGTAAATCATTTAAATGTCGATCTTATGATTAAAGTAGGTCAACAACGTCCTTTGTGTTACAGAGCTTCTTTAGCCCTTTTTTATATTGATAAATTAAAAATGGGGGCCCCAATGAGATTTTAGCGGACGGGGCCCTGAATTTTCAGGTACGCAACTGGTTGGAACCCTGAATATTTAATAAAAATAATGCACAATTGTCTATTAAATATACCAACCAACATTCACTGTAATATTGAACCCTATTTTTCATAGGGGAATACTTTCTAAAACTTCATCAAAGTACTTTTGTATAACCCGGTATTTTGCCTATTTAATACGAGGTGTGTTCAGAAAATAACGGGAATTGTTAAATTACGCGGGTTCAGAGGGTCCGGTTGTCATAAAACTTTCTTTATTATGTTGGTATACATGCCCCCGAAGTATGATAAAAACTTTAGCTGTTTTCATTGTTTACTTTGTCTGTGGCAGCCGCTAAGGTTAGACGTGTTTTATGAGCTCGGCGATTTTTCGTTCGTTAAAAGAAATGGATCAAAGAATTTGTATCCAATTTTGCTTAAAAAATGAAATAAATTCTGTGAAATGTTAACAAAGGCCTCTAGTGTGTCTGCTATAAGTAAAACAAGAGTTTACAAGTGGTATAAAAGTTTCCAAGATGGCCGTGAAGACGTTGAAGATGACGAACGCCCCGAACGCACAAGCACATTAACAAGCGATAAAAACATGGAAAAAGTGTAAGAAATGGTTATAAACCATCAGAGAAGCCGCTGATGATGTTGGTATATCGATTGGCTCATCCTATGAAATTTTTTCAAATGTTTTGGGTATGAAACGCGTGGCAACAAAATTTGTTATAAAATTGTTAAATTTTGAACAAAATCTTTGGCCAAAAACAATACTGTAATGATGCCCCAGCCTCCATATTCGCCAGACATGCCTCTGTCTGACTTTTTCCTATTTCCAAAAATAAAGAGAACCTTAAAGGACCGTCGTTTTGCAAGCATAGATGACATTAAAAGCGCATCGCTGAAAGAACTAAGGGCTATCCCAAAGATCGAGTTTTAGAAGTGTTTCGAGTATTGGAAGAAGAGCTGGCACATGTGCATAATATCCAATGGGGACTATTTTGAAGGCGACAACATTAATGTAGACAAATAAATAAATATTTGTTTCAAAAAACGAAAATTCCCGATATTTTCTGAACATACCTCGTATATATTTAAAGCCAACTAGCTCGCGCCTTAACTTAAATCGTACAGTGTGATAATTAAATGGTTACTGCAATGAGCAAGATTTGGTGGGATCTGGTCCAACAAGGTTATATTAAATTTTAAAATATCGGACAAAAAAATTTGGCAAAATAATCGGTCAACGTTTAAAGATTGATGTTGCGTTTTGTGGAAAATGAGAACGATATGTGTGTTGTTTTTTTGTTTTGTAAGTTGTTCCTGTCAACTTCAGAGCACTCTAGAACAGTTTAGGAGGATTTTTAATTTAAATAATAGCCCGCCAGTTGATCCTTCAGTGAATCTTAAAAAGGAATATGATTTTATTGTTATTGGAGCAGGTAATGAGCCATTTGTTTATAATATAAATTTTATACCCAGCTTAAGTTGACATTAAGGCAACTTAAGCTAGACATAACTGTCCACTGTATACGTATACATTGAAATACTAGACATTTTTGATTTTTTTTTACATATTTTAAATATTTTTCTTGTTTTGCCTCTAAAAACTTTAAATTTTAGTATATTTTATTTTGGTGAAAACTATGTATTTATAAACCACCTAAATTATAATATACCCCAATAAATTATTTTTTTTTCTTTAGCAAAAATATAATTTATCAGGACTGTATTTCACAAACTTCATTTTAAGTAAAAATATAAAAATTAATATTTTTTATTATTAATTTTAAACTCGTTTTTAATGAACTACTATTAACTTTATAAAGTATACGTAATAGTACATTATGTATCAAGTTTGATAAACGCCATTTTTCTAGAAAAGCTTATAAACGAGTTGCATACTATACTTTTTCTACGACAAATACTTATTATTATCTTAAAATGATTTAAATCAAATATTTGTATAGAGAGCCATCTATAAAACAATCTGTGTTACCGTCAAATGTCAAATTTGTATGTGTTATAAACACAGATTATAAAGCTTAAAAATCGAAATGTATTCCTTATAAATGGATTAACGACAGTTTTTCACAGTGAAAGTAAAGAAAATGTTTTATGAGCACACACAGTGGAGTCCGAGCCCGAATTTAAGTTATATTTAGTTTACTTCCGGCGAAATTAAAAGGTCAGTACAATGTTCATATAAACTTTTCAAATATTGAGATAATAAAATAATTTTCATATTTAGTATTATTTTACAAGAAAAACATTTTATTGACATTTAACAACTGTCAACTAACTTAAAACTAACTTCAGCCCGTGACTAAAAACCTGTTGCCAACTTAAAACTTAATTTTACCAAAGTTTAATTAAGTCTTGATTAAACTTAATAAAATTTAATTTTGCATTGTTTGCAAGTTCAAAAAAAAACATATTTCAAACAGTAATTATTAACATCGATATTTTTTACTTGGATCCACTTTTGAGGAGTACGGTAAATTAACTTATTTATAAAAAAATATTTATTTTTGAATTATTATGATTTTAGTTACCTATTTTAAATTAATTGCTTCACTACAATAAAATATACTAAAATTTTTTAATAAAATATCCTGGAAGGGACCCTGATAGCAATTTGATTCTAAGAATCTTCTAAGAAGATATGACCCGGAATAATGGAATATTCTCTTATTGCTAAGAATGTTCTTAGGGACTTTTAAAACATTCAATAGATACCCTTTTAATGATGCAATTAGATTCTTAGAAGCTTCTTAAAACCTTCCTAAAAAGCATTCTAAGAACATTTTAAGAATACGTTTTTGGAATGTTCTTAGAAGGTTTATTATGGAGCTTCTAGGAAGCTTTTGAGAATATTTCCAAATATGTCAGATACCCACGTTCTAATATGTTGGATTCTACATTCGTAAAATTCTTCAGGAGGCGACAAATACGCCTCACTGTCATAATATGACAGTGAAATGTATTTGTAGTCCCCTTAAAAAATTTTGCGACCTATTAATATATATTTATTTAAAAATATTAAATAAACAATTTGACCTCTAAACCATAAGTTGTATGACATTATTTCATAAAAGGTAAAATTGGAAAATTTTGAGGGATAAGTCAAGTTGAAGATAGTTAGGATTATTATACATAAAAATGTTAATTCAGAAATAAAAAATCGGTATACAAATTAATAAATATTTATTTTTTTCAAGCGGCCATGATATACAACCTTATATGCATGTATAGAGATAGTTGAAGTGCGTCTTTTTCATTAGCGGCAGACAAAAAACTCAAAAAAGCCTAGGGATAGAAGTAAATCCATAGGTGACTCAATAGACGTCAAATAATAAAATTAATTTAGCATTTCATACTAAGCAATCACGATGTATTAATTATATTAATTATAATCGCACGGAATATTTAGTGATTATTTATTAAATTTTAATTGAACGAAATAAAGAACAACTAGTTTATTAGTATAATATTATGATGATAGACGAGTCGCCAATGTCGGAATTTCAAACAAATGTCAGTACGTCAAAATTAATTCAAGCGCAGCATTTTGACAGAGCTGTGTTTAGTTTTAGTTTAGGATATTTATCGGCATTGTAAGTAAGGGTTATAAGTTTTTTTAGTTTTTATCAATAATTTCTAATGCTTTTAGCCAAAATTTTATCCCACATGATTTTATTGAAGAGCTGCAGTGCGTGTAATTGTACATTTAATGTAAATTTTGCTTATTATATTTATATTACGCCCTAGAAAAAAAAATAGTATATGTTATTTGGTGTAGAAGCTCTTTTTGTGCTTCGTACAGTTGCCTGCCTCAGCTACGCTTCGGCCGTCAATCTCTGTACTCACCACAAAAAGAGTCACTTCTCCTCCTTATGACATAATCCACTATTTTTAACATAAAATAAAATACCTATAGTACCTAAAAGTATTTTTCTCGAATATTATTTTAATTTTACAAATAACTATAAAAAAATATTTTGAATTGTGATTTTTACTTAGTATTTAATACTAATTACTAATTAGGTACTTAAGTATAGGTTTACTACCTTTATACGTAGTTTATGGTATATTTTACTATAATATAGGTAACTGAACTAAATATGCTTAACAGGAATATTCCTAAGTGAACTTTCTATAGCAATTACTTTCTTAACATTCTAAGCAAATGTTAAATGAGTAGACTAATTTTTACCACTAAAACTTTGCACCTTCTAAGAACCTGCCTATAGGCCAGTAAGAATATTCTTAGGATCATGCTATATGTCTTTTAAGCATGTTCTTTAGAAGAAATATTGCATGATCCTAAGAATATTCCCACTGGAAGGTTTAAAAAACATTCTTAGAATAAACTGTGCTATCAGGGTTCGGGTTAAACATATTTTTAACGTACCGAGACTGATTTTAATTTTGAATCCAATCAAATATGCAGTTTTTTAGTTTAAGTCCCTTTTGGGTAGTACAGAATTCTATAGTTGGCCTCTTTTAGGTTCTGGGGGGTCAGTGGTGGCCAACAGGCTATCAGAACACCCCGATTGGTCCGTACTGCTGCTGGAAGCCGGCAAAGACGAAATCTTCCTTACCGACGTCCCTCTGCTGGCCGCATTGCAGACTGTAACCTCTTACAACTGGGGGTACAAAAGCGAAAAAATGAGGACGGCATGCTTGGGCCTGGTGGGGTCAAAATGCAACATACCGCGGGGTAAAGGTTTGGGTGGAACGTCGATTATAAATTTTCTTCTGTATACTAGAGGGAATAGGTTGGATTTTGACCAATGGGAGAATATGGGGAATCCTGGGTGGGGGTACGAGGAGGTGTTGCCATACTTCATCAAGTCGGAAAATTGTACTCTATGCGATGATATCGATAGAGATTATCATGGGTTTGATGGATACTTGAACGTGGAACATTCCAGTTATAACAGTCCCATATTGAAGGCTTTCCTGGAATCTGCCGAAAGTATGAGGTATAAGAATGTCGACATAAACGGTGGCGATGGTTTGGGTTTTTCCAAAGCCCAGGCTACCATGAAGGGAGGGAGGCGTTGTAGCGCTTCAAAGGCGTTTTTGAAGCCCATATTACACAGATCCAACCTGCACGTGTCTATAGAATCGCGTGTGACGAAAATATTGATTGATCCTGCTACAAAACAAGCCTATGGAGTGGAGTTTTTAAAGAACAAGAAGAAATATAGAATTCTCGCAAAAAAGGAGGTTATTTTATCTGCTGGTTCGATAAACAGCCCACATTTATTGATGCTATCGGGAGTGGGTCCCAAGGAAGATCTAGAAAGGGCTGGCATCCCCACAATACAGGATTTAAAAGTGGGCTACAACCTGCAAGACCACATGGCCATGTCCACCTTAGTTTTTCTTGTGAACGAATCCATAACAATATCCGATTTAGAAATGCAACGGCCCCGTTTTATCTATGATTACATCATCAATGGGAAGGGTCCGTATACAATCCCTGGGGGAGCTTTGGGCTACGGCTTCGTACAAACCAAATACAACAACACAAGTGACTACCCCGACATAGAGCTGGTTTTGGGGGCGGGGGGTTTAAACGGGGACGTCTACGGGAGTCTTAGAAATCTTCTAGGCATCCCGAATAGTTTGTTTAACAGGGTTTACCTTCCACATTTGGGAACACCCTCTTTCAGTATTGCTACTGTTCTATTAAGGCCCAAAAGTAAAGGACGTGTTTTGATCAAGGATTCCAATGCTTTGCACTGGCCCATTTTCCGACCGAATTATTTCCAAGAAGAGGAAGATGTTGACACTATGGTCGAAGGGATAAAAATGGCAAGTACTATAACGTCATTACAACAGTTCTTGTATGCAAAGATTGAACTCTTGAGGAATTTTTTCTCTGAAAAATTTTTAATAGTTAAAAAGTTAAAAAGTCTGAATAATATTTATTAAGTCTGAATAAGTCTTAGTAAGTCAGACTAATAGCAAGATTTGGGAATCTTCTAGAAGAGTTATAAGACTTTATAAGACTTTTAGCAGAGAAATGGTAGGAACCTAACTATAGCGATTAAAATAAATATCCGGAATTATTCAGAGAGGTTGTATTTGATTATTATAAAAAAAACACAAAGAAAAGTATTTATTAACACTTTGCCGGGGTGGTAATAAGCCAAGTTTATTGCATAATTACCTAATAACATAATATGTTAGGTGTAATAATTATAACAGTTATAATTTTTTACATACGATGCGCTGGACTTGCTTTTATTGTTGCCACTGTACTATGCTCCACACCTCAAAGTCCCACCACGTGACCACGTACGGAACGCAGTCTTTTAAAAATTTGGCATTTGTCAAAGTATAGTCAACGAAAGAAATAATATTATGTTTAGGCTTTAAAAATGTATAAATCTTTATAACATTACAATAACAATGGATGGTTTAAGAATTTAAGAATATAAATACTGCATATAATGAAATTCTGTATGGTGCCAAATAAGTAATATTTTTGTGCATTTAGTCCAAATATCTGGTTTTCTCCATAAAATAATTTTAACTAAACAGCATTTATTAAAAAAATCTAGCTTCTCTATTATGGAATAAAAATATCTGTAGGTAGGTTAATATATCATAACAAAAATATCATCCAATTTTGTAATTTTAAGGTTAGAAAAATTAATTTTGACCAAATTAAATAAGTATTTTGGATTATTTAAAAGACAGTATAATATGATATTTGAAAATGTGGTAGTTTTTCTTATCCAGCTTGCAATAACCAAATACAACATCTCTGAATAATTCCGGAAATTTATTTTAATCGCTTTAGGTACCTACCATTTCTCTGCTAAAAGTCTTATTAAGTATTAAAAAGTCTTATTAACTCTTCCAGAAGACTTCCCAATCTTGCCATTAGTCGGACTTACTAAGACTTATTAAGACTTTTTCCGACTTAATGTCTTATTCAGACTTTTTAAGAGAAAGTAAGACTCTTATTAAAATCTTCTCAGAGAAACATTCCCACAAGGGAATCGACATGATTTTCTCAATTTGGTAATATTAAATGAAAATTAAGGTTAACAGAGGTAAAGTAAAAACATTACTGCCAAAGTTGTTAACCATGGGATACTTTACTTTCGTGAAAAACACTGCTTTCACTTTTGTTTGTTTTAATGGGTATATTGAAGTAGGCTCCACAAGAACCAAAGTTTCATTTTTATGTTAATATTTTTCAAGAGCACTGGGTAAAGGTGAAGTCTAAAACGCAATTCGTTGGGTATTTGGTGCAACAGTCCATGAAATTTGCATTGAATAAAGATTAATTGTTGGACCATGAAAAATAATACCATAATTGAATTTAATTGCAAGACGACTGGTTAACTAACATCATTTAAAAAAAAACACGATTTTTTCATTAGACTCTCATGTTTTGTTTGAATAATTAGTTTTAAAGGGTAACAGTTCTAAGGAAAAAAACGTGATATGACAAAACAACTTCTCTGAGTCAATCCATATGAAAACGTCGAAACTCGTTGCTCGACCATCTTGGATTTTGCTCAATTTTTTCCCATAGGACAAAATCCACCCTTATTTAATTTTTCGCATGTGTCAAATCCGGCCTATTCGAATTAACATTTTTTAAAAACGTAATTTTTATGCTTTAATAATTTAAGCTGTTTTTTTTAAGATGTCATTTTAAAGCTAAAATATAGTAGTTTTTATAAAAAAATATAAATTCTCTCAATCAATATTTCTAAATAGTTACACGGTGCTAAAAAAACGTGTATTTTACTATTTTTTCGTGTTTGTTAAATGCGTCCCATGTCTTGGCTGTTTAATAACAAAGACAAAATAAAACTTACAATTGGCCCATTTGGCATACGGTTTCTAAACAAAAAAATTGCTTGATATTTTGAAATTCTAGAAAATCGAAATAGTTATTAGTGACTGCTTTTTCACTCGTACCATGGTTAACCATGGAATACCATAGTATCCCAAAATTTAACAGCCAATTCCTATGTAAAATTGTCCCCTGAATCCGAAAATACCGTCAAAAATTATGAAAGTGGAGCAGTTTTTGAGATATTGTCAATTCCATATTAAATGGAAAATTGACTATATATCAAAAACTGTTCTTTTTTTTACTTTTGACGACATCTTCGTATTCAGGGAACAATTTTACATAAGAATTGGCTGTTAAATTTTGGGAAACCATGGTATTCCATGGTTAACCATGGTACAAGTGAAAAAGCAGCCACTAATAACTATTAAATTAGTCATTTTTGACTAATTAATTTTTAGAGAGTATATGCATATAACTTATGCGATTTTTTTTAATTTTATTATTTTTTGCTACTTTTAAAGCATCTGTACAATCACAAAAAAAAAGCAAAATGAGCTATACAAGCTTTTAAACTTTGTGATAAGGACTAAATTTTATATTTCTATTTAGAAGTTAACATTTATATGATTTAAGGATAAAATGAATCGTTTTTTAATTTTCCATGTGTTAGCCTTTTTGAAAGCCCATGTATAAGCAAAATGGATGAGAATATCAAAACAAGTCAAACAGGCATTTCATTTTCAAGGTAAGGACTAAACATACTGTTAACAGCCGAGACATGGGACGTCCCATGTCTGTTTAAAAAATGCGTACGCATTTAAAAAACACGAAAAATTTGTAAAATACACGTTTTTTCAGCACAGTGTAATTATTTAGAAATATTAATTGAGTGAATTTATATTTTTTTTATAAAAACTACTATTTTTTAGCTTTAAACATCTTAAAATTTAAAATATCTTTAATAGAAATTAAATTACAGCTTAAATTATTAAAAAATAAAAATGACGTTTTTAAAAAGTCTTAATTGAAATAGGCTGGATTTGACACATGCGAAAAATTAAATAAGGGTGGATTTTGTCCTAATGAATATTTCTATAAAATTTGGTCAAAATCCAAGATGGTCGAGCAACGAGTTTCGGCGTTTTCATTCCAAATAAAAACACCAAATGGGGTATCAAATATGAAAATCCCTTGGCGTTTTAATTTTTTGATTCTTTAGAAATCTGAAATCGTGTCAATTTCTTACTCTCTTCTAGTGGGCTAGAACTTTTTTTCTGTGACAAATATTGAAATGATTTTAATTTTGTTTTACTGTTCAGTAAGTGTATTTTCGATATAAATTATTATTATCCAATTAGTTAATCTCATAACAGAATGGTAAACCACTAAAAATTCATGATAATTTGCCAATTTTTGTGATTTTTGTCTGTGTCTATTCTACCAAATCTAGAAAGTTATTTTTTTTCAGGTATCAAGTACTTATAGAATAGAAAACGTAACTATTATTTTAAGTTTCTAGACTATCATTGTCTTTATTAAAAAACTTATTGAAACTTGATAATTCTTAAAATTAGTCAATTTTGCCCTCAGAAATCATTATGTTGAGGAAAAAATAAAAATCTGAAACTTTCAGGAAATGTAGTCCCCACATTCATCTTTTCAGTCCAGTTAGTCTTGTTTTGTTATTTTTATTCCTTTAAAAAAAATATTAATTTTTTTAATGCCCGTTTAGTAGCGATATAATATTGTTTTATTTATAATTTAAAATTTAGATGGCTTTCATGTTTGGTGGAGAAGTGTCAGAACTCTCAAAAATATTTTATAAATATTATTTTTGCGTATTTCTTTGGTAAATTTTGTATAATAAGTGAAATTAATAAAGAGTTCATTTAAACGTATAAAAAATGCGTTAAGCAGTTTTTTGTCGGTTCCTTTCACAATTTAAACCAAGTTAGTCTTGTTCTATTATTTTGATCCCTTTAGTAAGGCACTGAATAGTTAAAAGTTATATGTATGTATTTTAAATGTTAGTGTTGGAAAAAAATTTACACAATCTGTAAATACTATAGGTAACTGGTTAAAATAAAACATATTATAATAAAGGGGTTTATTTAGAATATTTTTTGGTTTTTGCTTTTTTTTAACAGTTTAAAACTTCTCAGAACTTAAATATTTTCTATGAGAAAGAGGTACAAAATTATGATATGTTCTTTCATTTTTAATTGCAATATTTATTACACTTGCGAACTTGCAAACTTTTTGAAATCACAATTTAAATACCCACAAATAATATTTATGAAATATTTTTGACAGTTCTGATATTTCTCTACCAAACATGAATTGACTAAGTCAAAGCCATCTAAATTTTAAATTATAAATAAAACTAACAATATCGCTTCTTAACTGCATTAAAAAAATTAATACAATTAACAAAACAAGACTAACTAGTCTGAAAAGATGAAGGTGGGGACTACATTTCCTGAAAGTTTAAGATTTTTATTTTTTCCTCGACATAATGATTTCTGAGGGCAAAATAGGCTAATTTTAAAAAATATCAAGTTTCAATAATTTTTTTAATAAAGAAAATGATAGTCTAAAATAATAGTTACGTTTTCTATTGTATAAGTACTTGATACCTGAAAAAAGCAACTTTCTAGATTTAGCAGAATAGGCACAGGAGCCAGACAAAAATCACAAAAATTGGCAAATTATTACAAATCTTTAGTTGTTTACCATTCGTTTATGAGAAAAACTAATTAGATAATAATAATTAATATTGAAAACATACTTACTAGGCAGTAAAATAAAATTATAATCATTTCAATAATTGCCACAGAAAAAATGTTTTAGCCTCTTATAAGAGAGTAAGAAATGACACGATTTCAGGTTTCTAAAGGGTGCAACGGTTTTTCATATATGATATCTAAAAGATCATCCTCAAATTTTTTCATTAAAATAAAAAATCATGCAGCACTTTTAAATTCATTTTTGGTGTTTTCATTTGGATTGACTCTATGGATTGACTCCTTTTCTAATTCCAGGCAATAGCGATGACAAAAACCAAGTATTTCCAAAAATACAACGCCCGACTGAACCCAATACCATTCCCAGGTTGTGAAAGCCTCCCATTCGCAACGGACGAATATTGGAGGTGTTCGATTCGCCACGTCTCCACAACTTTGGGCCATCAAGTTGGCACCTGCAAAATGGGGCCCAAGACCGACGAAAGAGCCGTCGTGGATGCGGAGTTAAAAGTTCACGGTATTGGAGGCCTGAGAGTTGTCGATGGGTCTGTAATGCCCAATATCGTAGCTGGGCATACCAATGCTGTGATAATGATGATTGGGGAAAAGGCTGCAGATTTGATAAAAAGTAAATGGAGGAACGTTTGAAGATTTTTTTGTTATTTATTTTTTAATATATGTATATATTACAAAAGATCCAGGTTTTTTTAACTTGTCCACCCAATTTTAATGTATTTTTTCAAAAGCACGTTTGTAGAAAAACATAATTAATATTCAAAACATCAGTACCTTGGCGTGTCACAACTCCTGAATCAAATATTTGAGTGATTTTATTTTAAAATATATTCAATTTATCTTAAATTTATAAATTTCACTATAAACTATAAAACATTAAATAATGTATTTTTCATATTTTATCATAGATTCAAATAGCAAAAAAATTGATAATCTTTGTACTATGCTCCACACCTCAAAGTCCCACCACGTGACCACGTACGGAACGCAGTCTTTTGAAAATTTGGCATTCAAGGCTTTATAGGTTATGTATCTGTCAAAGTATAGTCAATGAAAGAAATAATATTTATAGTATTACCGCTTATGTTTAAGCGTTAAAAGTTAATAAATCTTTATAGTATCACAATAACAATGGTTGGTTTAAAAATTTAGGAATATAAATACTGCATTTAATGAAATTCAAAAGTATAAGGTGCAATATAAGCGATATTTTTGTGCATTGGGTCTACATTTCTCCATAAAATAGTTTTAACTAAACAGCATTTATTAAAAAAAATCTAACTTCCCTATTATGAAATAAGAATATCTGTATCAAAGGTAGGTTAATGTATTAGAACAAAAAATATCATCTAATTTTGTATTTTAAGGTTAAAAAAATCTATTTTGACCAAAATAAATAAGTGGATTATTTGGAAGAGTGTGTTAATATGGTCATAAATAAATATAGGTATACTAAATAATTGTTGAATATGGTTCAAATTAAATTGAAGCTTTTATACTTCTAATGACAAAACTTGTGCATACCTCTCGGCATACCTACTTTAAGTTAGATTATAAGAAAACAAACAATTTTTAGAGAAACTTGCAATGTGAAAATATTTAATACTCCCATGACATATGATTTATTAAAATTTTTAAAGTTATAATGATTTTTCGATGTAGATCAAGTTCAGTCGAAGCTTTTGAACTATTTATATTGACAAAACTTTATGTAGGTAAACTTTAAGCTGGATAAGAAAAACTACCACATTTTTAAATACCATATTATACAGTCTTTTAATAATCCAAAATACTTATTTATTTTGGTCAAAATAATTTTTTCTAACCTTAAAATTACAAAATTAGATGATATTTTTGTTATAATATATTAACCTACCTTTAAAACAGATATTCTTATTCCATAATGGAGAAGCTAGATTTTTTTTAATAAATGCTGTTTAGTTAAAATTATTTTATGGAGAAAACCAGATATTTGGACCAAATGCACAAAAATATTACTTATTTAAATAAGTAATATTTTTGTGAATTTGGCACCATACACAATTTTATTAAATGCATTATTTATATTCTTAAATTCTTAAACCATCCATTGTTATTGTAATGTTATAAGGATTTAAACATTTTTAACGCCTAAACATAATATTATTTCTTTTGTTGACTATACTTTGACAGATACATAACCTGAAAAGCCTTAAATGCCAAATTTTCAAAAGACTGCGTTCCGTACGTGGTCACGTGGTGGGACTTTGAGGTGTGGAGCATAGTACATACTCACTTTTATCCGTCAGTTCTGTGTCCAATGTTAAAATTCAAAATTCCTGCGAAATATTGAAGTTTAAACGTCAAGTCCTCGTTTTAACTCAAGTGTTGGTAAAAAATTACCTACAGAGCCCGCCCTTTGCACGACAGTTATCTTGAAATCAATGCAAGCGGCGAATTTGTGTTAAATGCACGTATAGTTCCTGTCAAAATTTCAGTGCTGTGATAAGTAGATATTTTCTTACGTATATATATTTCATTGTAATTTATATTAGGCTATATGTGATTTGTTGATAAGTAGCATCCACTAATAAAAAATATCAGTAAAATACTTAATTCCGAATTATAATCTCAAATGTGTATCCCATTCATCAGTACTGTGTCGTCAGTTCCATGTTCGATGTTTCGGTTATCTTTTTTCAATTTAAATGCTGCTTGCGCTAAACTTGTTTATTTAATGTCATTATAAACTCATAAATTTGGTGGGGATCCCATATCTAATAATTTAGATATCGGTATACCCAAAATCCACCAGCCGCCACTGATGTGTGGTATTATTTGATTTTAAGATATTTAATGTATAATATGCTCAAAGTTGCAATAAATCTTATATTTTCCAATAAATTATGTATTTATTTAGTACCCTGGTATACTCGTCACTTCCCTTGCATTCAAATTTAGAAAACACAGAAATTTCAGAAACTGTTTGAGAAAGTAACTGGCCAGGTCTGGAACAGTATATTTTTTTGTTATCTATGTTCTCATAACAAAATACTGTTTAATTTTCTCCGAAAACTATATAAGTTTTTTATTGTTCTTTATTTTAATAATTATTATAATTTACGCGGTTAAACACTTCGTAAATATGTATTTAAACAATCAAAAACATTAAAATTCAAGGCATTCTTTCTATTTTTAAAATGTTACTAATTTACACAATGGCCCATTAATTAAATGCCCTGCAGGTGTGTTGCAAACTTAAAGCGTTGAGTGAAGGAGTATTAATCAATGCTTAAAGGGTTTCAACATAATATGTAAACAACCTTAAAAATGCGTATATTTATTTATAAAAACGTTAAGGTAAAACAGATTCATTTCGTTCTTATTTATTGATTGAATCGCTTACAAATAGTTTACCTTGAACAACTTACAGCTACGTATGCTGTTTTCGTTTACCTGAAGGTATATTGCACAGTGGTAAAAGCAATCTTAAAAAAAAATTTTTTTTTGCATATTTTATTTATATATAAATAAAATATGCAAAAAAAATAATATATTAAGAATATTATCAAAAAGGTAGCAAATGACTAAAACAATATTTCTACAGGCATAGTAGACAGTTATAGTAAAAACAAGAGTTCTATAAATAGTTACCTTAAAGTCAAATCATTAGATGACGCTGTATGCAATTATAACTATCTCAGTCGGTAATAATATAGAACTACTTAGTTTTGGGTCCAATATAGAACAAAAAAGTTCGCATCTGTGGGTAAAAGGCATAAGGGGATAAGTCAAAAAAAGCAATTTTTTAATAGAGCCTTTAACGTGTTCGCATTAATTCAGGAAATATATTTATGTTTAGCGGGTATACTCTTTTGTTAGCATATGACATGGGCTAACAAAAGGGTATACCCGCTAACCATAAATATGTTTCCTGAATTAATGCGAATACGTTTAAGGTTCTACTGAAAAATTGCTTTTTTTGACTTATCCCCTTATGCCTTTTACCCACAGGCATGTTACTTTGGTGTTAAGATTTTTGTTTTTTTTTTTGTTAAGAGCAGGGCTGTGTTTAAATTACAATTATAAATATTTCTAAAAAGTGTGTGGTAAAAATGTGTCCCTCATGCTTTAAACATTGTCACTTTAATGCGTTTTAATTTTAATTCTAAAAACAAACTGTAAAATGGCCAGTGTCCAAATACTGGTTGGTAAAAAATGTAAATTTATATTATTGGACATATTATGTCCAATATCATACTCTATTTATATCCCGGACATTTACCAGCCAATTCTTATGTAAAATTGTCCCGTGAATACGAAAAGACTGTCAAAAACTATTAAAGTTAAGCGGTTTTTGAGATATAGTCAATTCCATATTATATATATAATTGATTATATTTCAAAAACTGTTCTACTTTTATAACTTTTGACGATATTTTCGGATTCAGCGAATAATATTTCATAGGAATTGACTGCTAAATGTCCTGGATAAAAATTGCTGTTGACGAGAATTATTAGTGGCTGCTTTTTCGCTATGACATTTTTAACTAATTCATTTTTAGAAAGTAAGTAATAAAGTTAACATAAAAAACTTATGGCAACAAAATTAATAAATTCGAAAAATACTTTTAACATACCACCCGAAAAAATATTAGATATGTATATAAATCATCCTGTTCCGGCCTAAACATTATAAATGCTTCACAAACTAGAGATACCACACTTAATGATATTTGCAACAAACTATTTCAGAAGTCAGACCAAGGAACTAGTAGTTACCTTCAGAATCCAGAAAAGGGATGAAATTTATGAATTACAAAAACGAAATAAAAAAAAAATTACCTAAAACAGCAATTTATCTTTAAATAATATTTAACAATTTATGTTATTTGATGTAAAGTTGTTATGTTTAAATAAATAACTATGGCACATGTGTCCAATTACTATATAAAATGTCCAATTACTATAGTATATATACTTTTTTGCATGTTTTTATAAAACTATTATTAAAAATTCAAATATTCTTATTTTAAAGTAAACGTAAATAAAGTTTAAACAAACAAACTATCCTTTTTATATATTTATAAAAAAAAGTAAAATCTTTAAAACAACGGCATATACAGTATGTCCTCGGATAGAGGGCCCAAGAGGACAAATGGACTAAAATTTTTCGACCAAAAGTCATTCTTCATCAAAAGTTCTGCTTGTTTTAATAAGTCTACAGCATGCTCTATTTTAAATTTGAAAATATTATACAGGGGCGTCGAAAAACAAGAAAACATGAAATAGTATCAGTGAATGATTTATTATATTACAACATAATTTAAAAAATACAAATCCATGCCATATGGTAAAAATCAAATATTTCTGGGGATACAAACGTTATGTAAGTAAAAAACATTATCATAGCAAACTTACCTTTAAATTTTCTAAACACACGTTATATAAAACCACACTTAACCTTAAAATTATAATTTTCCTATAGGAACCTCTAATCGAATTAACTATCATCAACCGACTAAACGCGGTTAGAAGACAAAGGGCCTTGCAGGGTAAAGATTTTAATCGAAATAAGGCGAAAATTAGCAAAATAGAAAAATAACATTTAGGTATATTAAGTTAAATTGAATAAAAAAATACTCAATTGTTTTAATTTGGTTAAAAATTTTCTGTAACCAATATTTTTGAGTTAGATTAACACTTGTTTAGGAGTTATTTAAACTAATGTATTATATTGAAATTAACATAATTTTCTCGTAACATTAACTATATTATTATACTACAATGTACAAAAAAATTATTATTTAACATTCTTATTTGTGTAGGACCTTTTAACACATTAATGTTTGTTAAATCTTGTGAAATTTTAAGATTTTAAATATTATAATTTTTGTATCATATATACAATGTACATATATCATTTATGTTATAAACACTAGGAAGTTTATGTAAGTTTTTACATTTTATATTTAACATGTATTATTTTTAACACAAATTTTATAAATTTTTAACTGTGTACGAGGTGTGTTCAGAAAATATCAGGAATTTTTGTTTTTTGAAACAAATATTTATTTATTCGTCTACATTATTGTTGTTGCCTTCAAAATAGTCCCCATTGTATATTATGCACATGTGCCAGCTCTTCTTCCAATATGTTCAAAATTTAATAACTTTAGAACAAATTTTGCTGCCACGCGTTTCATACCCAAAACATTCTAAAAAACTTCATGGGATGAGCCAATCGATATACCAACATCATCAACGACTTCTCTGATGGTTTATAACCATTTCTTCCACTTTTTCCATGTTTTTATCGGTTGTTAATGTGCTTGTACGTTCGGGGCATTCGTCATCTTCAACGTCTTCACGGCCATCTTGGAAACTCTTATACCACTTGTAAACTCTTGTTTTACTTATAGCAGACTCACTATAGGCCTTTGTTAACATTTCACAGAATTTATTTTATTTTTTAAGCAAAATTGGATACAAATTCTTTGATCCATTTCTTTTAACGAACGACAAATCGCCGAGCTCATAAAACACGTCTAACTTGAGCGGCTGCCACAGACAAAGTAAACAATGAAAACAGCTAAAGTTTTTATCATACTTCGGGGGCATGTATACCAACATAATAAAGAAAATTTTATGACAACCGGACCCTCCGACCCCGCGAAATTTAACAATTCCCGTTATTTTCTGAACACACCTCGTAATTAACAGATTACATTTGGTTGTAAACTTAACTTAAAGTTATGTGGACCTGGATTAACATAAAATCTGGTTAAAATTAACAAATATTTTTTTACTGTGTACTTTACTCAAGGACCAATTTTCTTCCAACTTTGTTCCTGTTCATTTAATTTGTAAATAAAAAAGCGTTACTGTTATTATTTTTTTTTAAATTCCATGACACAAAAAAATCGTTCACATTGGGATGTCGTCAACTGTACATATATATATATTTATATATATATATATATATATAAATTATATATATATATATATAGGTGTACCTACACACGGTGGTCAAAACTAAAGTATAGGACGAACAAAAATGCCAACCAAAACTGATAGTATAATCTGATTATAGACTCTTTTGGTAACACAAAAATGTATTTATCAAAATCCCAGCTGATCCTTTATTAAAGTTTTGCATATTTCTTAGTATTTTAAAAATGTTTATGTCATTTCGATAAAATACTCTAGTAACATTATCAAATGTTTTTAAAAATTTGGCAGATACATGACTGAAATATGGATAAGTTACATTATAAATACAAAATAATGTAAAATACAGTTTGCAATATCTAATTTATTGTTTTAAGGTATCCAATACAAAATTAATAAATAACTAAAGATTCTTTGAAGCAAAATCGAATTACTGCTTGCCTTAAATTTTCAGTAAAACTTTTTCTTGGGTTTTACATGGAATTGTTTTTAACATGGAAACCGTATTTTTAAATTCTTCAGTCAGTACAAACATGCTTCTTACATCTAGCGATATCCCCTAAAAAGGAAGAGCATATCAAAACTTCGTTCGTTCGTCCGTCCTCTTCCCTTAATAATTTTTTATGCCCTTAATAATTGCCATTTTGCAGATAAAGCACATACATTCTTGGCTGCCGCGAAATTCTCTGGCAATTTCTAAATTTTGAAAATTTGGCAATTGTGGCTATGCAAAAATACCGTTATTACCATATTGAAGTAGGTAATTTTGAATCACTTAAGTTAAAGTGTTCGTTTGAAAAAGTCTGCAGTAATTTTTATATTTTCTCAGAAACCCTAAACTCTGAATTTTTCGATTACCAAAAACAATTTTGTCTCCACAGCCAGCACATACCTTTTTTCGATTTTCTTCATGGCTTAACTTGAATTTCGGTTTAATTTTCATTTTAAAATACTATTTTTAACTTTATAGAGTATACAACTAAAGCAAAATGTCACTTGCGTTATAACGTATAGCAATTTTTTTCATAACCACCTTAATTATTGTTTTACAAAATTTGCAAGTTGTAATTATTTCATAACTTCCAGTATTTTTTGTTATAAAAAATATTTAAGATATAAATCTTCGTTTTTTTTTTGTTATGTTTTGTTTTGAGTGGTAAAAAATAATAGGTGACTCAATAAATTAATACTGGGGAGTAAAGTAATTTAAATGATACAAAGTTTATTATTTTGCTTAATTTTATTAAAATTGTACAGGTAGTTTTAGTACAATAATTGCAAAATAAAATATAGAAATAGAAAAACAAAAAAGTTTGCAAAACTTTAAAATAAGATCAGCTGGGATTTTGATAAATACATGGAAGTGTTACCAAAAGGGTCTATAATCAAAATATGCTATCAGTTTTGGTTGGCATTTTTGTTCGT
Source organism: Brassicogethes aeneus (assembly GCA_921294245.1). NCBI lineage: Eukaryota > Metazoa > Arthropoda > Insecta > Coleoptera > Nitidulidae > Brassicogethes > Brassicogethes aeneus. The sequence goes on from OV121137.1 coordinate 47,653,527, forward strand.
CCTATTCTTAAGTTTTGACCACCGTGTACAGCACTGTGCATTGGAGAAAACGCATTATACCTATGTGGTGGGAATCGCCGTATGAATTTAGTTTAATTATCACCTGGTTTTGGAATACAGTGCGCTCTTTGTTCACCTCATTCCACGGTTATTACAGTATACAGTATACAGGGTGAGTTTTCAAACAAGCGCCGGTGACCTTTGTACTCTTAAAATATGAAGAGAATGTTGAACTAAGAAAGTCGAAAGATTTTATCTTGAGGAATGCTCATTTACGTAATAATATATACAGTGTGTTTATATATATATTTATTTCAATATAATTCAAAATTGTTGTTTCTTTTAAATAAAGTGATGTCATTATTTACTACATGTGGCACGAATTATTCAGAACATCCTGTGACGAAACGATGGTTTTTATATGAAATGTGCATGAATATTTTAGTATATCATTAGCATTTAATATGGGTTAAGAATTTTTCATAATTGTTATTGTTAATAAGATTGCTTTGTGCTGAGAACAGGTATGACATTTTATTAATTTATATATTATTTTCTTGGTATTCTACATATATAAAATTATATGCATTAGGGTACTGAATTATTCCCAAACCAAAATTAGTTTGAATTAAGTAAGGGGAGATATAATCAATCAATATTTACTTTACCACCTCGTATATACAAACTGCTATAGGTATAGTTTAAAACTTCACATACGCATACTGCTCATTATTCAAGTAGGTCTGTTTTAATTTTAGTAATGGATTTTCCAGTTATTAATTGTTATTGTTAAAATTTTCACCTGTAAAGAATATCGACCAAACATCGACTAGTTTTTGCTGTATATGATGTTCCGTTATGTCTACGAGAGGCTAAAGAAGTTTGCCAACCTTTAGTGATGAAGAAACTCGTTTGTTGTGTGCTGTTTTTTAACGTCGCGTTTTCTGCTGTATCTGCTGGATATGCACAAGAACATCGTAAGTATTTATTTTTAAGTTTTATCGTATTGTAAAAGTAGTTTGTGGAAATCTCGCAACAATTTAAATCTTTTTGTCATGTATTTTGGCCTGCTAAACATAATCGAATCGCCGACCACTGTCTTAATTACATGTATTTTTTGCAGGTTCAGGTGAGCTAAACGAACCCTGTCAACTATACACACATTGTAGGCAAAATGCGTATGTATGCGCAAAAAATAGGACTTGTCAGTGTTACCAGGGATATGTTGTTAGGAAATTTTATGTGCCAGATAAGTTTATTGAGAAATGCGTTGGAGGTGAGTTATCAAAATAAACTAATTACAAATATAAACTTTTTCGATATAAGATGAAAATTACGTAGATTTAGTAAAATATAATAATAACTTTTTCTACCCCCACCTATACCTATATATACTAATATAATTTAATGTCATCTTTATACTTTATTTATCTTGCTTATTAGTTTATTTTAAAGGTAAAACAAACATTGCATTAATTAATTAAATTGAGAGAAATTATTTCATATTTTGAAGTTCTTTATTCGACCATATCTTATGTCCCATTGTAACAAAATTCTTATCGACATCCGCTTACATGATTAAACGTCATTTTAATAACATGGAACTTCCGTAATACATACCGGGTGTTTCAGAAGATCTACCAACAAAAATCGGGGCAATATATATTATATATTATATATTATACATATATACATGTATATTATATATTATATATTATATATTATATATTATATATTATATATTATATATTATATATTATATATTATATATTATATATTATATATTATATATTATATATTATATATTATATATTATATATTATATATTATATATTATATATTATATATTATATATTATATATTATATATTATATATTATATATTATATATTATATATTATATATTATATATTTATATATTATATATTATATATTATATATTATATATTAGGGTGGAGCGAAAACGTCTTGAGGTGGCCCACTGATTTTTTAAATGAAATTTAAGTTAAAATTATTTTGAATAAAAAAAATTTTTTTTGGCTTGTAATCTTCAAATTTATCTAAAAATAAACAAATTTGATCGTGTTCAACTCGAAATTCGCTCTATTGCCTCAGAAAAGCATGTTACTATTTTGGAATTTTTTTAAAAACAACAATAATGACCACAAAAATTTTTTTAAGTTCATAACTGTTAATTAGCAAGAAAGAGGACACTCCGCAGTTTCCGGAACACTTTTGAAAAAAAATTTTACGACCACTCGTTTTTAACTTAAATTTAATTTAAAAAATCAGTGGGCCACCTCAAGACGTTGAGTAATTTCTTTTTTTTCAAAAATTTTCTTTTTTTATAGGCTACAAATTCCACCCCCCAGGCTAAAGAAAATAATTTTTTTTTTCGCTCCACCCTATTATATATTATATATTAAAAGTTGTTGATTTTTTCTAATTTTGATGATTTTTTTTAAATGTACGTTAATTCTACCGATGCTATATTAGACACTTTTATTTAAGCATATAAAGGGTGCAAAAGTAAAAAGAAGTTTTTTCCTGAAATTTGTGACACCCTGTGGGGAACCTCAGCAATAACAGAGGATGTCAATTAAAATCATACTACTCTCTTAAAAAGAATTAGTCAAAAATGATTAATTGCCATTGCATTGCCACTATTTATTCTCGTCAATAGCAATTTGTATCCCTAGCATTAGCAGTCAATTTAAAATGGTCCCCTGAATCGGAAAATGTCAAAAGTTATAAAATTAGAAGTTTTTGAGTCATTTTTCCATGGAATTGACTATATCTTAAAAACTGCTATACTTTCATAATTTTTGACGGTGTTTTCGGATTCAGGGGATACCATGGTACCAGGATTAACCGATTTCGAGGAAAAAACTTCTTCTTACTATTGCACCCTGTATAGGCTTAATTTAAGAGTCTTAAAAAAATCCAAAAATCTCACGTCAACTTTTCCAGTTTACAGATTATGTATTACTTATAGTTAAAATTAAACAATTTTTTTTTTACTTTTTGGATTTATCATGATTAATGGCTAGAATCTCACGTGAGGGATAGGGTGGGTCTACCACATATCACCAAATCTCACAAGGGGATGGTGGGTCAAAATTAATATTATTAATTATACATATAAGTAATTAATTAATTAATGCCTCCTTAGAATAACACAGTGCAACAGCAAAAAAATGATGTGGTTCTCGTTTCTTCTATCCAAAGAATGCCTTTTTTGCGTTTACAGAATGTTTAGATTGATTCAGGTTTTCTTTAATATCGATTTTTAATTTTATTAATTTTGGAACCAGAAAAAACCGTTATTTATTAATTTAAACCAATTAACTGGTAGGAAATTGTTGTCATAACAATAAATTAAAAAGAAATAATAAAAAATAAAACAAAAATTAAAAATGGGTGTAAACATGTCACTAAAAGTACATTTGCTCCATGCACATCTTGACCTGTTCGAAAATAAGCTGTCCACCGAATCAGAAGAGCATCAAATAATAATGGAAATGGAAAATCGTTATAGAGGAAAGAGGTTTGATTCAATGTTGGCAGATTTTTGTTGGTCTATTGGCATAAAATTATAAATAAAATTTGTTATATCTTTTATGTTGATTCATACTATTTGTTAAAAAGAATATGTTTTTAATAATTAATATAATAATAATAATTACCATAATTATTATTATGATAGAAGCGAAAGAACTAAGAAATTGCTCTACAACATATTAAATCCAGAAAAAGGTTCAATTAAAAAAAAAAATGCATTTTATTGTTCTCATTATTTTTTTATTTAATTATTTTTTTCTTTATTTGATTGTTATTATTTTATAAAACAATATACAAAACCAATAATTATCTTTTATGTACTAATTATTTATTATTTTACAATATTTCGGGATCCAGAATTACTAAAACTTTAAATTGAAACATTCTGTAAACGCTATAATTCATGATTTTAAATGTAGAAACCGAAAATACTTTCAGAATCGGACAAATTTTTTAAACTTTTTAAATTTGTAATACATATACAGGTGTATAAAACTATTGGTAGGTAATAGTTTTAAAAATAGTTATTACGAGTACAAATTTCAAGGTCATAATTAAGTTGTAGCTGCAAATTAATTATCGCCAATACATAATGTTATTAATTTGTGTAAAATAAAGTTCGAATTTCAATGAAGGTATTTAAATCTAACGTATCTGCACACAAAATAAATAAATATAATATTTGTTTTATGCTAATTTTTAATGTTTAAAGTTACTTATATTTTTTTAAACATTTTATCTAATTTCATTTATTTTTTATGCTAATACTGGAAATTCCGCAAATGTATTTAACATATTTTTCTTGATTACTTACCTAAGCACATAAGTTTTTATCTATGAAACATAATACGTTTTAATTGCGAAAACATGAGTAATGCTATTTGTGCATGGGATTCTTCAGAAAATATAAATATATCAGGGACGTAGCGAAAGTCTCAATAGGGGAGTAAATTTTTAGATATTTTTTTTAAATCCTCAAATTTCTTTCCCATTAATTAAAAATATTAAAATACTTAAAATCGAAACCTCGGAAAAGTACGCCCCTGGATTTAATTAATTAAATATTTATGTTTTGTATAACCATAAAATTAATGGATGTAATTTATTAACATATTTATATTTTCTGAAAAATCCCACAACATAATTGTTCGTAATAATAAAATCACCAAAAAAATTGTTGCATTATCTAAGATTTTGTGAAAATGTTTTACTAAAAAATAAATAGTAACCCTCGTACATCACTCAAAATATTTAGTGTCAAAAAAATTCAAAAAAAAAAAAATCGTTTGTGCATTGTCCAAACAATAAATCATTTATATGGCGGATGACAAATCACAAGCAAATGATTAATTATAATCACGAATTTTTTTTTTTGGAACTCGCTTGGTTTCATCTAATGTGTATCAAACAAACAATGGATGATTATAAAATGTTTACTAAGCGTTATAATGAGGAATGTTTTAATTATTAAGCGGATGTGCTATTTTGCATTTGTTTAATTTATTTGTTTCGACCAATTAAGATATAAAAATGAAAAAGTTTGTTCTCGTATTTTATTTCAAAGTAATTATTTTTTTTAGTGATAGATCAACCATGTCAGTATGACGACCACTGTATATTTGACGCATTTTGTTCGAACAAAACATGCAAATGCAAAGAAAATTTGTTCCAAAGCGAAGATGGTTATTCGTGTACAAGTAAGTACCAAACAAACCACTGAAGATATATTTTTTTAGCCCCCAATGAAAATTTAAAATTTTAGCCTAATATACGCTAAAGAAGCATAGCTGGTGGCGCCAACATCATAGTAACCAAACAAGTTGTCAGGTCTGTGTAAATTCACCAGATTTGTTGATTTTTAATTCATTTGGTGATTAGGTGAAAACTTTTTTAAAAGCCTTATTTCTGGTGATTTTTTTTTACCCTGACATTTGTAAATTTAAATTTTCCTAAAAACACAGATTTAGAAAATATTCAGTACCGTAATCCGCAAATTTTTTATTTGGGTCCTAAAGTACATAGGTACAGAATTAACTAAGCACCGCTTAGCATAAATTGAACAAAATAATTTTAAAACAAAATGTCTGTATTTTTATATTGAGCAGGTAATCAGATACCTACACAAACGGTTTCCTTTTAATTCCCGTTAAATAAAAATTCTTCAATTAAGTCCTCAAAATACTTAAAACACTAAGAGCCGCACACCGAAAAAACAATTTGTTTGAGAAAAACGAAATTGATTTTAGGTAAACTAATCCTGTGGTTGTATATTGCGCAACAAATATAGACTTACGGCAAGTAATTACTTAGTTTGGTAAAGTTGGTTTCGAACAAACTTATATTAATTTGACGTAAATGCATACATTTCTTTACAAATAGCAGATTATGTTCTTGCAACTAAATATTTATTTTTAATAAATTTTTCATTTCTTTGTATTAAACATGCACCTATTTGGGATAAACGCATGTGCTTTATTGCAACACAACAATAATTTCGTCACAAAAAAGCAACTTGTTATCACGACAGAATTAATTTGCCCAAAACGAAAATTTCATTGTCAGGAATAAGCCCTTTATTTACAATAAAATTATGTAAATGCAGGAGAGGCTGGTTATTGAAAATCTAAATAAATTCAATAAAACAATTTTATTTTATAATATTTATAACAAAATACAGAGTATAATATAGAGTATAATAATATTATGTATACATATAAAAATATTTTTAACCAAAAAAATAAAACAAGAATACAAAACAAAATCTTAACTACCTAACTCATTTTAAACAAAAAATATTCAAAAAGTTATCTCATACTTCAGTAATCATGTACCAACCTATACATAAAATATAAAAAGGTAACAAAAGTCAATAAATGTCCTTCTGTAATTGAATGAAATTTACTTAAATATCATTTTATTATAAATGGGATAATTAATTACACGATTAGTTATAGTTAATAAAAATTGTGGCATTATTTTTCGATGGTTACACAAGATATTTTGTCCTTTTTGCCAATTTTTATATAGATACAGGGGGCCTTCCTACTTTTCTTAAAATTATATGGACAAGTGACATTTAAATAAATAAGTACTCACCATTAATAGTTCACTCAACACACACTGCATTTTTATCTGCGTAAAATTATGTACTGCATGTATTTCATACACTTGTTTAAATATTTGGTAAAAACTGATTTCTTTGTGTCAAAATGATATATTTTAATAATCTTATATTTAATATGATAAGTTGTTTACAACTTAATTTCATTTAAATTAATGGCAAAGTAACAACTAATTGACCAATATTGTCACAGAAAAATGTTCTTATTTCTAACCAATATGCGTAAGTTGTGGCAAATACATAATATAGAAACTAAGACCCATGTTTGTAATGAACAAACTATTTTATCGGTGCATGTAGAAACATTGATTTGTTTATATATATATATATATATATGATTTAGCATACAGTGGATATAGCTAACCTAGGTTTTTGCACGACATGACAACGTAGTAATTTTCTTTAAAAACTGTTGTTTTATAGGTAAAATAAATTGGGTAATTATCTTTCAACGTTTAAATTTTCCTTAAAAAAGTCGATTTCTATACATTGACATTTTAAATATTAAACATAAAACAATTAAAATGTCATAAAGATTTATTTGACATTTGTGACATTTGCTTTTAACCATTAAAAATAATTTCGCTAATATAAGTCATGGTTTACTAGATTTTTTTTTGGCCAATAAAATCAGCTAAAATTTAAATCGGTTGATATAATTTATATCAGTCGTTAACGACTGATAAAATATGGATAAAAATAGACAGTATTTTTGTTTGTAAGTATTATCAAATATCTTTGCTGTTTTTTTGTCTGATTGAAAAGCTGAATGCCTGAAATCAATTGATTTATAACTTTTTTTGGTTTCATTGTAAAATAACAATGAACTTGAGTGAATAAATAAATGTTTACTTTTTAAAATAATACCTAGATAATTAAAAAAAATTACTATTTAATGAAAAATAAGGATTATAAAATAAAACCAAAACTGTGTTTAAAAAATATTTGTGTAATTAATAGGTAGGTACTATTAAACATAAAAGAAAATGAAATGGAGGGACAAAAGGGCAACAATATGAGGATTTCAAATTGAATATACAATGTATATTAGGGTGTGCCAAAAAAACTCGATAATTTTTTTTTTTGCTCTCCACCCAAAATATCGTAGAATATGTCCGAACAAATATTCTGTTAAAAGCGGAGCTCATAATTTCAATTTTAAGAGGTCCTCCATCGAATCTGAAGTTTTGCCGCTTAAATTTATTTATAACACAGAAAACTGACTTTTTTACCTTATTTATTCTTGCAACCTAGGAAGAATTTTTTTTTTATAAAATCCATGACTAATTCTTACAAAGCATTAAATTTGGACAAAAAAATCTTATTAAACCGAATTTCTATTTTCATTATTTGATTTTTTACAGAGCTTTAAATTTAAAGTTAATAATACAAAAATGATGACTTTATACGCCTGTAACTTTTAGAATATTGACGATACAAAAATTCGCCTAAAACTTTTTTGTGGTCCATCAGACAAGCTAAAAAATTGCCATTCGACTTTTTCGTCTAACTTCAATAGTTTATATTAGCTGAAAAAGGCAACAAACGTAAAATTTTAAATTTAAAGCTCTGTAAAAAATTAAATAATGAAAATATAAATTCGGCTTAATAAGATTTTTTTGTCCAAATTTAATGCTTTGTAAGAATTAGTCATGGATTTTATGAAAAAAAAAATTCTTCCTAGGTTGCAAGAATAAATAAGGTAAAAAAGTCAGTTTTCTGTGTTATTTAAGCGGCAAAACTTCAGATTCGATGGAGGACCTCTTAACAGCCACCAGAGGGCGCGCGCGTTTCAAAAACCCGTTGCTTCTTTAGCGTATTTATATTAATTAACAACAGAACAATTAAAAATTAATTAATTATATCCAAGCTTTTGTTCCAGGTGCATCAACTCAGAACAAATTCGTAGGAGCCCTTCTAGTATTTATATTATTATTCATAAGGATAACATGATAAAAAACCTAAGGAATGATGTGTAAACCAAACCAAACTAAAATTTGGTTACTAGTCTTTAGATTTAATTTATTAAAATTTGTAAAATCGGCCATGTAAATGTACAGAGTGATATTATTTAACTTCCATTCTCGAAATAAATGTATCAAGAATTTGTGTTCACAGAATAAAGTAATGGAGGATATAAAAACACCCTGTATATAATTAATGTACGTAATGTATGTATGTATATATATAGTAAAACTCAAATAATTATTGTTTTATGTTTTTTATTAAATTATAAATACATTTAAAAGTTTAAGTACACTGAGAGGAGGTTTTATTTCAGCGAAAGGCATAACGTTTGGTTCAAACATATAACATATTTAAATACGGCGGAATGTACCAAGGTTTAATGGTAAAACCCCATCACTTTGGAGCTTCCGGAAAACTGCTTTTGAACGAAACGCATTTAGATTTGTGTCAAATTTGCTGAGTTTGAATTCTTTGTTAAATACTTTTCTGATAAATTGGTAATTGCTTGCTACCAGTATAGTCGATTTTGTATAAATCGATGTAAGTTTGACTCAAACTTACTAATTTTGAATTTCTTGGCAAGTAACTTTGGGAAAAATTGGTATCTGCTTGTTACCAATAAAGTTCATTTCCATTAAACGTACCTACATTTCTGAAGAAATTACGGTTTCTTTGGATGAAACGCCATAATGCTTAAGAATATTCTATAAATAGTCGGCCTTATCACGAAGTCGCCTAACCCACAAAATTGAAAAACAAAATGAGATTTTTCGCAGATTAACTTACGATGGTCTATTCTATTCTCACGAAATGGCCTATGTATTTTTACAGTTCATACTTTCTACTATGGGCCACCTCGTGGAGTAACAGAATAGTCCATCGTAAGTTAACTCTCTCAAAATGTCACTGTTTTCAATTTTCTGGTTTAGGCCACTTCGTGATAAGGCCGACTATTTATACAATATTCTTAAACGTTATGCCATTTCATCCAAATGTTTTCATGGAAGCAAAATTATTTTGTAAGAACCGTATGTATACAGTGGAGGCAAATTTAAAACTTTATAAGACACTGTAAGTGCACGAAAAGACGCGTTTCAAGAGGCGTTCCCCCACTCCAAAAATTGCGCTTTCCAAACTAAGCACAATTGCCCATTAACTTTGATATGTTTGCCACAAACTTATTATATTTGTTGTTGTTTGAGGTTTTCGCAAAAATTGTAGCAGATTTGTTATAAATTTTATCTATTTCAGTTAACCCATTAATAAATTTTAGTGAAAAATATTGCACGTTTTATGAAAACCCACCTAAATTTAATTCAAACGTAAAAAACCTAATATTATTGACTATCAGTACAAAGTTTGCATAGAACTTAATAATATTCCAAGCAAACACAACAGCCTAAACGAATCATCCATTTCTGGCAACGCAGTTCACCCATTCTAAGCAAAAACACTAATTTTGAATTAAATTTTAGTTGTTTGATTCAAAGCAATCAGTATGGCAAGCCGTTTTAGTTTTTATTACACATGGCTATCAAGTCTCATTTTAATTCGACTTGATTTCTATGAGACATTAGATAATTGAAATTATATGTATTTTCCTTAAGGGAAATTACATTTTTATTATAATTTCAAAATTGAATGCATATTTTCTTTACAAATAGTAAAAATAATGCATTTGTTGTATTTATTTCCATTGGTTTTTTAAATATTGTCCTTAACGTGAAAGCAATTTTCGTTAACGGAAATTGTATTAAATTTACTAATTATAATTTTAATGCAAATTATTTTTACTGTTTTAGTTTTTTGGAGCAATGACACATTAAAAGGATTTTATTTTAATTCAATTTTATTAAAGTAGCTTCTGACTTGGATACAATGTTACATTTTATTTATGTTAGACCAGGCTAAGTATTAAAATAAAACGTATTAAAATTACTATTACGAATATAAATGCATTTGTCCTTAAAGATATAGTTTTATACTTTCCTAAATGACATAAAAATTAAAAATATTTTAATTTGAAATACTCATTGAAATGTTGTTCCCGAATAAAATTTAGAACCGCAATACATACAGTCTAACAATATTTAGAGAATCAGAAAATAACATCGAATTAAAATGAGACTTAATGATCATGTGTACAAAAAATAGCTCGAATTACTTTTATTTTTAACTAAACAAAAATAAACTTCTATTTCCGTTAAGGGAAATTACAATTCCCTTAACGAAAATGTTATTTCCCTTAACGGAAATGCTATTTCCCTTAAGAGAAATTAGTGGCGCTATCTGTGGTGAAGATGCCGAAGGTTCCACCGCTTACAGAGTTCTGACAACTTTGGTTGGGATTCCAGAATCTTTCATTTTGTTTGAATGCAACAAATATCAGGGCCATATTAACCATTAGGCAGTATAGGCAATTGCCTTAGGCGCCAAGAAGAAATAGGCGCCTTGTCCCCAACCAACTTAAAAAATTTAAAAAATGGTTTTACAAATATGAAACAAATAAACAATATACAATTATGAGTAGGTACGGTAGAGTACCAAATAATCATTTTTAAAAAATGCGGCTTCCTTTGTAATAACGCGGTGTCAAGCCGACAAAGGCGTGCCGCTCTTTAAGCGTGTGCCGCACTGAAGCGCGTTCCGAAAGAAATTCGCTTCTGTTTTTATGCCCTACACAAATTTATTTCAGATGAAATTAATCAGTAGTTAGATAGCTGTTTGTCTTCGATAGTGTAAATTTGCTATATGTTTTAAGGTAGGTACCTACCTATTTATGAAATGTTAATATTAAACATTTAGTAAACCTACATCTTACAAAGAAATTTAGGGAATTAAAGTTGTTTTACATTTTTTTAAATACTTACTATTTTAGTACATCTTTAATAATATTATAATTAAATGCATTTGTTCGAATTTACCTTTTTTCTCAGTGTTGGAGGTGATATAATACGTAACTATATTTATTTGCCTAGGGCCCCTTAAGTGTAGTATGTAATAATAGGCGCCAAATTTTTAAGTGCCTAAGGCGCTCAATTGCCTTAAGCCGGCCCTGACAAATATGACACAATTAACAATAATGAATAATATTACTACTACAGTTTGCTATTTACTACTTCTTTTCGTTTTAATATCCTTTATTAGAAACGTTAAAACACACCTTACACATGCGGTGTCATCGCGATTCGATTCGGAGAGTTTGGTTTTCTCGAGTAGTACCCATAATTATTAATATTACTATTATTATAGCATTATCAATACAAATTTTGTGACAATTTTCTGAAAATTCGATAATTTTGTCAATAATTTGTTTGTTTTTACATCTGGCAACACTGGTGGGTGATATTTTGTGGGTGGATGTGAACAGGTGTAACGGTTGGTTTTTAAATTAAAAAGGTAACAATCAAAAAAATTCTTTTTACTAATAAATCTTTTGTAAAATCACAGTGCAATAATTTCATTTTATAGAATTTTGATAAAATTAACTATTTGAACTTCAGCCGTCCTCTCATAGATGGCGCCAATTTCCCTTAACGGAAATGCTATTTCTCTTTACAGAAATGATATTTCCCTTAAGGGAAATTGAATTTCCGTTAACGGAAATGCATTTAAATTCTTAATTATAATAAAAACTACTTTCCTTAACGAAATTTGCATTAAAATTACTATTTGTCATAAAAATAATTTTTATTATTATTTCAAATAAAGATGAAATGTTTTAGTATTTTTATTACAATTTCGAATGTAAATCATCCTCTACATCTAATCTTTTCAATTTGATGTACCCAAAATTTCAATGCTTATTAAAAAAGGAATTTTATTTATAATTTGTAATTAAAATGTAATTTCCCTTAAGGAAAATACATATAATTTCAATTATCTAATGTCTCATGGAAATCAAGTCGAATTAAAATGGGACTTGATAGCCATGTGTAATAAAAACTAAAACGGCTTGCCATAAATCAGGCTCAAACAATTGCAACGTTTGTTAAAAATATTCTTTTCTCTCAGTGATATTATTTAACTTCCATTCTCGAAATAAATGTATCAAGAATTAAATTCTTCTGAAATTTTGTGTTCACAGAATAAAGTAATGGAGGATATAAAAACACCCTGTATATAATTAATGTATGTATGTATATAGTAAAACTCAAATAATTATTGTTTTATGTTTTTTATTAAATTATAAATACATTTAAAAGTTTAAGTACTTCTTTTAGTATTACTAACATACAGCGAATATAAAAATTTGCATGAAAATATTAATTTCAGAAATACACGTTCAACTATCATTTAAATGTTGTGTTTGTATTTGTCGACCTTGCTTGCAAGAAGGATGCAGTTAAATTTTTTGCATAAATTAAGTTTGTGGGCCCATTCTAAATTTTATCATTAAATTTCAAAATTTATTAAAAAAATCCAAGAATTACAGATTTTATTCCATTAAATTTTAATTATTCTTTTAACTAAAATTTAAGAATATATCATTAAGTTACCTTTACAAAAATTGAAAATGAATAAATATAATCATATTACTAAAAATATATATTATAATAAACCATTCAATCTAGAATGATTTGTTTTTTTATATTTTTATAAAAATTGTAATAAATAAACTGAAAAATTATTCTAGAAAGTTTTTTATTTTTGAAATTTTGCATCGCTGGGGCAAGAAGCTAAACAAATCAGAATTATGTGCTTTGTGTTTAATTTTTTTACAAGATTTTTGGTGTATATTATAAGTACTTTTGTTTGATAAAACTAAAAATTGCATATCCATTAAAACAAAAATTCAGAACGTTTTTTTGTTTTTCTCAGAATGTATATTTTTAGAGCTGCATCCTTCTTGAAGCAATGTCGTCATTTATACTTCGAAATTTTTAACTTTTTGCTTATTAATTCCATAAATTCTTTGAACAATTTTTCACTTGGGTGGTATATTGCAAAACATTGCGCATATAATGTGGCTATATGCATCAGATTAGCGAAAGTGACAGAGTTAAGACCAAGTTCCTTCAAAATGTTAATGCATACCATGGTAATTTGTACTGCTACCAGCAAAAAATCTACCAACCAATATGTAGCCAAGCAATTTTTAATATTGTCACACAAATTGATAAGTTCTTGATGGTCTTTAATACATTCTTCTAAATATATGTTTTGTGCTATTTCCAAAGGTTGCCCATATTGTTTAGATAATTGCTCAGATTACTTTGAAAAGTTTTTAAATTTAAACTGCAATATTTTGATATGACCCACCAAAAACATTATAGAGTCTACAATTGTGCAATATTGTTCTATACGTAGAGTAGTAGTACTTTATATACTTTTTTCTATAAAAACTATGATGCGATTGAGAATTTTATTTATATTTTTTGCAAGAAACAAATTAAACTATATGCAGACCTTGTGATGTCGGTCAAAAAACTGATCCTGATATTATAAAAAGGTCCAAGCGACATGTGTAGGGGACTTGCTGATCTTATCATTATTATCAGCATTTTTTTCTGAACATGTAATGGATATGTGTATCACTCACTGTTGAAAACCGATTGTCCAATATTTTGACTTTCTTCGAACAATTTTTCACTTGGGTGGTATATTGCAAAACATTGCGCATATAATGTGGCTATATGCATCAGATTAGCGAAAGTGACAGAGTTAAGACCAAGTTCCTTCAAAATGTTAATGCATACCATGGTAATTTGTACTGCTACCAGCAAAAAATCTACCAACCAATATGTAGCCAAGCAATTTTTAATATTGTCACACAAATTGATAAGTTCTTGATGGTCTTTAATACATTCTTCTAAATATATGTTTTGTGCTAGTTCCAAAGGTTGCCCATATTGTTTAGATAATTGCTCAGATTACTTTGAAAAGTTTTTAAATTTAAACTGCAATATTTTGATATGACCCACCAAAAACATTATAGAGTCTACAATTGTGCAATATTGTTCTATACGTAGAGTAGTAGTACTTTATATACTTTTTTCTATAAAAACTATGATGCGATTGATAATTTTATTTATATTTTTTGCAAGAAACAAATTAAACTATATGCAGACCTTGTGATGTCGGTCAAAAAACTGATCCTGATATTATAAAAAGGTCCAAGCGACATGTGTAGGGGACTTGCTGATCTTATCAATATTATCAGCATTTTTTTCTGAACATGTAATGAATATGTGTACCACTCACTGTTGAAAACCGATTGTCCAATATTTTGACTTTCTTCGAACAATTTTTCACTTGGGTGGTATATTGCAAAACATTGCGCAAATAATGTGGCTCTATGCATCAGATTAGCGAAAGTGACAGAGTTAAGACCAAGTTCCTTCAAAATTTTAATGCAGACAATGGTAATTTGTACTGCTACCAGCACAAAATCTACCAACCAATATGTAGCCAAGCAATTTTTAATATTGTCACACAAATTGATAAGTTCTTGATGGTCTTTAATACATTCTTCTAAATATATGTTTTGTGCTAGTTCCAAAGGTTGCCCATATTGTTTAGATAATTGCTCAGATTACTTTGAAAAGTTTCAACTGCAATATTTTGATATGACCCACCAAAAACATTACAGAGACTACAAGTGTGCAATATTGTACTATACCTAGAGTATACTATGATGCGATTAATAATTTTATTTACATTTTTTGTAAGAAACAAATTAAACTATATGCAGACCTTGTGATGTCGGTCAAAAAACTGATCCTGATATTATAAAAAGGTCCAAGAGACATGTGTAGAGGACTTGCTGATCTCATCATTATTATTAGCATTTTTTTCTGAACATGTAATGGATATGTGTACCACTCACTGTTGAAAATCGATTGTCCAATATTTTGACTTTCTTCGAACAATTTTTCACTTGGGTGGTATATTGCAAAACATTGCGCAAATAATGTGGCTATATGCATCAGATTAGCGAAAGTGACAGAGTTAAGACCAAGTTCCTTCAAAATGTTAATGCATACCATATACTGCTACCAGCACAAAATCTACCAACCAATATGTAGCCAAACAATTTTTTATATTGTGACAAAAATTGATAAGTTCTTGATGGTCTTTAATACATTCTTCTAAATATATGTTTTGTGCTAGTTCCAAAGGTTGCCCATATTGTTTAGATAATTGCTCAGAGTACTTTGAAAAGTTTTTAAATTTCAACTGCAATATGTTGATATGACCCACCAAAAACATTATAGAGTCTACAATTGTGCAATATTGTTCTATACGTAGAGTAGTAGTACTTTATATACTTTTTTCTATAAAAACTATGATGCGATTGATAATTTTATTTATATTTTTTGCAAGAAACAAATTAAACTATATGCAGACCTTGTAATGTCGGTCAAAAAACTGATCCTGATATTATAAAAAGGTCCAAGCGACATGTGTAGGGGACTTGCTGATCTCATCATTATTATCAGCATTTTTTTCTGAATATGTAATGGATATGTGTACCACTCACTGTTGAAAACCGATTGTCCAATATTTTGACTTTCTTCGAACAATTTTTCACTTGGGTGGTATATTGCCAAACATTGCGCATATAATGTGGCTATATGCATCAGATTAGCGAAAGTGACAGAGTTAAAACCAAGTTCCTCCAAAATTTTAATGCATACCATGGTAATTAGTACTGCTACCAGCACAAAATCTACCAACCAATATGTAGCCAAACAATTTTTTACATTGTCACACAAATTGATAAGTTCTTGATGGTCTTTAATACATTCTTCTAAATATATGTTTTGTGCTAGTTCCAAAGGTTGCCCATATTGTTTAGATAATTGCTCAGAGTACTTTATAAAGTTTTTAAATTTCAACTGCAATATTTTGATATGACCCACCAAAAACATTATTACATGTATCACGCAGGTGTAGAATGATACATAAGCATAGCCAACCAATGCGTCTCCTGGAATGTTGTAAATTTTAGTTATACACATTTTATATGACGTGCCAAATAAAGACCCCAAAGCGTCGAAAAATCGATTCTTTTTAGAGATTATTAAGATCGTTTTATATAAATTTAATTTATTAAATGGTCTCTTTAGGGGTCTTTCTTCGGATTGTCACTTTTGTATTTTCTCACCAAATGATAATAGAATGTAAGCCAAACCCCAATGGTTCTCATAATCAAAAAAGGGAAACCATTGAGTAAAAGCAAAGCCATACTCGCAGCGGTCCGTCATTTTATTGTAAAAACAAGAACCCCTTATTATTTTATTTATTGCAGGTTCCATAATGTATGATGAAACAGAGACAACACCGCATAATACAAGCAAAGAGATAATTTTACCTTGTCTCTTATATGCTATCATTATTTTGTTAAATTCTTTATCATTTTTGTTAGCGACTTTTTTTTCAATCTCATACATGACATCCATGTAAGTCCATATTCTTGTTACATAATACAGTTTGAATATGTTTAAAACATAATGAATATTTGCACTGAAATTCCCTACTTCTCCTAACCTTAGTAATAATATATTACCAATTAGTTCAGTGGCAGTGGTAACAAAACAGTAACAAAATATAAAAATACGATAAGTTATGTATATTTTTTGTTTGACTCCTTTCAGTTTGAAAGGCCAAAAAGCAATTACGGTCAGAATCCATCTCGGTAACGACATATGCTCCATAAAACCCATAGTTAATAATATTATGTTAAAAATGTTCTAAAAATATTAAACGGTAACTTTATTTGTATTTAAGAATGATTGGGTTTACCTTTGAATTCGTTCTTCGGTTCGCTAGTTAAAATTTAAATGCACCTTAATGCTGCACCTTAAAGTGCAAACATACTAATGCAAAATGTGGAAATCTGCGTTTTATACCACACTTTAGATTACGTGTCCCCAAGTACTACTATAATTAAAATAGAGTAGCAAAGTTGTAATTAAAAATTTAAAAATTAATGATGTTGCAAATAATTGAAACAATTTGGATACAAAATAGGAAAATATTGATTTATTTTAAATAATTTATTATATTTAATTTAAAGGATTATTTGGGTTTTATAATAAATCCATCGAACAAAATAAAATCACTTTTAGCACATATATCATTGGTTGGCCAAAACTTGACAGGTAAAACGCTCTTTCATAGATAACACGAAGTAAAACTCTGAAATAGATTAATTCAGCCAAAAAGGTCTAATGACATAAATAACCATTTTATTATTTATTAATATATGTATGTATGAAAAACTTGCTTACCTTATGTATTTATTAACAAAAACCATGGGAAGATACATTAAACGAAACTTACTTTTTTTAAATATCAAAAAAAAATTGAGACAATAACCAACTAAACTGCTCACCACTCAATGTGTCGCGACCAAAAAGTTCGTCCTTTTTCAAAACGACATAACTTTTTTGTTTTTTGAACGATTTTATTTTGGTCTGTGATGTCTGCTAACCCCATCCTCTGGCAATTCATGCTATAGATATTAAGCATACGGTTCTTCAAGTAAATTTCCTACAGGGTGATATGTAAAACGGTGAAAAATTTCAATAACTTCATCCAAGCCCCATTTGTAAAACAATAATTTTTTTTTCGTTTTTACTTTGAAATAATGTAGTATTATGTGTTACCTTGAAACGTTTTTCAAATTTTTCGAATTGGAATCTTAGCAACGAAAATATGATTTTTTTTTCCAAAAGAGGACATTTAAGGCTTTTTGGTAGGCAATATATTCAGTCGTTTTAAGAACAAGAAAATAAGATGGTAAAAGATTGTTCCTTGAATAATTCTGAACAAGCGACAAGCAACAAACTTCCATTATTTTCAGAGGGGCCTAAGCAAAGACCACTTTTTCAAAATAATATTTTGGTGAAAATTTGCGAAAACTAAACCTGAACCGATATTTACGTTCGTGACATGTTTTCTATATAATTTTGACCTCCTGATTGTGATTCAGTTGTCAAATTTAAGTTTCAGATAAAACCAAAATCATCAAGAATCAAAATTCGAAAACAATTCCCTGTTGTTAAATGTCTTAATAAAATCCGATTGCTGTCGTGTTTCTTGCATATTTATGATAAAAATGCCATTCGGGGATTCATTTTTTGGGCGAAATTTCTGCAATTTGTTTGAGTGGTTAGGATAATGTTACATAACTTACATTTACATTGCGCAGTAGGGATAACATCATTGATAAGTACCTACCTAATTTATAATAAAGTTACATTGAAAAAACAAATCTGTTTTATCAACCAATAAATTTTTTGTTGCAATTGTTCTTGTTGGTCCTAATAAAAAATTTGTTAACCCAAGTAAAGTGTTTAATACATTAGTATTTGCAACAAAAATGAATTTGTAGGAAAGAATTAGTTTACCCTACTGACAATATGCGTCGCCGCTAATAGGTATCCTTAAGTAAACATAACAAATATATTTTTGTTGTCAATTTTCGACATTGAAATTTATTTTATAAAGTTGACCGACTTGGTGCCATGGTTAAAGTTAAGTCTTGGTGTCATAGTGATTGAATAATAAAAAATAATTTGCCACTGTCAAAAATTTTTTGTGCAAATGCTAGAGGAAGCAGGTCATCTATGAAGCAGGTTCGCGTTAATTAATTTTTGTGCATTGGGAGTTATGGATGAAGGAGTAAACCAAATATTAACCGAGTGGGGATTTTCTTCATTAGAAAATACTTTTAAAGGTAAGGAAATCATAGCTTTTTTGTTATATTATTTTTATGAAATATTTTTTATGAAATATACAGGGTGTCCCAAAAGTGAAGGACTAATAGTGCCGTACTAAGCTTGAAGGTCATATCTGCAATATTTTTTGTAGTAAAGGACAGAAGAAAATTTTAATTTAAAAAAACAATAGAAAATGGCTTTTTTGCTAACTACCAAATATTGCAGACATGACGTTTTGTCTTAGCATGACAGTTTTTGGTAGTGAAGCCATTTTATATTGTTTTTTTAAATTAAAATTTTTTTCTGTGAATTATTTATCTACATTTACAAATGGCCAAATTATCTAGAGTTACGCGGATTTATTATTTAGCCGACTATATATATATATATATATATATATATGCAAAACGGCTAATACACATCCGAAATAGATACTTTTGTGAAGAAAGCGGCTCCGAAATCGGAGCCGCATTCGAAAAATCGGAGGCCAAATGGTAAGCACGTGTATCTCTTTACTATGGGTAGTCAAGGTCATTTTAGGACGTGTGGCAAATTTTAGCCTGGAGGTCAATTCCACTTGGATACACCTACAGTTACACAATCGGGTTCACCGTTCTTCCGATGAGGGCGCCACTGTTATATACAGATGTATATAAAAATAAGTATACCAGTTAATATACCTCAGAATATTTTCTAATCAACTAGTCTCCGAAATTTGGCAACAGTGTACGGAGGCCATTTAATGCCACGAGTATGTATTTCTGTAAATGTACTTTATTCAGAGAAATCTTATATTTTTAATACGTTAATGAAATAATGATATAGGAATATGGTATAACTGGACTCCTGAATAAAGGTATTATTAAGAATAATAGACGTATCTATGGGTATACAAATACAAAGTGTAAGTCATAGAAAAAGTGTAAGTGTGGTCATCAATGTAATGTAGACATGAATTAAATATTTAATAACAGATGGTTAAAAGTAATCTACTAATTGCAGGTTAATTATAATTTTGTTTTTCAGGCTTAGCGCGGTTGATTAGCACTGTCGTTTTTAGGAAAATAATATAAATAGTATTTTAAAAGAAAGAATTGAACCTTCACCTCGCCAGAGTTTTCATTTTGAGTGCGTTCCACTTGTGAATAATACCAGTGGATTTAAAGAAACTAAGAAAATTGAATGTTTGGTTAATTTTAACATTAGTAATTATAGTTAGGTATATAGTTTATTATAAGGTATACCTGTAGAAATATTTTATTATAACATTTTTATAATAAACGGTTTATTAGATACTAAGAAATTTTAGCAGATAGGTGTTCATAAATAGGTACTATACAGAAGTTTTAAAAATTTAGGTACCTATTTATAATAATAAATTAAACTGAATTTAACAACACATTAAGTGTATATATAAAATAAATAAAAATTATACTAAACTATTATTTTTTTAATAAATAAAACTAACATAGATAAATAATGACTGCGTTTATTT
Source organism: Brassicogethes aeneus (assembly GCA_921294245.1). Taxonomy (NCBI): domain Eukaryota; kingdom Metazoa; phylum Arthropoda; class Insecta; order Coleoptera; family Nitidulidae; genus Brassicogethes; species Brassicogethes aeneus. Next base: position 47,674,341 of record OV121137.1, read on the forward strand.
ATAAAATAATTAATAAAAATTATAATTAAAAAACACATTTATAAAAAAAATTAAAAATGACAGACTAATACTAAAATTAAAGAGCAGCTAGGTAAAAATAGTACCCATTGATTTTTTTTTTTGTTTTGATCTGGGGGTCTGACCATATTTCTTTTATGTTTTTGGGGTCGCTGAATCCGAATCCAAGGTCTATTTAACCCCATCACATCAGGATTTTGACATAACCTCAAAAAATCTATAATTTAAGCTATTAAACGCATATAACCCTAAAAATTAAGTTGTTGTCTAAAAACCCAAGCTCCTAAACCCTATAAGCCTAAAACTCACTTAACTCCATAACCCCATGACCCACTTAACCCCATCATCTATTTAAACATATAATCCTTAGGATGAAATTGTGATCTGAAAACCCAAGCTATTAAACCCAATAACCATTTTAACCCCATCCCATAAACCACTTAAACCCATAACCTTGTAACCCATTTAACCCCATCAACATCAATTCCAACAGTTCCGTATCTCAGACATTTAGCTTTGAAGAGACTAAAGTTATGCGGTTAATAAAATAACGTACATATTAAGTTAAATATCTGACAAACGTGGTTGATGTACATTGAGTTATGAGGTTAAATGGGTTATGGAGTTATGTGAGTTATGAAGTTGTGATATTTAAGAGCTTGGATTTTTATATGAAAACCACATTCTCAGGGTTATAGTAATAGCTTATATAATCGGTTTCTTAAGATTATGGCAAAATCCTGATGTGATGGGGTTAAATAGACCTCGGATTCGGATTCAGCGACCCCAAAAATATATAGAAAATATGGTCAGGCCCCCAGATCAAAACACAAATTTTTTTTTGTGTTTTGATCTGGGGGTCTGCCATATTTCTTTTATGTTTTTGGGGTCGCTGAATCCGAACCCAAGGTATATTTAATCCCATCACATCAGGATTTTGACATAACCTCAAAAAATCTATAATTTAAGCTATTAAACGCATATAACCCTAAATATTAAGTTGTTGTCTAAAAACCCAAGCTCCTAAACACTATAAGCCTAAAACTCACTTAACCCCATAACCCCATGACCCACTTAACCCCATCATCTATTTAAACATATAATCCTTAGGATGAAATGGTGATCTGAAAACCCAAGCTATTAAACCCAATAACCATTTTAACCCCATCCCATAAACCACTTAATCCCATAACCTTGTAACCCATTTAACCCCATCAACATCAATTCCAACAGTTACGTATGTAAGACATTTAGCTTTGAAGAGACTAAAGTTATGCGGTTATTAAAATAACGTACATATTAAGTTAAATATCTGACAAACGTGGTTGATATACATTGAGTTATGAGGTTAAATGGGTTATAGGGTTATGGAGTTATGTGAGTTATAAAGTTGTGATATTTAAGAGCTTGGATTTTTATATTAAAACCACATTCTCAGGGTTATATATAGTAATAGCTTATATGATGGGTTTTCTAAGGTTATGGCAAAATCCTGATGTGATGGGGTTAAATAGACCTCGGATTCGGATTCAGCGACCCCAAAAATATATAGAAAATATGGTCAGGCCCCCAGATCAGAACACAATTTTTTTTTGTGTGGCTGTGTAATGAGATAATGCCGCGTCTGTACTAACAAAACAAAATTATAAAAAATACATATTTTCTTAGATTTTTTAATATGGATTCTATAAAATGTCTTTATTAGGCTCCGCAAAACTAAGCTTAAAATTTAATTTTAAAGCGATTACAATTTCCAATCCCTGCTGAAAATAAAGGTTGATTGCGGGTATAAATTCTTTGTCAAAACCGGATAAAAGCAGATGATTGCGGGTATAAATTCTTCGTCGAAGCCGGATAAAAGCGGGTAAAAATATCATCTGATAACATCTGCTTTTGTCCGCATCGCTATATCCGCGAACACCTGGTTGGTTGTATTTTATGTCCGGTTAGTGCACCCCCGCAATCATCTGCAATCATCTATTTTTAACCGTCTTCACTGTGTTTCGTTTATATCTGAATTTGTCCGGAATCATCTGCAAACGTCTGCTTACGTCTGGGTTTATCCGCGAGCATATGCTTTTACCCGCAAACGTCTGCCTAGTCCAATTTCACCCGCCAACATATGCTTTTATCCGCCAACATCTGCTTTTATGCGCGAACATCTGCAATCACCCGCGAACATCTGCAATCACCCGCGAACAACTGCTTTTATCCGCGAACATCTGCTTTTACCCGCGAACGTCTCTTTTCATACGGTTTCACACGCAAACATGCTTTTATCTGCGAACGCCTGATATCATCCGGTTAGTGCACCCCCGCATTCACCCGCAAACATCTGCTTTTATCCGCGAACATCTGCAATCATCCGCGAACATTTGCTTTCATCCGCGAACATCTGCTTTTATCCGCAAATATCTGCTTTTATCCGCAAACATCTGCATTTATCCGCAAATATCGAAACTCGATCCCTTTTGATCACGAAAACAGGAGACAAAACCCTTATCAAAAATGATCAAAAAGGATCGAGATTTAAACTCGATCCATTTTCGATCAGTTTTTTTCAGCAGGGTTATTCAAATAATAAAGTTGTGTGCCGTGAACGGCTAAAAACCAGTTACTTAAAGCTCAGTAAAATTTGACAAAGCAGGTAAACTAAACTAAAGTATACACGAGAAAAAGGAAAACAAAAAGCGCTAATGAAACCAGACGTTTGCGTACGAAACAGGACCGAAATGGAGGCAAATCGAACGCGGATGAAAGCAGAGGTTTGCAATTAAAAGCAGATGTTTGCAGATGTTCGCAAATAAAAGCAGATATTTGCGGATAAATGCAGATGTTTGCGGATAAAATCAGATGTTTGCGATTAAAATCAGATGTTTGCGGATAAAATCAGATGTTTGCGGATAAAAGCAGATGTTTGCGGATAAAAGCAGATGTTTGCGATTAAAATCAGATGTTTGCGGATAAAAGTAGATGTTTGCCGATAAAAGAAGATGTTTGCGGGTAAAATCAGATGTTTGCGGATAAAAGCATATATGCTTGCAGATAAAATCAGATGTTTGCGGATAAAAGCAGATGTTTGCAGATTAAAATAGATGTTTGCGGATAAAAGCAGATGTTTGGAGATTAAAACAGATGTTTGCGGATAAAAGCAGATGTTTGCAGATTGAATCAGATGTTTGCGGATTAAAACAGATGTTTGCGGATTAAAGGAGGCGTTCGCGGATAAATGCAGATGTTTGCGGATAAAAGCAGAAGTTTGCGGATTAAAGCAGACGTTCACAGATAAAAGCAGATCTTCGCGGATAAAAGCAGATGTTTGCAGGTGAAATCGGATGAATCAGAGTTTTGCGGACTAAATTAGATGTTTGCGGATTAAAACAGATGTTTGTGGATTAAAGCAGATGTTCAAAGATAAAAGCCGATCTTTGCGGATCTAAGCAGATGTTTGCCTATAAAATAAGATGTTTGCGGATAAAAGCAGATGTTTGCCGATAAAAGCAGATGTTTGCGGATAATATCAGATGTTTGCAGATAAAAGCATGTTTGCGGGTGAAACCGTATGAAAGCAGATGTTCGCGGATAAAAGCAGATGTTCGCGGATAAAATGAGATGTTTGCGGATAAAAGCAGATGTTCGCGGATGAAAGCAGGCGTTCGTGGATAAATGCAGATGTTTGCGGATAAAAGCAGAAGTTTGCGGATTAAAGCAGACGTTCACAGATAAAAGCAGATCTTCGCGGATAAAAGCAGATTTTTGCAGGTGAAATCGGATGAATTAGAGTTTTGCGGACTAAATTAGATGTTTGCGGATTAAAACAGATGTTTGTGGATATAAGCAGATGTTTGCAGGTGAAATCGGATGAAGCAGACTTTTGCGGACTAAAGTAGATGTTTGCGGATGAAATCAGATGTTTGTGGATTAAAATAGATGTTCGCGGATGAAAGTAGATCTTGACGTTTAAAAGCAGATGTTTGCAGGTACAATCGGATAAAGCAGACGTTTGCGGATAAAATCAGATAAAACCGGGTGAATGCAGATATAAACCCTTATACAGGTATTTGCGGATGAAACCAGATGCAAGCAGACATAGAACTAAACAGATAAAACCCGACGTTCGCGGATAATATTTATACCCGCAATTGCAGATAAAAACCGACATGCCGCACAGTGGATCGATAGATAGGAATTTGTGGACATAGCACCAAAGTGTGAGAAGATGGGGACATTTTAGGTTTAAAATAAATACTTATCAATTAAATAACGTTGTTATTTACAAAAGTAAATATAAAGTCTAGTTACTTGATATACAAGGCGTTTTAATACACCAAGGTCCACTATAGAAAAGGTTTACCAAGTTTTTGGTTTTTTATTTTTATCTTTTTCAAAAAAAAAATTTTTTTCCACGAAATTTGGTGAAAACTTACCTTTTTATGTCCCAAATACACTGTAATTTATTTGATTTGAAATATTTATTATTTCGCCTTATTTTGACTTAATATCAAAAAAGCACCCTAATTTTCAATCGAAAATTCTCGCGTCAAAATATCAGCTTTTTTCAAAAAGTCGGTGTGCTTTTTGTTTGTTGAAATCTCTACTTTCTGATGGTGTAAAAAATATACATTACTATGGTAAATGTTCTCAGAAAATGCAAAAAATATTATAATGAATAACGAAAAAAACTCGAATTCGAAAATTTATTTTAATCATTATGTACAATTTCATCAAAAAAATGTGATTGTTGCAATTTTTTTTAGTTAAAAAGTTTATTTATTAAATTCTAATAACATTTATGTCAGAAAATCTCATAAAATATAAAAATACATGTAAATCATACTATTGAATTTAAATCTAATTAGAAACTTCATTCTGATTACGTTATTCATTATAATATTTTTTGTATTTTCTGAGAACATTCACCATAGTAATGTATATTTTTTTACACCATCAGAAAGTAGAGAGTTCATCGAACAAAAAGCACACCGACTTTTTGAAAAAAGCTGATATTTTGACGCGAGAATTTTCGATTGAAAATTAGGGTGCTTTTTTGATATTAAGTCAAAATAAGGCGAAATAATAAATATTTCAAATCAAATAAATTACAGTGTATTTGGGACATAAAAAGGTAAGTTTTCACCAAATTTCGTGGAAAAAAATTTTTTTTGAAAAAGATAAAAATAAAAAACCAAAAACTTGGTTTTTTGAATTTTTCACATAAATTTTGAGGTTATGTGAAAAAATTGTAAATACAAAAGTTGTAGATCTTTTTATTACCTACAACTTTGACATTTAACTTTTTTCCATAGGACTTGTAGTTTTGCCGGGATAAACCATTTTTTACCCTTAAAACCCCCCCTCCCACTTCCCGAACTCAGATCGCCCGTAATTTATTTTTTCTTTAATTTTTATTATATTCCCCTCCTTTTCCAATGGGTTTCATCCTACTGTTATTTTTTTTCTCTTTTTACCATTTTTAAAGGCTTCTGCACTGGTCTATATATATATGCTCCATGACACTATGATCTATATTTTCCAAAGTGGCGCCTTGTGGCGGCAAATCTCTGTACATTTGTTTTAAATAACCTTTGAACTCCATAACAGCCATAAAAGAAGTTTATGCATATTTAAGCATTTTTTTAAAACTCAAGATAAACTTTAGATTTGTGTAACGCATTGTATAACAATAAAATTTTAAAAATTGTTGTTACTAAATACGTGTTGGTATTAAGTTAACAGGGCAATTTGCAAGCTTAGTTATCATATAAAATAAAACTATAAAAAAATATATAAGTTTTTGTTAAGGTATGAAGTTATGCTGTTTAATTTGTAATAGTCAGTTTAATAAGGAAAATAACAAAAAACATTCTTTACGAAAAACGCCTTCTGTACTGTTTAGTATGTTGCCAAAAAAAATTGTTATGCTTATTTTTAACAAATTTGAAGTTTTTGGGAGACATTTAAAAAAAAAATGATATCAAGTTAGTAATTTTGCATAATTGCTGTATGTCCACTAACATATATGAGCTCGATCCACTGTGTGCCGGGTCGGATGAAAACAGATATAAATGGACATAAAACTAGCTTGGTTTTTTATCTGCAATCATCCGATATTACCCGTCTTTTTCAGCATGGATAGTTCACGTTTTGAATAATTCAGATATTTTATAGAATCCATATTAAAAAAGCTAATAAACCATGTTTTTATATATAATATCTTATTAGCTTATTATCAATGGGTACTATTTTTACCTTGATGCAAATTATTTATTAAATTTAATTTACTAAAATTTTATTTATTACAATTATTTTTATTGCAAGGCATGGTTCTTGCATTTACTGAATAACATAATACACTTTTGTTTTATTAAAATTAACGCAAAAACATATAATGCCGTAGTTATTTTTAAATTTAAATTAAAGGTGCTGTTAGTGTTTTTTTCTAATTTGGTTTTTATTACAATTATTACGCACTATTTTAATTATCTACTTAAAACTTCATTTATGGCAAAATGTTACTACATTACATTCTTAAAACATGTTTTTACCTCTGATCGTTTAGTTAAAAGCAAAAAGAAAATTTTGTAGTTGTAGATTTTGAAAAATTATTAATTTTTTCCAAAGCAAACAATAGATAAGTAGGTACACAAAAATTTCAATTTTTTGTGAATTGATAATATTTGTTTAAAAACCCTTTTTAAAGAACAAAAATGATGTATCTATAGATATACCTACCATTTATATCTAAATATATTATATAATTTATATTTAAAAGTCAATTAAATGTGTACATCCAAATTACCACTTAATGGCATCATTAGATGCATTTTTAATAAAAGAAACCAATCCATACCTTAAATGTTAAATTATAAATGTATTTATACATTTAATAAAATAAATATATTTTGGAGGAGTCCAATTAACCGATAAACGCAATCATCGAAATACATAAAAAGGCTTAAAATGAAAAATAATATAAATACATGTGAGGGTCAGTGCGGCAACGTCGCTGGAGGCAAGTTCAACCGAGGCACCTCTGGAAATATATTCACAGGAGGCAAAAAGATTGTCTACTGTGTGGAGGCCACTTCACCTTAAGCCTTATCAAAAATGTGTATAAAAATTCTTTCTTTATTTTTAAGAAAAGTTTTCCCCTCTCAGGTTGCTCATATAAAGAAAGACTTTATTAATTTATTTCTATAAAAAAAACTCGTAAATTCCTATTCCTTCTGGTGGAGGCCAGGTCTCCTTCGAACGTATGGAGCCGAATAAGATAGGCGTGCACATATATATATATATATATATATATATATATATATATATATATATATATATATATATATATATATATATATATATATATATATGATATGTTATGTGATGTTATTACGTTAATAAAATATAATTCGTCCAAAAATATGTTGTCTTTATTTCAATTTTTAACCATATAATAGGAATATTATCTATAGATATAGAGTTGTAATTTTTAATTTAAATGTATTTGGGTGTTTCGCATATTTAAATTAACTAATACCAATATCAAATCAACCAAGGTAGGTAAGTAAGCTATCAACACTAATATTATTAGTAATGGTTACTATAAGTTAGTATCACATACTAAAAGAGTTGCTTTAACAATATTGTGTAGGCATAGGTTAATATTGTTTAAGTTCTTTTAACAAAAAATATTTTTTGGTGATTAAAAGAACTACCAAATGTTATAACAACAAAGCAACAATGTTGTGGTTACTCATTACTATAGCTTTTCCAACAAATTATTTTGTTTTAAAAACAAATAGATTTATAATGAAAACAAATGCAAAAAGTTATAGAAACAAATAAATTATTACCTAAAACAAATGTAAACTGTTTTAACAACAAAATACTATTGTATGAGATATCAATAATATAAGTTACTTTAAACAAGACACCATAGTTTTGTCAACAAAAAATATTAGTTAAAGTAACATATTATTTCTCAACAAAAAAAATTTGTTGTTGTAACAAAGATTTTAGTTGAGGCTATATCTTTTTTTTAGTTGCTTAAAGAAATTATTTTTTTCAGTGTAAATAAAAATATTTTTGTTCATTTTTGAAAATTGTATGCGTAGATATAATCATAATCAAAACTTCAACATTCAACAGAAAAATGTAACAAACAATAACAATAATACCTTTCAATATTTCGTTGGCCCTCCCCTAAGCCGTAATAATTCGTTAACCCTCCTGGGCATTCCCTCGACCAAGTTCCTTAAAAATTTCTGGGATACCTCATTCTTCCTGAATAGCATTTACCAATTCATCCAAATTTTCCATGCCTCCTTCCCTCTCTTTCATCTTCAATTTTATCCTGCTCCACACATGCTCAATAGGATTCATATCCGGAGACAAAGGTGGCCCATTCATTTTCTCAATATGGTGGTCCCTTAAATACTCATTTACGATATGTAAAAAAACATTAAAAACCAGCAATCGGATTTTATTGACACATTTAACAGCCGAGAATTGTCTTCGAATCTTGATTCGTAGTGATTTTGGTTTTATCTGAAACTTAAATTTGACAACTGAATCAAAATCAGAAGGTCAAAATTATGAAGAAAACATTTTACGAAAGTAAATATAGGTTTAGGTTTAGTTTTTGCAAACTCTCACAAAAATGACGTTCCTGAGGATATCCTTACGAAAGAGGAAGAAGCAGCGATGCATATTTTGCCAGAAAAGTCCCGAGATGCTTACGACAAGGAGTTCAAAATGTATGAGTCCTGATGAATTCACGGAAGATAAAAGAAATCGATGAAAATGTTCAATTGGCTTAATTTTTACATTTGCAAAAAAAATTAGCCCCATCGTCGCTGTGGACCAAATACTCGATGCTTCGCTCGACTATTAACCTTTATAAAAAAATCGACATTACAAAATATGGCCAACTAACGAGCTTTTTGAAAAGCAAATCACAGGGATACAAACCAAAGAAGTCCAAGACATTAGAACGACCTGAAATAGAGAAGTTTTTGAACGAAGCTCCCGACGACGAGTACCTGTTGATGAAAGTGGCTTAGCGGTGCTTGTAGATGCGATGAATTGGTCAATTTGAAAATATAAAATATTCATGACAAAGGGAAATATTTTCACGTAGTTTTGCCAGACACTAAAACCAAGAAATTGAAAAGTTTCACCATACTTGAAGAAGGATTTACAGTCAACCCGCCCTGCTTAAAATACTCCATAGAGACCCTGTTCAAACCGATAGTTATTTGTATGTATGGTGTTTCTATAGGGTGTATCGGTATGTATAGGACCCATAGTTGGGATTTATGGTTGTTCTATAGGGATAATGGGGAAAATATACATAAATGTAGAAATTAGTTTTTCCCCCATAGAACCCTATAAGTTTTAATGAAATTATGACAAATGTCTTATGGTTGCTCTATAGGGATATCCCTATATATCCTTCATTGAGTTATTTGCTATCGGTCTCAATAGGGAAAATGTAAAAGTTATGGTGTGCCTATAGGTAATTTCCTATACATTTTCTATCGGGCCGTATCCGAAAAAAACCATGGACAAATGCACATATTGAATCCGGTAGCGCCCGATAGATTATTTTGTATAGGTATTATGTATTTTAAGCAGGGCGATCAATTTGTGTAAAAAATACATGTCTTTGAGACCAAAGAATACTAGTTCTAGCCGATTTTTTGTTTTTTTTTACAAAAATGGGAGGTGTAGGTACCAGCCAGTGTGTGGGAATAAATACGTTGTCGAAGATAACTTCAAGAATTGAGAAGGTCTTCGGCGACTCTTTTGGCCAATGCAGGGCTAACATGACTATTTTGAAGCGTCATGGAGGATGGAAGTCCTCGACGGTAGCAGAAGGATACCTAGAAGAATCGGTGCATAACAAAATACAAATTGCAGAAAAAATACAAGGTTCTAATGCGTCGGCGTCTTCCAGCACTATCAGCAGCTGTCCCGATATGGGAGTGTCTGGTTTCAATGAACCAACGAATTTTACAATGACTTCAAATTCGAATAAACCGTTAGCGTTTTCCTTTAATTTTAATATCAATGTGAATTCTGCTTGTAATAGTATTAAATAAATAGAATACTACTTTAAATAAGAACGTGAGTTATAAATCCATAACTCACTAGTGAGTTATGGATTATAACACTAGTGTGTTATTTGATAGTTTACTTGTCTAAAATGACATTAATAATGACAGTCATAACTCTCATGTGTTGGATAAACTTATAAAGTGTGTTTTTTGTCAGCTGAAACTCAATTACATAAAAATATTGTACAGGGTGGCTCAACGATTATGAAACAGAATTTTTCAGGTAGTAAGCAGTGATTTAAAAAAATGCAATATAGGTAGTCAGTGATACCTCATTTGAAAGGTCTTGCTTCACTGAGTATCTTGAAAAAAAATAGTTAAATTCCATTTGTTTCATTTCGAGATATTTAGAATTAAAATTGCAACAGTGTACTTCAATTTTTATCAAATAAATAAGTGCAGATACAAAGTGTAAGAAAAAAACACTTAGAAAACCGGTGGAATTAAAAATTAGTCAGAGAGGACACTTGTTTATTTTAATAAACTTCCTATAATTTGACATTTACTATAGTAGGTATACTTTAGTAAAGGTACATACTTTTTCAAATAATTCGGCATAAATTTAAAAAAATACATTTTTTCTAAGACAATACTGGGGGTGTGTCACCACAAGTTTTTTAGAGGAGTTAAAAAAAGATTCAGAATGTTGTATTCATTTATTTAAGACTACAAGTAGGCAATATTGTACTACACCTAGGGTATACTTTATATACTTTTTTCTATAAAAACTATGATGCGATTGATAATTTTATTTGCAAGAAATAAATTAAACTATATGCAGACCTTGTGATGTCGGTCAAAAAACTGATCCTGATATTATAAAAAGGTCCAAGCGACATGTGTAGGGGACTTGCTGATTTCATCATTATTATCAGCATTTTTTTCTGAACATGTAATGGATATGTGTACCACTCACTGTTGAAAATCCATTGTCCAATATTTTGACTTTCTTCGAACAATTTTTCACTTGGGTGGTATATTGCAAAACATTGCGCAAATAATGTGGCTATATGCATCAGATTAGCGAAAGTGACAGAGTTAAGACCAAGTTCCTTCAAAATTTTAATGCAGACAATGGTAATTTGTACTGCTACCAGGACAAAATCTACCAACCAATATGTAGCCAAGCATTTTACAATATTGTCACACAAAGTGATAAGTTCTTGATGGTCTACATTCTTCTAAATATATGTTTTGTGCTAGTTCCAAGGGTTGCCCATATTGTTTGGATAATTGCTCAGAGTACTTTGAAAAGTTTTTAAATTTCAACTGCAATATTTTGATATGACCCACCAAAAACATTACAGAGACTACAAGTGTGCAATAATGAACTTTACCTAGAGTGTACTTTTAAAACTATGATGCGATTGATAATTTTATTTACATTTTTTGCAAGAAACAAATTAAACTATATGCAGACCTTGTGATGTCGATCAAAAAACTGATCCTGATATTATAAAAAGGTCCAAGCGACATGTGTAGAGGACTTACTGATCTCATCATTATTATCAGCATTTTTTTCTGAACATGTAGTGGATATGTGTACCACTCACTGTTGAAAACCGATTGTCCAATATTTTGACTTTCTTCGAACAATTTTTCATTTGGGTGGTATATTGCAAAACATTGCGCAAATAATGTGGCTATATGCAGATTAGCGAAAGTGACAAAGTTAAGACCAAGTTCCTTCAAAATTTGAATGCAGACAATGGTAATTTGTACTGCTACCAGCACAAAATCTGCCAACCAATATGTAGCCAAGCATTTTCCAATATTGTCACACAAAGTGATAAGTTCTTGATGGTCTTTAATACATTCTTCTAAATATATGTTTTGTGCTAGTTCCAAAGGTTGCCCATATTGTTTAGATAATTGCTCAGATTACTTTGAAAAGTTTCAACTGCAATATTTTGATATGACCCACCAAAAACATTACAAAGACTACAAGTGTGCAATATTGTACTATACCTAGAGTATACTATGATGCGATTAATAATTTTATTTACATTTTTTGTAAAAAACAAATTAAACTATATGCAGACCTTGTGATGTCGGTCAAAAAACTGATCCTGATATTATAAAAAGGTCCAAGAGACATGTGTAGAGGACTTGCTGATCTCATCATTATTATTAGCATTTTTTTCTGAACATGTAATGGATATGTGTACCACTCACTGTTGAAAATCGATTGTCCAATATTTTGACTTTCTTCGAACAATTTTTCACTTGGGTGGTATATTGCAAAACATTGCGCAAATAATGTGGCTATATGCATCAGATTAGCGAAAGTGACAGAGTTAAGACCAAGTTCCTTCAAAATTTTAATGCAGACAATGGTAATTTGTACTGCTACCAGCACAAAATCTACCAACCAATATGTAGCCAAGCAATTTTTAATATTGTCACACAAATTGATAAGTTCTTGATGGTCTTTAATACATTCTTCTAAATATATGTTTTGTGCTATTTCCAAAGGTTGCCCATATTGTTTGGATAATTGCTCAGAGTACTTTGAAAAGTTTTTAAATTTCAACTGCAATATTTTGATATGACCCACCAAAAACATTATTACAAATGGCATGCAGGCGTAAAATGACACATAAGCAGAGCCAAGCAATGCTTCTCCTGAAATTTTGCAAATTTTAGTTATTCACATTATATGTGACGCGTCATGACGTGCCAAATAAAGACCCCAAAGTGTCGAAAAATCGATTCTCCATAGAGATTATTAGAATCGTTTTATTTAAATTCAATAAATTAAATGGGCTTGTTAACCTAATTAGGGGTCTTTTTTCGGAATGTCATTTTAGTATTTTCTTACCAAGTGATAAAAGGAAATAAGCCAAACCCCAATGGTTCTCATAATCGAAAAAAGGAAACCATTGAGTAAAACCAAAGCCATACTCACAGCGGTCCGTCAGTTTATTGTGAAAACAAGCACCCTTTATTTTATTTATTGTAGGTTGCACAATGTATGATATAATAGATGCACCTCCGGTTAATACAAGCAAAAAGAGAACTTTACTTTGTTTCTTAAATTTTACCATTATCTCGTTAAATTCTCTATCATTTTTGTTTGAGATTTTTTTTTCAATCTCATACATGACATCCAAGTAAGTCCATATTCTTGTTATATAATACAGTTTGAATAGGTTTAAAATATTATGAATATTTGCACTGAAATTCCCAAAATCTCCATACTTTAATAATATTATATTACCAGTTACTTCAGTGACGGAGGTAACACAACAGTAACATAATATAAGTATACGATATGTTATATACATTTTTTGTTTGACTCCTTTCAATTTTAAAGGCCAAAAAGCAATTATGGTCAAAAACCGTCTTGGTAACGACATATGCTCCATAAGATAAGAAAGTTTTTTAACAGTAATACCTTTTATTTTAGCTATGATTTAAATGCACCTTATTGCAAACGTGCAAATAAACTAATCTACAAGGGTGGAAATCTGCTTTTTATACCTCACTTAACATTACGTGTCCCCATGTACAACTATAATTAAAATAAAGTAGCAAAGTAGTAATTAAACATTGAAAAATTAATGATGTTGCAAATAAGAAAACTTTTTGAATAATTGAAACAATTTGGACACAAAATAGGAAAATATTATTGATTTATTTTAAATAATTTATTAGGGGAAGGTGGGGGAATTTTGCGCGGTGGGTAATTTTACGCATAAACAATTCTTCCAGATATGAAGTAAATAATACATTTTTTGAATGTTGCAAACTTGGAAACGTTGCTTTGGGTATACGGGGACTAAAGTGTACCGCAATTAAGCTTGTAGCTTTTAGCTAGTGACCATGGTCACTAGCTAACTGTGATACATGTAAGTTGATCTAAGAAATCCATGTCGTTTCCACTACGAGTTAAGTTTAAATTTCTGTCCAATCGCTTAAATGTTTATAACACAACTTTATATGATCTTTTGTCGTAATCTGGTGTATGTTTAAATTGTTCAGGTTAACTTCTGGAAAGTTTTTTAGTATCACAATATTTTTCTTGCAATTTTACGCTGAAAAATTGGGGTAATTTTGCGCTGCAAAATTTGGCCAATATGGGAGCTTTGGTATACAGGAGCCTAGATTGTTCAGCATAAACAGTTCCATTTGGGCACACGCGGAGTGTAGCGAAAAACAACCCCTAAAACTACATATGTGACAAATGCTGCATGTAGACCCTTTTATTTCTAAGAACAAAAATTGTATTACCCTGATAGGTGGGTAATTTTGCGCAAATGCATTATTTAAAAAAATGTAGTTTTTGCATACCAAACATTTTTTTTTATAAATTGCGCATTATATACACATAGTAAACATAGTAGACTATCGCTGGTATTAATTGCAAAAGTTCACATTTAAACTTAACAGAGATTTTGCTTAGATGCGCAGAATTCCCCCACCTTCCCCTATATTTAATTTAAGGGATCCCAAGTAGCATTATAGTGACGAAAACTGATATCACAACTTCAAATGAGTGGAAATAACGTTTAAATAACTAAATCTACGACGATATACTTAAAATATCTCTATATTTTATTAGCATTGAGTGAATTCCTTAGTCAATGATTTAACACTATAGCACTGATAAAGTAATTTTACACTGTATTAAAAAGTGTTAATTTGCTTAAAATCATGTACTTCTACACTTCCTGGGTAAAATCCCACTTTTGTTCAGTGTAAATTAACACTACTTTGGATAAGTTCTAATTTTAGAAAGATACTTTTACTCTTTTAGTGCAAACTTCTAGTGTAAATTAACACTATTATTATTATGAGTAAAACCTATTGGTGGTAGTGAATAAAACGAAAAGGCAAATAAAGAGAAACATTTATTTGGAACAAAAATCTATGACAATTATCAAAATCGGTGCCTTTTAAAATATAATTTTATATTTGAGTCGTATGGCTGGCTTAAGCAAAATGGTTCCTTAAAACGTAAAAGTTTTAGATCAATGCAATGTTTTACTGGCTGTCAACTTGTAAGCAATGAATTATCTTGGGAATTCATCAGTAATCCATTTTTCTGTTATAAAAAATGGGTGAGAGGCGTCAGGCGGCTGTATGTCGGGGATTTACCACACGTGTACAAATTTCATAATATTAATAAAAATGTAGGTAGGTTAATATAACAACCATTACGCTTGAAAATAAAAAGTAAATCAAGTGTATATGTATTTATATTATTAATGTTACTACCCGACCTACTGCCGTAAATTATTGATATATACGTAATATAGGTCGGGTATGGACATCCTTTTAACACATTGGTATTTATTGAGTATTAAGGCTTAAAGAAAAAGGAAGTATAATACTTACCAAAAAATAAGAATGTCCCCTTATGGATTCACCGTAATTAAAATCTAACTGAACAAAAATGCCACACTTCCACAACGCGGTATCTCCGGATATGCACTGCGTAGGTAGATAGGTACCAACCAAACATTTTAAAACGCATTTCGGTTATTACAGACTATTTTGCCACTATTGGTGTGATTCAATGTGCACTAGTAGTGTAAAAAAAAAGAGCTCAAGAGTAACATCAAAACAGACAAAGAAATTGGCATGTACTGTAGTGTACATTTTGTCACTATTTAACACATTAAGGGGTAATAAACACTCCCATTAAGTTTTTCTACCCTTTTTATTTATTTTAATAATAAATAGTGTGAATGTACCAATGAATAATGTTCATATTGACATTGACATTGAAAATATTTTTTGTATCTTGGATATCTTGGTTCATTAAAATTGAGTAACAAATAAAAAAGTTACGGGGGTTTTTCCACACTGGATATATAAAAATGTATAGATATTTATTTATTTATTTTATTTTTAAATTAAAACTACTTAACAAAAAAAAACTGAGATAATAAAACTATCAAAGTACCTATAATAATTTAATAATTCAAAATGTATATAAACCCAACTTGCAAAAACAATAATATCACACTGTATAAAAATAATCCACCTGAATTAGTTTTAACACACACATCATGTTTACAGACCAATGAAACTTCTTTTTCTTGCGACAAACATTGAAAGTCCTTTTCACAATAACCGTCGACATCCACCGAAACTATACAGCTACTTCCGTAGAAATGTCTGCCGAGAGGACAAACGCATTTTTTTTCTTCTAAACAGAAAGCATGAGGAATATTTTTAACGCATTGAATGTCTTCTGTACAGTCTTCCCCAATGGTGATGGCATCTAAAATAATAACGATGAAAACATATATATATTATGACGGGGATGTTACCAACCTTTCAAACAAAAGTCTCCATGTCTGCAAACTGAAAACCCTTGTCGACATAGGCAAGTTCCTCCGCAATAGCTGTTGTCTATGAGTTGACAGTCTTTGTCCGAACCACACGTATCTCCGAGTCTCTTCGAGTCCAGGCATTCGTCCAAACTAGCTGTGGGTTGCTGATTTAGATCGCAACGGCAACGTCCGTACTGACAAAATGCATTTTGGCCATTTTTGAGGACACATTCGGCACTTGTTGTGCAAATATCATGTAATTCTGTAGAAATTAAACTATTTTACTAAGCAAATAACACTAGTCCCTGGCGAAAATAAAGCGTGCATGAAAAGTGTACAATAAGTGTGTATTTGGAGTGCAAGTCTTTATAACAATGTGCGTACACGCTACTTTGTGGTAATTTCACACTTTTTGAAGTAATTAAGTTTTTTCACTCTTTATGTACATTGACATCACGCTTTTTATTTGTCATATGTTATATTACATTATATTTTAGCACATTGTTTGCACAGTGTTAGTAGATTGTTTAAAGACATTTTGCAAAGCTTCAGTCTTCTTACGCATGTCACATTTTATACACACTGTTAGCACGCTTTAATATTTCTCATTTATACGCTTATATTACACCTTTTTATAGCACATTGCTTGTACAGTTTTAGCGATCACTCAACAGTTTAAACACATTTTAGATATATCTCGCTTGAGTTGGGGTACAACATTTATTTAAAAGGTGAGGTAGATTCCATCTTATGTATCGCTTCTCGGCCTATTGCTAAGATCAAAGCAATCCCCTTCGTGGAGTTGACAGTGCAGGTATTTTTCTTAATAAAATAAAGGGTGGGCCATGTTTATGTTGAATTATAAAATAGCAATGAGAACAAGAAAAACTGATTTTTTTTCAACGAATTTTGCTTTATTTGATACAATGTTTCTTCCGATTAAGTATGGAAAATGATTTTATTGAAGTGGCCACCTCAGCTCGCTCGGCAGTAGCCCATCCTGGAACACCAATTTTCGAGCACTTTGTCAAAAGTTTGCTGCTCTATTTAGGCAATTTGAGCTTGAATGTTTTGTTTTAAATGGTGAATAGGCTTTGTTACGGCGACGTGTGGATTTTCCGTGGCCCAAATCCTACAGTTTTGCTTGTTGACATAACCTCCGAGGTAAAAATGCGCCTTATCCGAAAAGATGATTTTTCTTGCAAAATTAGGGTCATCGTTCAACTGGTTTAAAGCCCACTCAGCAAAGCGAAAACGTTGTGGATGGTCAACTTGCTTTAACTCCTGAACAAGCTGGACTTTGTACGCAAACATACCGAGGTCTTTGTGCAGAATCATCCTCAGAGTGGTACGGGAAAGGCCGAGTTGTTGACATCTGCGCCGAGTTGATGTTGACGCGTTCATGCGTACATTTTCGGCCACAGCAGCGATTGCTTCAGGTGTACGTCTAGGACGAGCATGCGAAACATGTTTTATGTCCACCAGCATTCCATTTCTGCGCAATTTTTTGATCAAATTTGTAATACTTTGGTTTGACGGCGCCTCATTTCTTCCAAACGCAATTTTCTTGCCGTCTCTGCGATCACAGTCACATTCAAAGTAAGTTTTGAGTATTTCGAAACGTTGATCCAAATTTATTCGGTGCATATTTTGTAATCGGAAGGTTAAAACTAAACCACTGTCAGCAATTCATGGCGCTTAAGTTGAAAGCTTCATTAATAGCACGTAGTTTAAAATTTAACTTATAGATGGCCCACCCTTTATAATACCTATGTAGGACTCACATTGCAGGTTTTTTTTTTAATTTTTTTGAAAAAAATATTTATTTGATTAATATTATTATAGGATATTTATATTTCAATTATGTGTAAATTTAAAAGACTTTATAGGTCACCAAAAAGAATCTGTTTTTGTAATAGGCACACAGGTGGCAAGAAACAGTGTCCAAAACAATGTGAAAAATCAAATGGAGTTCCCTTTAGAACATTGTCCAGTGATTATTCACACTTTTAAATTTTTGGTTTTGCACATTGTTTCATGTTCCATTTCCCACCCTCCGCACATCATTTTTTAAAAGATTGCACATTGTTGGCACATTGTTCTCAAATACTTTTGCACACTTTTTGCACATTTCATTTTCGCCAGGGGTTTATAAAATCGAAAACAAATTCTGCCCACCATATCCCATTATAATTTTTCCATGTATTTTGACCCAATAAACACGAAAATCACATTTTTATGGAAGCGTTTATGAAATATGAATTTTCATTTGTTTTTTTTTCAATTTTCGGTGTTTTGTCGTTTTTGAATATAGCTTGAAATCTAATTGATGGATTTGGTTAAACAAGCCCTTAAATAATTCAATTATTAAAGGTACTTGAGCCCTCTAAAACTTTCTTTTAAATACTTTTGATATCGGATTAGTATTTTGATGATTAATAACTTAAAAAAAGTCAAAAATTGACATATAGTCCTGGGAAAGGTTTCAATCAAACAGATAACTCCAGTTTGAATTTTTTTTCGTGAAGCTAACATTTTTACAAAAAAAAACAAGCTTATGTTGATAAAAATACATGGAAAAATGGTTATGAATTTTTTAGTGGAAGACCAAAATTCAGCTTTTTGACGATTTTTATTTTATTTTTTTCTTCTATTTTGTAATATGTTTAGTCTTTACGTAATAAAAACCTAAATAAATAAGAAAAAGTTGTAGAGGGCTCAATACCTTTTGAATTAAGTGCTTGTTTGGGCAAATCGATCAATAAGAACTCGAAGTATACTCTAAAACGTCAAAACACCTCAGAAAATTAAAAAAAAATAATTGAAAATTCATATCTCGAAAACGCTTCCATGAAAAAAATTGTTAGTGTGATTTTCGCGTTTAGTGAGCCAAACACAAGAAAATCATAGTGAAACATGGCTGTAAACTAGAAGTATTTAAATATTGAACCTTTTTTTTATCGAATAAACCAAAATGTATTCCATATTTTATCACAATCCTCTACAGATGGCATCAAAAACCTTCAGAAACTAAATTAAACAGATCTTTTACTTACTCTTTGATTTGTAGCATTGCTTATCAACCTCATTATAATGTGAACCATCAGCACACGTGCATAATTTGGTCTTAGCATCACATAGGCCATTATTTCCTAAATTTATGACACATTGTTCGGAATAAAGGCAGGGATTCCCATAGCTCGATTCTAAAAAATTTAAGTTGTAACACAGGCCGAAATAGCAAGAACATTTTATGTTATAACCAGTGGCGGCTCAGATAACATATTTGACGCATATTGCAGTCACAACGTGATTGTAATCAGCACGTATGCACGCATATACACAGAAAAAACACTAGCATAGCATGAATGGGTGAGCCATTAAACCAATGGGATCTTGTAATCCGTATTCCTGAATAACAGTTCCTATAATACCAATAGGTAGTTAGCACTTGGTTTATAATCGTTTACTGTTTTTAAATTAACAACAAAAGTTATCGCTCCTAAATCTATTGATATTCATATTGATATTTATTTGTTAGAATGGTAGAATGTTATTGCATTAAATACTAATTTGATTTATTTAATAACGTTACTATTGTATGTATACTATGTATACATTTAACGCAATAAATTCTTTGACATTTAGGCAAAATATTTCCCTATTTTGGTTTAATAGTAATTAATTGAGCAAATAACAATTTAGATTGCTTAAATTTTTATGCATTCAATGACAGCGCTGTTCTTGGTACTATGTTAGATTTTTTTCTGTGTATGCATCATTTGCGTCATCAATTGAGGTTCATATAGAAAGCAATGTGATGGTTGGAGAAAAATTGCGAGTTTCATATTTTACGCATATTGCAGTCACAACGTGATTCTTAATCCGCACGTATGTCACATATCTCATTATCATCATTTGCGTCGTCAATTGAGGTTCATATAGCCAGCACATGTGATGGTTGAAGAAATTTTTCTGGACATGATTAACAGGTGAATTTTGGATTTGCATTGCCTTAATTTGATTGTTTTTATTACGTTTCGATTCGTAATTATCATTAATTGTCTTCAGTTATTACCTTACCAAAACTCAGCTGTTAATCATTCATAAAATTGATTTATTGCGAAATTTTGGTCATTATATTATAAGTAATAATCCAGAAGATCTTTTTCTTAAAGTCATTTATTTTAGTTTTTGTGACAATTGTCTACATTTATAGAAAGATATCTTAATTTAATTAAAATTAGGTATATTTTTACAAATTCATAGATAAATTAATGATAAATTAATTTATAAACGTGATCTTAAGATCAAGTTGTTAACTCGTTGATCGTAAGATCAATTTCAATTTGAAATTCCAAATAAAATTATGTATATTTTTTATACAAATGTAGTCTACAAATCCAGTCTTTTTACAAATGAACCATATGGTGTAAGTCAATTTTTTGAAAATTTTAGTGTAGATCTACAATCTACATCTACAATTTTGCGATATCTATTTAGCAAGTCAATTTTTTGAAAATTTTAGTGTAGATCTACAATCTACATCTACAATTTTGCGATATCTTTTTAGCAAAAGTGAAAATGCAATCATTTCGTGCCGTCATATACCGTTTTGATGCTTACGGTTATTATCTGGGTCGCTACATGAGGTTAATTTTGTCTAAAGCGAATAAATTTCCACAAGTATTTTAAAATATTGCATATCGTTAAATATTGATGACATTTTTGGCGTTGGAAGACTGTCTTTTTAAAGTTTCGTTTATACTTAAAAAATGAGTTTCAATTATTGAGAGAATAATGCCATGAACAGGATTCATTAAAAAAAAAAAACAGAAATATTTAACTAATAAAAACTTACCGGTATTTTGAAAACCTAGCCTTAATTGAAACTTAATACGACTCACAGTGGTCTGAGAAGCAAATTTACGCGGCAAAAATCCAATTTTTAAAACACTTTAAAAACGCATTTTGATGCCTCTTTATTGTTCGTGACAGATTATTACCTAAAATTTTAAACTGCGAAGTAGAATTTACTGCGTATGCGCTGCGTTATGACAAATACATGAAAAGATTGTCAAAAATACTCTTACTTTCGGAATCTTGTCTTTTTCGTGTAAAAAAGGTGTTGCGTAAATATAATAGTGAAAATTAGTGTCAAAAATTTATAGTAGGGATAAAGTTGAGTACAAATACAACTTTAAAATGTCTGTTTTGGATTTTTTGCCAAAAATATAGCGTTTTTTAACCTACAAATTCTTAAGTTTTGTAATTACAAATAATAAATGGAATATAAGTAAAAATTTATAATTACTTGCCCAGAACCACACAATGCAATCGAAAATATGAACCTCCAGCTCCGACTATATAAAAAATCATCTGCCTTTATGCGCCTATTTATAAGGGAGTTATGCAAAAATGAAAAATGGCCGACAAATTACCGCTAACCTGGTCATAAAAGTAATATATTTTTTAAATTTAACAATAATTATTGCATTTAAGAATGGTAATACAATTTTCTTTACTCCTATTACATAATATTATTTTTTAATATACTTTGTATATTATACGGATGGTAATGACAATAAAAAAAAACTTTTTTATTAGGTATGATACGAAAAAAAATGTTTTTTAAAAACTCTTGCTTGTTTCAAAAATAAGATTCCTATACACAAACATTTTGAATTAAATGTGCAGGGTGCTCAGAAACTAAAAAAACACAAAAAACTAGAATTGCGTTTTATGGAAAAATGAATTCTTTTTGAAAATATTTGGTTAAAAATTAAGACTTTCGTAAAAAGATAAATTATATATACAGGGCGCTCAGAAATTTAAAAAAAATTATATATCAAAATAAGAGAGAAATGCGATAAGATATTCGTAACGGAATCGCAAAAAAATCATTGTTCATAAAAACTTCTGCTTGTATTTAAAAATGAGATTCCTAACAAACATTTTTAATTAAATGTCCAGGGTGCTCAGAAAATAAAAAAACAGCAAAGTGAGGGTAGTGCAATAATAATTGTTCTATAGGAATCTCTTTTTTAAAACAGGCATGAGTATTTAACGCATAATAAAAATAATAAGTTTTCCTATTGTCATCCATCACGATATTTGCTAAAGGGTTGTTAAAAAGAAATATGTTGAAATGTAAAATGTTGATTTAATATTATATTTTTGATACTTTGAAGGTAATGGTTTTTCTGTTATTCATGATAAAAAATTATGCTTGCGCCATGTTGCAATCGCCAAAATTGGCGATCGCCCCCTGGTACGAACTTATTTATTTAATAAATAAAGTATTAAATATAAAACAAAAAAAAAACAAAAATAGAATACCAAATATTTTTTAAACAAATGTATATAAGAAGTAAATTTAGCACCCTTAAAAACATAAAGAACACACGCCTTGGGAAAAATATTTAAAGAATAATTTTTGCCGCGTAAATTTACCTCTCAGTCCACTGTGCGACTTTTTGCTTAATAAAAACTTACTCTACCTTGTAGCGTGTATGTACCCCGTGCACCACAATAATAAAATAATAATTTTTATCTCCACGCCGTCTATAATTTAAACTTTATTGTTGTCAACATACGATAAAGAAATACCTTGTTATGGCCTAGGCCGATAAAATTTTTTATGAGGCAAGTAATTAGTTCGATTTTTTCTCGCTAGGGGTATTGTTTTGACAAATTAATCCATTTCTAAGAAATTAACGTACTAAACTGGTTTAATTTATTTATAATAAGCACTAATTTGTTTGTTTTACTGTTAATTTAATATTTTTCATTAAATTATTGTAAAATTAAATATGAATAATACAACAAAAAGTGAGATTAGGCAACCAAGAAAACGCACGATTCTTTTTCTACAATTTAAATTATCTTTAAGTTTTAATTTGCTTTAAGTTTTCAGTGAAATTAAATGTTAACCACAGCTTAAACATCCCAAACTACCTATTTTTTAAATAAAAATCCAAACAAATTGAAATTAGATACCTACCTATTTATTAAACAATTAATTGAATTCAATGTAATAGCAAAAATCCATTTCTACTTAAATCATGTAGCAACACTGAGAAAAAAGTTTATTGCTCCCAAATAAAAAAAATATTAAAATATGGGACAAGGGTACAGTTTATTTATCCTAAATATATTTTTATTCCCGATATATAAAGTTTTACTAAAGTATATTTATCGTTATTATTTCGACTATTTAGAGGTAATAAACAATATATTCACTATTAATAAAAGTATTAGCTACACAGTTTATTTGTCCCATTTTTTTCTCAGTGTAGGTATTGTCAAACTAACTATTACTGCTTCTAAAAGCAATAATAATTATTGTATATTTAATGTAATCTTTAGCTAATAAATAAATAAGATTCTAAAAAAGTGAGGTTAGGCCGCTTTGATGTTGAATTAAATTGACCTATATAAAGTGCTTTGAAGATAAAATGTTGTATGCCATTCGGCCAAGAAGTGCCTTTTTGTGCTTCGCTCAACAATAACTATTACTAGTCGAGACAAAAACTATAAAAGATCAGACATAAGTTTTAAATAATTATAATATATAATAGGTAGTAGCCCCAGAGGGCTACTCTGACGAGCCGCCACTGATCATAATTAGTGGTCATAATTACAGGGTAAGCAAAAGTTTTTTGGTGTAGTAATTTTGGCCTTTTAGGATGAATATAAAGAGAGCGGGAGAAAGGGAAAGGAAAGATACGTCTGGATACTGCCGAACTGTTGGGGGTTGAAATAATCATGATTAATTATAATTACACAAAAATACCCCCTACCTTGAAGACAAGCATAGAATTTTTCATTTCTGACAAGCATTTCAAACCCTTGCAAGCATTTGCACCTTCCTGTTTTTTCAGCGTCATTTCCAAAACAGAAAGAATTATCCAAACAATCTGCATCAGTGGTGCACACTCGATAACTGGCTAAAACAAATGCACTTGTGATGATATTACTAACATAGTTAATATAACAAAAACAACTTACTCAAATCGGAATACCTTAATATATTTTTGGTTTGATGAGAATTAATTGCTACGAAACTTATTATAAATAATAAACCACTAAATATTCCGGAAAACATTTTTAGTTCGTTTTCGACTTTTAGAGAGCACTGCAGACTGACTAATGTAAAGATAAGATTACGGTTTATTTATGCTTTAATAAGTAATTCCGCAAAATCTGTTATCAGCAGATAAGCAATTTTTATATAGGTACAGGTACAAATAGGTTTGTTGATAAAATAGAAAATTAGGTACTTGGCAATTCAAAATAAGGGGTTTGAAAATTGGTTAAAATTAAAGTAATTTTCAATAAGCATGAAGATTTAATATAAACGTCGAATACATAAAATATAAAATATAAAATTTCCTGTAAAAAAATCAATTTTTAAATGACAAGTATTTTTTAAAGTTTTATTGATTTCCATTAGAAGTTTCTAAGGAACGGAAAAAATACCGATTTCAAATTTCAAAATTCCACTTCCGGTTTAACCCGAAGTGACATCATAAAATTCTGAGTAAAATTACTATACCATGTCCTATACCTATAATTTTTTTTTCGTTAAAATTAGAGAAATTCGCATTAATCAAAAATAGCCTATAACTTTTTGTTGGTAGGTTTGCGAATATGAAGGTGAATTTCTGGAACCTTAGAACATTGTTAAAAAGATTCCATGTCAATTCTTTAACATTTTTTAACAAATTACCTGAGAAAACGCAGGTCAAATTAGGCTAACTTGAAAACTTTTTTATTTTAAATGTTTTTATTTAATCAAATAGAAACCTAATAATTTAAGAGATATTTAACAATTTCTAAAATTTCAATTAATATTTTGTATCAAGAAAACTGTGACTGCTATTTTCACACAACGAAAAACGTACGTAATATTAATAAAAAAAAACATTAACGCAATGATTTTTTACATTAATTTTGCTCCGATGCTCAAAATCATTACCACAATGCTTTTAAAGTATTATTCAATGTACAAGGACGTAATATTAATGCTTGGCGGACATTGATTTTAATCAGGAAGATCTCAAATAAAAGTACTGATATTAATGACCATTGACATGGATTAATGTCCTAGTACATTAATTCTATGCCCAGTAAACATCAACCAATTAATAAATTTTTAATCAATTAACAATTAAAGAACATTATCCCAATCACCTAATATACATTAATTAATGATCTGTTAGCATTATCATAATGCAAAGAAGCATTAATAGTAGGCCTGAAATAAGGGATGGAAAAATATCGATAAATCGATATATAGATATATCGATATCGATATACCGGAATGGATCGATATATATATATATATATATATATACAGGGTATCTCAAAAGTCAAGGACAGCAGAAAAGGGGTGGATAGAGGATGGAATTTTAAGTCGATTGAAAAACGGCAAAGACCATTCGACTTAGAATCCCATCCTCTATCCACCCCTTTTCTGCTGTCCTTAACTTTTGAGATACCCTGTATATATGTAGATAAATTATTACACTTACCTTAAGTTTTAACATTAAATCAATTTTTGTATATATGTAGATAAATTATTACACTTACCTTAAGTTTTAACATTAAATCAATTTTTTTGTTGATCAGTTAACAAAAAGAGTTAGAAATATGTAAACAAATATATTAGTAATTATTACTATTAATATTACTTATGTGGTAATGTTCTCTTTAGCCAGTTCCCAAACATTTTCTACAGGGTTTATGTCCGGGCCACCGCAAAACTGGAACTGGAACTACATATTTCTAGTCCTTTTTGTAAATATTATGAAACTAAAGATTAATATAAAAAAATAATAAAAACCCTTGGTAATTTAAAATCCTTATTTTTATTACAAAAAATTTATGAAACATAAATAAACCTTAACTTTTTAACATTGTCTTACTTACATTCTAAAAAGTCACATAATACATGGATTTTGGAAAATGTATTAGAATGCTTCATTTAAAAAAAGTTTTTTTCAATATATGTATGACCAGACCATGACACATTCTTCTGGGAAATAAAGGTTAAAAATACTTGCACTTTTTTATATTTCATATAATAATAAACCTAAACGCACAACAATCGGGATGGGCGGGCAAGCACGTCGCAACAGGATTAACAGGAATACTAAACTGTTGTTAAATTGTTTTCTTACTTGCATTTTTAGGTGGTGGGAAACAACAGGGCCTAATATTAATGTATTTAGACATTGGCTCAACGTATTTGGCGATAGAGTTATGATTTGTTGTATTATTTAATATGTTAGAGCATTATATTCATGCTAAGGTACATAAGTTGATGTCTACATAGTCATTAATGTAATAATTTTAGATTATTAAATTATACCATTTAGAGTATTAATCTATTAAGCCTTGACATTAATTTTATCACTGAGCAATGATTAACTAATGTACTCTAGGTTATTGATTTAATGTAAATAATCATCGTATTAATGTAAAATATCATTGTCTTAATGTATTTTGGCTAAAAAATAATAAAATTCCTGCACTAGGATAATGACCAGGCAGACATTGTGACAATCCAATAATACATTAACTCATATTTTTTAAGCATTATCATAATTACTTGATTGCATTAATACTATGAAAAGGACATTATCGTAATGATTTTGCACTTAATGATCGTAGGACATTAATATCAGGTACGATATTTTTTTCTGTGTTTTATCAGTAATATTGTTTACAAAACACTTAATCAGTCAACAAATTGTTTATATCAACCTTAAAAAATGACCCTATTAAATTTTTCTTGATACAAAATATTTAAAAAATTAGAAATTGTTAAATAGTCAGAGTCAGAGGTGCTGATAATAAATCAAGAATATTCCCCAAAAATTTCTTTCCGCGTCCCCTAATTTCATCCCCTGAAAAGGGAATTTTTTGCTTTTTGGTTCATAACTCGCTAACCGTACATTTTTTCAGAATTTCACCTCTAATACTTTTGATTATGTAGTAAATAAGGCACACGTTAAACCCTATTGCGCACCTATATGATGTGCCGTTTTGCTATGCGCAGTGCAAAGTTGAGCTTTGCTTTCAAAAACACTTTTTTGTTTTTTTTTATTATGGCCCAATTTTAAAAATAATCGATCCCAAGCCTTACGGTAATTTAATTTGATAACATAACATAACCGAATTTTTGAGGTACTAGACTTTTTTCAAAAGTTACTGCTTTTCAATGTACAGGGGGTTCTTTTTTCAAAACTTTAATTTTTGTGGGGCACTTGCAATGAATATAATTACCTAAAAATCTAGGGTAGAACGAACTGGCTCATTAAAGCCGTTTGGGAAATAAAAAATGGGTTTTTTAGAAAAGAACCCCCTGTACATTAAAAAGCAGTAACTTTTGAAAAAAGTTTAGTACCTAAAAAAATCGTCCATTCAGTTATGTTTGATTACCGTAAGGTTTGGGATCGATTACTTTTAAAATTGGGCTATAATAAAAAAAACAAAAAAGTGATTTTGAAAGCAACGCTCAACTTTGTACACTGCGCATTACAAAAGGGCACATCATATAGTTGCGCAATGAGGTTTAACGTGTGCCTTATTTAGTACATAATTAAAAGTATTAAAGGTCAAATTCTGAAAAAATACAAGGTTAGCGAGTTATAAGCCAAAAAGCAAAAAAACTCCCCTTTCGGGGGATGAAATTAGGTGAATATTCTTAATTCATTATCAGCACCCCTGATAAAAAAAATAAAACCCGACTACCATCGAGTTTTCCTGGACTAAATATCTCTTAAATTAAATTACACTAGTTTACAAAATTTGATAAAGTTGTTCCTCATTTCCACTTTTTTTAAGGTAAAATTTTGTACTGATTCCTAAAATAATAGTAGTTTTTCTGGTTTAGCTCTAGATTTCGGGTTATGCATGAAATCTCGCAAAAATGCACTGTTACAGAATATTCAATCACAAATATGCAGCTAAAATTGTATTTGATATCAAATCAATCTCAAATTTTTATAGCTGTAAGGACTGAAGTTTAATGCAAATTTTAAGATGTAAAGCTCCTAAATTGCATTAGTGGTTTTGTCACTATGACCAAAAATAGGTCAGAAAAAATCACTATTTTCCGATTTTTTTTCATTTTTTTCAACTTTGGTCCATCCATATCAAAAAATATTTTGAAATATAAAAAGTTAGTCCCCCTATATTCTAGAGAATTTAATTAAGAAAATTTTAAGCATACGTACGTGATGAGATTTAGAATAATCTAAATATAAATACGGTAGGTACATTTTTTTAAGCAATATAATTTTTTATCATTTATAGGTAATATTACAATTTTTTTAGATTTAATAAGGGAAGAAAACCGTTTTTTTTTTAATTGTTTTCTTATTTATTTTATTTTTTTATTTAATTTACTTTCATAAACATTTAATTTAATTTTAGATTTTGTTTATTTTAGTGATTTATAATGAGAAATGTGTGGTGTTCACTTTTTTCTGTACTGCATCGGATCTGTTTCTCTTTTTCAACAAATAAGCCCTAATAAGCCCAAATGATTTAATTAGGGACCTTAAGTTGTCGAAAAGGGATAGTGAAGTGCTAGCATAGCGCCAATGGAAATGTCTTGATAATTCGGCTTTTGTTACATCATGTTTTTTTCTGCATCGAATTCATTTTCAGAAAAAGACATATCAAAACTATAGTAAATTTAAAAGTAAACTACGTACACGTCATCAATCAGCTGATCGGGCACGGTTGTCAATGTGATGCTAAAATCCTTGCATCAAGGGAAAGTGGTAGTGCAACTACAGGGCGATAGATGGCGTTTACATGAATAATACCAAAATGTCAAAAGTCTGAGTTTTTATAACCTATATGATGCACCGCCAAAAGTATGTTTTTAGCCATTTTTAAAGACATTTTCTGATATAAAACCCAAAAATTTTGCCATCTAAAGTCAGTCTCTGGTATATATATTATTATTTCATGTATCCAACATATATTTTGTTAAATATTCTAATATATAATTAATAATAATCCTATTTACCTCTCTAACAGCTGTAAAAGGTAACAAAGGTCCATTATTATCCCGTTCTGCCTCAAAACAGCGTATTAAGGATGACACCAACTCTTGACTCCGACTATTTAAATGCTTCGGCATTTTAAATATAGGAAACACAAAACAACCATATATAACAAACACAAAAACGGCAATGAACTTAAACGATATAAAATAACACAAACAACAAACAAAATAAACGAAATAATACACGAATTAAACGAAATATTCAAAAACACAACTGACAGCTTCGAAATTCTAAAACGTCAAATTCTTTTTTATGTGTCATTTAAATATGAAAAATTTGAATGTAAACATGACAACATCACAATTGTTGCCAACTTAATTTGGTTAAAATGCATTCAAATATTCAATTACAGACTTCGATTTAGTCATTTAGTGTTGGTACCAATGCGTAAAATTTTTGTTTTATTGATGACGTGTACGTAGTTTACTTTTAAATTTACTATAGGTTCGTTTTTGTTTGATTTGTCATTTATGACTTTAAGTCATAATATAACTTAAAGGATGTTTTGGTTTTGTTAGATTTTCATCATGTAGAACTGGTTGTTTCGCTGAAGTAACATCTGGATACTGAAGAGATCTTCTGTTTTTTGAGTTTATAACAGTAATATTTATCACCCAAAAGTAACATTCTAAATGATCCACTGGTTCTGCCCATAAAACTGGACAGCCAAAACTCAAATAAACGTTTTTTCCAGACATCCAGCTTTTCAACGTTATGTTGCAATTTGGACAAATTAAACTTGGTGTCCAAGATTTCTCTTCATATCTTATTTTAAAACCAAAATAATCTAAATATGCAATCTTTAGGTTTGGTGTTATTTTTCTACTTTTTTTTTCAATAATATAGTGTCCGCATATAAAACAAAACAAATCTGGGTCATTTTTACATGCAAAATTCCTACTGGCCATTTTAAACACAATAACAACAAAACACAATAACAAAAACAAACAAACATTATAAAAAATAAATATTGAAAATCTTTTGACAACTAAAATCAATATAAACATTTATATTCTAAATGACAACTGAAATGTCAAATAAATACATCTAAATAACCACTTCCTGGCAAACATTCAATTTTCTTAGTTTCTTCTTCCTGGCACCCTACGATTTTATTTCTCTTATTAAATTTAATTTATGTAAAAAAGTACTTACATTACATCACTTAAAAAAATTGACCGTGTAAAATCTAAATCTCATCGTATGTTGACGTACGTATGCTTAACATTTTCGTAATTAATTTCTCTAGAATATAGGGGGACCAAATTTTTATATTTCAAAGTGTTTTTTTATTTACATTGGACCAAAGTTGATTTTTTTTTTAATTCAGAAAAAAACCGATTTTTTTTTACCTGTTTTTGGTCATAATGTAATTTATAAGTTTTACACCTTAAAATTTTTATTACACTTTCCTTTTTATAGCTATAAAAATTTGGGATTATGTTAATATTAAATAAAAATTTTACCTGAAAATTTGTGATTTAATGTTCTCTAACATTGCATTTTTTCGAGATTTCATGCGAATCTTGAAATCTAGAGCTAAGCCAGGAAAACCACTATGATATTCTGAATCAGCACAAAATTTTACCTTAGAAAAAGTAGTTTTCGTTCAATGAGGAAATTCTTGTAAACTAGTGTTATTAGCTTTAAGTATAAGGAATAGTAACATGAATCGAACGTTTTTTTACTATTTACTATTTTATTATATAAAAACATACCGGGTGTTTAAAATAAAAGAGTTGGGGTTTCAAGCAAAGACAAAGCAATATCGTGAGATATTTATTTTTACCTATCTTACAATAATTATTTTTACATTAATAAAGGCACAACCGCACAACAACAAAGACTAAATGAAAAATAAACCTTAGAAATACTGTATTAATAAAATAAAAAAAAAAACAAATCGGCTTACTTACTTGATGTAAGGGCTTTTGACTTACCTTACCTCCTTGCTGCTTTCAGCAACAGGCAACTCAACAATAAGATTTTTAACTCGCAAAACGAAAAACCGCCTCGAAAATTAAAATCACAAATAGGTCAACAAAAACAAATGATTAGCACGAGGTGCGCCTGCACTGTATGGTCGCGTGTTGCGATCCCGGAGTTGAGGGGCGGTCGGGGTGGACAATAAAACGTTGTCAAGTTTCAGATAGGCACCCATGATATCGGACAAGGCATTATAATAATCCATTGTTCCATGAAATATAATTAAATATTTAACACCCAGTAAAAAACAATAAATAAAGATTACTTAACTATATTTTAAACTTTGATGTTTATTCGATGTTTTGATACTTTTAATGATTGGAAATTAGTTTAAAAACGTTTTATATTTATATAAATAATGTATCGAAATTTCACATTATATTATAATTTTAACATGTGAGGCCCGGCCTCAGTTGCTTTATACGACGAGCCGCCACTGATGTAATCTTTTAAACAATTCCACCGCCATATGAGCAAACCTAATAACAAAAAAGTTATAGCCTATTTATGATTGGCGCGCATTTGTCAAATTTTAACCGAAAAAGATTACCTAATAACTCGAAAACTATTGTTTAGGTATAGAAATTTTACTCAAAATTTTATACAGAATTTAAAAATGTAAAAATTTATGCACGGTGGTCAAAACTTAAGTATAGAACGAACAAAAATGCCAACCAAAACTGATAGCATATTTTGATTATAGACCCTTTTGGTAACACTAACATGTATTTATTAAAATCCCAGCTGATCCTATTTTTTGCAAACTTTTTTGTTTTTCTATTTCTATATATTATTTTGCAATTATTGTACTAAAACTACCTGTACAATTTTAATAAAATTAAGCAAAATAATAAACTTTGTATTAATTTATTGAGTCACCTATTATTTTTTACTACCTACTCAAAACAAAACATAACAAAAAAAACGAAGATTTATATCTTAAATATTTTTTATAACAAAAAATACTGGAAGTTTCTCTATGAAATAATTACAAATTGAAAATTTTTTAAAACAATAATTAAGGTGGTTATGAAAAAAATTGCTATACGTTATAACGCAAGTGACATTTTGCTTTAGTTGTTTATTTAATGTATACTTTAAAAAGTTAAAAATAGTATTTTAAAATGAAAATTAAACCGAAATTCAAGTTAAGCCATGAAGAAAATCGAAAGAAGATATGTGCTGGCTGTGGAGACAAAATTGTTTTTGGTAATCGAAAAATTCAGAGTTTAGGGTTTCTGAGAAAATATAAAAATTACTGCAGACTTTTTCAAACGAACACTTTAACTTAAGTGATTCAAAATTACCTACTTCAATATATTGAAGTAGGTAAAAACGGTATTTTTGCATAGCCACAATTTCCAAATTTTCAAAATTTAGAAATTGCTAGAGAATTTTGCGGCAGCCAAGAATGTATGTGCTTTATCTGCAAAATGGCAAGATATAAAGGGGATAAAAAATTATTAAGGGAAGAGGACGGACGAACGAACTAAAGTTTTGAAATGCTCTTCCTTTTTAGGGGATATTGCTAGATTTAAGAAGCATGTTTGTACAGAGACTGAAGAATTTAAAAATACTGTTTCCTAGACTGGGCCAAAAAAATGACTTTTTTTTTTTTTTTGAAAAATATATCGAGAATGTCATTCAGAATGACAAATAAAAAATTTCGTGAAAATTTGAGCCCTTAATATTAATTTTAAGAGGTCTATCATCGCTATTTTTGATTTTTAGTCATAATTTGATGTTTTACGTTAGAACTGTCAAAACATTAAAGTGAAAAAAATTCCTTTTCACTTATTTTTATATAAAATTAAATTCTCTACAAAAAAGGTCTGATAGAAAATTTTCGTCAGACGAGCCGTTTCCGAGTAATTGAGCTCAATAAATCGATGTGTTTTTTCGATTTGCCCTTTTTACTTTGAAATTTTGTAACTAATGAATCAATGAATATTAAAAAAGCTCACGTCGGATTCTTAAAGGAAATTTAATGTTCTACAAAAAAGGTCTCTTAACATTTTTGCCTAAATTTAATTCTTCAAAAGTTATTCACGATTAAAATCGAAGAAAAACTTAAAATTTCAATTTTTTCTTCGTGAATAACTTTTGAAGAATTAAATTTAGGCAAATATGTTAAGAGACCTTTTTTGTAGAACACTAAATTTCCTTTAAGAATCCGACGTGGGCTTTTTAAAATATTTATTGATTCATTAGTTACAAAATTTCAAAGTAAAAAGGGCAAATCGAAAAAACACATCGATTTATTAAGCTCAATTACTCGGAAACGGCTCGTCTGACGAAAATTTTCAATCAGACCTTTTTTGTAGAGAATTTAATTTTATATAAAAATAAGTGAAAAGGAATTTTTATCACTTTAATGTTTTGACAGTTCTAACGTAAAACATCAAATTATGACTAAAAATCAAAAATAGCGATGATAGACCTCTTAAAATTAATATTAAGGGCTCAAATTTTCACGAAATTTTTCATTTGTCATTCTGAACGACATTCTCGATATATTTTTCAAAAAAAAAAAATAGTCCATTTTTTTGGCCCAGTCTACTGTTTCCATGTTAAAAACAATTCCATGGATGTAAAACCCAAGAAAAAGTTTTACTGAAATTTTAAGGCAAGCAGTAATCGATTTTGCTTTAAAGAATCTTTAGTTATTTATTAGTTTAGTATTAGGTACCTTAAAACAATAAATAAGATATTGCAAACTGTATTTTACATTATTTTATTTTTATAATGTAATTTATCCATATTTCAGTCATGTATCTGCCAAATTTTTAAAAACATTTGATAATGGTAGGTACTAGAGTATTTTATCGAAATGGCATAAACAATTTTAAAATACTAAGAAATATGCAAAACTTTAATAAAGGATCAGCTGGGATTTTGATAAATATATAAATCTCTGCAAATCAAACAATTTGCCGTCTGGGATATTTTTTGAATTTGAAATAAGGTTAGCTGGAAATATTTTTATGCAGGGCTTAGTACATAAGATATAGAAGCTAAAAAAATCAAATGATGTAAATACCTTGCACCATAGGCGGAATCATACTTTTTTTAAGTGTCATTTATCACTCCCTCACTATGTCCCAACTTAATAATTTTTTCTTAAAACCATATTTTTTAGACCTAATTTTATTTAGATAAGTATTTATTTAGGAAAGAATACGGAGTATATCCAGGGGTTGTGCAAACCTTGTCAGAAGTTAAGTAATAAATAAATTACGACTACCTATTATTATATTTATTTAGTCCCAATAAGTAATGTTCACTCCCTCACATATTTCTGTTTTCCCGCGAAAAAGCTATTGTGGTGTAAACTTTTTTAAAACTTATTTGGCAACAGTGCCGAAACCAGTTGGCCTGTTGATATCAAGTGAAAACATCTGCTCACCTGTGTTGTTAAAAATTACAGCATTTTATAAATAAATAAAAATTAGCAAAAGTTTTTTTGTAGTGTCACTCCCTCACTGTGAATATTTCAAACCAGGTAATTATTACAACTTTAATTATTTCAGTAATTAAGATGTATTTAGGTGTATTATTACTGTCGCAAATATAACCTCAATATTCTAACCGGTGTTACAGAGTTGCCAATTTTATTTTATTTTCGTCACTCCCTCACCAGTCACTCCCTCATAATTTTACAAGTGAGGTAGTGATAACTGAAGTGAGGGAGTGATTAATAATACTTTTTAATTTTTTCTGTTTTTTGTAGTAAAATGGCACGTAGCAAGGAGGAAGCAAAACTACGCAAAAAGGAATATGACAAAAAGAGAAGAGAAGAAATGAAAAATAATCCCGAAAAATTAGCAGAAATGAGGGAAAAAGAAAAACTTAAATACAGGAAAAAACGTGAACAAGGAAAACTTGCAGCAAAATTGGTAGATAATATGACCAGTAGAGAACATAGAAAAATTAAAATGGAATGGCGAAAGAGAGCTCAAAATTACAGAAAAAACAAAAGGGATCAGAAAAATCTCAATCAACTCCTGATAGATAATTCTCCTCCACATTCACCAATCCCCATCCAAAATGCAGTAGTCACGCCCTCTAACTCAAATGCTCCCACTCCAAGAAATTCAACCTATAGAAAAAATGTGGGACGTAAGAGAGTGATAAAATCGCGGTCCAAAATGTACAGAACAATACTTGATTTAAAACAAAAACTTGCAGAATCCAAAAAATCATCTGAGAAGTACAGAAAAAGATATCAACGAATGAAAGAGAAGACATTAAAAAAAGCAGAATTTTAAGTCCAAACTCAAAGGTTAATGAGCTATTAGGAAACCAAAAAGTTACTGAACCTGTAAGAAGAAAATTATTGTTTGGTGAAGTTCTTCAACGACAGCTGCAAGAAAACTATCGTGAAGCTGGCAGTCATTCAAATAAAAAAATCTACAACAAAACTATGAAGTATAGGGTAGGTGGGGGCATAAGTCCGCATTTTTGCATTTGCAATTATTTGTGACTATTTCCTTTTCATTATGAATTTGAAATATATCGACATGTTAGGGCCATTAATGTCCTTGGCTTTAAATATTAAACTAATGCAAAATATGTGTCAGAAAAAAAATTAGAAAATGCAATCTAAAATTTGACAATTTGGATCTTTGCCCCATCAAGTGGGGCAAGAATCCGCATCTCGGATCTTTGCCCCTAATAAATAAAAATGGTTTTAAATAAATAAAAACCTTCAATATACAGATACCTATACTTTTATTTTTCTAAAAAAAATACTTTCAAAAACCTAAGACCTAAACAAATACAACGCTAATGCAACATTAAATCACTTAAGTCGGTAGAAAAACTAACAAAGTCCTTAAATCTCGCAGAACTGCCTGGCAATGGCTTTGAGAGTTTCCTGACAATGTCGGCTCGGTTGACAAAAAACTCTTCTTCGGTTTCCAAAAAACGCTTTGTATTAGGTACCCTTTTATAATAAATTCCATTGCAACCATCGTCCATCATTGCAATTATTCTGATTACGTAAAGTCGAAATGAATCTTTCGTTTTTCCACAAACCTTTACTACAGCAAACTCCCCTGAAGTATACCCAGGTGGGCCACTGTTTGATTCTGCATCACTTTCTGAAAAATTCATATCGCTGCTGCTATCGTGAAGTGAAAATTGCGCCTCTGATTCAGAGGAGGATTGATATTCATTTTTTTTTAGGGAATTTTCTTTTTCGTCAAACACTTTTTTTATAATTGTTTTATTTCTCTTGATGCTTGCCTTTATTTCTTTCTCTTCAATTTTTCTTCTCTTTTGCTGTTCTATATTTTCCAGTTCCTCTTTGTTTGGTGTTGAAGTAAGAAGAGTAGATTTCAGTCCTTTTCTTGTTCGTTTTCTCTTTTTCGTAAGTATCGGCAAAGGAATGATATCTGAAGGTACCGTAACAGAAAACTGATTATTATTTTCTTTCAAACATTTCGATACTTGAGATTCGTATTCTCGAGAACATCCAGGTTTTGGAGATTCCGGTTCACTTAAAACATTAGCTCTATCGGGAAGATTATCTGCCTCTTCAATGGGTTCTTCTGCTTCGTTATTGCCCTCAGGTTCCTCAAACACAATATTCGAGTGCATGTCTCGATCACCTCTATCTACATCATCTATTTCTTCCGTTTCATTTCCTTGGTCTGTTACTGAAGCAGGTAGAAAATCTTCCTCAGTAAAAATATTTTCATCCAGAGGGTATATTCCAGTCATCCTGAACCCGTTAACAGCTTTTTCGATAGTAGCTGTTTTTTCATAGGCCTGCTTAAGTAATCCAGCGATGTGATATTCTGTCACTACTTGTCCAGGGTTTGATGTAGTCCAGTTATCACATAAGTCATCGTAATAGGCTTTAAGAGGTCTAAAAAAATTTCTATCTAGGGGCTGTGTGCGGTGACTGCTATGTGGTGGAAGACTAAGCAAGTGAATATTATTATTTTTTGCATAAGTTATGGCTTGCAGACTGGTATGCGAAATGTGATTATCCAGAATTAACATGATAGGGCTGTCAGCAGTAGGATTCGTATACTTGTTGAAGTGCTCCAAATAATCGACGAATCTTTGGGAATTCATGTATCCAGAGTCTGTTACACCCAAAGCAGAACCAGTTGGAGCATCCTTTATCAATAGAAAATTTAGTCTCTTGCGTGCAAATATGAAAAACGGTGGAATATAGTGTCCCGTTGCACTCATAGAACATACTACCGTCGCAGTTTTTCCCTGCTCGGCAGCTACATTTTTGGCCACTTCTCTTTTTCCAGTGGGAGCAACATGTTTTGGTAATTTATTTGGAACAGTTTGAAAACCACTTTCATCCATGTTGTAGATTTTGTTGGGTGGAAATTTATATTTCTCAAGGATAGTTTTTAAATTTTGAAAATATTGTGACAATTGCTGCTTGTTGAACCCCATTGTTCTAGCTACACTGGTTTTTCGTGGCGTACGCAGTGACAGACGATTTCTTTTCATAAATTTTCTTGTCCAATCCCTACCGGCTAATTTGGTTTCATTGTTAAATGGATGTGTGATGCCATTTCTTTGTGCATACTGATATGCCAGAAAACGGAGCGATTTTAGAGTGAGTCCATAGAAACGCAAGTCTAACGCCTTACAATGGTCTACTATTTGTTTTTCCTGTACTGCAGTAAATACAGCTCTAAACCGTCCCAAGGAGTTTACACCGCTGCCAGCTTTCAGCCTTTTTCGAATTGTAGATTCATCATAGGCAAGGGTTCTTCCTATTTCTCTGATTGATATGCCTCTCTCTTTCATCTCTCTAGCCTGTCTTAGTAGAACCTTAGTCAATGGCTTCAGGTTTTCTTTTTTTCTTTTGTAAGTCCTGAAAAATAAATAATAGGTAATTTGTTATTCCTGAGCATAACAGCCGACAGTTTTTAGAATCACGAACGGGGTAACGATCCGCATGAAAGGGGCAAACGTCCGTAGCAGATCTTTGCCCCATCAGACATGCGGACGTTTACCCCAAAATTAACTTTTAGTTTTAGCAAAGCAAGTCTGAAAAAATATAACCTCAAATAAATTTTTGTTTTGTGAAAAATATTGTCAAGGAGTCGAGTTTTTCAGAGGTATCAAAAGAATTTTTAACAAATGCCCTAGAGACACGTAATCTTCACTTATATATTTGAAAATATTAGATTAGAACAACAAAATTTACAACTTACCGCATAATTATCAAAATTGACGTCGCACAAAACACGTGTTTTCACTGCTGCCGCTTCTGCAACATACTGACCGAGTCATGTCGTGGTGGATGAATAATATTGAATGTGTCTCCATTACTTGCGTGCGGATTCTTACCCCACACGGACTTTTGCCCCCACCTACCCTAACTTGTTGAAAAAGTACCGGTTAATAAACATCGCAAAAAAAACTAAGATCTTGAATCCCCAGTCATTAAAAAATTGCAACATAAAAATTCGACCCAGAGGTAATTACCTTTCTCTTCATGTTAAAAAAGAAATAAAAGAATTTTTTGAGAGAGATGATGTATCGCGGATGACAGCAGGTAAAAAAGAATACATAACTTTTAAAAAAGAGCAAAAGCAAAAACGTTACCTGTTAGAAACTATAAAAACACTGCATAATAAATTTCTTGGTTCAGTGCCTTACCATGTGAGTTACCAGTCTTTTTGCCGCCTTAAACCGTTTTGGGTTTTAAAGCCAAAAGTAGAAGATAGAGAAACATGCTGATGTATAAAACATTTAAATTTTGAGTACATTGTATCAGCTCTCTATAAGGCAAAAGTTATAGAAACTCGTTCTACTACTGACGTTGTCAATGTTCTTTGCTGTTTGCCTCCAAAACCCGAGTGCCTTTTCAGAAACTGTATTAACTGCTGCAATAAAAAATTAAAAGAAAAAGAGTTTTTAGATAGATCAATTATTTACA
Source organism: Brassicogethes aeneus (assembly GCA_921294245.1). Classification (NCBI taxonomy): domain Eukaryota; kingdom Metazoa; phylum Arthropoda; class Insecta; order Coleoptera; family Nitidulidae; genus Brassicogethes; species Brassicogethes aeneus. The sequence goes on from OV121137.1 coordinate 47,713,750, forward strand.
ATAATTGGACAACAGTTTCAAGTAAATGTACCGTAAAAGGACAAGAGAAATTAATCCGAAAGACTACAAAATCAAACATTGCGTTCACGCTGGTTAATTTGTTCCATGAACTTCAAGTTAATTCCTTTTCTGACACATATTGGTAACATCCTTCATCAGTATCATGCAATGTCGTCATTAAAAACGTCTCTTAAGTCAAATGAAATATTAATCCATGTTGATTTTAGCGAAAATTTTTCATGTAAGTATGGCGAGGAAGTACAATCCCTACATTTTGGCGGCTCGAGGAAGCAAATAAGTTTACATACTGGTGTCATTTATATACAAAATAATCAAGGAAAAGTTACCCCACGTTCGTTTTGTACAATTTCAACATCTCTTAGACACGATTATGTTGGGGCACATGGGCACATTTAAAAATAGTTTTTGATTGGATCGACCAAAATAAAATAGAAGATATAACTGCAGTTCACTTTCTTAGCGACGGACCAGCAACACAATACAGAAATCGATTTATGTTTCGTGTTATTTCATCGTTTTCAAACCATTTTTTACCAAACATTGAAATCCTAACCTGGAATTACTCTGAAGCGGGTCATGGGAAAGGGGCCGCCGATGGCGTTGGAGGTACACTAAAGAGGACCGCTGACCAGGCAGTAGCTGAAGGAAAAGACATTTCTAACATTTCCCAACTAATAGACATTTTAAAGGAACGTTGTCCGGGAATATATATCCAAGAATTGTCTGCTAACGCTTTACAACAGGTAGAGCTATTATTTTCTGGCATTTCAGCGTCCACATTCTCGGGTACCACCAATGTGCATCAAGTTATATGCAGAAAAGAAGATGACTGCATATTTTTTAATAAACTTAGTTGTTTCGATTGTTATTTAAAATCAATGCCATGTATTCATTTTCATTTGGGAAAGGGTTATCCAAAATCTCATTTAAGACTTAACAATAATAAAGCTTTAAAATTGAAACCATCCGGTACCAAAAAAACAAAAAATTAAAAAAAATAGCAGCCTCAGTAATTACCCCTATTTATAATAAATGGATTGATCTTCCAGTATATGATATTAGTTCTGGAATTGCACTCCTAAAAGATAAAATGCTCTCAACATTAATAACATCTGACTCTTTTTTATTATAATCTAGGAGAATCTGTTAGGACCAATAACTTATAGAATTTACTCTCATTTTTCCTGTCGGTTCCTAATTTTCAATTATTCCAGGTATCCTCTGTTGATCGTACACAACAGCTACCCACTGATTAATAGCTAAATCATTTATAAATGTATTAAGCTATTAATAACACTGTTGTGTACGATCAACCATAGATACCTGAATAAAAAATAATTGAAAATAAGGAACCAACAGAAAAAATGTGAGTAAATTTTATGAAAGTTATTGGTCCTAACAGATTCCCCTGGCCCAATTAAAAAGATTCAAATGTTATTAATGTTGAGAGCACTTTATCTGTTATGAATGCAATTCCAGAACTACTATCATATACTGGAAGATCAATCCATTCATTACCCCCCGACGAGTTTGAGGGTATAACTGAATTTATTAGTTATTTTAACTTTCTTTAGAAAAAAGCAAAAAAGTTCTTTATGGTTTAATTATTTTTCTCTAATAAATACTGTATTATGTTCAAAACCACTTTTCTTTTGTCAAACCTTTTAAACTGTCACTCCCTCACACCTACTATCACTCCCTCATTTTTAAAATAGGAAATTATTTCAAAAAAATAGGAAAGTAGCCGTCAAATCATCGTGAAATTACTATGTTTTTATTTATTTTATGCTATTGGACTAATGTAGCAACAACAACTTCTTAACTGTAATAATTTATATAATTGCCAAAATTTTAATATAAATTGTCTAATTTGCAGAGATTCACCCAAATACATTTTTGTGTTACCAAAATAGTCTATAATCAGATTATGCTATCAGTTTTGGTTGGCATTTTTGTTCGTCCTATCCTTAAGTTTTGACCACCGTGTATGGGGTGATATATTTGAAATAACAAAGTTAGACTTACACTTTAGATTATAAACGCTTTTCAAATTTCAATTCGATATCATTTTTCGTTTCCCAGAAACTTCTAATGGACCACGAACGTGAAACACCCTGTACATGGTTTGCATACACGTAAAAAAACAACAAAACCGGAAATATTTCTAGTTTGCGTTCTCGTTAAACATTAACTCGAGGGTTGTTTTTCATGCATTTCTCTGTCTTGTCATGTACAATTTTACGACTCTTCAGCCGAGTAGAATTCTTTTTATATGTATTAAATTATGAACAATAATAATAATAATAATAATTATAATAATAGGAATGCTAATATATATAAGCATCATCCAACCATTAAGAAAATAATTTCCGTAAGAAGAACTTCCATTTCTCAACTGACATGTATTTTCCACACATCCCATGACATCAACAAGTTCCGGCTTGTATTGACATTCCTCATCTATATTACAAATATTATTTAACTTCTTTGTTTCCAGACAAATATTTTTTATTAAATGGTCTGTATCTTTACAAGAACAGTTAAAAAATTCTCGGTGACAATAGCTGTATTTAATAGATGTACATTGAATATCTTCCTCGCAGTCTTCGCCATATTTTTGGCGTGCTAAAAATTACAAGCACATATGCAGTGACCGGCAAAACTTTGGTACAAATTCGTTAAAAATGTGCCTTTTTTCCCCAGAACATTTCTTTTTAATTCCGATGTAAAATTTTCATATTTGCCGCCATTTTTGTAGAAGTTATGACGTCATCTTTTTTGTGCAGATTCGAATGAAATTCTGAATTCATCACACGGTGTGCCTGAACGAAGTTTAAATCACATAAAAATGCCGCCAAAAACTGATTGCAGTTACTTGTTCGGGACCCTTTGGTGACTTAAAAATGATATTTACCAAAATCCTAGCTGCTCCACTTTTCGAAATTTTTTGAAAATTCATGATTTTTTTTTAAATTTTTGTTTATCTTAAAGTCTACCTTTGACAGAGTACACATTTGTACGTCGATGTTTTTAATATTGGAGTATATTGTTAAGGAGATTTGAAGAATACTTTTTTATACTGTGCACATCATTTAATATATACAGGGTTAGCCAAAAATGGCTTCTTTTAATAAAGCAAAAGCGTAACTTCATGATTTTGGCATAACACGCAAAAAAGATATATACCCACCCATGTTTTTTTAGATATTTTTATGTTTATCAGGCTACAAAATGGTGTGCTCAGTATGAAAACAGTATTATCCAAGTTTCGTTAACAATATACTCCAATATTATAAAAATTTAAAAAAAAAATTAAGAATTTTCAAAAAATTTTGAAAAGAGGAGCAACTAGTATTTCGGTAAATATCAATTAAAAGTTACCAAAGGGTCCCGAACAAGAAACTGCAATCAATAAAAATCGGTGTACAAATGTGTACTCTGGCAAAGGTGGATTTTGCGATAAAAAAATGATTTTTTAAGAAATTAAAAAAAAAGCAGTTAGAATTTTGGTAAATATCGTTTTTAAATCTCCAAAGAGTGCCGATCAAAAAACTTTAACCAGTTTTTCGTTCAAAATTGAAAACTTTTAATAAAAACTACAAAACATTATTAAAAACTATAAATATTCCACTTTTATTAATTAATATCTCCAAAACTATCAGCAACAAAGGTATAAATGTGCATATAGTTGAAATCACAATTGCACAACCTATTCAAATTTAAAAAATGGCCGATTTCGTCAGGGATTCTACAAAAATGACGGAAAATATGAACATTGTACATCAAAAAGTGTGTACCTAATTGATAAACAAAATCGACCAGTTCAACGATTTCTTTGAAAAAATCCGAATTTCGATAATACGAGGTGTGTTCAGAAAATATCGGTAATTTTCGTTTTTTGAAACAAATATTTTATTATTCGTCTACATTAATGTTGTCGCCTTCAAAATAGTCCCCATTGGATATTATGCACATGTGCCAGATCTTCTTCCAATACTCGAAACACTTCTAAAACTCGATCTTTGGGATAGCCTTTAGTTCTTTCAGCGATGCGCTTGCAAAACGACGGCCCTTTAAGGTTCTCTTTATTTTTGGGAATATGAAAAAGTCAGACAGAGGCATGTCTGGCGAATATGGAGGCTGGGGCATCATTACAGTATTGTTTTTGGCCAAAAATGTTGTTCAAAATTTAACAATTTTAGAACAAATTTTGCTGCCACGCGTTTCATACCCAAAGAATTCGAAAAAATTTCATGGGATGAGCCTATCGATATACCAACATCATCAGCGACTTCTCTGATGGTTTATAACCACCTTGTGCGTTCGGGGCGTTCGTCATCTTCAACGTCTTCACGGTCATCTTGGAATCTCTTATACCACTTGTAAACTCTTGTTTTACTTATAGCAGACTCACTATAGGCCTTTGTTAACATTTCACAGAATTTATTTAATTTTTTAAGCAAAATTGGATACAAATTCTTTGATCCATTTCTTTTAACGAACGAAAAATCGCCGAGCTCATAAAACACGTCTAACCTTAGCAGCTGCCACCGACAAAGTAAACTATGAAAACAGCTAAAGTTGTTATCATACTTCGGGGGCATATATACCAACATAATAAAGAAAATTTTATGACAACCGGACCCTCTGAACCCGCGAAATTTAACAATTCCCGTTATTTTCTGAACACACCTCGTAAGTCTAAACAATTTGTGAACTTCATTACATACCATATAAACAGTACTTGTTGTTGCTATTTGGAGTAAATCCAAATTTACATTTACAAGTTCTTTGGCACATTGCGTTATCAACATTTCTACAATCATAATGATCATCGCAATCCTCCCCTAATTTTTTACCAGGGATACATAATGTCCCGGTCGCATCTGACGTAAATCCCTTGGGGCAGTCACAAATATAATTTGTGCAAACAGGGGAGATATGATTTAATGCCAAGCAATTGGAACTTGATGCACAGGACTCATATAAATCTAAAAATAAGTTTTTTTCATTAAGTAAGTCTTAGTTGGGTGAATCTCACGAAATGTCCCCCGATGGTGTTACAATGGCGAAAATAAAGCGTGCATGAAAAGTGTGCAATAAGTGTGTATTTGGAATGCAAGTCTTTATAACAATGTGCATACACGCTACTTTGTGGTAATTTCACACTTTTTGAAATAATTAAGTTTTTTCACTTTTTATGTACATTGACATCACGCTTTTTATTTGTCATATGTCACGCTTATATTACATTATATTTTAGCACATTGTTTGCACAGTGTTAGTACATTCTTTAAAGACATTTTGCAAAGCTTCAGTCTATCTTACGCATGTCACATTTTATACAAACTAGCACGCTTTAATATTTCTCATTTATGACGTTTATATTACACCTTTTTATAGCACATTGTTTGTACAGTTTTAGCGATCACTCAACAGTTTAAGCACATTTTAGATATATCTCGCTTGAGTTGGGGTACAACATTTATTTAAAAGGTGAGGTAGATTCCATCCTATGTATCGCTTCTCGGTCTATTGCTAAGATCAAAGCAATTCCCTTCGTGGAGTTGACAGTGTAGGTATTTTTCTTAATAAAATACAGTATGTAGGACCTACATTGTTGGTATTTTTTTTTTTTTAATATTAATTTGATTAATATTATTATAAGGATATTTATATATCAATTATGTGTAAATTTAAAAGACTTTATAGGTCACCAAAAAGAATCTGTTTTTGTAATAGGCACACAGGTGGCACGAAACAGTGTGCAAACAATGTGAAAAATCAAAAGGAGTTTAGAACATTGTCCAGTGATTATTCACACTTTTAAATTTTTGGTTTTGCACATTGTTTCATGTTCCATTTCCCACCCTCCGCACATAATCTTTTTAAAGGATTACACATTGTTGGCACATTGTTCTCAAATAATTTTGCACACTTTTTGCACATTTCATTTTCGCCAGGGTACCCCGTGATATTTAATAAAACTAAATGAGTTTGACCTACACTTTTATTGTGTTTTGATCTTTCATAATTAAGTAGATATTAGAGCTCAGGTTCCAGATTTTTAACCGCATTTAATTATTTTTTACAATGTTTTAAAAGTCTAAAACCTATCCTCCGTGACTGTTACTCTTTCTAGGTTAACTTATATGTTTTCAAATATCTGAGGTAGTAAAAGCATACTAAAAATATCAGTTTACCAAGTAAATTAAACACATCCGAAGCAATCGAATCAAATATAAAATATTATTATAAATTAAAAGAAATAATTTTTATAACCATTTATGTAGGTGTTACAAAAATTGATTCTCTCCTCCGTGAATCTGTTTTTGCTTTAAATTTTATGTAACGGATGGTGATTTAATCATTTTAAATAAGCAAAAACCTCTGTTTACGACATTATAGATGCATGTGATTCCTGAAGGTTAGTTAGAATTTATATGCAGATGAGAGTGTTGCTGTTTTATAATTCAAAAGTTTAAGTTCATTATTTTCCTATTTAAAAACCTATCCACCGTGAAGTGTAATATCTCAGTAAGTAGATTTTTTTATAAATATTTTATGTATGTACAATTGTATTTTTAAAAAATATTAAGGTGTCAAATGATACAATAACTTATTTTAAATATACAAAGGGACATTTAAAAAAACATACGAAATCCTATCTTCCGTGAAGCTCTAATATTCAAAATGTATGATTTCTTAAAATTCTTGCATTAGTGCAGAACCACTTATATTAGGTTATTACTAGACCTGGTGGCTTCCCAAAAACCCCATTCTAGACTAACAGTGAAACAACCAAAAATAAAAAATAATCATTTTCACTTGGGGGACATCTCAATATATTCACCCAGTTGTTAAAATGCCTTCTTACATGATGTTTTATGACATGCATTGTCTTTGAAATGAAAATCTTCTCTACATTTACAAACTTTCGTTAGTTCCTCACATTCGCTATTTCCTCCCAATTTCGTTTGACACTGTTCACTGGCTAAACAATTTTGGTTGTATCCGACATCTAACAAAATGAATAGTTTCCATAACAAAGAAAAACACTAGCGATAGAAAATTTCTTAAGGTACTATGCTCCACACCTCAAAGTCCCACCACGTGACCACGTACGGAACGCAGTCTTTTAAAAATTTGGCATTTAAGGCTTTTTAGTTTATGTATCTGTCAAAGTATAGTCAACGAAAGAAATAATATTATGTTTAGGCGTTAAAAATGTATAAATCTTTATAACATTACAATAACAATGGATGGTTTAAGAATTTAAGAATATAAATACTGCATTTAATGAAATTCTAAAGTGTATGGTGGCAAATAAGTAATATTTTTGTGCATTTTATTCCCAGGAATATTCCAAGCGTCCCAGAATATTCCCAGGAATATTCCTGGCATAATCAAATGTCCGCTTTTTGGTTAACCCAGGCTTCATAAAAAGAATATTCCATATATCTGCCTGCAGAAGACTCAAGGATTGTTAGGGGAATATTCTTTGATATAATTTGGGGATTATTCCCAGCCCTTATTGCCTCTTATACCCAGGAACTTAACTTAAGTATAACCATTATTGAGTTACTGAGTAGATCAGTCCCACTCTAATCATTGTTTAGCTGTGCCATCACAGACGCACATTTCCAAGTGATATTATTAACCTATCGGTATATATAGTTATCAAGCGTGCGTAAGCAACGGTGAGAGGTATTGCAACTAAACTAATGAATTTTCAATGGGAATGTTCTTAGATGATGCTTGGAAGTTTTAGAGGATCATTCTAGGAATATTCCCAATGAATATTCCTAGAATGAAGCGGATTATTCCTAGGCGATAGGGAATATTCCTGGAATATTTTCGAACCTTCATTGCAGTCTGGGTAGTTAAAACTATTTTATGGAGAAATGTAGACCCAATGCACAAAAATATCACTTATATTGCACCTTACACTATGAAATTTCATTAAATGCAGTATTTATATTCCTAAATTCTTAAACCAACCATTGTTATTGTGATACTATAAAGATTTATAAACTTTTAACGCTTAAACATAAGCGGTAACACTATAAATATTATTTCTTTCATTGACTATACTTTGACAGATACATAACCTGAAAAGCCTTAAATGCCAAATTTTCAAAACTCTGCATTCCGTACGTGGTCACGTGGTGGAGTTTGAGGTGTGGACGAGTTTAAGATACCATACTTACCATCTACACATTGTAACTTTCCATAAATATAAACCAAAAATTTATTGTTCAAACATTTGCAATGACCATCTGGCAAAGAACAAAGCGAGTCCAATATGTCTTCACATTCTTCATTTTCTGAGCAAAACTTTATAAATTTTTCTAAAAATTAAAATTATTGCCATTAACTGTTTATTTATTACTTGAGTTTAATTTCAATTTTTCGTCACTTTTTAAATCCCTAATTTGTTCCAAAAAACACAACTTGCTATTTAATCGTTTAAAAACACAAATTAGTTTTAAAATAGCCAATGTCTAGTATTATAAAAGCAGTATAAGATCAATAGGGCATAAAGAGCAAATAGATTTTTTTAATTTAAAGAGTACATTAACTTATTTGAATAAGAATAAGTGGCCTTTAAGAACTTTTAGTTTATCTTAAGGTAACTTTGAAACCAATATCGTTTTATTGAACATTTTAAAGCACTTTTCAACCCTAAATACGAGGTGTCTTCAGAAAATAACGGGAATTGTTAAATTTCGCGGGTTCGGAGGGTCCGGTTGTCATAAAATTTTCTTTATTATGTTGGTATACATGCCCCCGAAGTATGATAAAAACTTTAGCTGTTTTCATCGTTTACTTTGTTTGTGGCAGCCGCTAAGGTTAGACGTGTTTTATGAGCTCGGCGATTTTCGTTCGTTAAAAGAAATGGATCAAAGAAATTTGTATCCAATTTTGCTTAAAAAATAAAATAAATTCTGTGAAATTTTAACAAAGGCCTATAGTGAGTCTGCTATAAGTAAAACAAGAGTTTACAAGTGGTATAAGAGTTTCCAAGATGGCCGTGAAGACGTTGAAGATGAACGCCCCGAACACCCAAGCACATTAACAACCGATAAAAACATGGAAAAAGTGGAAGAAATGGTTATAAACCATCAGAGGATTCTCTGATGGTTTATAACCATTTCTTCCACTTAAGTCGCTGATGATGTTGGGATATCGATTGGCTCATCTCATGAAATTTTTTCGAATGTTTTGGGTAAAAAACGCGCGTGGCAGCAAAATTTGTTCCAAAATTGTTAAATTTTAAACAAAATTTTTGTCCAAAAACAATACTGTAATAATGCCCCAGCCTCCATTTTCGCCAGACATGCCTCTGTCTGATTTTTACTATTCCCAAAAATAAAAAGAACCTTAAAGGGCCGTCGTTTTGCAAGCATAGATAAAAGAACTAAAGGCTATCCCAAAGATCGAGTTTTAGAAGTGTTTCGAGTATTGGAAGAAGAGCTGGCACATGTGCATAATATCCAATGGGGACTATTTTGAAGACAACAACATTAATGTAGACGAATAAATAAATATTTTTTTCAAAAAACGAAAATTCCCGATATTTTCTGAAAAGATAAGATAAGATCAATCACGTCGATCCGTTTCTCCGCTTTCTCTTTTAACAGATTAAGGATTCCTTTGTTTTAAATTTGAAAGCAAATTAAAAAAATACATAATATGTACATACCCCCAACTGAAATTTTTGCAATGCTTATTGTTAGTAAAATAAGGATGTTTAAACGTACAAACATATTATTAACATATTATTATAATGCATTAAGTATAATACTTGTATGTATTTTTGCTATACGTATACATACCCACGTAAAATATAGTTAACATTAAAAAAAAAATTATCTTTCTTATCTTTATTGGCTTACTCGATAAAGAGGGGTAAATATAAAAATAGTGCATTATTTGATGGATAAGCAACTATAGTTCCTGTATACAGTGTCACTTTTTGTAAAGAGTTTGTAGGGTTTGAAACAGGCGAGCCACAAAAAGTCACTTTACTCCGCATATTTTTTTCAATCGTCTTACAAAAATATTAAATTTTTAGTAAATTTTTTTTTTAAATTATTATTATCTCAGTCGGTAATAATATAGAACTACTTTATTTTGGGTCCAATATATGAAAAAAAAAGTTCGCACGTTACTTTGGTGGTAAGATTTTTGTTCTTTTGTTAAGAACAGGGCTGTGCTTAAATTAGCATACAAAATATTTCTAAAAAGTGCACAGATCAGTGTGTGGTATAAATGTGTTCCTCATGGTATAACAATTGTCACTTTAATGCGTTTTAATTTTAATTCTGAAAACAAACAGTAAAATAGCCAGTGTCCAATTACTGGTTGGTTAAAAATGAAAATTTCTATTATTGGACATATGTCCAATATCAAACTCTATTTGTATCCCGGACATTTACCAGCCAATTCGTAAATAAAATTATCCCCTGAATCCGAAGACCGTCAAAAACTATAAAAGTTAAGCAGTTTTTGAGATATAGTCAATTCCATATTATATGTAAAATTGATTATATTTGAAAAACTGTTCTAATTTTATAACTTTTGACGACATTTTCTGATTCAGCGAATATATATTTCATAGGAATTGACTGCTAAGTGTCCTGGATACAAAGTGGCTGCTTTTTCGCTATGACATTTTTGACTAATTCATTTTTACAGAGTAAGTAATATAGTGATTTCTTCCTCACAGGACATCTTGCAGAATAACAGTGATTTAAATACAGTGCATGATAGAGAACATAAAAAAGTAATGGCAACAAAATATTAGATATATATAAATCATCCTGTTCCGGCCTAAACATTATAATGTTTATATATAAATGATTCACAAAGTAGAGATACCACACTTAATGATATTTGCAACAAACTATTTCAGAAGACCAAGGAATTAGTAGTTACCTTCAGAATCCAGAAAAGGGATGAGGAATCCGAGAAAGAAATATATGAATTATATGATATTTACAAAAACGAAATAAAAAAAATTACCTAAAACAGCAATTTATCTTTAAAAAATATTTAACAATTTATGTTATTTGATGTAAAGTTGTTATGTTTATATAAAAAATATTTGTCCAATAACTATGTGTCCAATTACTATATAAAATGTCCAATTATTATACTTTTTTGCATGTTTTTATAAAACTATTATTAAAAATTCAAAAATTCTTATTTTTAAGTAAAGGTAAATAAAGTTTAAACAAACAACTATTCTTTTTATATATTTATAATAAAAAAAACTAAAATCTTTAAAACAACGGCATATATAAATTTTAAATAAATAATATTCCTTAAGTGTCCAATAACTACTATAGTATATATACATATATGTAGTTTACCCTATTTGTGAATGAATAAAATTTCAAAATTTTTAAATTCATATAATATTATGTAATATTTAAATGTTTTATATTTTATGACCTTGAAAAATCGCTATTCTGGTGAGGAAACTATACAAGTATCTTTAATTTTTATGTAGGTTTTTATTGATAAAAAATGTTTTTTTTATAAGAAATTTTGTTGCAATAATTTAGTTAAACAAATGTATTGTTAATATTTGTTGCGTTTTATATTTATTATCAGAAATGTTTTGTTTTAAAGTTTTAATATCTTTTGTTGTTTTAAAATACACCATGTCAACTGATTTGATTTTAAGAAACACTGCTAGTGGTGGTAAGTACTTTTTTAATGGATATGTAGTAATATGAAAAAAATGCAACACTTACTGCAAAATTACTAAAACATGCACATTTTAAAATTTTTAGTGGTACATTCTAATTTTTTATATATATTTTACTAACGTTAAATTTACGTTATTCCTGGTTAATTAATTTTAGTAATATTGTACTACAACGTTTAAAACCTCGAATTATCATTATTTTGTAATAAGTGGGGTTTTCAATTATGGTAAAATTTACGTTATATTAGTTAAATTTAACTTCTTGGCTAATGTACCTTTTGGTTAAAAAGAAGGTAATATTTGGTAGTTTCTGGTTTATTATACACTTTTTTAATTACTTTTTAACTCTCTAAGTCAACTTAAGGGGACATCCATTAATTACGTGAGGCATTTTTCTGAAAATTTGGGTTGGGTTGGACCCCCCTCCACCTTGATAACTTGTAAAAAAAAATGATTATTTTTTTTTAACAAATTTGAATTATAATAGGAACATATTTTAAATTCAAAAGTTGACGTGAGATTTTAAATGATCCCCAGTGGGGGGGCCCCACCTCCATTAAATTGACATTAGTTGAGATTTTGCTGGACACCTCCCCCCATTTTTGTATCACGTAATTAATGGATGACCCTTTAAGGAAACTTAATAAAATAATTATTACCAAAAAAGCGATAATTTTATAGAATAATTATTGCCGAATCGTATAAGAAAAAAATAGAACAAAATTGTTTTTTTTTTCATTACAGCGCCATCTATTACAAATATGAAAAAATGTTTTAGACTAAATCCTCCTTAGTCGAATGATCCGAATTTGCAATAAAAATTAGGGTGTTCCATTGGAAAGTTTAAAGTTACCCCCTGTTCCCCCTATAAGGAGAAGAGTGTTAGGACCAATTTTAGTACTGATTGATTTCTCCCCTCGAATCATTTAATTTTTATTTTAAACATTTTTTCGTAAAATGCATACTTACTGAGATATTTTAAAGTTTTAAGTTAAATGACTCACCCTGTATATAAAGCTGTATTGAGACTAATTTTTCTGTGCAGCTAACAATTGTTCAATAATGAAAACTGCAAAACCATCAATTTTTTAACCAGTTTATTAATTAACGTTAATTGTAAAATACATATATATATATAACTTGTCGGTTAAAAAAATAGGTATATCCAAATTAACCACAGCTGTGATAAATTTACTAAAAAGTAATATAAAAATTAAACTAAACCAAAATATAAATATAAAAAAAATAACAATTTTAGAAGTTAATATTATGGCACGCCGTTTTAACATTAAATGTTAATAATAATAATTTAAAATTTTATTGGTTTAAAATTTTCCTAACTAAAAATTTTAGGTTTACATTTATAAATTTATATTATATATATATATTATTTAAACTTTTATCTAATAAATACTAAAACGGCTTGCCATATAATATAACGTTGTAACGAATGTATCTTACTTCTAAAATATATAGGTATTTATAGCCAATTTAATTTATGTTATTTTAAGAGTTTAACTAAATAAACCAAATATTTAACTAGTTAGTAATATTACCAATACGTTTCTTTTATTAGTTAAATTGTACTAAAAAATGACCTTTGAATTTACCTTAAGGTTATAGAAATAGACCAGGGTCGATAATTTTTGAAACCAAAAAAAATAACAGTAGGATGAAACCCATTGGAAAAGGAGAAGAATATAATAAAAATGAAAGGAAAAATAAATTACGGGCGATCTGACTTCGGGAAGTGGGAGGGGGGGGTTTTAAGGGTATTTCCGGCAAAACTACAAGTCCTATGGAAAAAAGTTAAATGGCAAAGTTGTAGGTAATAAAAGGATCTACAACTTTTGTAATTACAATTTTTTTACATAACCTCAAAATTTATGTGAAAAATTCAAAAAACCAAGTTTTTGGTTTTTTATTTTTATCTTTTTCAAAAAAAAATTTTTTTCCACGAAATTTGGTGAAAACTTACCTTTTTATGTCCCAAATACACTGTAATTTATTTGATTTGAAATATTTATTATTTCGCCTTATTTTGACTTAATATCAAAAAAGCACCCTAATTTTCAATCGAAAATTCTCGCGTCAAAATATCAGCTTTTTTCAAAAAGTCGGTGTGCTTTTTGTTCGTTGAAATCTCTACTTTCTGATGGTGTAAAAAAAATATACATTACTATGGTAAATGTTCTCAGAAAATGCAAAAAATATTATAATGAATATTTTGACGCGAGAATTTTCGATTGAAAATTAGGGTGCTTTTTTGATATTAAGTCAAAATAAGGCGAAATAATAAATATTTCAAATCAAATAAATTACAGTGTATTTGGGACATAAAAAGGTAAGTTTTCACCAAATTTCGTGGAAAAAAATTTTTTTTTGAAAAAGATAAAAATAAAAAACCAAAAACTTGGTTTTTTGAATTTTTCACATAAATTTTGAGGTTATGTGAAAAAATTGTAAATACAAAAGTTGTAGATCTTTTTATTACCTACAACTTTGACATTTAACTTTTTTCCATAGGACTTGTAGTTTTGCCGGAAATCGAGATAAACCATTTTTTACCCTTAAACCCCCCCCCTCCCACTTCCCGAACTCAGATCGCCCGTAATTTATTTTTCCTTTAATTTTTATTAAATTCCCCTCCTTTTCCAATGGGTTTCATCCTACTGTAATTTTTTTTCTCTTTTTACCATTTTTAAAGGCTTCTGCACTGGTCTAAAACGTTAATGGTTGAATATAACTAATTGGTTACGAAATTCTTTTTGATAAATTTGAACACTTTTCGTTAGTACTTAACCGCCATGCATCAGTTAATTAACGCAATGTTCTATTTTTTAGATATCATTCCCTGTGATACAGATGATGACTGTGATGATGTAGAGGGCAAATGCATCGAAAGTTTTTGCAATTGCAACGGGTCCTCAGTGTGCATGGACGAAGGAGGGGTGCTCGTTACGAAAATCGGAGAGTCGTGCAAATCAAATAAAAACTGCAACATAGATGGCGCTTTTTGCAGTCGAGGAAGATGCATCTGCGATATCGGGATGATCGCATCGAATTCCTTTAAAACATGCCTTTCGAGTAAGACCATTATTAAGTTGTTTAACACTGTTGTTAATAAAAAACCCATGGGTTTCCAAGTAGCATTATAGTGACGAAAACTGATATCGCAACTTCAAATAAGTGGCAATTACGTTAAAATAACTAAATCTACCACGATACAGTTAAAATATCTTCATATTATATTAGCATAGTTGTAATCATGTGATTTTTTTGAAGTAAGAATTTTTTTTGCGTCGACAATAAAACCATTAACCCTTAAAAGTTGCTAAAATTAAACCAACACCAAAAATATCGTGCTTTATCACTTACCATTTTTACAATTTTATTTTTCTCGCCTTAAGGGCGCAAAATCTTTTATAATAATGTTGATTTTTGTCACTTTAAGTGAACATTTTTACAAACAGTGTGACCTGTTTGTTTGCGACTCATCCCTGTAAAATTATTATTTATTGTATAATCTAGAAACAAATTAACACATTTTAGTGTTAAATCTACTCTATGATAATAAGATATTAACAAAAAATAGATTAAATGACTCATTATATTTAAATATATTTAGTGTAAATAATTTTTAATTTAGGTACACTATATCGTGTTTTTAATAGAAAAGGGTATACAAACAAATTATTAAATTTATAAAAAATGTATTATAAATTATTAGGTAGGTTATAATCGTGTACAGTGTACACTGTACACCTATATACTCTTTAGTGTAGAAATTATTATTATTATTATTATTATTATTATACTAGAATTTAAGACGTTTTATTATTAATTGTTTTATTTATGTCTGCAACGTGTTAACTATTTAATTAACCCCAAATACATAAATAAAACAATAATAATTATTATAATAATGTACTTACTAATACCAGAGCTGGGCACGAGTACTAAAAAAAGTATATGTAAAATTTTAAGTACGAGTACTTAAAATATTTACTCGTAAGTATTTTACTCGTAAGTACATTTGTAAAGAGAGGTTACGGTTACGAGTAGTAATCGTGAAAACACGAGTAAAGAGTAGGTACGAGTACTTTTGAAAAAAAAAATGTTAGTTAATACAATTGATTATTCTTTATACATTATACATACTTTGGTCCTGAGCTATAAAAATACAAATATAAAATTATAAAATTATTTAATTTATACATAAACTAAAAATTAAAAGTGTGGTTATGTAGGTACTAAAAAATACTTTTTTTCCACTTTTACTTTTTGTTTTTACCTGTATACTGATCAATTTTCCAATTTTTTTATACGTAGTAAAAAAGTATTTTTTATTACCTACATAACCACACTTTTAAATTTTTTAGGACACTTAAAATAAACAAATTATAGGGGGCGACATTATAGGGCATCACCCTGTACATAAAATAATAAATAAAAATGACAATTCCTAAATAGTTCATAATTTGACTTACAGTGTGACCCATTTGTTTGGGACTCACCCCTGTAAAATCTTTATTTATAGTGCAATTTTAACCGGATTTGTTTTAAAGATCTTGATAAACTGTATTTTTGGAGCAAAAATCGCCATATTTTTACAAAATACAAGGCCTACTATGTCAGTTTTTAAGGGTAAATTTTTAAGAATTCATTTTAGCGATTTATTTCAAACAAAATCTAAGCATGGCACTGTATTCACCACCTCTCAAAACCACCCTATACTAAATTTTATTAAAAAAATTTAAGTAGAAAAATGCACAATAATAACTAAAAAAATTATTCTGTCAAGTTATCCATGAAAAAAACATTGAAATAAAATTAAATTAATAGTAGATCTACACTTCAAAACAAATCTGGTTAAAATCCCACAATAAATAAAGATTTTACAGGGGTGAGTCGCAACAAATCGGTCACCCTGTATATACTTGTTCTAAAACCTATAGAATATAATGTATTATATTATAATGTATATTATATAATTTAAAACAGACTTCCAAACAAAATGTTTTGTTGCTTACGATATTTTGGCAAAAAGTCATCGATATAATAAACGGAAATACTCGTATATATTACCCGTGAATTCCACGAGTATTTTTTACGAGTACATTGAATTTGGTTTGTAAGTTCGAGTAATAAGTATTTCAAATGAAAAATACCTATGAGTAAAAAAGTACTCGTACTTTTTTACTCGTAATTGAAATACGAGTAAAAGTACTCAGTACTTGGCCAGCTCTGAGTAATACTAATAATGCATACAAAATCACTGTCACACTGCCAAATTCCAATGAAACAATGAACAAATGCACGCTAGTGGAATGGAAAGAGAAACACCCCTTGTGAGCCAATCACTCTAACACGGTGGTCAAAACTAAAGTATAGGACGAACAAAAATGCCAACCAAAACTGATAGCATAATTTGGTTATAGACTCTTTTGGTAACACAAAAATGTATTTATCAAAATCCCAGCTGATCCTTTATTAAAGTTTTGCATATTTCTTGGTATTTTAAAATTGTTTGTGCCATTTCAATAAAATACTCTAATTTACCATTATTAAATGTTTTTAAAAATTTGGCAGATACATGACTGAAATATGGATAAATTACATTATAAATACAAAATAATGTAAAATACAGTTTGCAATATCTTATTTATTGTTTTAAGGTACCTAATACAAAACTAATAAATAACTAAAGATTCTTTGAAGCAAAATCGATTACTGCTTGCCTTAAATTTTCAGCAAAACTTTTTCTTGGGTTTTACATGGAATTGTTTTTAACATGGAAACAGTATTTTTAAATTCTTCAGTCTCTGTACAAACATGCTTCTTACATCTAGCGATATCCCTTAGAAAGGAAGAGCATGTCAAAACTTTAGTTCGTTCGTCCGTCCCCTTCCCTTAATAATTTTTTATGCCCTTTATATCTTGCCATTTTGCAGATAAAGCACATACATTCTTGGCTGCCGCGAAATTCTCTACAAATTTCTAAATTTTGAAAATTTGGCAATTGTGGCTATGCAAAAATACCGTTTTTACCATATTGAAGTAGGTAATTTTGAATCACTTAAGTTAAAGTGTTCGTTTGAAAAAGTCTGCAGTAATTTTTATATTTTCTCGGAAACCCTAAACTCTGAATTTTTCGATTACCAAAAACAATTTTGTCTCCACAGCCAGCACATACCTTCTTTCGATTTTCTTCATGGCTTAACTTGAATTTCCGTTTAATTTTCATTTTAAAATACTATTTTTAATTTTATAAAGTTTACATTAAATAAACAACTAAAGCAAAATGTCACTTGCGTTATAACGTATAGCAATTTTTTTCATAACCACCTTAATTATTGTTTTACAAAATTTGCAAGTTGTAATTATTTCGTTTTTTTTGTTATGTTTTGTTTTGAGTGGTAAAAAATAATAGGTGACTCAATAAATTAATAATATTTTGCTTAATTTTATTAAAATTGTACAGGTAGTTTTAGTACAATAATTGCAAAATAATATATAGAAATAGAAAAACAAAAAAGTTTGCAAAACTTTAAAATAGGATCAGCTGGGATTTTGATAAATACATGTTAGTGTTACCAAAAGGGTCTATAATCAAAATATGCTATCAGTTTTGGTTGGCATTTTTGTTCGTCCTATACTTAAGTTTTGACCACCGTGCTAAATAGAGTTAAATCTACACATTTTAGAGTTAAAATATGCACTACTAAGAATTTATTAGAGATATTTATATAAAACTGTACCATGTACCAGATTTAAAAATAACTCTACAAAAGTTATAGTTTAATTGATTTAGTGAAAACATCTACTCTAATTTACCTAAATGAAAAATAGTTTACCCTAGATTTTAACTCTAATATTTTTACCAGTTACTCTATAAAATTTACACGGACAAATTTTTTGCTGTGCATTTTAGTCACTTCCTCGTAATAGAACCGTTTCTACCACGTGGCAATACACTTTAGTTCCAAGTACGAGGTGTGTTCAGAAAATATCGGGAATTTTCGTTTTTTAAAACAAATATTTATTTATTCGTGTACATTAATGTTGTCGCCTTCAAAATAGTCCCCATTGGATATTATGCACATGTGCCTGCTCTTCTTCCAATACTCGAAACACTTCTACAACTCGATTTTTGGGATAGCCTTTAGTTCTTTCAGCGATGTGCTTTTAATGTCATCTATGCTTGCAAAACGACGGCCCTTTAAGGTTCTCTTTATTTTTGGGAATAAGAAAAAGTCAGGCAGAGGCATGTCTGGCGAATATGGAGGCTGGGGCATCATTACAGTATTGTTTTTGGCCGAAAATTTTGTTCAAAATTTAACAATTTTGGAACAAATTTTGCTGTCATGCGTGTCTTACCCAAAACATTTGAAAAAATTTCATGGGATGAGCCAATCGATATACCAACATCATCATCGACTTCTCTGATGGTTTAACAATTTCTTCCACTTTTTCCATGTTTTTATCGGTTGTTAATGTGCTTGTGCGTTCGGGGCGTTCGTCATCTTCAACGTCTTCACGGCCATCTTGGAAACTCTTATACCACTTGTAAACTCTTGTTTTACTTATAGCAGACTCACTATAGGCCTTGTTAACATTTCACAGAATTTATTTCATTTTTTAAGCAAAATTGGATACAAATTCTTTGATCCATTTCTTTTAACGAACGAAAAATCGCCGAGTTCATAAAACACGTCTAACCTTAGCGGCTGCCACAGACAAAGGAAACAATGAAAACAGCTAAAGTTTTTATCATACTTCGGGGGCATGTATACCAACATAATAAAGAAAATTTTATGACAACCGGACCCTCTGAACCCGCGAAATTTAACAATTCCCGTTATTTTCTGAACACACCTCGTATACATGCTTTTATGGAATTGAATGTTTATTAAGGCTCTTGTAAGCCTCTTGCAGGCCCGGATTGGGATAATTTTTCGGCCCGGGCTTTGATTATAAACCGGCCCTTAAACCACATCAATTTTTTTGTAACAATAAAAAAATTTGAAAGAAATGAATGTTTTTTATTAAGTTTTAAAGAATTAATAATTTTTTTAAAGATTCGCTTTTGGTGGCAATATTATCTATAATCACATCAGTATTTAAATCTACATCAGCAGTAAGGCATCCAAGTGTTCTTGTGTAAGACAATTGTTAACTCCTTAGTCTATTAATTGTACAGAATTCTGTACAAATTTTAACTTTGAAAAAATTCTTTCACAGGAAACCTGGGTACATGACAAAGTTAAAACGTATTTATAAGCGTTATATAAATTATTGTAAGACATTGTATGTAATTTATATTGGAACAAAACTTGAAAACAACACACAACGCAATTTTTGCATGTTTCACAAATAGCTACAGCGAGATGTTGGGATTCATCTTCCTTCAATATAGATTTGCTCTTTTTATTTACCTACCAAGATCTCTTACTTGTTGTAGATTAAGTGTTTAATAATGTTAAGATAATAATTACATCAATTCAATATGGAACGAATATAATACATAAAGATTATAATAATATAAAATTAACAATAAAAAGTCACTTTTACCTTAATAGCTTTGAACAAATCTCCGATTTTATGACATTGTGCCGCTTCATTTTCCCTTTTCTTCCTTTTTCTTTCTCGTTCTTTTTCAGCTCCACCTTTTACACGTTTATTCATTTTTTTTTTTAATTTTCCTTATAACGCAGCCAGAGTAATACACCGATACGATACAAGTTTTACCATAGAACAATAAAAAAATAAAAAAACATGTCGATATTATAAATAACTTTACTTAAAAGTATTGTCTCTCCTTAAAATATCAACTTTTAATGATACGTAATTTTGTCTGTAGGGGGCCACTTGGTTTTTATTACCAGTTGTAGGTACTAAATTGTAGTGAATATTTAAAAAAGTATATTTTATAAATAGTTGTACCTTTAGTACACATCAAGATTTGCACATTCAATATTTAAGCAAAATAAAACACAAAAATTGTAGGTTTTACACACGCGCGTTTGTAGCCAGAGGGCTGTAGCGCCATCTTTTACCGAAATTACATACTTTAAAAAGTCATCTCAAAAACAGTAAACTGTTTACTGTGCCTTTATTTGGAAATAAATCATAAAATAAATTCACAGAAACTTTTATGATCTATGGTAAAAGTTATCAAAACCTAAGGATAATTCATAGATGAGAAAACTTCTTCTGGAGAAGTTTTTCCCTTTTAATTTTATAAAGCATTCATATTATATTATATTACGGCCTTGGCGGCCCATCCGGGCAGCGGCCCTGGGGCCTTTGCCCCCTAGCCCCCCGGCCCAATCCGGGCCTGGCCTCTTGTAATACTATTGTCCTATTACTTAAATAAACATTATTATTATTATTATTATTAATATTTTTACCAGGTAGGTACTCTATAAAATTTACACGGGCAAATTTTTTGCTGTGCATTTTAGTCACTTCCTCGTAATAGAACCGTTTCTACCACGTGCACGTGGTGCCATGGCCATGGCGATACACTTTAGTTCCAAGTATAAGCCGATACGTTCCATTCACTAAAAATGCCACTTGGTTTTATCATTGAGTAAAGAAGTGACTTCTTTACTCAATGGTTTTATACTCTGTATAATAAAGTGCAACAAAAACAAATAATAAATAAACGACTAACCTGTCGACACAATGTGTCCTTTTGATGGATTTTTGTATTTCAGTTTCTGATGGACTTGACAGTATGTGCGAAGAAAATGTTCAGTGTGCAGCCATAACACCCTTTTCACTTTGTCAAGATAATAAATGCGTTTGTCAACAAAACAGGCACCCATTCAATGGAACTTGCTACAAAACTGTCGGTGGGTATCTTTGTATTCAAGCATTAGTATGTATTAATTTATTTCTTCATTTTTGTAGAGATTGGGAAAAAGTGTGCAGACCATATAGAATGTTCCCAAACGCAGCATTCAGAATGTGTTGACTCCACTTGTAGATGCAAAAATGATTACGGCTTTAGCGACACAAAATGTTGGCCTTTGGTTAAAGGATTGGGAGGTCCTTGCACCAAGGATATTCAGTGCAAGCCAATTTTGGGATACGGTTCGGAATGTTATCAAGGGTTTTGCAAATGCCAGGATCTTTTTCAACTCAAAAATACTACCGGGAAATGTGTTAAAGATATGTGTAAGTATTAGGGTGATTCATTTCCGCAAAGTTTTTGTTTTCTTCGGTGCTCAAGCAAAATATTAATCTGCATATAGAAAAAAAAATTCTCAACAAGTTTGAGCTCTTAATATAAATTTTAAGTACTTAGGTACTATTTAAATTTAAAGTTTTACCGTTTAAAATGCATGTAAAAAATATATATTTTTTTTCAAATTTCTAATGCTTACCCACCTTTGACAATATTGCAAATCGGTTTAATACACCTTATGGGGAATTTCACGCTCTTTAAAATTGCTTTTGAGTTTTTTTTTGTAACTCGCATTGGTTCACCAGTAGGAGTCGTCAAAGGACAGTTTTTGAAAAAAATCGTTTTTTTTTTAATTGCAAACTGCAAAAAGTAGGGAGAAAAAAGGGCTGAATCATAAAAAAAAGTTATCCAACCAATATTTAATGAATTTACAGCCATTTTTATAACTGAAAACGTAAGAAATTGATAATTACCAACTCATAATGTTATTTAGATTGATTTTTTCTATTTATTATCATTATATTTCCCTACACTAAGAAGTTTTTTAAAATTATTGATTTCTCACTTATAATGAATATGAAAACAACAGATAAATTCATAAAAAAACAATAAGAAAATTGTAACGTGGATTTTGCAATTTTTCAACATTTCTGTCATATAGCAAAAAAATATAAATGAAGATTATTTAATTTTTTGAAGCGAAATTTGAAATATGTTACATAACCTTCTGTATATTCCGATTAAAGTTTTGTTGTTTTTTTATGAATTTATGTGTTGTTTTCATATTCATTATGAGTGAGAAATCATAATAATTTTAAAAAAGTTCTTAGTGTAGGGAAAAATAATGATAATAAATAGAAAAAATCAATCTAAATAACATTATGGGTTGGTATTTATCAATTTCTTACGTTTTCAGTTATAAAAATGGCTGTAAATTCATTAAATATTGGTTGGATAACTTTTTTTTTTATGAATCAGCCCTTTTTTCTCACTACTTTTGGCGATTTGCTCGAAAAACTGTCCTTTGACGACTCCTACTGGTGAACCAATGCGAGTTACAAAAAAAACTCAAAAGCAATTTTAAAGAGCGTGAAATTTCCCATAAGGTGTATTAAACCGATTTGCAATATTGTAAAAGGTGGGTAAGCATTAGAAATTTGAAAAAAAAATATATTTTTTACATTCATTTTAAACGGTAAAACTTTAAATTTAAATAGTAAGTGCTTAAAATTAATATTAAGAGCTCAAACTTGGTGAGAATGTTTTTTCCTATATGCAGATTAATATTTTGCTTGAGCGCCGAAAAAAAAAAAAAACTTTGCGGAAATGAATCACCCTAGTAAGTATACTTTGTTTTTTGGTAAATAAACCTTAAATACTTTATAACTTTTGTTACTTGTTACTTGTATTACAAACGTAGATAAAAACAAACAGCATTTCACTAATTGGTGATGTTTCAGTGCTTGGTGAAACTTGTATGGATCATTTTGACTGTCATCAACCAGGGCAAGGTGTTAGTCGGTTGGAATGCATTCTTGGGGAGTGCAAATGCAAATCTTCGTACATAAAACTGGACGGATATTGCTTAAGTATGATCAGTTTTTAACTCTCTTAAAATGAATTAGTTAAAAATGACTAATTACACAGTACAACACGATTTCCCTCCCATGAAAAATTTTAGCAGATTTTGAAAATAGAGGTAAAAAAAACGTACCCGTGTCTCACAGTTTTGCGAGATCACGTCATAAAAAAATTTTAAGCCGTCATTCCTATTATTTATGCTTATACAGATTGTACATTTTTTACTCGGTTAAAAATATATTTTTTTGGAAATATTGTATGTTTTTACACAATACAAAAAACAAATATAAAAAAAGTTTATATTTTGATTTTTTTTAAATAATTTTTTTTATTTTTTTTTTTAATGAAACACATTTGTATTTATCTTATATTTAATACATGTTGGAATAAAATCTTGGTCGTTTAGTTTGACGATTATATATTGCTTCAGAATCTCGAACAATTGACCAGCAATATTCACCCAGCAAATGCCTGACGTCTTTTCCCTTGAAGCGTTTTTCAATTGTTAAAATGTCTTGGTGAAAACGTTCGCCATGTTCGTCACTAAAATCGCCCAAATTTGGTGGAAAATGGTCCAAATGAGCATGGAGAAAATGTATTTTCAGTGACATATGTACTTTCATGTCCTGAAAAGCAGAAATCATTTCTGCAACAATTTCTTTGTAGTTGTCTGCTTTTTTGTTTCCCAAAAAATTATCTACCACTGCAACGAAACCATTCCACGCCCTTTTTTCTATCATGCTCATTAAATTATAAAATTCATTATTTTTTATTAATTTTGATATATCTGGACCAGTAAATATACCTGAAACATACAATGTTGTTACTAAAAAATAAATCTAAAATTATATTGAAATGTACCTGCTTTAATTTTTTCTGTAGACAATTTTGGAAAAATTATATGTAATAATTTAAAAGCTTCACCGGACGAATCCAGTGCTCGAACAAAATTGCGTATCAGGCCAAGTTTAATGTGAAGTGGTGGAAAGATTACTTTCCTTGCATCCACCAACGGTAAGTTTTCAATGCCTAATTGACAGTTAATGCGTGGCTCCCATGAAAAATCAGTATAATGCAGCTCTGTCTTACGGCCTTTCCAAGTGCACAAGAAACATTGGTGTTTACAATATCCTTTTTTTAAACCAGTCAGCAATCCCACAACTTTCAGATCGCAACAAATTTTCCATTCGTGCTGATTGTAGTGTATTAGCTCTAGAATTAGCTTCATTCAAGTAAAACTACTTTTAAGCTATTCACAGAGGAATCAATGAAGAGTCGCCATTCTTCTGAAATATGAGGATGACCAATTTTTTCGAATAATGCATCGACGTTTTCACAATAAGCCAGGTTCTTTTCAGAATCCTCATGTGAAGCAAAATATTTGTCAAACGACATGCAAATATTTCGTTTTCGGTTTGCCGTTATTTTAAAGTCATCGGCAACTAAATTCCATTGTCGGAGCCGTGATGCAACCAATTCCGCTGTAGTTCTTGATAAATTGGCATCACGAACAAGATCATTGAAATCAGCCTGGGTTATAAAATGTACTTTATAACCCGAACTACAGGGAATAAATTCAGATTCCACCTCGGAAAAAATGGTAGTACTGGGTGTTAAAGGTCTTTTACTTTTATCCTCAGATATGTCTTCTGAAGGAGCAGTTGGATAATCTTCAGATCGCACTCTTGCGAGAATGACGGATTCTACATCGGCGTAATCAATTTTCTCTCTAGTATTGTACCGAAATCCAAAACTTTTTAATTTTGACATGCAGAAATAACACTGGTCAGATGCGTGTTCGGTACGTCGAAGCCAAATTGTTGGTGCAACATATTTCATACTGTGTGTTTTATCTTGCAATCCATGCAAACAACGGTAACAATAATCACATAAAACCTCTGGTACATACCATAAGTTTGGTATATACGTCACCAAAAAATAGCCTTCAAAAGCTGTTACTACACTTTTTGTAATATTTCGCATATGGCTTGGAGGTGCAAATAAACCACATACATAACAAAAATTATTTCGATTCGGACACTGCATTTTTACTTTGATTTCAAATGGATGGTTTACTCAACAATCAAAATTAATATGAAAAATTTATCGATTTATCGCTGCAATAATGTTTTTGTTTAACATTTAAAAAAAAGTACGAAATATAGGGTGCAATCAAGTGCATGGCGCATTAATATCTTTTAATTTTTAGTATTAAAAATGTTAATTCAACAAAGCTCAATTTTTACAAAAAATTGAATAAATAAAAACTTTACATCACCCGACTTTAAAGCATTTTGATTTGGCTTAAAATTGAAACATTTTGTTACTTTATTATTATTATTATTATTATTATTATTATTATTATTATTATTATTATTATTATTATTATTATTATTATTAAAAGTAAACCGTTTGATATATTTCTTAAATGTGCAAAACTCTGTATAAGATTAAAATAATTTTAAAATGCATCTATAATGGTTGCCTATCCATTTAGTAAATATATATATTTTTAACTATGCAGTCCAGCTGTTATCGAGTCTATTAAAATATGTCGCGAATAGTGTGAATAACATTTTATTGGATAGCCCTTAAAAAAAAATTATGACGTGATGTGAAAAAACGCCGAGACACGGGTATCATTTTTTTAACTCTATTTTTAGAATCTGTAGAAATTTTTCATGGGAGGGACCAAAAATCAAATTTTGTCGTACTGTGTTATAAGTCATATTTG
This sequence comes from Brassicogethes aeneus, assembly GCA_921294245.1. Lineage (NCBI taxonomy): Eukaryota > Metazoa > Arthropoda > Insecta > Coleoptera > Nitidulidae > Brassicogethes > Brassicogethes aeneus. Next base: position 47,740,000 of record OV121137.1, read on the forward strand.
ATTAATTTTCATAGCAAAAAAGCAGTCACTACACTGTTCAAAATTTCATGACCATTTTAACACCAAATTAACACCATATATGGTCGATACAAACCAAAATGGTGTTAAATAGGGTTCGTTGGTCCGGTGTTAATTTAAATACTAAAATGGTGTAAATTCAAATACTAAAATGGTGTTAATTTAACTTTCACAGAGTATTAAAATAAATTTTACCTGGTGTAAATTGAACTCCTTTTCAGTGTTAAATATTATGTGTTTGTGGTCAAAATAAATCATATTACACAGAAAAAAGAAAAAAAAAGGAAACAGGAAGTTCCTTGACGCATTACTAGTACATTACCAGTGGTATTATTCCAGAAAATGGAACCTTCAACTCGCTAGAGATAATGTTTTTAGTTCGTTCCACTAACTTAAAAATACTTCAAGTATTGACAGCTGTTTCCACCTATTTAAGGTCTAGTATCGAACAACTTGTAGTGTCACACCAAAGCAAAGGACATGAGCTTATATATTCTTCATGTAAGTCAACAGAGGCGAGATTTAAGAACATTACGTGATCCACAAAAAAATAAATACTTATGGGTCAACTAAATTAATATAGTTAAATGAACTATTTCTTTTTTTCTGCGTAGGTGCACTTCTCAAATATTTTTAGATAAACACCGTTTTGGTGTTATATTAACACCACTTGGTGTTGGATTTTGACACCATTTTAGGATTACTTTTTACACCACAGATATTTTAAACAGTGTAATAACACTGTGCTCGAACTTAACTAGCAGGGTCCCAGGGGGATTGCCTAATTCGAATACGCTAAATCCAATGGTACTACCCTGATAGCAAAATTTGATTTTAAGAATCTAAGAAGATATGACCCGGAATAATGGAATATTCTTAGTACCTTCCCTTATTGCTAGGGTACTTTTAAAACATTCAATAGATACCCTTTTAATGATGCAATTAGATTCTTAAAAGCTTCTTAAAATCTTCCTAAAAAGCATCCTAAGAACATTTTAGGAATACGTTTTTGGAATGTTCTTAGAAGGTTTCTTATGGAGCCTCTAGGAAGCTTTTGAGAATATTTCTAAATATGTCAGATACCCTTTTTCTAATATGTTGTATTCTACATTCGTAAAATTCTTCAGGAGACGACAAATACGCCTCAGTGTGACATATGACATATTACGACATATTAATATATACTAAAGGGTCACTATTTTCGCATGTTTAAAAAAACTAAACGCCTTTTCTACAAAGAAAAATTCATTGAAATGCGTAGAAATGTCAAATCTGATATTAAAATCAGTTATAAACAATTTGTAGCAAAAACAGAAAGTAACATTAAAAACAGATCCAAAACAGCTTTGGAATTTCATCAACAGTAAAAGAAGTGCGAGCAGAATACCCGGAGAAATGTCCTTTAACGGTAGAAGATGTACCACAGAGAAACAAATAGTGAATGCCTTTTCAGAATACTTCAGTCAAGTATTTGTAAAACAAAATAATTCTTATTCTGATAGTGATGTGTGCATAAATGTTTCAAGAGTTTTTGACCTGTTTAATATAAGTGTATCCAATTAATTTACAATTTGATTAGGTAAAAACATACTGGTTGTTACATTTAAAATAAAAAAGTTATTAACCTTTCAAGTTAGCCTAATTTGCCCTGGGTTTTCTAAACAAATGTTAAAGAATTGACGTGGAATCTTCTAAACAATGTTTTAAGATTCCAAAAATTCCTCATATTCGCAACCCTAATAAAAAAAGTTATAGGCTATTTTTGATTGACTCGCATTTGTCAAATTTTAACCAAAAAAAAAATTAATAACCCTTAAACTATTCACTTTAGGTATAGAACATGGTATAGTAATTTTATTTAAAATTTTATGTAGAATTTAAAAATGTAAAAATAAATGGGGTACTTTATCTAAACCGGAAGTAGCATTTTGTTTAAAATATTTTAGAAAAATATACTTAAATGGATTATAAACGCTTTTAAAATTTCAAATCTTTTGGTTCTCCAGAAACTTCTAATGGACCACCCAACTCACGATTAGCACCATTAGATTCAGCGTACTCAAATTAGGTAATCCCCCTTGGTGCCCCACTTGTTAGATTTTTGAACTAGCGGATGTAAATCACTTATAAATCTATAAATAATGTTAATAATATTTTAAAGTCGAATATATTTTTTGTGTTGCTGTTTTAAGCTAAACATATCATCTTTGTTTGTTTTTACGGGCCATTTAACCATTTTGATCGCAAGAATTAAAAATGATTAAAGAAATTAGTTACTTTTTACTCTTAGAAACAGTCAAAGATGGTGACTTATCTTAAATTAGTCAAACTTTATTAAAGTTGTGCAAAACAACTATTTTATTAGTAAACAATGCTGGTACTAATTCAAATAGTAGAATTTTGACTATTTCACTTTAAGAGAGTAGTTTTTGAATATGTATAGCCGACAGCATTTTTACCAAATTCTTAATGTCATTAGGCTGAGATGTCTTGTTGTGCAAAGTTAAAAGTACACTGGTCAACAGCAGTGGCGCCTGGTGGATTTTGTGCACACCCATATCTCAGTTATTAGACATGGGACCCACATCAACCTTATATGAGTTTATAATGACATTATATAGACAAGTTCTGCGCAGGCAGAATTTAAATTGAAGTTTGCGAAAAAAAGTTAGTTTTTAAGTGTGCCCCTCAGCCTCCTGTCCCCCCAATTTAAGATAATTCAAATTAAAGTGGTACAATATATATTAAATTAACTGAAGTTTATCGTAAAATTTCAAATTTTATTAAAAAAATTCATGAATTACAGGTTTTATACCATTTTAAATTTTTACTATTTCTCTTACTATAGTAAATATATATAAATTTAAAAAAATGGAAATGGTATAAAATCTGTAATACTTGAATTTTTTTAATAAAATTTGAAATTTGTCGATAAAATTCAGTGAATTAAATATTGTACCACTTTAATTTGAATTATCTTAATTTGGGGGAGATGGAGGCTGGGGGAGCACACTTAAAAACTAACTTTTTTCGCAAACTTTAATTTACATCCTGCTTGCGCAGAACTTGTCTAAATAATGTCATTATAAACGCATATAAGTTTGATGTGGGTCCCATGTCTAATAACTGATATATGGGTGTGCCCAAAATCCACCAGCTGGGTATGCCACAGAAAAAAGTGTTGTCTTTTTAAAATTTTATAGGTTTTATATTCCATCTAACAATTTAAATTATAAAAAAAATTTTAAATACTAAATTTTATTTAACATTTTAGGTTCTTCGTCGAATACATCAATTTTTTTGCCCTTAATGTTGTTTTTAATAATTGTAATTAATTGTTTTTAAAGATATATATTTGTTTATACTATGCTTAAAAGTTTACCATTATATATAACTATGTAATGGTACATATTTATTTTTTACACTAGATACTATAATGATTGTTATTTAACATTAAAAATAAAGTATTATAATTTTTATTTTTGTATTTTAATTTTGTAACTTCCCCAAGTAACACTAATGCTCTTATAGAGATCTCCAGGGCCGCTTTAAAACTATACAATAAAACTTAGGACCATATTAAAGCAGCTTCTAGCCAAAAAGGCCCATCCCAAACGGGCCTTGAAGACTAAATTTTAAAACTGTATTAAAACCATTTAGTTTTAATTATATTTATTTATTTATTTATTTATTCTTAAAAAGGCAACTTTAAAATATACTTAAAAACTTTAAAATATACTTACAGCAGACTAAAATACCTAATTAATCTTAAGGGTTTTATAATAATCCTTTAGATATACAAAGTCCGTCAAAAGTTTACAATTTAACGAAAATCGTAAAAAAGCAGCATTTGCAAAATTTACGAACAAATAACGAAATTAAAATACATATTTACTTTTTCGTCTGAAAAATGTAATATAAATAAAAATCGAAACCTTCGCTACGCCCCTGGACATTTTTATTGATTAACACTTCATTAGGGTGCTTTTTTAACACAGCGGATATGAGGCTACTAATGCAAGAACTATACTAAACATGATTAATTTATTTGATATTTTTCTTAGTCACTGATAAATATTCTAAGTGCAAACTCGAGGGGTTACAGCCTGTGTAACTTTTTAAAATAATATTAATATGCATATTAATATTTAACATCCGTTCACTCAGATGAAAGGAAGATATAAATCTTTTATACTGTCTCTTATATGTATATGAGTATTTTAAATTGTTTTGATTAAAATTACCTACTTGATATAAATGATTAAGAAACTTATTGTAATTTGATACTTACACACCAAAGGGAAGTGTTCAAACATGTTTAGGTTTGATTGGCATGTCATTTTTATCTAAGTTAAATCATTAATCCGGTTTTTGTTTCAGTTTGTTTGAAATATGTTAACAAGACGTTTGACTAATTTGTTTCACTGATACGGTCTACACCCAATTAGTCCTTTTTTGAAACTAGAGATAGGTATTTTCAGAAGCTCAAAAAACTTTAAAATTAATAGTTATATAAATATGTATATACAGTAGGGTGTCCGTTATTAATTATAGTAAATTTTACCAAATTGTTTTTTTTGTTCGCAGCGCCCCCTAAATTTTTAGTTTATAATCTAAAAAAATTATTAAAAAAATTATTAAAAAAATATTCATATTAAACCGTGCCACAAAGACGATACATTTTCCATTTAAATAACATGGGGTTTCCGCAAGTTTTACATTTAATTTTTTTTCTCCCGAGCAAGTTAATATACAGCAATAAGAGACACATATTTTTATAGGAAATCGAAGGCTGTATAAAAAAGCTTTCTCATGATTTTTTCATAAATTCACTGATTTAAAAGTAATTTTTTCGTTTTTTTTACTTTGATTGCAAAATTATAATTATTTTTATGAAAATAAATTGTTTATTTTTGAAAATGTGATTTTATTGTTTTATCGAAAAAAAATAAAACTTATTAAAAAGAGGTAAGTTAAAATTATTGACAAGAGATTCCGATAAATTCAATTTTTTTTATTACATTAAACGAATCTACTATAGTTTTACTCAATTTTAGTACGATTATTTTTTACATAATCTTTTTATTTCTGTGAAATTCTACAAAATTGTATACGATGTTATAAAATATTTTACAATAACAAGTTTTCCTTCAGTACAGCTAATGACAAAATAAAATTCGTAGTTACGCATACGTTGTCTTGAGTATGAGATGACATTTCCGCTACACCAATTATCCTTTTCAAATAAGTTAAATGTATTTATCTACTCCTACATTGACGAGCTGTGACTTTATAGCGTTTTTTCACCGTCTCAAGTTAGCAATAGTGGCTTTTGGGCATTTTAGTCACGGGCTGAAGTTAGCTTTATTATAAATTAGAGAAAAGTGAGGTTAATTCCGTTGACATTTGACAAATGTCAAATATTTAACAAATAAAATTGGATTTAAATTCTTCCTTGTGGTCGTCGTAGATAAAGTATAGTATGCAACTCGTTTTATAAACTTATCTTAAACACTCGCTTGCAAGCTTCGCTCGTGCTTAATAATAACTAAAATGGCGTTTATAAAACTTTATACATAATATACTATTATCTACTTCTACATTGACGAGCAGTGACTTTATGGCGCTTTAGTCACGGGCTGAAGTATTAGAGAAAAGTGAGGTTAATTCCGTTGACATTTGATAGATGTCAAATGTTTAACAAATATAATTGGCTTTAAATTCTTTTTTGTGTTCTTCGTAAATAAAGTATTCTTAGTATGCAACTCGTTTTATAAACTTATCTAGACACTCGTTTTTAATAAGCTTTGCTCGTGCCTAAAAACTCGTAGGTAACTAAAATGGCGTTTATAAAACTTGATACATAATACCTATACTATTATATAAAAGATGCCACTGACGATGCAGCGCCGGATTTAGGGGGGGTCTTTGGGGGTCTATAGACCCGGGGCGCAAGCTTACAGGGGGCGCAAAATTTTTGACTGGTAATTTTTGTTTTTTACTACAATCTAAAGGGTTTTCCCCTTTTTTATTGTATTAATCAGTTTTAATAAAAAAATTATTTAAATTATAACCGTGATTGTTGCCATAGTATTATTATCTATGCATAGTATACGAAATATGTCATGTCACGTATTACGTAGGGCGCCCGACAAGTTGTTGGGCGACAAGAAATTTAGTTTGCAGAAATTGATTATTTCCACCAATGCGATGCGTATGGGCGTAAAGGTTTTTTAATATAAGAATATTTTATTACACTACGAACAACTATTAATTTAAATTATTTTTAAACTATAGTTATATACAGTACCAGTCATATATATATATACAGGGTGTCTCAAAAGTCAAGGACAGCAGAAAAGGGGTAAATAGAGAATGGAATTCTAAGTCGAATGGAATTTGCCGTTTTTCGATCAGACGCACCATTAATTAGTTATTAATAAAATAAAGTAGCCAATCACAGGCGTGTTTTAGCAGACTGATTAGAGGTGGGAGGACTATAATGTGCAGCGTAATCTTAGAAATTCTGTATAAAATCGTTGTGTATAATTACCTTAATTATATGGTTGACATTGTCACTGTCACTGTCAGTGTTTTAGATTTTAGGTTAGTTTTACCCAGAGAACCAAGGTTTTACTTTACTTTTACTCATTAACATGAATGTTTTTTATTGTTATGTTATATGTTAGCTACTTTAAATTTGTCGCTGACGAGGACGTCGTAGGCAGGTTGAATTTAATTGTTAAAGCAGGGGGGTATAAGGGGAATTTGACAACAGGCAACAGTAAAATAAATCTAGCGTGCGTTGAAACCCAAGTTGTTTTTGACAGACCCCAGTTATTAACCACGTGATTCTTACTTTGTTGTGATTGGTCTTTTCCAACTTGTTCGTTGATGGTCGGTTTGAGAAATTACAAATGGCCGACAGTCTTGTTGAAGTGTTGTGTACGAAGTTTTATAATCCAAATTTTCTTTGTTTTAGGTAAGTAAACTTGTTAATTTCGGCTTTAACATTTTATTAGGTGTTTTTAGTCAAGTTTGAGTTAGTTGTAGCATCATTACCGCGTTTAAAATAAGAAAATACGTGTGATAAACCGTATCGGTTTTTTTCTCTATGTTTACCGAAAACACATGTGAAATGTAGTTACGATAAAACAAATAAAATTCTTTTTATGTAATGAAACCTATGGCAAAGAGTAAAGACTCTTACTCTTTGCTTATGGGTTGTTTAACTAATGCAAGTTTTGATAGAATTTAAATAGTTTTAAAGCGTTTTGATTCAAAACTTTCAATCAAAACAGTTTTTAACGTTTTTTTTCTCGACACTAGTTGCTGTTATACAAAATGTTAAATATAGGTACCTATAATCTTTGTCAAAATGTATGTTTTTGTTAAAATTATTTGATGTAGCTACGCGAAAACTGGACCTGGGTCCAGGGCCCCACTACATTGGCATTTGGTGGAGCGGAGGTTATTGAACGAACAGCCCCCTCATCGGTGGATCGGATGTAAAGGGCCCAACAATTTGGCACTTCATGTATGGTCAACATGTTCAACCGATCTCACAGTGTTCGACTTCTTTCTCTGGGGCTTTATAAAAGATAACATGTATGAGCCCAAGATTTGTAAAAGCTGAATACACGAATTGGAACTGCCGAGTATCTACAAGATGTTTGCAGCTGGAAGAGGTCATATTAAACACTTGTAAGCATACAGTTCAAATCTTGATTATATTACAAATGTTTTGTGCTTTTCATGTTTTTTTTACATTAATATAGCATTTTGAACTACAGGGTGATAATCTTTTTATTTGAAGGGGTCAATGCAAAAAGTGTCTTAAGTCACATTTTCAATTAAATTGTTATTCTGGCTTCATCTAAGAGTTTTCACATAAGTTGAAAACCAGGCAAACTCCCATTGAAGTAAATGCAAACTAAGGCGCTTGGGCACATATTTCTGCCACTTTGAAAATACCACCTGAAACCTTACGTGAAACACTCTTAGATGAAGCCACAATGTAAATTTAATTGAAAATGTGACTTAGGCACTTAAGTGCAAGAATTCTTGCATTGACCCCTTCATTTGTTCTATCATTTTTAATGTACATAAATAACTAGACAATTCATAAGCAAAGCTTTTAAAGAATTATTTTTAAAGTTTTTAATTCAATTATTTTTTGCTACAATATAAATTGATTTTAATTTAATATAATTAATTTTAGCTTCTGCGATAATGGAACAATTAGACAAGATTTATCCTGCATGAAGAAAAAGAATGAAAGCTTTACTTGTCAATGCCAAACAGAAATATTTGACCAAATTTTTTTAATAATAGGTAGATATATATTTTTTTTATTTAGAATACATTTTTAGTTACAATTGGTGGTGTGTGAATATTTTTACCAAATAAATTATGTAGTAATATTTAATTCAAACTTAAAATTAAATATTTAAACTACATAAATAGTTTGAATTATTTGAATAGTTAAATAATTAATTATAATCTATTCAAATAAGTTAATTAAGGGTTAATGACAAGTAAATAACATTCTTTTTATTTAAAAATAAATTTTAAATTACAATTCCAATGTTCCATTTCTTCAATTACTTTTGAAAAATTTTAATTTTCTAATTGAACCATTTAAAAATTTGAAACATTCAAACTATTCAAATAATTCTTGAATTCAATATTCACACATCCATAGTTACAATCCAAATATAAAAAAAGTAAAAGCCTGACCATTAAAGAAAGTACACTTTTAGTATTTACTCCAAATATAATTAAATTGTTTATTGTTAAAACAAGCAATCTGACATTTTTATATTACATACACTTTTGCTTTAAATTATTATTTTGGGGCAGACATATTTTATTTAGCAAGATACACATTATGATATTAAAAAAGGATATTTTCATGTTAAAACAGCACAAGTTCACTGTTATTAGTTTTTATAAGATTTTTAAAATAAAAAAATAAACAAAATCATATTTAGTTAGTTACTTAGCTTGTTTTTACAATAAACCATTCAATTATTTTTATGCTGGTAAAACAATTACCTTTAGCATAAATAAGTAGCATAAATAGTGATGCATTATTTTTATTTAATTTTAAACATTATTAGGTAATATCAATTGTTTTACAATTTAAATTGATTTTAAAATTGATATTGATTTCAGGTTTGGGTTTGTGTTAATGGAAGAAGCAGACAGGACTTGAATTTATCAAACTTCTTTGCAAAAGAACATAGAAAATATTAATTGCAGTTGAATATTCTTCATTGAATCAAGAAAAAGACGCAGGTTCAATCCATGAATTATGAACAAGAAAAAAGACAATTAATACTTAATATTGACCAGAAAGTTAAATCATACATAAAGATTTTAATTTTGCCTAATACATAATTACAATATTTTTAACATTGAGATTTAAGTGGTTCTATTGATTATTAATTTAAATTAAACCAATTTTACTAAAAATTAAATATTCCAAAGAATGTAATTTAATTTTTGGATAAGTAGGAATTCCTTTTTGCCAAAAATTCTATATTTTACAAAACTACAGTATTGTGCTTATTTAAAAAACAAATTATAATCATAATTCCTAAAAATTATAAGAGCATGGTTTGTAATAAGTCTAATTATTGCATTAAACATTTTAGGCATTAGCCTTTTGGTTTTTCCAATAAAAAAATGTAATACCACATTAAGAAATCTGAAAATAACTATAGGGTATACAATAAGTCAGTATGTATTAGAAAATTATTTATTTTTATGAATTACATATTCAAATTTAAACTAATTTTAATTATACTTGAACTGTTTTTTAAAAGGTTGTTTTCTAATAAGGACCAATAAGTATTGAACTATTGCTTATCAAGAATTTATCAAATATTTTGATGGTTTGTAATATGTTTTAGAGTTAATTTGTTTAATAAACCTTTGTATTTTTATTAGGAAATCTTAAAAAACCTACAAAAATTGTTATTATGTGACACAAAATTAAAATTTCTGAAAATTATCGCTGTAATCAAGCGATAATTGTCTTGTAGGCATATATAAGAGAGTAATTATCAATTTAATGTCATACTTTTTGATAAATTATACCTAGATAATTATAAATTATTATACATGTTTGATAAACCTTTTTTTAAATTTCACTAATTTATAGAATAATTAACTTTGAATTTCTCCTCATTTAAATATTATTTGTTAGTTATACTTTAATTTAAAATTGAATTAAGTGTATATTTTGTTAAATATATTTATTAAAAAAAAACAAAAATGTGTGTTTTTCCACTTAATTAGTGGAAAATAACCGAAAATTGTCGAAATTTTATATTTTTTGATTTTTAATGGACAATATTACGTATATAATCCTTTTAAAATCAAAAAAATATAAAATTTAAACAATTTTCGGTTATATTTCCTTGTTTTAAATAAAAATTCAAATAGCCAAACATTCAAATTTCCCGCAAAAAAACAACTCGGTTTTCCAAGCCTGCTAGATTTAAAAATCAACCAATGCTTGTTGCCACTTTTGACTATAGCGCTTTTAATTCTCTTATGTTCTGTGTGTTAAAGCAGCCTTCCATAGAAATAATACTACTGTCTGTCCACTCTAAGTTGGCTGAACTAAGGAATTTTGTTGTTTAGATATTAATGAATTGTCGTACTGTGTGCTTTTAAAACAGATTTTATATTATAAATAATACTAGTATATAATATGTACTAGTATTATTTATAATATAAAATCTGTTTTAAAAGCACACAGTACGACAATTCTTTAATATCTAAACTACAAAATTCCTTAGTTCCGCCAACTTAGAGTGGACAGACAGTATACTATAGTATTATTTCTATGCAGCCTTCAGATGAAGTGTGTTCTAAAATAACGCAGGTGTTGGGGTATCTAAAACAAAAATCGTGCAAGCCATTCACTGTAATACATCTGAATTTTAGTACTTCAGATGCTGGATGAACTTGATGCTAAGCAAGAAGGTAAAATATGATTGTTCAATGAATTTCAAAAGTAGAATTTCAACAGAGAATCTTTAGGCAGCAATTCATAATAGAAAACAAAGTAAGTAAGAGATGATGATGATTAGCAGAAAACCCAAGACTGTAGGAAAAAAAAATAACAAAAAGATAGGTAGGTACCTATTTGTCCCACACAAAAAAATAAACATTTCTACTGAACCTAAAAAACCAAAACACTGACAGTGACAGTAAATAAATTAATTTAAGGTCATTTCACATATGACATGTTCATAGCTATGGAATTTTTAAAAAAGTTTGTGTTGTCCCACCTCTAATCAGTCTGCTAAAACACGCCTGTGATTGGCTACTTTATTTTATTAATAACTAATTAATGGTGCGTCTGATCGAAAAACGGCAAATTCCATTCGACTTAGAATCCCATTCTCTATTTACCCCTTTTCTGCTGTCCTTGACTTTTGAGACACCCTGTATACAGTATAGGTATTAGCCTATTGAAAGATGACGTCAATATTGCGATAAACAAATTTGCTTCTCTAAAAGCACCCAAAGTTGAGTTGGCAAAATGTTAATTTTCTTATTTAGGTATTTGTTTTTTTAAATAGTTTTTGTTTATGTTTTTAGGGTGGCAATATTTTTTCGACATTTTTTTTTTATTTCGGAGCTCACATGAAACAATTTAAGTTTAAAGTATTCAAGTTTCAACTAAAAAAAAAATAAACGTCGCTCAAAAAAATCAACTAAATTGGAAAAATAGTAGTGGTTACAAGATCAAAATTATTAAAAAAATCAAGAATTGTATTTCAAAAATATTGAGCGACCAATAATAATATTTTGACTTAAAAATGTATTATGTTCCTATACGACCTACAAAAAAAATAGTGAGAAGCCAAAGATTTTGAGAAGAAAGTTTGGTTTAAAAAAGTTTTGAGGGACGTCTAAAATTTTTTTATCTGTTGAAACTCAAAAAAAATTTCGAAAAAATACTACAACTAATGTTTATGGTTAAATAAAATCCTTTAAAATTTGTTAAGAAGTGACATTTCTTTGAATTTATTATATAGGTAGGGGCGGAAAATTTTAATTAGACCCGGGGCGCAAATTTTTATAATCCGGCGCTGTGACGATGGGTGATTGACCTACTTCAAACTTCAACTTTGCGACACGAAATCTGTGAAGTGCGACTTCTGCCTTCTGTGGTCAAAGTACTAAATCATACTTTAGTGCGCATGCGTAACTACAAATTTTATTTTTTCGTAAAAATAATTGTTAAAAGAATTTCTACGTCATTAGCTACATTGTATAATATTTTATAAAATCGTATAAAATTTTGTAAAATTTCACAGAAATAAAAAGATTAGGCAAAAAAAGAAATCGTACTAAATTTGAGTAAAACTAGTACCAGATTCTTTTAATGTAATATTTTTTTTTAATTTATCGTAATCTCTTGTCATTACTTTTCACTTATCTCTTTTCAATAATTTTTACTTTTTCAATAATACAATAAAATCACTTATTTTCAAAAATTAACAATTTATTTTAATAAAAATAATGATAATTTTGCAGTCAAAGTAAAAAAAATCGAAAAAACTACTATAAGTTCAATTTTAACCTTAAATAACTTTTAAACCAGTAAATTTATCGAAAAATTCATAGGAGAGCTTTTTTGTACAGCGTTCAATTTCCTATAAAAATATGTATCACGTATTGCTGTATATTAACTTTCTCGGGAGAAAAAAATAAATGTAAAACTTGCCGAAAATCCATGTTATTTAAATGGAAAATGTATCGCCTTTGTGGCACGGTTTAATATGAATATTTTTTTTCATAAACTAAAAAATTAGCTGGTAAATAACGGACACCCTAATGTACATATATGCAGTCTATAAAATTTGTACCCCTTTATAAATTACTAAACTCAAAATAAATGGTGTATGAAAGTATAATATAACAAATTTATGTTTATATGCGAGCTCTGAAATTCGATATGTTTATGGGGTGGTGGGAATCATAAATACTTGGGTACTTTAAATCAAACTCTACAAAGAGGACCCTAATCCATTTCCCGCTGAGCACGAACGAAAATTAAACCGTTGACAAATATTTTTTTACATTTGGGTATCATTTAAATAAGTTATCAAAAGATTTATCGTCTTAATATATATTTGTATCCTAATCTTATCTTTAATTGCCCAATAAACGTGTTAAATTTTTTTAAATTATGGTCACACAATTTTTGGTTAGTAGGTAAATTAAAAAACGCTAAAGATACGGGCTGTCAACGAGATTGGGTATGCTCGACACATCAAAGTCCCATTTTGACTCGTGGGTGTATAGTAGTGTCTCAAAAAACCGACTATTTTTTTTCAAAGAACATTGAAAAATCGTCAGAGTATCTCTAGAAATCGACCATGTGAAAATATGAGCTCTTAATATTAATATTTTGAAATTTTGAAATAACATGGGAATTTTTTTTTCAAAATTTGAAATATTGTAACGTAATAACGAGCTACTTCATAAGTAAGACAAAATTACCACTTATAGGAAATTTAATGCTCTTCAAAAAAGATCTGTTTGATATTTTGCGTAAGTTAAGCCGTTTCAAAGATATCGAGCCTCAAACTTCAGACTGTTTAAAATTATGCTTTTTTTCTTAAATACAAAAAATCAATTTATATGTATTAAAAACCCAAAATTATTTACTTGAAAATAAATATATGGGTGATTCTACAAAAGTTGGGCAACTTTTGACCTCATTTCGTTTATATAGTTTTCGGAGAAAATTAAACAGTATTTTTTTATGAGAACATAGATAATAATAAATATACTGTTCCAGACCGGGCCAGTCAGTTTTTTAAACAGTTCCTGAAATATCTGTGTTTTCTAAATTTGAATGCAAGGGAAGTGACGAGTATACCAGGGTACTAATTAAATACATAATTTAATGGAAAATATAAGATTTATTGCAACAGCATATTATACATTAAATATCGAAAAATCAAATAATACCACACATCAGTGGCGGCTGGTGGATTTTGGGTATACCGATATCTCAATTATTAGATATGGGACCCACACAAAATTTATACGAGTTTATAATAACATTAAATAAACAAGTTCTGCGCAAGCAGAATTTGAATTGAAGTTTGCGAAAAAAACATAACCGAAACATTGAACATGGAACTGACGACACGGTACTGATGAATGGGATACAAATTTGAGATTATAATTTTACTGATATTTTTTATTAGTGGATGCTACTTATCAAGAAATCACATATAGCCTTATATAAATTACAATTAAATATATATACGTAAGAAAATAACTACTCACCACAGTACTGAAATTTTGACTGGAACTCAGAGCTGCAAGCTCTCAGAAAACTTAAATCGTTTTTTTGATTTAAATCGTTTTAATGACTTAAGTCATTTGGTAATAAGTCATTTCTCTAAAACTGACTTAAGACTTAAAATTTAAGTAATTTTCAAAATGATTTGTGACTTAAATATTTTTTTTAAAATAAAAAAAACTTAAGTCATTAATAAAAGGCTTAAATCAGTACATACGATTTCAGTCAGATAGAAACGATTTAAGTCAAAAAAGGATTTAAGTCTTTTTAAAAAAGATTTAAGTCTTTTTAGAAAATATTTAAGTCAGATTTTTCATATATTTTTTTATAAATTTTTAACAGCAGCATTTTATTTTGAACTGCCATGGGTTCACGCGGCAGCAGATCAAAAACTCCTTTAATTTCCTACCTACAATTGCTACCGCTAGTGGATAAAAAAACCGCCGCGGTAAAGTTAGCTTTTCGGAACCGTTTGACGGCTACATTAAAAAATGTCCTGTCAAAAATGAATTAAAAAAAGTGGGGATTTATAATTTTGTTATTTTGTTTGCCAACATTCGTCGTGTTCGTGCGTAGTTAGGTCTAATTTGTGAATATTAGTGCAAAGTGGAAACAATCAGTCGTGAGCAGTCGTACATCTTGAGCGGTCGTGAATCGAGAGTTTGGAACTTCCCATCATTACTCCCTTAAGGGGGGAATATTTTTTTTCTAGATGGATGTTGAACCAGCTAACAAAAGTTAACAAAACAACAAGTTATCAGTTTTTGAAATACTTCAACTTTTATCTATTTTAACAGAGTTTGAATCTATTACTGTTTAGAAGTTACCCATTTATGTATATAAAAAAGTAGCCTCCCTGTATGTCTACTCTGCTAAAAAAGGTGGTTTAAGTTTTTATTTTTATTGTCTACTATATACTCAAAAAATGTGTTTTAAGTTTTTATTTTATTTGTAAGTGTTCTGAAAATAAATCGTTTTAAATTCTTAACATAATGGTTTATTATCATCTGTATTATATTATATCTACAATAAATTAATAATATCAGTATCATTAATACCATAAAATTATTATTAACATTTAAAAAATCGTTGTATTGACTTAAGGGTAATTATTTTGATTTAAATCACAATTTTTGATTTAAGTCATTTTATTGACTTAACTCTTAGATCACGATTTAAATAAAAAATATAGACTTAAGTCATAAAAACGACTTACTAAAGGAATTAAGTCATAAGATGACTTAAATCACTTAATATTGATTTAAGAATTTGCGAAAATGACTTGACTTGAAAGAAAATGATTTAATTCAAAGACTTAATACTTAAATCATTTGAACTTTATCTTAGAATTGACTTAAGATTTAAATCATTTTGATTTTAGAATTGACTTAAGATTTAAGTCTTTTTAAAACTGACTTGTTGCAGCTCTGCTGGAACTATACGTGCATTCACCACAACTTCGCCGCTTGCATTGTTTTCAAGATGACTGTCGTGCAAAGGGCGGGCTCTGTAGGTAATTTTTTACCATCACTTAAATTAAAACGAGGACTTGACTTGAATTTTAAAATTGGACACAGAACTGACGGGTAAAAGTAAGTACAAAGATTATCAATTTTTTAAAAATTGCTATTATTCGAATCTATGGTAAAATATGAAAAATACATTATTTAATGTTTTATAGTTTCTAGTGAAATTGAAAAATTTTAAATAATTTGAATATATTTTAAAATAAAATCACTCAAATATTTGATTCAGGAGTTGTGACACGCCAAGGTACTGATGTTTTGAATATTTATTATGTTTTTCTACAAACATGCTTTTGAAAAAATACATTAAAATTGGGTGGACAAGTTAAAAAAACTGGATCTTTTGTAATATACTAAAATATTTACAAAAAATATTAAAATACCTACTCTATTGACTGATGACATCAAGTTGTCCAACTTTTGTATATCATATATGACTATATAAACAGTAAATATATTATTAATACATAATATAAATAAATTTATAATAAACTTCTACCATATTTTTTAGATAGGTACGTAAATGGGCGTTTCTCTGTAAACTGGGCAACTTGAAGTAAGAAATTGTCTAGGCAAGTTTTTTTGTTATATTTTTGTTGTGTTTAATAAATGTTATTCGAGGAATAAATATCGGTCTATTTATTAGTATACGGCAGATGAACCAAAATATATTCCTATTACTTTGGAAAACATTGAGCATTTTCTGAAAAATCTATACAGGGGACTGTTTATAAAATCCGGAGACAAAGTTTAGATGACTTTTTTAGAATTACAAAATAATAATTATAAAAAATAAATAAGTCACAGTAACAAGCAAACAATATTGGTTGAATAATTAAACAATTAGGTTGATTCCAATAGTTACTGTCTTTAATTAATATAGTCTGAAGTGACCATTTTGCTTTGGTGACACGTCAGGGGACTGGTTTTTATGGACTATAAAAACGATTTTGATACATTAAAGTTTATTTTATTGGATTTTGAACGTCGAGCATAGGTAGATTAGGTTATTATCTTTTGAAGTTATCTACGAAATATTTATGATCTGTTATTTTTCTAAACAATATTAGCTTGAGACAATGAGTTGCCCAGTTTACAGAGAAACGCCCAAATATTTTTCGCTAAAAATCAAGAAAAATTATCATTTGTCAAATTTTGGATCTGCTTTTCATCAAATATATGCATATATTTATTCTCAAGCTAATAATTTGGGGTTTTTAATACATAAATTGATTTTTTTATGCATAAGGAAAAAAGCATAATTTTGAAGTTTGAGGCTCGATATCTTTGAAACGGCTTGACTTACGCAAAATGTGAATCAGACCTTTTTTGTAGAACATTAAATTTCCTATAAGGGGTAATTTTGTCTCACTAATGAAGTAGCTCGTTATCACGTTAGAATAGAAAATTACAAAACTAAATATTAATATTAAAAGCTCATATTTTCACAGGGTCGTTTTCTAGAGATACTCTGACGATTTTTCAATGTTCTTTGACAAAAAAAATAGTCACTAGTCTAGTATATAGGAGGGTGAGGCTACATGAGCTTAATTTTGTCTAAATACGAAATTTCCACGTCACCCGGGAGGTATTATTCTGCCATTATATTATTAAAACAAAGAAAGTATCAAAGCAATCTTAACCCAAATTGGGAAACTCAAAATATAAATTCGTTTTTTTAAATTTTAAAATGTAAATCTGGATTTTGATATTTTGAAACTGTACAAGAACTAACCGAGGATTATCCCGATCTAAGAATTGTATTTTGCGAACTAATGATAAACCTAATAAATAAAAACCAGATTTTCTTAAATTGGATACTATTTTTCTATGAAAGAACGTTTACTTTAGATGGTGAAAAATTGTAGAACTAGGAACTAAATTGGAAATAAAAATTTACAAGTTGGAGCACTTTGGATATGTCTGGTTTTGTATGTAGCCGACTCGTAGTAGTAAGACAATAAAACTACAAACTAAAAATAATTAAATCACTTTAGCGGCTCCAAACGGTCATATCCGTGTAATAAATTTATTTATTTATCTTTAATGCTTCTTGTGAGGTGAAGATTTATTTATTCACAACAGCATAATTTTTGTTTTATCAGTTTGTTAACACGTTAGATAAAAGGTTAAAAAGTATATTTTAATTGTCTGGTCTATTTAAAAACGAGCAACGCTCTATAAGTGTGGACCTAAAAAATATATCAAAATCAAAACAAATTGTTCAACAATAATCATCAATTTACGTTATGTTTATAAAAATAACTCTTTTAGATGCAGAAATGCATTGATAAATATAGTAATTTTTATTTGTCCAGTTCTATATCGTTTACAAAAACGTTTTGTAGTATTAATGAAAAACGAATGGTTTTATTCATACAAATTTTGTAAATTTTACAAATCCCTTTTCGTTTAAAATAAAACTTTCTTTATACCTTATATTAGTAAAATTTATGTAAATTTAACATAAAATTAATTTTAAATTCAATAAACTATTTTCATTGTAACAATGGTCACATTTTCAACCTACAGTTGGGTGTTGGGTAATTTTTTTTTAAATAATTGCAAGGCATTAAAACAAATTATTTATTATAACAAAAAATTAACTCATATTGTATGATGTACAAGATAAAAAAAATATGAACTCACTTTATAAACAACAAGTCTGCTTCGTTTATAGAATAGACCTTAAATATTTCTTTTAGAAAACGTAGAAATTTTAATTTTCTTAGTGATCTTTTTGATATTTTTATCATGCTAGATACCACACTTCACTCGCACAAGTGAAATCGATAAGATTATAACACAGACTATGGATTATAATAGAGATGGGAAAATTCCCATTTGACGAAAATTCCCGGAAACTTTCCATCGAAAATTCCCGAAATTTTCCGAAAGTTTCAAAAAAAAAATTTTTATTGCGAAAATATTTTTTTTATGCCAGGAATTTGCAAAAATATATAACACATTAACTTTTTGTCAAATTTTTGGTTGCATTAACGACATAGATGTTCTTACAGAACTTGCTTTGAGCATGGTCTTTTTTGTTTTTTTGCACTATTTTGTAATAATTCCAAACACTAGATTTTTCTCTTGGCATTGTACTATGCCTATAAATAAACAACAAAAATGTAAGAATGATTTTAACTTTGTTTATTGTATTTATTTTGTTTACCTTTTTTAAAAAAAGTTTTTTGTGTTGATGCTGAATAATCCGGCTTCATTGAGGTTATGTAACATAACTTACATTATTTATACTTCTGCTTCTGCTTTAAATTAACACAAATTTAATTCCTATTCAAAGTTTCTTGGCCTTGTATCATTGCCTTAACGAAAATCAGCGGTTAAACAATTGACATTTAAATGAAAAAAACAAGGAAAGTTTCCAAGGAATGTTTCCGGTAGCTTAAAAGAAACTTTTAAAATGAAAATAAATTCCCAATTGGAAACTTTCCAAAACGGAAAGTTTCCTTAAAATGGAAACTTTCCGATTCCCATCTCTAGATTATAAGGTTATGTTCACCAAGGAGAGCGCTGGGCCAGCGCCGCTGGCCCTTTCCCCCTCTTTTTAAGAGAAATAACAAAAAATTTGTTACCATTGCAAAACAATAGTAAATATTAAAAAAGTCTTTTTATAGCAATAAAATATTTTTGTTGTTCTTAACGTAAGCTAAGATTTTATAACTAAAATAAAATTAATTTGAATTACAACGATAGTAATTTAAAAAAGACAAATATGCCATAGTAAAATGAACAAATTTTACTATAACAACTGCGCATTACTTTATGTAAGCGCAATTCACACACAACTATAGATTTAACAAAAACATTTTTTCTACTCCCACCTTTAAAACGCCCTTTATCGTTTAGGTATGTTTCCATGACACTAAGTGACCTTTTAAATACACATTGACAAGTTGTGGCTTTACAGCGCTTTAGTCACGGGCTGAAGTTAGCAACAGATTTTTAGTCACGGGCTGAAGTTAGTTTTAAGTTAGTTGACAGTTGTCAAATGTCATACAATCGTTAAAATAAAGTGCCTTTCTTGTAAAATAATACTAATTGTGAAAATTATTTTATTATCTCGATACAAAAATACAAAAATATTAAATAGTTTCTCAACGCCAATATTTGAAAAGTTTATATAAACATTGTACTGACCTTTTAATTTCGCCGGCAGTAAACTATAACTTAAATTCGGACACGGACTCTACTGTAAAGTCCTCATAAAACATTTTCTTTACTTTCACTGTGAAAAACTGTCAATTTTCAAGATATATCTATGTATACATTTCGATTTATAACCTTTATAATTGTGTTTATAAAATGTAAAAATTTGACATTTGACAGTTTCCCCTGTTGTTTCATAGATGGCGCTCTATACAAATTTTTGATTTAAATCATAATATACTATTAAGTTCGACCAAGATTTAATATAAACGTAAAGTATTTCTTATTGCCATAACAACTATTAGTTTTTTGGATGAACATTTTTTTATAAAAGCTCAACACTGCTGCTTCATTACAGTAAATGATAATTTTATTAACAGTAAAAAAAGTTTATTCTGTAAATAAAAATAATCTCATTAGTAATGAGTCATTACTTTGACAAATCGGAGGTTTTAGTCCCAATAAGACACTGAAAATTTAATAAAAAAGGTACCTTAGGTGAGATATTTATAGCCATTACAATTTTAAATTTAAGTTAAATAATATTATTTTATTATTTTTACTTACAAAATTAGTTTCATTATCATTGCATGTACATTTTTGTGTTGTCGCAATACACTTTAAAATATTAAAACTAATTAGCATTAATAGCAGTCTTTTTATAAGTTTTTATAAATCTGATACAAAAAATCCATTAAGGATTTACATTGCTCAATAATGAAAATTTATTATATTATTTAAAAATACTCTTCATTTAATTAAATGTAAAAATAAAATTGTTTTGATTATTGTTAAACAATTTGTTTATTTATGCTTTTTTAGTTAAAATTATTTTGTGTTCTCCAGTTTTTTACGACAACAAAATGGTTTAATTTGATATTTATAACGAGAAGAGGACTAAATTGTATACAAAAAAGTTTTTATAGTTTTTTTCCTAAAGTAAAATGTTTAGAAGTTAACAGCAAAAAAAACATCAATTTTATTTTTAAAGAGCACACAGTTTTCTTTAAATCAATTTTTAGCCAATAATACGGAGCTGTTTAACCACAAGAAACAAGGTTTTGCAAACAAGAAATTCTGCCAATTCAGCGAAAAAGCTGACATCTAAAAGCTAAAAAATTTCCGTTTTTAGCATTTTTATAACACCCCGTATTTTTTGTTGTTGTTTTTAAAATGATCCCATTGCATCTGCGCCTTCATATGTATGTGTCTCATAAGCTTCCATCAATGTTAGGCGCTCAATTTGCTCAGTCGCTGCCGTATGCGCGTTGGTGCAATATACCTAGTGTCTTAAGTACTTTGGACAATTTAGTTTGTGTTATTTTAATTTGATTATAAAAGGTAAGTGAAGTTTAATAACGTTGTCTGAAGACTTATTTATTCATTTGCGTTGTCCAATAATTGGACATAATAAATTATTTATAAATGTAATTTTTAATTTAATTTAATAAAACCGAAAACGAAATTTTAATTCTTGGTTAGTATATTTGTATATAAGTTAAGGTTCAGGAAGGGGAAATGGGAGTTTACTTAATGCAAAAAAAGCAAAATTTACTTCGTCATTTTGTGATTTTATAATTATTTTGTATTTTAATAGAAAAGGTATAACATATACAGTGTGTCCACGGATGGACTTAACTATACTTCTAAAATATTTGTTTTCAATTTTTCGAGGAAAAGTTTTTTTATAATTTCTTTTGCCTGTTATATAAATACGATTCGCGTTGAGACACATCCATTTTGTTGTACAGGGTGAACAAAAATACATATTTTCAAAATTAAAAAAAAAAATTTTAAACGCTAATATAAAGGGAAATCAAAAAGTCTAATGAAGTTTTTTCAAATGAGTTTTTTATACCAAGATATTTGATATTGAAAATTTAAGATATTAGTTTTCAAATTTGAACAAATAGACATTGTAGACATTTCAGTTGAAAGCAACAACCTTGATTCATATATGATTATAATCACAAAATGATATAGCAGTCAATTTCTACAAAATAATTGAACCACTCAAGTTAGGACCTGAATTGATTTTATGTATTTTTAATAACAAATATGTTAGTAACAACTCACATGAAAAAACTTTAATTGGTTTTTTGGTTTCTCCTTACAAGCTTTTCATATTAGACCTTCAAAAAAAATATTTAACAATTTTTAATTTTGCAAAATCTATAATTGTATTTTTTTTGCGCATCCTGTATAGCAAAATAGTTTCTCATCGTAAATGGTATTTATATAACAAGCAGAAAAATTGTGAGGAGTGACTTTTCTTCGAAAAATTGAAAATAAATATTTTTACAAGTACAGTTAAGTCTATCTGTGGACGCACTGTATATTGTAACACAGGAATGTGAACTAAAAAACGTAAAAAAATTAAACGCGACAACATTGATAATTGGTTTCTATGGTAACGCTTTTTGCTTTTAACAGTTTCAGTCACATGCAGGGACATTTCTTTATGCTTTTCGCTTTTGACAGTTGCAGTTACATTTCTTTATGCAGTGTTAACATTCACAACACAGTTTAGCAATAATAAACCATAACATCCCGTGTAGTCTTGTTATCTTTAATAATTTTTTACTCGGAAACCAGATAATTATTTGACATTTTTTTTTATAAAAAAACTGTTGACAGTTAAATAAAACCTATAAACGACCATAACCTAAGATTATTAAAAAAGTTTCTGTAAATAAATTATTTTAAAATAATAAAAAGGACATTAAAAACTTCAAAAATTATGGTATGTTCGAGCGCTATTTTATTATTAAAATTTCAATTTTTGTTTAATTTTTTGGTTTTTGAATTGATATTCTTGACCCAAGACAATACCCAATCAAAAACGGCAAGTCATGATAGTATTTTCAATGACAATAGCATCATTATTTTATTTAAATGCTTCACTACAAGGTGTCTAAGGATTAAGTTAAGGAGATTGTAGACAGCAAGTATTTTCATGTATATTTTAAAATTAACAAAAATGGCTCGCTACGATATGATGTTTCCTCAGATCGTTGGAAAAGTCTCCCCAAGTAACAATTGCAACATACTTTTGATTTATTAAGGGTTTAAAAGTTCAATAAAACGATATTGGTTTTAAGGTTACCTTAAGATAAACAAAAAGTTCCTGAAGGTAAAATAAAAAAAATGATTTGCCCTTAATGCCATATTGATCTTATACTAGTTTTATAATACTCTTGACATTGGCTATTTTAAAACTAATTTGATTTTTTAAAGGATTAATAGTAAGTGGCGGCTGGTGGATTTTATGTATACCAATATCTTAGTTATTAGACATGGGACCCACACCAAATTTATAATAGTTTATAATGACATTAAATAAACAGAATTTAAATTGAAGTTTGCGAAAAAAAGTTAGTTTTTCCTGTCGCCTCACCCGCCTCCAGGCCCCCCTATTTGAGATAATTCAAATTAAAGTGGTGCAATTTATTATCTACTATAATTTATCAACAAATTTAAAATTTTATTTAAAAAACCCAAATATTAAAGATTTTATTCGATTTTAAATTTTTATTATTTATTTTATTAAAATGTACCCTTGATGTACTCATAAAGGCCCATTAAGAAAACTATTTTATCTTAGGCCTTGATCAATAAAATTCCACTTTAAATCCAAAAACACAATTATTACGTCTTAAAGAGTACAAAGGCTTTAATTCAGTCAATTTTGTTAAAAGAAATGCCTGTTCAATTTTTGATCACTTTAAAAAAAAAAATTAGAACACATTTAAAATGGAAAATATTAGCAACAAGTAGGTATTTTAAATTAAAATATTAACACACAAAAGTTGTCCCACTTTAGTAAACAAAATAAAACCCTTTTAGGTTTAATTATATTGATTCTTAAGGTAATTTAGTCCAAGTTGTCTCTTTTTAAGAATATAAAATTAAAACTAAAAATATTTTAAAATTTAGTCTAGAGGACCCTTTTAGGATGTTTTTAAGCCTTGAATTTGTTTTTATTCAAAGTTTTATTGTATAGTTTTAAAGCGACCTTGTAGATCGCAATAAGGGCATTAGTACCTAATAATTTTTTTAATAAAACAGTTATAAATATGAATAAAACAACAACTACAAAGTATAGGCATGTAGGTAAATATTATAGTCTGGAAAATCTCGATTTAATAGTGAAAAGTAAACATGTTCTTAATTTAAATTAATGGTCACTATGTTTTATTGCCTGTGGCAAGCAATTTTGTGCACTGAATAATCAAAGAAATTATAAATTAATAGGTGTAAAACATGTAAGAAGATTAGTTATGACACTTTAATTTATTAGTCTACAACAAACTACATAATACAAAATTTAGTAAGGCATTTATTTAAACCCGAATACACTCAGAAAAATGTACATGCACTGATAATGACCGATTAATAAAATAATATTATTTAACTTAAATTTAAAATTGTAATGGCTATAAAAAAATGCACCACCTAAGGTGCCTTTTTTTTAATTAAATTTTCAGTGTCTTATTGGGACAACAATCTACGATTTGTCAAAGTAATGAGATTATTTTTATTTACATATAAACTTTTTTTCTCGATTTTTATGTAAGAATGTCATATTCTCGCACGCAAAATCGTTGAAGAATGAAGCTCATTCTTAAACGATTTTTAGTAACATTTAGTTTTTAAGTATTGGTACCCCCAAAATGTCAAACTGTTTAATAACCTCAAATTCATTACTTTTAGGATTATTTATAATAGCTTTGTTTGTTATCCTGCACTAGTGCCACCTGAACTACACTTTTATTGAAAATGAAGCCTTTATTATTGTTTTGTTGTATTAAGTTTGCTCCAAAAATGTATTTTAATGCAAAATTTTAAGTTTAATGTGAAAAAGTGCAGTTCAGGTTGTACTTGTGCAGGATAACAAATATTGACAAATAAATGAGCCAAACAGGTCAATCAAACGATATTTTATTGGAAATATTATATACCCACAGTACACAAAACACAAAACTACTATAAATTAGTCACTAGCACAATTGATATAAACTTTTATTGTAATGTTCGGTGTTGCTTGTAAAACCTCCTGTGACATTTTTCACTGCTAAAAGTAAACACAATTGTTCAAAAATATCAGAAAACATTAAAACATAATACAATACTTACACAAAACCTTATTATCCAGTTGACAAATACAGACAGATTATTAAGTTGTATAATCTGTGATTATTAATAAATAGGAAATAAAAATAAATGTACCTGTCCATGCAACTGTCATTTTGTGTTACCAACTGACATTTTGCGAGAAAAATCCCCCAACTAACAACGACCACAAAACAATTAAAAAAACCTAAATAAAAGTTAAAATCGAGAAAATAGTATAAATCACACGTTGCAGAAGGCTATTCTCGCACTCATTCGTTCGTCCACTCGCTCCTTCGTCGCTCGAGGCCAAATTTCGAATTCGTGCGAGAATATGTGGCCTTCTGCAACTTGTACTTTAATATACTATTACTGTTAATAAAATTCTCATTTACTATAATAAAGCAGCAATGTTGAGCTTTTATAAAAAAATATTCATCCAACAAAGTAATAGTTGTTTTCATATTTTCATGGCAATAAGAAATACTTTATTTTTATATTAAATCTTTGTCGAACTTAAAATTTTTTTGTTAAATCTATAGTTGAGTGCAGTGGCGGATTGGGGATTTTGGGTATACCAATATCTCAGTTATTAGACATGGGACCCACACCAAATTTATAATAGTTTATTATGACATTAAATAGACAAGTTCGGCGCAAACAGAATTTAAATTGAAGTTTGCGAAAAAAAGTTAGTTTTTTGTGTCGCCTCACCTGGCTTCTGGCCCCCCCATTTGAGATAATTCAAATTAAAGTTGTGCAATTTATACTTCACTATAATTTATCGGTAAATTTAAAATTTTATTTGAAAAATCCAAATATTACAGATTTTATACGATTTTAAATTTTTATTATTTATTTTATTATAATAAAAAAATATTTAATATGGTATAAAATCTGTAATATTTGGATTTTTCAAATAAAATTTTAAATTTACCGATAAATTATAGTAAAGTATAAATTGCACAACTTTAATTTGAATTATCTCAAATGGGGGGGCCAGAAGCCAGGTGAGGCGACACAAAAAACTAACTTTTTTTCGCAAACTTCAATTTAAATTCTGTTTGCGCCGAACTTGTCTATTTAATGTCATAATAAACTATTATAAATTTGGTGTGGGTCCCATGTCTAATAACTGAGATATTGGTATACCCAAAATCCCCAATCCGCCACTGGTTGAGTGTGAATTGCGCTTACATAAAGTAATGCGCAGTTATTATAGTAAAATTTGTTCATTTTACTATGGCATATTTGTCTTTTTTAAATTACTATCGTTGTAATTCAAATTAATTTTATTTCAGTTAGAAAATCTTTGTTAATAGCTTACTTTAAGAACAATAACAAAAATATTTTATTGCTATAAAAAGACCTTTTTAATATTTACTATGGTAACAAAATTTTTGTTATTTCCCTTAAAAAGAGGGGGAAAGGGCCAGCGCTCTCCTTGGTAAACATATCTTTATAATCCACGTGTGTGTTATAATCTTATTGATTTCACTTGTGCAAGTGAAGTGTGGTAAAATCTAGCTTGATAAAAATATCAAAAAGATCACTAAGAAAATTAAAATTTCGACGTTTTCTAAAAGAAATATTTAAGGTCTATTCTATAAACGAAGCAGACTTGTTGTTTAAAAAGAGGGTTCATATTTTTTTTATTTTGTTATAATAAATAATTTACTTTAATGCCTTGAAATTATTTAAAAAAAAAACTACCCAACAGTAGGTTGAAAATGTGACCATTTCTACTATGAAAATAGTTTATTGAATTAACAATTAATTTGTTGTTAAATTTACATAAATTTTATTAATATTATAAAAAATGTTTTATTTTAAACGAAAAGGGATTTGTAAAATTTACAAAATTTCCATGAATAATACCATTAGAGTTTCACTAATACTACAAAACGTTTTTGTAAACGGTACCTATAGAACTGTTTTTTTGGACAAATAATAATAACTATATTTATCAATGCGTTTCTGCATTTGAAAGAGTGTTATTTTTATAAACATAACGTAAATTTACTTTATAATTAATGCAAATGCTATTACTGAAAGCAGCGTTTTTAGATAAATAATTTTTATAAAAATGATCTTTTTGCCGCAACAAAAGCAATTGTTGGACGAATTGGGATCTTTACTTTATTAAGACAAACTACTTTTTTTTAAAAACATTTCTGAATGTATATACAGGGGGGGAAATAAGAATGTATTACAATTAAGGTTCTCACCCTGTATAATAATAATATTAATTAAAATACACTTTTTCGAACCATATCAATTAAATTTTATTTCAGAATAAAAAATATTGAAATATATTTTTGTAATGCTTATAAAACAAACAAGGAAATGTTTTATCTTTGGATTTTTTGTTTTAAAAATTTCACGCAATTAAAACTGTTTATATAATTAATTGCCCAACAACCACATGTTGAACATGTTTATTACTATTCCAGATACTACTAAATTGTAGTAATTTTTTAAACACCGACTGATGAGACCATAAAATTGTTTTATGTTATTTTGAATAGTTGTGTAGAAATAAATTTTAATTGTTTTTGGTGTATTCCAGGAAACGAAGGTTGTAGAAGGAAAACTCGATGGTAGTCGGGTTTTATTTTTTTATGTAGACTCAGGGGTGCTGTTAATGAATCAAGGATATTCCCCAAAAATTTCTTTCCGCGCCCCCTAATTTCATCCCCCGAAAGGGGAGTTTTTTTGCTTTTTGGCTCATAACTCGCTAATTGTGGATTTTTTTAGAATTTGACCTCTAATACTTTTGATTATGTAATGTACTAAATAAGGCACACGTTAAACCCCATTGCGCACCTATATGATGTGTCCTTTTGCTATGCGCAGTGTGCAAAGTTGAGCGTTGCTTTCAAAATCACTTTTTTGTTTTTTTTTTCTTTGTTTCCTGGACTAGTAGGTACCTAACAATAAATTAAGTCAAAATAAAAAAACTATCTTTGAATGTTAAACTAACATTTTTATCAGCAAGCTGTGTGACATTTTTATTAGATGCCTACACCTTTTTGAGTTGATGTTGGTAATTAACTTTACCAGCCGATAGAATCCATTGCAAAAAAAGTTGTTTATATTCCCCATTTCTCGGACTTAATACAGGATGTTAAAATTCTGTGCGTGAACTGAATTTATAAATATGTCAACTTGTTAAATATTTAAATAAAAGTAGTTATACCTTGTTCAATAAACCATGGTGATAAATTTCGAAATACGTATAAAACCAATAAATTAGTTATCGTTCTTGAAGTTGCAATAAAATTAATTGATGTTGGAAATCAAAAATAATTGGTTTTAAAAGAACTATAAGGGTGAGTAGTATATTACAAAAGATCCAAGTTTTTTTAACTTGTGCACCCAATTTTAATGTATTTTTTCAAAAGCACGTTTGTAGAAAAACATAATAAATATTCAAAACATCAGTACCTATATTCAATTTATCTAAAATTTTTCAATTTCACTACAAACTATAAAACATTAAATAATATATTTTTCATATTTTACCATACATTCGAATAATAGCAATTTATAAAAAAATGATAATCTTTGTACTCACTTTTACCCGTCAGTTCTGTGTCCAATGTTAAAATTCAAAATTCCTACGAAATATTGAAGTTTAAACGTCAAGTCCTCGTTTTAACTCAAGTGTTGGTAAAAAATTACCTACAGAGCCCGCCCTTTGCACGACAGTCATCTTGAAAACAATGCAAGCGCCGAAGTTGTGGTGAATGCACGTATAGTTCCAGTCAAAATTTCAGTACTGTGGTGAGTAGTTATTTTCATACGTATATATATTTCATTGTAATTCATATAAGGCTACATGTGATTTGTTGATAGGTAGCATCTACTAATAAAAAATATCAGTAAAATACTTAATTCCAAATTATAATCTCAAATTTGTATCCCATTCATCAGTACCGTGTCGTCAGTTCCATGTTCGATGTTTCTGTTATCTTTTTTTGCAAACTTCAATTTAAATTCTGCTTGAGAAAACTTATATTTTCCAATAAATTATGTATTTAATTAGAATCCTGGTATACTCGTCACTTCCCTTGCATTCAAATTTAGAAAACACAGATATTTCAGAAACTGCTTGAAAAAGTGACTGGCCCGGTCTGGAATAGTATATTTATTATATTATCTATGTATGTTCTCATAACAAAATACTGTTTAATTTTCTCCGAAAACTATATAAACAAAATGAGGTCAAAAGTTGCCCAACTTTCGTAGAATCACCCATAACACTATTCTTGTTCTTCTATTTTCAAAATATCGATAATAATAATAAATTTCTTTGATTGCCATGCAAAATGAAAACATTTTAACTTTTCCATTCGTTAATGGCAACCATGTTTGTTACAATTTTAGAACTAAAGATCCCTTTCAAAGCCACTCGAAAAAGACATTTGTTTACATTCTTCATGGCTTTTACATGGAAATGATAAATTCTTGTATTGTCTTCGAGGGTAGCGAAGGCTATAAATACGCAGTAAATTGTCAAAGACACTAAAGATTAGAAACCGGTGATGCGGGAAAAAAGATCGTTAAGAAACCGTAAAATTTGAACATTAACATCCGCTGATTGAAATATTTTTTTAAGTATTCTTAGATAAAATAAAAATGTCACAAAATATCGGTGGTAAAAAAACGAATTTGAAAATTAATACACAAAAAAATGCACATGCACTGATAATGAAACTAATTTTGTAAGCGATTAATAAAATAATATTATTTAACTTAAATTTAAAATTGTAATGGCTATAAAAAATTTACCACCTAAGGTACCTTTTTTATTAAATTTTCAGTGTCTTATTGGGACAAAAACATACGATTTGTCAAAGTAATGAGATTATTTTTATTTACAGAATAAACTTTTTTTACTGTTAATAAAATTCTCATTTACTATAATGAAGCAGCAATGTTGAGCTTTTATAAAAAAATATTCATCCAACAAAGTAATAGTTGTTATCATATTGCCATGGCAATAATAAATACTTTATGTTTATATTAAATCTTTGTCGAACTTAAAAATGTTCTTGTTAAATCTATAGTTGTGTGTGAATTGCGCTTACATAAAGTAATGCGCAGTTGTTATAGTAAAATTTGTTCATTTTACTATGGCATATTTGTCTTTTTTAAATAACTATCGTTGTAATTCAAATTAATTTTATTTCTGTTAAAAAATCTTTGTTAATAGCTTACGGTTAGAACAATAACAAAAATATTTTATTGATATAAAAAGACTTTTTTAATATCTACCATTGTTTAGCAATGGTAACAAAATTTTTGTTATTTCCCTTAAAAATAGGGGGAAAGGGCCATCGCTCTCCTTGGTGAACATAACTTTATAATCCACAGTCTGTGTTATAATCTTATTGATTTCACTTGTGCGAGTGAAGTGTGGTAAAATCTAGCATGATAAAAATATCAAAAAGATCACTATGAAAATTAAAATTTCGACGTTTTCTAAAAGAAATATTTAAGGTCTATTCTATAAACGAAGCAGACTTGTTGTTTAAAAAGTGAGTTCATATTTTTTTTACTTTGTACTTCATATAATATGAGTTATTTTTTTGTTATAATAAATAATTTGTTTTATAATGCCTTTCAATTATTTAAAAAAACAGTAGGTTGAAAATGTGATCATTGTTATAATGAAAATTGTTTATAATAATAACTATATTTATCAATACGTTTGTGCATCTGGAAGAGTGTTATTTTTATAAACATAACGTAAATTTAGTTTATAATTAATGCAAATAATATTACTGAAACCAGCGTTTGTAGAAAAATAATTTTTATAAAAGTGATCTTTTTGCCGTAACAAAAGCAATTGTTGGACGAATCGGGATCTTTACTTTATTAAGACAAACTACTTTTTTTGTTATATTTATTAAAAAAAATTTTGAGTGTATTCACATCATTTTTAATCAACATAGACTTGGACAACACTTAAGTGAGTGACACTTGGTGCAATAAAATTATTACACGTTCGACATTGATTGTTATTGTCTGCAAATTATACAAGTACAAATAATATTTATTAAATATATTCAAGAACAATAAAATCGAGTTCTGTGACTTCTGTGGTCGATAAATATTAATAGATGTTGAGTGTTTTATGGCGCTAAACGCCTATTTTGATTTAACACTTACTAGAAAGATAAATTTGGAGATATACATTTATAACTATAACCAATCATTTATAGGACATTTATTTAGATTGCAGTACCCAGTAAACATTTAAATTGCTATTAGGTTATCGAAACGTTTTTTAATCTTAAGTTTTCAAAACGTAGCAAATAGTATATTATGTATCAAGTTTGATAGACGCAATTTTCATGTATTTTTGTATTAAGATAATAAAATAATTTTCACATTATTTTTTCAAGAAGGCACTTTATTTTAACGATTGTATGACATTTGACAACTGTCAACTAAATTAAAACTAACTTCAGCCCGTGACTAAAAACCTGTTGCTAACTTCAGCCCATAACTAAAGCGCCATAAAGCCACTTGTCAATGTGTATTTAAAAGGTAACTGTACGATAATGGGCGTTTTAAAGGTGTGACTAAAAATAAATAATAACAAATTACATGTCCCTGATGGCGGGAGATTTCAATTCAGCTACGAAAAATACGAAATAAATAAAACATTGAATTCCACGAGTTGGCCAATCAAACCATGAAGGCTGTATATAATTTTTAATCAAATTCATCTATGATTAATTATTTGGAGCTGAATTCGGTGACAGTTAACTGTATTTTACAAACCAGCCGGCCTGCTACAATAAAAATTCAAATTTAGAAATATATTTATAAACCTACAGTATCTAATCTAATATTATTTTAGTAGCATACAGAAAATAGAAGAAAAAACTGTTGTTGTTGATAATATTATAAGTCAGTTTTTGATTAATGTGAATGTAATTTAATTTTTCTTTTTTTTTCTTTTAGATTCGACAATGCAGGGATAAGTGAACAAAAAGTACAAACAGGAAATATACGAATTTTGATAATAGTGTTAATTAGCTAAAATATAAAATGCATTTTCAGTATTCATACTTAATGTTGGTGACATTTTTTATTAAATATTCTTCAGGTAAGTCACAAATTTAAGTAATATAACTACAATATACAGGGTGTTTCGCATTCGTGGTTATTTAGAAGTTTCTGGGGAACGGAAAAATGAAATAACAAAAAAGTTGTAGGCTATTTTTGATTGACGCGCATTTATTAAATTTTAACGAAAAAAATTAATAACTCGAAAAATATTCACTTTAGGTATATGATATGGTATAATAATTTTACTCAGTTTTATGAAGAATTTAAATTTTTTTAAGTTTTAATTTGTTTTAAGTTTTCAGTGAAATTAAATAAACACAGCTTAAACATTCCAAACTACCTATTTTTTAAATAAAAATCCAAACAAATTGAAATTAGATACCTACCTATTTATTAAACAATTAATTGAATTCAATGTAAAATGTCACTTCGGTTTAAAGCGGAAGTTGCATTTTTTTCAAAATAATTTAGGAAAATAGACTTAAATAGACTTAAAATAGGCCATTTGAAGCATACGGACTGGACAAATCACAAAACTGTTTTTATAAAAAAAAATTGTAGGTAATTTACTATACGAGGTGTGTTCAGAAAATATCGGGAATTTTCGTTTTTTGAAACAAATATTTATTTATTCGTCTACATTAATGTTGTCGCCTTCAAAATGGTCCCCATTGGATATTATGCACATGTGCCAGCTCTTCTTCCAAACACTTCTAAAACTCGATCTTTGGGATAGCCTTTAGTTCTTTCAGCGATGCGCTTTTAATGTCATATATGCTTGCAAAACGACGGCACTTTAAGGTTCTCTTTATTTTTGGGAATAGAAAAAAGTCAGACAGAGGCATGTCTGGCGAATATGGAGGCTGGGGAATCATTACAGTATTGTTTTTGGCCAAAAATGTTGTTCAAAATTTAACAATTTCAGAACAAGTTTTGCTGCCACGCGTTTCATACCCAAAACATTCGAAAAAATTTCATGGGATGAGCCAATCGATATACCAACATCAGCGACTTCTCTGATGGTTTATAACCATTTCTTCCACTTTTTCCATGTTTTTATCGGTTGTTAATGTGCTTGTGCGTTCGGGGCGTTCGTCATCTTCAACGTCTTCACGGCCATCTTGGAAACTCGTATACCACTTGTAAACTCTTATCTTACTTATAGCAGACTTTGTTAACATTTCACAGAATTTATTTTATTTTTTAAGCAAAATTGGATACAAATTCTTTGATCCATTTCTTTTAACGAACGAAAAATCGCCGATCTGATAAAACACGCTTAACCTTAGCGGCTGTCACAGACAAAGTAAACAATGAAAACAGCTAAAGTTTTTATCATACTTCGGGAGCATGTATACCAACATAATAAAGAAAATTTTATGACAACCGGACCCTCCAAACCCGCGAAATTTAACAATTCCCGTTATTTTCTGAACACACCTCGTATATTGTTTTTGCATCAAAATTGTCAAATATATTCTTCTTTTAATAGGCTATACATAAAAAAACGCAAGAAATATTTTATAAAAGTAGAGATAATTTTAATAATTGACAGGTGTAAATCTTTTTTTGTCCCGTCCACACCTTTTAATTATCTCTAGTTTTATAAAATATTTCTTACGTTTTTTTTTATTTTAATGTATAGCCTAATAAAAGAAGATAATTTTTGACAATTTTGATGCCAAAATATTATATAATAAATTATCTACAATTTTTTTATAAAAACAATTTTGTAATTTGTGCGTTTCGCTCGCTTTAAATAGCCGTTAAATGGAATATAAATGCTTTTATAATTTTAAATCGACATCTGTTTCCGTTCACAAAAAACTTTTAATGGACCACGAATCTTTCTTTCAATTTAAAAACAATTATGGAATTTGTTTTAAGTCGTTTAACCCTGCATAAATAATTATACTTTTTGTGAGAAAAAAATCTGTCCAACAAATAAACATACAATACAGAAGACATATTCTTGTAGAAAATGTTACGCACTTAACTTGGGAAATAACCGCACCAATATATTATTTTTTTGTTGTTTTTAGGATCTGGACTTCATGGCCAATGTGATTTTGATGAAGATTGCGGAACCATAGATACACACTGCCATAGCGGAATTTGTTCGTGCAAACCAAACTTTATTGTTTTGTTCGACAGCTGCATACAAGGTAACATAAGAGACTATTTTTTTAACGATTTTTATCCCACTTCTGATTATAAATTTGGTGCACATTTATAAACCCGATGACTCAGCAAATAATGGCACGGTAAAGTGACATTTTATAGCTTTTCTTGTAGAATCAATTGCACAAAGTTTCCGTTTATTTAAAAATACGCATTTCTAATGTTAACAAGTTTGCATTTGCTGCGCTTAATTAGGATGTGACAATTAACACTGCATTCTTCATATGGTGGAGTGGACCTCCAATAATAAATAATTCACAAGTTCTTGACAAGTGCGGGAAACACAAAAGCCCAATAATCTAAATCATTATCCGACAATTGACAGGTTTGATCTAGTACTGGAAGCTGTCTGAAATGGGGTGAAAATAACAAATCCCAATTAGGTAGAAAAATGGTGCCCCTTTTTTTCCATGAAACGAATTTTGAAGCTACAATTATAACAAAAAAAGTTGAATAGTTACCTATATAAATTTTAAATGTTTTTGGTGGGTACCTACTGGGCAAATAAAAAACTTGAAATTTTGCTAAAATTTATTTATTTATTTTTGTTTGTTTTAGTGTTATTACCCTTTACATTAAAAAAACTGGTCAATCTTTTATGTTCTATAAAAATATAAATATTTATTTACACTTAGCATTAACAACAATTAATTGCCACTTTAATGACAATTACTTTCTTGTATTCGACTGATTATTTAATTGCAACAAGCTGATAATATTCATTTATTGAATTGTTAATTTATTTATTTATTGTTCTTATGAACCCAATTTAACATTATACGCAAAAATGCGAAAAAAATATGAGTATACATTACAAAAAAAAATTATCAAAGATTTAATTACAAAATGTTGCCAGCTGTAAAATATACAGTGTGAGTTATTTAATTTGAATCTTTGAAATATCTCAGTTGGTATCATACCAATGCCTATGCATTTTACAAAAAAAAATTAAAATAAAAAAATTTTCTATAAAATATCACTTCTTTTGGTAATAATTATCTTATTAAATTAAATCTGATTTTACCCACGATGTTTTAACTAATATTTAAGTTTCCTTTGGTTTAAGTTTTATACATTATTTCATTCGGTGATAATTATCAATTGCGCACCATGGTCACTTTTTACCTGCCAGCATTAAATCCTTTAATTTAAAGGATTATTGTACTATTTTTAATAAAAATACTTAATTTAAGTTAAAAAAAACATTATTTTGTCAATTAATTAATTTAATCCTAATTAAGGTATAAAAAATTATATTTAGTTATAAATAATAATTATTATTGAGGTATAAAGAAACCATTTATACATAGTTTAGCATTATTTAATCAGTTTAGTTCGAAGATTAATTTGCAAACCTAACCTAACGGCCTCGTGAGCAACTTAAACACTCGCATGAAAAAGTCGCTTTTCAACACTTGTAAAACAAATAACTATTTCACTTTAGTCAAATGTTTGAAATCACTAGGGTCGTAAGCAGAAACGTTTATTAATCAACGTAAATACCTATATTTTTATCAACTGATTTAGCATATCAGTGGATTTTTGCACGACATGGCAAAGCAGTAATTTTCTTTAAAAACAGTTATTTTATAAAATAAATTGGGTAATTATAATTATCTTTAAAACGTTTATATTATCCCTAAAGAGTTAATTTTTACACATTAACATGTTGAATTAAAAATAAAACAATTAAAATTGTATCAAGATATATTTAATATCTAATGACTAATAGACATTTGTGACATTTGCTTTTAACCATAGAAGATAATTCATAATTATTTAATTTAAATTATTCGGATAATATGATAATTGTAATGGGTATCGTTTAAATTGTTAGTTTATAGCCTAATAACAATTTTAAAACAAAAAATTATCCGATGCCGCTTAAGCTAGTTGTGCTGTATGCATACGATCAGAAAATTTTAATTTTTGTATACTTATTAAGGACATGACAATACAATTATCCTTAAAATTTGAAGTCGATTGACCGTCTATAACCTTAGATAAATTCAATTAAAAATTGGATAATTAACATGGATTGTATACGCTTTCTGTAGTTCTGTACCAGTTTCTTAGTTATAAAAAAAAACTAACTGTCAGAAGCTTTCTAAAAACTAACAGTCTTTTAATGGATTTTTGCTGAGTTAAAAAAAATAATAAAACATTTTTGACCGTCCTATTGTTTATAAATAACCGTTTAAAGTTCAACAATTTGTAAAAAAGTATACATACTAGTGAGTCAGATAAAAACAACTTGGCAACGCTGTACGCCAGTATAGATATTATTTGCGCAGTAAATTCAAACAGACTGATTCCGTCTCCAATATATCTATTGGTTGCGCAAAAGCGACGTTGCCAAATTAAAACTTATGAAAATACGGTTCATTTTTTTAAATCTGGACTTTTTTGTTAGGTTGGTGGCTTATGCCAGTTTGACTTAGTACTTTTAGTATTTAATAATGGTACTTCTGCTAAAGAATTTAATTAAATACTTTGACACTGTCAAATTGACAATAATATTTATTATTGACTATTCCACTCATTACTTTTTGGACCAATCAGATTTCAGAAAACGAGTGGTTTTTTTCAGTTTTGCAGCGATAAAACTACTATTCAGGTGAAAAAACCACTCGTTTATGGGGCAAAATTTGCCAAGTGTACCAGGTGAAAAAATTTTTGTCACCGATTTTGTTTAAACTTTACTTATTTGTTGTTCTTATAACGAAGAACCATAGCATAATTTGTTTTTGCTCTAGGATTGTTCATTCAAGAGTTATGGATTATTGAAATTTATCGATTTTTTACTTTTTGGTGAAATCGCTTTTTATTTAAAAATTCATAACTTCTGTTCATCTCTTTATTAAATATTTTAATTTAACCACTTTAAATAATTTTTTCCGTACTTTTCAATGGGCTATACCGTTTTGCAAAAAAATAAAAATTGGAATTTTTTTTTGAAATTTTGCAAAATTTTACATTTTTTGAAACAATGTGTATTTTTTAATTTTTTTTAAAGTAGCATAAAATCAAAGTTTATTATGTTACCTTTGAATTAAAAAAAAATTTAGAGTGGGCCCGACATGTAGAAGGGAAGTTTTTCATATTTGAATGCAGCACGGTCTAGCTATCGAATAGCTATAGTAGTATACTACACTGACGTATGCGTTTATACCTAGTAGATGCGAGTAAACGAATACAAAATGATAATTTAAAATGTAAAATTATGTTTGAGTAGTCAATGATGTATTTTAAATATTTACACTGCCGCACGATATAGTTTTTTTTATTGTGTATTAGTTCTTCGGAGGGGACTTTAAGCCCGCGGTCCGTTCTTACCCCTAACCCGAACAAGCCATTCAGTTGGCTTATGGGACTTCTTAAGAAGTAAGGGTGGAACTAAAAGAGCACTTTTGTATATAAACTGAATTTTTTTTGCACAAATTGTTTAAGCATGGGTCTACATAGATTTCGCAAGGAGAGTCGATGATATTAAATAAAAAAAGTATTGTTATAACCGTAAAGGCTTATAGGCAAGCCGTTACGGTTATAACAATAAATTTTTTATTTAATATCATCGATCCTCCTTGCGAAATATATGTAGACCCATGCTTAAACAATTTGTGCAAAAAATACAGTTAAAAAACTATATCGTGCGGCAGTGTAAATATTTAAAATACATCAATGACTACTCAAACATAATTTTACATTTTAAATTATCATTTTATATTTGTTTACTCGCATCTACTAGGTATAAACGCATACGGCAGTGTAGTAGCTATTTGATGGCTAGACCGTGCGGCATTCAAATATGAAAAACTTCCCTTCTACATGTCGGGCCCACTCTAAATTTTTTTTTTATTCAAAGGTAACATAATAAACTTGGATTTTATGCTATTTTAAAAAAAATTAAAAAATACACATTGTTTCAAAAAATGCAAAATTTTGCAAAATTTCAAAAAAAATTGCAATTTTTATTTTTTTGCAAAAACGGTATAGCCCATTGAAAAGTACGGAAAAAATCATTTAAGGTGGTTAAATTTAAATATTTAATAAAGAGATGAACAGAAGTTATGAATTTTTAAATAAAAAGCGATTTCACCAAAAAGTAAAAAATCGATAAATTTCAATAATCCATAACTCTTGAATGAACAATCCTAAAGCAAAAAAAATTTATGCTATGATTCTTCGTTATAAGAACAACAAATAAGTAAAGTTTAAACAAAATCGGTGACAAAAATTTTTTCACCTGGTACACTTGGCAAATTTTGCCCCTTATACGAGTTGCATAACAACCAATTGGTTGCTATGATAAAAATAATTGTCACTGTTAACGTTTTTAATTTTAAAATTAAAATGTTAAAAAATATGCGTTTTGGTCCAAAAAATCATACAGAAATTGAATCAGCAGTTAAAAATATTCGTGAAATAGTCTTGCCGAATACCACTCGTGATAAAATTTTCCCTGAAAAAATTTTTGATTTTTATTTACTCAAGATTTTTCCTTGGAAATTTCGCTCGTGGCATTAACTTCAAACCACTCGCCTAGCGGCTCGTGGTCTTAAAAATTAATGCCACTTGCGAAATTTCCAAGAAAAAAACATTCGTATAAAAATCAAAAATTTTATCGGTAAAATTTTACCACTAGTGGTATTATATACGATAATTTACTTGTCAATTATAAATAAAAAGATAATTATGCCAAAAATAATAGCAACGAATTCGAATGTAAAAGCCCTTTTGAGTGCAAAACTTCATTTTGATGAAATTATGCCAAATGCCACAATGGAAGAAAAAGTACATCGCCTTATGGACATTTTTGGAGTAAAAAAGTAACGAATTTGGTTTTATAAATATTACATCACATATTATTTTTACATTATTCACCATTGGACAACATTTACGTTCACAAAAAAATTTAATTTCTTTTATATAAATTCTTTTCAAAGCGAAGATTATTATCCGCTAGGAATACTTTCTCTTCTGGGCCGTAAAGCAACCTATATTTAACTACTTTTTTATAAGATTTTACTCATCCAAGCACCACCAAAGCCAAATTAATTGCATTTTTAACTACGAATTTCGACAACTGCACAATGTAACCTACAATAATTTATACATAACCACAATTAGATTTATAACTAGCTTAGTTTGTTTTAATCAATGCGACCAACTTGACAACTGTATTTACCAACCAAAACCCTAAATTTGCAACGTTGCCGTAGTCCAGATAAAAAAAAGAACTCCAAGGGTACAGTCTTGCGAAAAAATTATGAATCACTCTTAGCTACAAGCTCGTAAACTTTTACGGTGCGTATAATCTAAAAAATTTGGACAATATTGTACCACAACTACCTTAACCCTGCCTAAACGACGATATTTTTCCCATTCTACATAAATTTAACTTAAGTTTACGTGTCCGAGCGTTTTTCATAAAAATATTTTCTCATCGAATAACGAATTTTATTCCATAAGTGAGAACCACACTGTATACCTACTTAGCAAGAATAACAAACACAATGTCTAAATTTAAATAATCACGGAAGCAGTAAGTATTGTATGAGCGATTGTTTAAGAATTGCCATTGTATCGTTGCACAAGTTAAAAAAAATTAAAAAGTCATTTCAATGCAATGTTGTCATTTTTGTTTATTTGCAGTGACTACTCCACCAATTCACTGTAGAAGAAAAGAAGAATGTCATCGGGCATTGGGATCAAGAAGTTTGTGTTCAAAAAACAATATTTGTGCTTGTAGAGCTTTTCATCATTTACACAACGGCCAGTGTGTAAAAAATAGAGGTTGGTACTAGTTATTTACGTGTCAAGCTTTGAAAATTAATCTTTATGGGCGACGCAGGAGCGAACCCCATGCATAATCCAGTGAGCCTAGTAAAGATTAATTGCAAAGTGCGACACGTACAAACTTTTTTCTCACCTTCATATGTCGATTTTCAAAGTAAAAATTTAATTTTCCACATTTTTAGTCAATTAAATTTTATAGGTTAATTTTGTTGTTTTTGTAACCAAGTAAACGATAAATTATGGAATCAGACCTGTAATTTACTTTATCTCCACGCGGTCTATAATTTAAACTTTATTGTTGTCAACATTCGATAAAGAAATACCTTGTTATGGCCTAGGCCGATAAAATTTTTTATGAGGCAAGTAATTAGTTCGATTTTTTCTCGCTAGGGGTATTGTTTTGACAAATTAATCCTTTTCTAAGAAATTAACGTACTTCACTGGTTTAATTTATTTATAATAAGCACTAATTTGTTTGTTTTACTGTTAATGTTTAATATTTTTCATTAAATTATTTAAAATTAATTATGAATAATAAAACAAAAATTGAGGTTAGGCAACTAAGAAAACGCACGATTCTTTTTATACAATTTAAATTATCTTTATTTAATTTGCTTTAAGTTTTCAGTGAAATTAAATGTTAAACACACCTTAAACATTCCAAACTACCTATTTATTAAACAATTAATTGAATTCAATGTAATAGCAAAATCCATTTCTACTTAAATCATGTTGCTAGGTATTGTCAAACTATTACTGCATCTAAAAGCAATAATAATTATTGTACATTTAATGTTATCTTTAGCTAATAAATAAATGAGATTCTAAAAAAGTGAGGTAAGGCCGCTTTGATGTTGAATTAAATTGACCTATAATATAGGTCATTTTATTTCAACATCAAAGCGGCCTAACCTCACTTTATATTATAAAGTGCTTTGAAGATAAAATGTTGTATGCCATTCGGCCAAGAAGTGCCTTTTTGTGCTTCGCTCAATTGTAGGCCTTCAAACCTTGAGCTTAGCACAAAAAGCCTTACTTCTTAAGCTAATGACATAAATAACTATTTCTACAAGCCTGTTAAATTTGACAGGTCTTTTTTACAATCCCGTAAAAAATTACAGGTCTGTTCCCATATTTTATGGTTAACTTGCTTACAAAAATAACCTATAAATGTCACCCCCACCCAACAAATTAGGTATTAGATCTTCTTGAATCTAACTAACGTGGCACCAAATACTATAAAAATAATTAAAATTATAGTAAATTTAACAGGAAACAACGTACACTAGGGTGGAGTGAATTTTTTTAAATTTATTAATTGATTTTTCCTATATTATTAATTGTTGACTAAAGGCGTAACATGAATAAATATCGAAAAAATATTCCAATTTTTTAATATCTTAAGGTGGCGCATCAGTCTCGAAGTTTTGAAAATTCTAAAAAAATATTACTTCAATCAAAGTAATAAAAATAGCATTATTTATAAATAAAAAGTTTATTTTAGTAAAATTAACGTGAAACGTAAACATATTTAATAGTAAATCATAAGCTTTAAGTAACTTCAGGAGTGTTTATTGGTAGAAATGAGATCTTCTTTTTCGCGAAAATACTGACATTTGGTATCAAAATTTGGTAATTATTTTCTGACTTTAATTATTGTTCTGATGAAACCATCTCTTGCTTTCGATCCACAAACCGAGACTGAAGATTCAGTATACTGGTTATAACCAGTTTTACACAGCGTTCCACTGCTTGGGTGTGACACGAAAATTTTTGAAAGTATAGGAAATGGTCACCCGAAGAAATCATATCGGTAATTTCTGTCATCGTATTTCATAGTCATAGGTGGTTCAGTCACCTTTTCTGTCGCCCAGTGAATTAACTCGTACAAATGTAATGCTTCAGTATTTAGTTGTGGAAGCTTTAATTCCCGTAATATCGAACATTTTGATTCTTTTCTCGCCTTTAATATTTTAGGCAATGCTAGTTCTCTGATCGATAGATATATTGTAGGTAACATAGCAAGTAATAGGTTTTCGGGATAAATATTAGCTATAGCTAACAAAGATCCAGGAAAGATAGCTGAATATTCTTTATAACTATAGTTATAAGGCCTTCAAGTTTTTCTGGAGGTGCAATGCTCTTTTAGTCATATTAAATATGTGAATAGGACCATGTTTGCACGTAGGCTTGGTGTTGATGTAAAACCACGTTGGGGCATACACTTTCATGATAAAAGTAGCCAATTCTTTTAGGTTTTCCGATGGATTTGCTGTCCACACATATAAACGAATAATCCTATTAGCACACGGCAGCCTGGATCTTTGTTAGCTATAGCTAATATTTATCCCGAAAACCTATTACTTGCTATGTTACCTACAATATATCTATCGATCAGAGAACTAGCATTGCCTAAAATATTAAAGGCGAGAAAAGAATCAAAATGTTCGATATTACGGGAATTAAAGCTTCCACAACTAAATACTGAAGCATTACATTTGTACGAGTTAATTCACTGGGCGACAGAAAATGTGACTGAACCACCTATGACTATGAAATACGATGACAGAAATTACCGATATGATTTCTTCGGGTGACCATTTCCTATACTTCCAAAAATTTTCGTGTCACACCCAAGCAGTGGAACGCTGTGTGAAACTGGTTATAACCAGTATACTGAATCTTCAGTCTCGGTTTGTGGATCGAAAGCAAGAGATGGTTTCATCAGAACAATAATTAAAGTAAGAAAATAATTACCAAATTTTGATACCAAATGTCAGTATTTTCGCGAAAAAGAAGATCTCATTTCTACCAATAAACACTCCTGAAGTTACTTAAAGCTTATGATTTACTATTAAATATGTTTACGTTTCACGTTAATTTTACTAAAATAAACTTTTTATTTATAAATAATGCTATTTTTATTACTTTAATGGAAGTAATATTTTTTTAGAATTTTCAAAACTTCGAGACTGATGCGCCACCTCAAGATATTAAAAAATTGAAATATTTTTTCGATATTTATTCATTTTACGCCTTTAGTCAACAATTAATAATATAGGAAAAATCAATTAATAAATTTAAAAAAATTCACTCCACCCTAACGTACACGTCATCAATCAGCTGATCGGGCACGGTTGTCAATGTGATGCTAAAATCCAGGTGTATGTATCTTGTTAAAATTATTGCATCAAGTGAAAGTGGTAGTGCAACTACAGGGCAATAGATGGCGTTAACATGAATAATACCATAGGGTCCCTAGATTTGGGACCTTAGAATACCAAAATGTCAAAAGTCACAGTTTTTATAACCTAGGAATATGATGCACCGCCAAAAGTATGTTTTTAGCCATTTTTAAAGACATTTTCAGCTATAAAACCCAGAAATTTTGCCATCTAAAGTCAGTCTCTGGTATATATATATTATTATTTT
The DNA here is from genome assembly GCA_921294245.1 of Brassicogethes aeneus. Taxonomy (NCBI): domain Eukaryota; kingdom Metazoa; phylum Arthropoda; class Insecta; order Coleoptera; family Nitidulidae; genus Brassicogethes; species Brassicogethes aeneus. The sequence continues at coordinate 47,783,668 of OV121137.1, forward strand.
ATGTATCTAACATATATTTTGTTAAATATTCTAATATATAATTAATAATAATCCTATTTACCTCTCTAACAGCTGTTAAAGGTAACAATTGTTTAAAGGTCCATTATTATCCCGTTCTGCTTTAAATAGAGTATTAAGGATGATACCAACTCTTGACTCCGACTATTTAAATTCTTCGGCATATAACAAACACAAAAACGGCAATGAAAACTTTAACGATATTAAATAACACAAACAACAAACAAAATAAACGAAATTATACACAAATTAAAAGAAATATTCAAAAACACAACTGACAGCTTCGAAATTCTAAAACGTCAATTTCTTTTTCTATGCGTCATTTTATTAAGCAATATTTTAATCTAAACATGACAACATTGCAATTGCTGCCAACTTAATTTGATTAAAATGCATTAAAATATTCAATTACAGACTTCGTTTTATACATTTAGTATTGGTACCAGTGCGCAAAATTATGACGTCATCGATGACGTGTACTTTGTTTCCTTTTAAATTTACTATACTAAATATTTTTTTTAGATTTGCACGAAACCTGCGAGCACGACCATCAATGTTACTGTGGAGTGGACTGTGGCGATAAAATCGCGTGTATAGCGCGCAACTGTACTTGTAAAACTGGACATAGACCATATCGAAGTCGTCGATGTATATGTAAGTAATAGTCCATGTACAGGGTGGTCCACGTAAGGTGACCCATATACTTATCTTAGAAACTACTGGAGTCACAAAAAATTTGTAAGAAACAAATATTCACGAAGTAAAAAATATTTTTAAAATATTATATTTTCATTTATACAGGGTGTTCGGTTTTCCTTGGGACGATACCAACTTTCTTATTTTCAATGGAACACCCTGTATTTTTTTACATTTTTGGATTCTACCCAGTCTTTTAGGTATACTTTGTAAATATATTAATTAAGAAAATGTTAATAATTTTTGAGTAAAATTAAGATTTATTAAAATTTCTCTAAATGTAGACACTCGCTAAAAGTTAAAAATAATCAACTAAAAGTTATTATTTTTTATATTATGTAGTATCCATCTCTTTAATAATAAGTAAGCTATAAGTTAATTATTATATTTTTTTGAAAATATCATACAGGGTGTTTTCTATGTCCCGTTGAAAATAGCGATTTTAAAAGTTTAAAATCTTGTTTTTCTTCAATGGAACACCCTATATATTTTTGCATAATTGGATAGAATAAGTAATTACCTTTCATTTTATATATATATGTCCTATACCTAAACCTAACAGAACAAAAAATATTCGCATTTTTCACAATTAGTAGCTTTTTTCCAATTACCTTAGTTAAATTTTCATTATTCAAATAAATAAATTTCAATAACAACAAATAAAAATGCTTTTATATATAAATATATATTAATATAATAATTACTATACGCGCAAAGCTACTAATTTTGTAAAATGCGAATATTTTTTTTAGGTGATCCACGTAAGGTGACCCATATACTTATCTCAGAAACTACTGGAGTCACAAAAAATTTGTAAGAAACAAATATTCACGAAGTAAAAAATATTTTTAAAATATTATATTTTCATTTATACAGGGTGTTCGGTTTTCCTTGGGACGATACCAACTTTCTTATTTTCAATGGAACACCCTATATTTTTTGGCATTTTTGGATTCTACACACTCTTTTAGGTATACTTTGTAAATATATTAATTAAGAAAATGTTAATACTTTTTGAGTAAAATGAGGATTTATTAAAATTTCTCTAAATGTAGACATTCGCTAAAAGTTAAAAATAACCAACTAAAAGTTATTATTTTTTATATTATGTAGCATTCATCTCTTTAATAATAAGTAAGCTATAAGTTATTTAATTTATTTTTTGGAAAATATTATACAGGGTGTTTTCTTTGAATAATGAAAATTTAACTAAGGTAATTGGAAAAAAGCTACTAATTGTGAAAAATGCGAATATTTTTTTTTCTGTTAGGTTTAGGTATAGGACATATATATATATATAATGAAAGGTAATTACTTATTCTATCCAATTATGCAAAAATATATAGGGTGTTCCATTGAAGAAAAACAAGATTTTAAACTTTTAAAATCGCTATTTTCAACGGGACATAGAAAACACCCTGTATGATATTTTCCAAAAAATATAATAATTAACTTATAGCTTACTTATTATTAAAGAGATGGATACTACATAATATAAAAAATAATAACTTTTAGTTGGTTATTTTTAACTTTTCGCGAGTGTCTACATTTAGAGAAATTTTAATAAATCTTAATTTTACTCAAAAAGTATTAACATTTTCTTATTTAATATATTTACAAAATATACCTAAAAGAGTGAAAAGAATCCAAAAATGCAAAAAAATACAGGGTGTTCCATTGAAAATAAGAAAGTTGGTATCGTCCCAAGGAAAACCGAACACCCTGTATAAATGAAAATATAATATTTTAAAAATATTTTTTACTTCGTAAATATTTGTTCCTTACAAATTTTTTGTGACTCCAGTAGTTTCTGAGATAAGTATATGGGTCACCTTACGTGGACCACCCTGTACATTTGTGTACAGCTTCGAAGAAAATTTTTAAGCGTTTTAAAAACGCAAGACTCAAAACGCTTAGATGACCTTGAAGAGAGCGCGTTACGCCACCATGTTATAGCAGATGTATCAAGAATTACGAATGAAACCAATATATGTTTCTATAGCACAGTCTTGTGTAAGACAGTGGGTTATTTTTAATATTCTGTGTAAAAATTGTTTTTTGAGATTTCCATAAAAATTGTAAGTACTGTAATAATCAATATTAATTTTTATTTCCCACAGATTTCCCATGGATTATTAAAAAATCCTTTTCAAACTTGAGAAACAAAATAGGATAATGTTGATACTTACCTGGGTTAAAAATTGATTATTTAGTTTATTTTTTTATGAAAATCCCATGAGCGATCTCGTGAGATACAAAATAAAAAATGGCGTATAAAAACAAATATAACTTTAAAAAATTATTTTCTTGGAATGTGCTGTAAAAATATATTATAATGTAAAAATAATTTGTGAATCTCCATTTGTTAGGTTTGGAGTTTTTATTTTTGGCAAAAATTTTTGCACATACTTAAGAAATTTTTAAATCCTGACACGTCTATTATACCTACCAATTCACCATAAGTTTTTAAACAATATGTTTTAGTATACAATATACAGGGTGAGTCATTTAACTTGAAACTTTGAAATTTCTCAGTTAGTATGCATTTTACGAAAAAATGTTTAAAATAAAAAATAAATGATTCGAGGGGAGAAATCAATCAGAACTAAAATTGTTCCTCACTCTTCTCCTTATAGAGGGAACAGGGGGTATTGCAGATTTAGATTATTCGACTTAAAAGGTAGATTAGATGTAGGTAGATTTTGTCTAAAACATTTTTTCATATTTGTAATAGATGGCGCTGTAATGAAAAAAAATCAATTTTGTTCGATTTTTCTTCTTAAACGATTTTGCAATAATTTTTCCATAAATATATCACTTTTTTGTAATAATTATCTTATTAAATTAAATCTGATTTTTTAATATTTAAGTTTCCTTTGGTTTAAGTTTTTTACATTATTTAATTCGGTGATAATTATCAATTGCGCAAAATGGGCACTTTTTACCTGCCAGCATTAAATCCTTTAATTTAAAGGATTATTGTATTATTTTTAATAAAAATACCTCATTTAAGGTTAAAAAACATTATTTTGTCAATTAATTAATTTAATCCTAATTGAGGTAAAAAAAATGGTATTTAGCAATAAATAATTATTATTATTAAAAAAAGAAACTATTTATACATAGTTTAGCATTATTTAATCAATTTTGTTCGAAGATTAATTTGCAAACAAAAAGACGTCATTTCGTTAAGCAGTTATTCATAACGGATTTTTTAACAGTGGAAGAAAATATAGAAATGATTTTTATTTATGGAGAAGCAGGCAGGAATCTTGATGATGCTGTTAATATCTACGCACAGCGTTTTCCAAGCAGTTTACTACAAACGGGAGTGTTCAACCGAAAAAAAGAGTTCGTCCACAGGTGGAAATAATGAAATTAATGTATTAGCAGCAACGGCCGCTAATCCTCATGCAAACACACGAGAATTATCTAGAGATTTGGGAATATCCCAGAGCAGTGTTAGCAGAATATTAAAACGAAATAAATAAATAAATTTAAAAAATAAAACCAAGTATTTTACTCAAAAATTATTGTAGAATCGTATACAGAAGAAAAATCGAACAAAATTGATTTTTTTTTCATTACAGCGCCATCTATTACAAATATGAAAAAATGTTTTAGACAAAATCTACCTAGTTTTAGTCGAATGATCCGAATCTGCAATAAAAAATATGGTGTTCCATTGGAAATTTTAAAGTTACCCCCTGTTCCCCCTATAATGAGGGGAGTATGAGGACCAATTTTAGTACTGATTGATTTCCCCCTCGAATCATTTAATTTTTATTTTAAACATTGTTTAGTAAAATGCATAATAACTGAGATATTTCAAAGTTTCAAGTTATATAACTTACCCTGTATAATATAATAGTAATATTATTTAGTATATAACGTATAATAAGTTATATAGTTTTAAACTGACTTTGATACGTATCCCATTGTACTTCATGGCCGTATATTATAAGCCATGTAATTTTTTACAAAATAACCAAATAAATTGTTTTTTTCAGTGACTGAACCCCTTCTTGTACATCTGAATAGTCCTTCTACAACGCCAAAAATCAAGGACATTCCTCTTCTGACTGTAACGCTTTTTCTTATAAGACTATATTATAATTTTACAATTTTATGAGTACCTACATAACTTTATACCAAATAAATTAAATTTTAATATAATCACTATGTTTTATTTGATTTTCTTAATTACCTACCTACCTACTTTAACCCGTAACCGGTACTGTGGTGTCTGGGAGACACTCATCAACGAACAAAGCGCTGTCACACCCTCACCTTTTGTTTTAAAAATCTGTCGCTTCCAATACTTTTAAGTTGAGCAGTTATAAACAGAGATAAAGAAGGTTATCAATATGCTCTCAGACTTTGAATAAGTTGGATTGTCAAACGGACAAATTATTACGAGTCAAAGTGTTGAGGTGTCTAGTAGACCACTGAGTACCGATTACGTAATTTTTATAAAACAATTAATTCCTTATAAGGATTCGCAACAAGGGCTTTCTAAAAGTGTCCAAAGTGATAACAAAGGCTTCAAGGAAACTTTAATGTAGTGGTTGTATGAAATCGACACCGATATAAGTGATATAGATGACTGTATACTATAGTATACTACATAACCATTATAGTGATTATGTCGTTGAAGATAATCACAGCAGCGATTCAGGACTTGTCTGTGAAGAGTCTATAGAAAATAGTTTTATAGGGTCAGATAGAGAAGAATTTGAAATTTTTTAAGAATTAAAAAAAAAACAAAAAAGTTACTATGGAAAAAATAATTGTAAAAATCAGCTATAGTTTGAAGCAGTTATTTTTGCTGTTAAAAAAAGATATATTTGAATTTTTTTTTGTTTATGTTATTTTTTAAGGTATATTCTTCGAAATAAAGATCGTTTTATTTTGTTTGGTTTAATATTTTTTATAGTTTAATCACAAAGTTTGCACTACTGCACTTTTTGTACATGTTTTGATTAAAACCTATTTGTTTAAATTTTTCTTTTATTTAGGTATTATTTTTGGTGATATTCTAACTTTATATATAGTTCCTAGTATCCCCAAAGCATCAGATAAAAAAAATAATATAAATTATAATTTTAAAAGGCAGGTGTCTCTCAGACCCCTCAGTACCGTTTATGACCTGAAACTTTCAGGTCATATTTTGATTATATTTTGATTATATTTGATACCTACATGATTTAACCCGTAACCGGTACGGTACGACTTTCGGTAACCGGTACGGTACGACTTTCAGGCTGAAAGTCGTACCGTACCGGTTACGGGTTAAATCATGTAGGTATCAAATCACCAATTTCACGAAAAATACGCAGATAATAAAACTTGCATATGCAATATAATATAATATATATTATATAAAATAAATAAAAACGATACTTACCATGTAAAAAAACATCTGGGAAATCATTATATCACCATTTTAAACAGTTATAACCTCTAAAAACACGAATTTTGACAAATATTTGCTAACAATTTTTAAAAACGCCGCGGGGCCATTTAAAAACAACACCAAATCGCGCTCAAGTAGTCATGCAGCCTACTAAAAACTAATAAAAATCATCGATTTTTATTGATTTAAAATTATAAAATAATGTTCTACGGTTAATATTATCAATGAAAAACAACGATAATACTTTCGATTATCTTTGGCGCCATTTTTTAAACACTTCTCGAGACGCAATGTCATTTCTGGTGACGTAAGCAACCAATCCAACCTCAAAATTTTTGACAGTGTTATCTCGCTGAAAAGTAGTAAAATATGGCTTTAATAAGCGTGCGAAATTTATTTAAGTGCGGACAGTTGTTGAACGAGTCCCTTCTCTTTAACAGCAGGTAATTATTTTGCTTTTTATGCCTATACAAAATTGTTTTAATTTAAGGTCCATAACCTTAACAAATGCGAGAAGAAATACCGCTGAAGAAAAGAAATCGGATTCCGATTCACAAAGTGCTTCTGAAGATAAAGGAAACGAAGCAATCGAAAAACTATCCAAAGAAATTACAGAACTTACAGAAAAAAATACTGAAATTATGGTATGGTATTACAAAATCCCTTATGTTGTTTCTTGGAACATTTTTTCAGGATAAATACAAACGCGCTCTAGCCGACGGGGAAAATTTACGAAACAGATTAACCAAACAAATATCCGAAGCCAAAATCTATGGAATCCAAAGTTTCTGCAAAGATTTACTAGACGTAGCCGATGTCTTGAACAAAGCCACCGAAACCGTGCCCAAAGAGGAAATCAGCGACAATAACCCCCATTTGAAGGGGTTATATGAAGGTTTGGTCATGACGGAAGCACAATTGAAATCGGTGTTCAAAAGGCATGGGCTTGAGCCTGTGAACCCCATGAATGAGAAATTTAACCCCAATTTCCACGAGGCCCTATTTCAACAGGTAAATATTCCATGACGTCTAAATGAGAAGTGTTAATAAAATTTATTATTTAGGATGTGGAAGGCAAAGAGACAGGGACTGTTGTTATAGTTTCGAAGATTGGATATAAACTACATGAGAGAGTGGTTCGTCCAGCACTTGTCGGTGTAGCAAAATAAATTATTATTTGTAAAAATTGGTTTTTCTCTAATGTGAACTTTATTATCTCACAGAGAACGATGATGTACAAAATAGTCTTAAATCGTTATTATTTTTAAATAAAATATCAAAAAAACGTACATGGAATTTTTTAAATAAAACCCCAATTTTTTTTAGTATGTTTATTGAAATTAAGTCTATTACTATAACTCTATATAATACTTAAAAATTAAAACCCACTAAAAGCATTGTTTTACTTAGGTATTCACTTTCACAAAAATACAACCTATTTTTTTTTGAATGGCCAAATGTGAATTCCTTATGGGTCATTCCGCGGTAATAAATGACGTTCGGGATAAAATTACATATTACAGTGGAATGGCCCGTATATTGCTATATAGGTAATTTGTTGTATGCTGACGCATTTACATTTTAAGATATGTTTTCACACTATATCAATAATTGCACCTTCATGGTTGAATGTAATGGAAAAATTATAGATTTTAAACCAGGAAATTATTTTTTCCTAGACGATTTAAAATAATATATTTTTATTGAAGGTGCAAAAATAACAAAAGGCTGTAAGTATAGAAAACATGCAACAATAGTGTTTTATTAATTACACTGGCAAATAATTTTGCTGCAGGGAAAATTAGAGACGATAATTGCAGCCCATTGTTGCTACATTCTCAACTTTGGTTAAGAAAAGCTGCGTAAGTCTATTAAAATGGCATTTAAAAATTGGAAGAAAAAAATCAGCAGTTCTCAAAAAATTTGAAAAAAACTGACCTGTCAAAACCAAAAATCCACGTTTTTATCTAAATTGTGATTTTTTTGTTGCCTACTAGATTTTGGGATGCCACCATCTTTTGTCTTTTCCATGGCCGCCATATTGAAATTGGATAAAAATGTAAACTTGCTTTTTTTCAAATATTGTGAGAACCGCTGGCTTTTTTTCTATTTATAAATTTTATTTTTTATAAAAAAATAATTAACACTATATTTTGTTTTTATTATAAATATTAAAATGATAATGTGGCACAATGGACTGCAATTAATACCTTTGTTATGTTATGTGTCAATGAGTTTTTATTGATTTTTTATTACCAATAATTGTAAAAATCTGTACATACCTAATAATACTTTAGTACCTAAGGATTTTTACATTTAAAAAAATTGATAACTCACGAATAAAATATTTTACAACTGTCAAAATAAGTTCATCTGATTATTGAGCTATCAATTTTTTGTTGTAAATTTTTAGATACTAAAAATAACAAAAAAATTGCGGAATTTCTAAAAATGATTTTAAGTGTTTTTTTTACTTATTATGTACAGATTTTTATAATAATTATTATAAATCAATAAATTGACAGATTTTGCCGAACAAAACGTTAATATGCACTTAAAAAAAATATTGTTTGGCAATAATTGTACAATATAAAGGCACACCTATTACATATATTCAATTTAAAATATTCTCTGTACATTTTGCTGATTTATGCTACATACTCACATAACTCACATTAAAAGCTTTTATATGCATATACATACAAATAATTTTCAAGAATTTTATAAGGCAAAAATACAAACGATGATTATTTTATTATATATAGTGGGTAGGTTATTATGTAAAGCAACTAAATTTAAAAATTATAAACGAGAGTACCTTACTAATTTGGTAACATAAGCAATATTTTGATTTAATTTGATTAATTCGCGAATTAATAATACTCCTAACTCTAATTTAATTATTCTGTATACTGGAGATCATTTTTATGGTTGGATATTTTGTTCCATTGACATCGGAGCCTAAAATGTACGCCGACAATTTTCAAATTTTTTAGATTAAAAAGTGAGTATTGTTTAACTTTATAAATGTGCACAATACATTTAAGTTTTTCCCTAAACACCGATTACATTGCACACTTTAATTTACTTACTTACTCAATATTGCATACATTTGGATGGACCACTACGAAAATTGCTAGTTAATTTAAAAAAAATCGAAACGCTAAAAAACGTAAAAGAAAAAATAAATCTCAACAATAACTTCACCATCAAACGAAAAAGAAAACGTGGGGTGCTTTGGGATTTAAAACATTCGTATCCAATCAGAATACAACGCGAAATTTGCATGTTCAGTTTCCATGGAAAACGATAAGCCAATCGGAGCCCGGTATTCTCCACGGCACACTAGGTGCAATCGAGAATGTCCATAGACATAATTTAAACATAGATGGTCGACAAATGTTTTAAATTCAACCACCCCTTGAAACTTTTCAAAAATTAACATGTAAATTGTTAAAAACGAAAATATACAACAACAACACTTAACAAACTAAAGAAGTGTGTACATGATACACGAATTGGCTGACAATAAAAAAGTGAGATTGCCAAATATAGTTTGAGGTTATGTTTTTTTAAAAACATTGATTACTTTTTTACGACGACTCATCTTATGTACTAACTAAATTATTTTGGATTTTGCTTGGAGGAACTTCTTTAAAACACTGCAGAATCGACAACACTGGTAACTCATAAATCTAGACACCCCGTTTTGTAGAGAAATGTCTTCAGTGTTGCCAGATGTAACAAAAATTAAATGTGTCCTTCCTTACGGTTCCAAAATAGATTCCTTCAAGAATGGGAATCGAAAAACCCCCTTTACGATATCACAGATTAAAAAATAGTAATAATAAAACATCCCTAACAGAAAACCAGCCTTGTTAACATCGCCGTAAAAAAGTAACCAAGAATTTTAGGTTTACGTATATATTTTGGCATCCTGAAACTGTATAAAACAACCGCACGCCATTGGAGGTAGTAAACACCGACAAAAACAACATCGAAACCGTAGACAAAGTGAGAATGGATTTTCGTGTACTATGCTCCACACTTCAAAGCCCCACCACGTGACCACGTACGGAACGTAGTCTTTTGAAAATTTGGCATTTAAGGCTTTTCAGGTTATGTATCTGTCAAAGTATAGTCAATGAAAGAAATAATATTTATAGTGTTACCGCTTATGTTTAAGCGTTAAAAGTTAATAAATCTTTATAGTATCACAATAACAATGGTTGGTTTAAGAATTTAGGAATATAAATACTGCATTTAATGAAATTCCAAAGTGTAAGGTGCAATATAAGTGATATTTTTGTGCATTGGGTCTACATTTCTCCATAAAATAGTTTTAACTAAACAGCATTTATTAAAAAAAATTTAACTTCTCAATTATGAAATAAGAATATATGTATCAAAGGTAGGTTAATGTATTAGAACAAAAAATATCATCTAATTTTGTATTTTAAGGTTAGAAAAATCTATTTTGACCAAAATAAATAAGTGGATTATTTGGAAGAGTGTGTTAATATGGTCATAAATAAATATAGGTAAACTAAATAATTGTTGAATATAGTTCAAATTAAATTGAAGCTTTTATACTTCTAACGACAAAACTTGTGCATACCTCTTGGCATACTACTTAGATTATAAGAAAACAAACAATTTTTAGAGAAACTTGCAATGTGAAAATATTTAATACTCCCATGACATGTGATTTATTAAAATTTTTAAAGTTATAATGATTTTTCGATGTAGATCAAGTGCAGTCAAAGCTCTTTAACTATTTGTATTGACAAAACTTTATGTAGGTACACTTTAAGCTGGATAAGAAAAACTACCACATTTTTAAATACCATACTATACAGTCTTTTAAATAATCCAAAATACTTATTTGGTCAAAATAAATTTTTCTAACCTTAAAATTACAAAATTAGATGATATTTTTGTTATAATATATTAACCTACCTTTAATACAGATATTCTTATTCCATAATAGAGAAGCTAGATTTTTTTAAATAAATGCTGTTTAGTTAAAATTATTTTATGGAGAAAACCAGATATTTGGACCAAATGCACAAAAATATTACTTATTTGGCACCATACACTTTAGAATTTCATTGAATGCAGTATTTATATTCCTAAATTCTTAAACCATCCATTGTTATTCTAATGTTATAAAGATTTATACATTTTTAACGCCTAAACATAATATTATTTCTTTCCTTGGCTATACTTTGACAGATACATAACCTTAAATGCCAAATTTTCAAAAGACTGCGTTCCGTACGTGGTCACGTGGTGGGACTTTGAGGTGTGGAGCATAGTACTTTGTCTGTGGTTGACACCGAGAACATCGAAAAAAAAAAGTAGGCACGTCCAACTTATTGCTAAATAAATCAGAGGAGGGGGGAAGTTAAATTATATTAGATTATAATAATAATATAAAGTAATATATAATTCTATTACTGGCAACTAATGGCACTTGACAGTTAAATCAAACAATAATGAAAATGTGATGTATTTTTAATCGCTGGTGCTGAAGTAGTCCGAAGCGTTGCCACGACATATCGGACATGTTCTGTTTGACTGAAAAGAAGATTTTTTTTAATTGGTTAAGTGCTAAAACCACCACCCAAAATTTAGGAAATATTCAAATTTTGATAATATTTATTTGAACACAACTTATTTTTTTTAATTAACAAAACTGAAAATTTATAAATTTTGGAAATATTGAAAATCTTGAATGCTTTAAAATACAAAATTTTAATTCCAAAATTTTGAGATTTATTCATTTTTTAAAAAAATTGAAAAAGCAATTTTTTTATAACCCATCAAATTTTTGAATATTTAAGAAATTTTCAAAATCTTGAAATATTTTTTTAATTCTTGAGAAATCAATATACATAATAAAAAAAATTTAAATTATTTATTTATTTAAAGTTTTTAAGGGTTACCAAAATTTGGGAAATATGTAAAATTTGGATAATTTTTCAGGAATAAAAAAAAATGAAATTGGTTAAATTACCAATAAAGATTTTGATGATTTTAAAAATTCATAAATTTTGAATATACATTTGTTTGCGACTCACCCCTGTAAAATCTTTATTTATTGTGCGATTTTCACCGGATTTGTTTTTTATTTTAAGTGTCCCAAAAAATTTAAAAGTTTGGCTATGTAGGAAGTAAAAAATACTTTTTTTCTACCTATAAAGAAAATTGGAAAATTGATCAGTATACAGGGGAAAACAAAAAGTTTATTTTTTTCAATGGATCACCCTATATATGAATCTATTTTTCGATTCCTTGCAAAATTCTGAGCATAATTTATATAACAAACCATATACCTAAATTCAACTGTTTCTGAAATATTCGCATTCGAAATGTTATCATTAAATGTTTTTTTAAACTGTTAGAAATCAAGAAGCCTACCAAAATTTTTATTGAAAATAAATTACTATAGTGACATTATGTCAATATGTCTAGTTAAATAAGTAAAAATGACGTACTAAGACAGAGAAAGACAAACTATTTAAACTTATTATCTTAAAAATAATTTAAATATTTCAGAAACGGTTGAATTTAGGTATGTTATATGAAATATGTTTAGAATTTTACAAGGAATCAAAAAATAAATACATATATAGGGTGATCCATTGAAAAAAATAAACTTTTTGTTTTTCCCTGTATACTATCAATTTCCAATTTTCTTTATACGTAGAAAAAAAATTTTTTTGGTACCTACATAACCACACTTTTAAATTTTTTGGGGCCCTTAAAATAAAAAAGTTAAAGGGGGGCGACATTATAGGGGATCACCCTGTACATGTATTAGAAATACAAAATTTACGAAATTTTGATAATTATTTTTTTTTAATTTAAAGAAAATTACAAAATTTTAATAATTTTTAAACAAAAAGCATTTTTTTAAATTACTCATCAAAATTTTTATTTTAGAAATTTACAAATTTTGAATACATATAGGTATTATAAATAAAAATCTCCTTTATTTAATTTTCGGACATTTCAAGCATACGGACGGGACAAATCACAAAACTGTTTTAAAAAAGAAATATTTTATTTTTGCATCAAAATTGTCAAATATATTCTTCTGTTATTAGGCTATAGTTATAGGCAAATATATTATCTTTGGGCTATACATTACTAAATAAAAAAAGAAAGAGATAATTTTAATAATTAACAGGTTGGACGGGTAAAGATAAATCTTTTTTTGTCCCATCCACACCTTTTAATTAATAAAATTATCTCTACTTTTATAAAATATTTATTGCGTTTTTTTTTAAATAATGTATGACCTAATAAAAGAATATTTTTGACAATTGCTTTTATAAAAACAGTTTTGCAATTCGTGCGTTTTGCACGCTTGAAATGGCCGTTTTGTCAAAAAAAATTAGATTAAAGTTTCGTAAATTTTGAATATAGGTATTAGAAATAAAAAATTTCATAATTATATTCCCTTTTTAATTAAAAAAAAACTGTTTTAAATTACCCATTAAAATATTGATGATTTTAGAAATTTATAAATTTTGAATATAAATACAAAATTTTGATATTAATTGAGGGGCCTAGAAGTAAAAGGGTTTAAGTGAATTTTTGTTAGTTCTGAGATAAATGGCTTTAAAGTTAACTTGAATTTTAAAATTCTAGAAAAGAGTTAAAAAAACTGTGAATATTTTAGTTTTGTTTAAAGACTAAAAAGGATTATAAAGAAAAAGGAATTTTTCAATTTCGCTTTTTTGTTAATTTTTTTTATAAAAATGTACTTGAATCGTCATGCATGTAAGACAAAATTTAGTGGTAAAATGATTTAAGTGCAATTACTGTAATAGAAAAAAAACTTTATTTTTTAAAATTTGGGTAATTACCCAATTTAGATCAACCCCAACCAAGACCAGCTAATTCAGATGAAGAAAACGTTGTATTAGATTCTGATTATGAATAATACTTTTTGTTGTAAAACTTAAGTTTTAGGGGAATGTAAAATGTACTTATATAATTTTACCACTAAGTTAGAATATTCTTTAGGTGTGATATTCTGCACTTAGACCATTTATTTAAAAAAGTGCACTTGAACCGTTTTACTTCCAAGCCCCTCAATTATCATCAAAAAAAATAATTTATAAAAAAATATCAAAATATCCTAAATTTTCAGTTTTTTAATTTTTGATATTTTTGTCAAAGTTTTAGGTAACCTACCAAAATTTAGGAAATATTAAAATTTTGATAATTTTTCAAGAATTTAAAAAAAAACTAAATCTCTTATTAAAATTTTGGAAATACATAATAAATTTTAATACCTATTTTAAAAAAAAATTAATTTTAATTAAAAAAAATCATCAAAATATCCGAAATGTTTAAATCTCCAGAGACGAAAAACCGAAGAAAAAGAAAGAAAAAAGTGTCACTCACCCTGAGCCACTTGTCGATGCACTTGGCGTGGAACTCGTGCGCGCACGGCAGCACGCGCAGCATCTGCCTCGCCTCGAAGTCGCACATGCACACGACGCACGACGTCTGATCGCCGTGGTGCGTCTCCGCGTTGAAGCGGTACGAGAGCAGCAGCTCGATCTCGTTCTTGCCGAGGCCGCGCGGCTTCGCCTCGCCCAGCTGCTCGGCCAGGTTCAGCAGCGCCTCGTAGTTCTCCGTCGTCTCCGTGCTGTCCGAGCTGCTCAGCTCGGTCTGGCTGAACGGCGACATCGGCGGGTTCGAGAACATCGCGCTGCAAACGTTCCAAGTTATTTACATTGAAGAAAAGGAGAAGGGGGAGGATCAAGGATGCACGAAAACACTTAGAAAAGCAACACACGAAAAACAGCAACAAACATACATGACCAGCTTGATTGACTATATTTGCATTATATTCAGTTACTTTAGGTACGATATATTTTAGATTTGCCTTAAATCTACAAATTTAAATAAGTAGTAGCACAATCTTCCAACAAATGCGTGCACTGCAGTTAATCACGTGAGTCTACAGTCTATGCGCGGTTGATTAAAAATCGTTTGTGCGCAGTGTACACCAAAGAAGACGTCCCCTCCTTTATCGACGCTAACAAGCGACGTTTTTCTCTCTATTATCAAATGCGGAGTTGAAGCTCCTGAATATAATCTTCTTAATTTATATGTTCAAAATATTGGAACATTGATAACTCACAATTTTATTTTTGTCACTTAGACCCAATTCTGTAGAGCTTGTCCAATAATCCCCAATAAAGTATTTGAGGACGGCCAGAGGATGTCTTACTTTACTTACGTTCTGGGGACCGACGATTTGGTAACATCGGATGTCCCTGGTACGTCCTGGGGAAGGTTCAGGACCTGATTCGGACGTACTCGGAACTTACTAATGTCTGATACAAGATATACTCAGGACGTTTCCAGTACTTCTTTGTGCTATCTGGCAATAAAGAAGTGGGAAAATCACGAATATACGAAAACACTTAGAAGCAACAACCACACGAAAAACTGCAACAAACATACAAAAATATTTGTTTGAAGGTTGTAGACAACGATGTTTGTTGAATGAAAGAGAGGTTTTGGACTTTTTCTGCCTGGTGAGTATCTTAAGATAAATACACTAAGGCGCAAAAAGATGTGACCTTTATAGGTATGCAAAGTGTCGCAGAGAACGCCCTCTCATTAATTAATAAAATTTTGTGCAAATACACTCACAGGCAAAATAATCGATCCACACAAATTTTCGATGAATTTCAATCGCAAATAACTTTTTTATTTGATGTCGGATTTAAACGAATATTAAAGAATATTGTAGATAAATTAATGGACAATCGCTCACATTTTAAAAAATTACTAAAAAATAGATGTGGGTCAGAATTTCTTAAACGGGCCACCTGAATTAGGTCAAAATTAGTTTTTGTTTGTAGATACATTTTTTCGATAGTATTTTACATCACTAACACAAATCCTAAAGGATTTTGTAAAAAAAAAATTTTCAATTGACATATTCATGATATTAAAAGTAAAAGTTTTTAATAATTAAAAAATAAAAAAATTCATTATGGCTGAACTAATTATCCGATTCCAACGATATAACTAGCGTTGGAATCTTGTTTTAACATAGATTCTTTGTTATTTTTTTCAATTGTCCTATTTTCATTTAGGTCGATTTTTTTTTGTTTTTTTTATACCAAATTCGGAAATAATTGCCTTCTGCGCCAGCTATCGACTCGAGAAAAAAAACACATATACTCCAATCATTTCTCGAAATTATGCTGCTGAGAAAAAAAATGGCCCGCAGGTTGACAAAAAGTTATTCGTCCTTTTGTGGCCGCGCGCGGTGTCAGCTCACGCTCCGAACCGTGTACGCTGTACGCGCTTGTGACGCGACGTCTTACGGTGGTCTGGAACCTGCGGGCCATTTTTTTTCCCAGCAGCATAATTTCGAAAAATGATTGGAGTATATGTGTTTTTTTTTTCGAGTCGATAGCTGGCGCAGAAGCCAATTATTTCCGAATTTGTTATAAAAAAAACAAAAAAAAATCGACCTAAATGAAAATTGTACAATTGAAAAAAATAACAAAGAATCTATGTCAAAACAAGATTCCAACGCTAGTTAAATCGTTGGAATCGGATAATTAGTTTAGCCATAATGATTTTTTTTTTATTTTTTAATTACTAAAAACTTTTACTTTTAATATCATGAATATGTCAATTGAAAATTTTTTTTTTACAAAATCCTTTAGGATTTGTGTTAGTGATGTAAAATACTATCGAAAAAATGTATCTACAATCAAAAACTAATTTTGACCTAATTCAGGTGGCCCGTTTGAGAAATTCTGACCCATGTACGTTTATAATATACAGGTTTAAACAAAAAAATGTTTTTACCATAAGTTTAAGTCACTCTGTAGAGTGGCAAAACCGTATATTGTTCTAAATTAAGTTTTATTTATCAAGTCACATCTATTCTTAACAGTTTTGTTTTTGGTTCACCTCGATATATTTATATTTGTGGAAAATATGGATTTTTTAAAAAAACATTGCAATTTCCAATATTTTTCTGTATGAAGAACTAAGGTTGCTATGGTCCATCCATAGGCTATGGAGAATGACAGTGACAGTTTTCTTGAATCATCCCATACTTGGACATGTCACACACGGCTTTCAAAAGCTATCAAATTGTTTTTGCAAATTATTGTTTAAATTTTGAGGTGTCTTCTTACTTTAAAAAATGGATATGTGTTTGACTGATGTTGCCAGAGCCATTAATTTAATCCAGGATGGACGGTCAAGTGTTTTAAACGTCACAAGAAGTAAAGTACAAAGGGCAACATCAGTCGGAGACATTTTTTAAAGTAAGAAGACACCTCAAAATTAACACATTAATTTACAAAAAACAATTTGAAAGCTTTTGAAAGCTGTATATGACATGTCCAAGTATGGGATGATTCAACAAAACTGTCACTGTCATCCTCCATAGCCTATGGATGGACCATAGCAACCTTAGTTCTTCATATAGGAAAAATATTGGAAATTGCAATGTTTTTTTAAAGAAATCCATATTTTCAACAAAAATAAATAAATCAAGGTGAACCAAAAACAAAACTGTTAAAAATAGATGTGACTTGATAATTAAAACTTAATTTTGAACAATATACGGTTTTGCCACTCTACAGAGTGTCTTAAACTTATGGTAAAAAACATCTTTTTGTTTAAACCTGTATATTATAACCGTACGTGTATTTTTAGTAATTTTTAAAATGTGAGCGATTCTTCATTAATGTATCTACAACAATATTCTTTAATAATTGTTTAAATCCGAAACCAAATAAAAAAGTTATTTGCGATTGAAATTCATCGAAAATTTGTGTGAGTAGCTCACGTCAAATTATATCCAAGCCTATTGGAGCATCCAGGCGTGACGAATCTGTGAATGGTTTAATTTGAAACAGACAAAAAACAACAGCAGAAATGTCCAAAATAAGGGGGAAATCACGAATATACGAAAACACAAGCAACAACCACACGAAAAACTACAACAAACATCCAAAAATATTTGTTTGAAGGTTGTAGGCAACGATGTTTGTTGAATGAAAGAGAGGTTTTGGTGAGTATCCTTAGATGAATACTTAATAAGTTGAGTAGCTACATGTGTAATTATATCCAAGCGTATTGGAGCATCCAGGTGTGACGAATCTGGGAATGGTTTAATTTGAAACAGACAAAAAACAATGGCAGAAATGTCAAAAAGAAGTGGGAAAATCACGAATATACGAAAACACTTAGAAGCAACAACCACACGAAAAACTGCAACAAACATACAAAAATATTTGTTTGAAGGTTGTAGGCAACGATGTTTGTTGAATGAAAGAAAGGTTTTGGACTTTCACTGCCTGGTGAGTATCTTCAAATGAATACTGAATAAGTTGAGTAGCTACATGTCTAATTATATCCAAGCGTATTGGAGCATCCAGATGTGACGAATCTGTGAAAGGTTTAATTTGAAACAGACAAAAGACCAACTGCGAAATGTCAAAAGAAGGGGGAAAATCACGAATATACAAAAACACTTAAAAGCAACAAGCACACAAAAAACTGCAACAAACATACAAAAATGTTTGTTTGAAGGTTATAGGCAACGATGTTTGTTGAATGAAAGAAACGTTTTGGACTTTCATTGCCTGGTGACTATCTTCAGATGAATACTGAATAAGTTGAGTGGCTACATGTCTAATTACACTCACAGGCAAAATAATCGATCCACACAAATTTTCGATGAATTTCAATCGCAAATAACTTTTTTATTTGTTTTCGGATTGGAGAATGGAGAATCCCTCACATTTTAAAAAATTACTAAAAAATACACGTACAAAAAAATACAAAAATAGACGTACGTTTATAATATACAGGTTTAAACAAAAATATGTTTTTTACCATAAGTTTAAGACACTCTGTAGAGTGGCAAAACCTTATATTGTTCTAAATTAAGTTTTAATTATTAAGTCACATCAATGTTTAACAGTTTTGTTTTTGGTTCATCTTGATATATTTAATTTTCGGAAAATATGGATTTTTAAAAAAAAATATTCCAATTTCCAATATTTTTCCTGTATGAAGAAATAAGGTTGCTATGGTCCATCCATAGCCTATGGAGGATGACAGTGACAGTTTTGTTGAATCATCCCATACTTGGACATGTCATATACATCTTTCAAAAGCTATCAAATTGTTTTTTGCAAATTAATGTGTTAATTTTGAGGTGTCTTCTTACTTTTAAAAATGTCTCCGACTGATGTTGCCCTTTGTACTTTACTTCTTGTGACATTTAAAACACTTGCCACGTAATACTGTGACCGTCCATCCTGGATTAAACTAATGGCTCTGGCAACATCATTCGGAGACATATCCATTTTTTAAAGTAAGAAGACACCTCAAAATTTTAATTTGCAAAAAACAATGTGATAGCTTTTGAAAGCCGTGTATGGGATGATTCAACAAAACTGTCACTGTCATTCTCCATAGCCTATGGATGGACCATAGCAACCTTAGTTCTTCATACAGAAAAATATTTCAAATTGCAATGATTTTTTTTAAAATCCATATTTTTCACAAAAATAAATATATCGAGGTGAACCAAAAACAAAACTATTAAGAACAGATGTGACTTGATAAATAAAACTTAATTTAGAACAATATACGGTTTTGACACTCTACAGAGTGTCTTAAACTTATGGTAAAAAACATCTTTTTGTTTAAACTTGTATATTATAAACGTACGTCTATTTTTTAGTAATTTTTTAAAATGTAAGCGATTTTCCATTAATTTATCTACAATATTCTTTAATATTCGTTTAAATCCGACATCAAATAAAAAAGTTATTTGCGATTGAAATTCATCGAAAATTTGTGAGGATCGATTATTTTGCCTGTGACGAATCTGGGAATGGTTTAATTTAAAACAGACAAAAAACAACGGCAGAAATGCCCTAAAGAAGGGGGGAAAACACGTAAGCAATCGATTTAAGGTTGTACTTACAGGAAGTGCAGCAGGAATCCGGGGTACTGCGGCGCGGCGGCCACTAGCGGCGGCGGCGGCGCGGCGTGGTGCCAGCGGTGCGGCGGCATCCTGGGAGGCGGCAGGCGCGCGCCGCGGTGCGGGCGCGCGCGCGCGTGCACGATCTCGAGCTGGGCGGCGCGCGGCTCGGCGCCCAGGTAGAGCGGCGGCGGCTGCACCGCGATGGGCGGCACGTGAAGCGCCGCGTTGTGGTGGTGGTGGCCGTCGGCCAGCAGGTCCACGTCTATGCTTTCCGGGCGCTAGATAAAAATTTTGTCGCGTTGTAAATTGTGCTTTTAACACCTTTAATGTACTAAAAATGTACCTTTTCATCTTACATCGTTATTTTTTTTTACAGATTCTCTACCGAAATCGATAAGATCCGTATTTTTTTTCTTTTTGCTTAAATTTGCTTTTTTTTCACCCATAGGAAATTTTTGAAATATGGACAGAAACATCGATTTTTTTTACGAGTGACATTTTTTCTTGAAAATGCGATAACTTGGCTTAAATTGTAGGTAAATGTTTACTACATACAAAAAATATATAAAAAAATTAAAGGAATTCACTCAATTTTTTTTTTGTTTTTTGTAAAAAAAGGAAAAAAGTATTCACGGTGGTCAAAACTTAAGTATAGGACGAACAAAAATGCCAACCAAAACTGATAGCATATTTTGATTATAGACCCTTTTGGTAACACTAACATGTATTTATCAAAATCCCAGCTGATCCTATTTTAAAGTTTTACAAACTTTTTTGTTTTTCTATTTCTATATATTATTTTGCAATTATTGTACAATTTTAATAAAATTAAGCAAAATAATAAACTTTGTATCATTTAAATTACTTTACTCCACAGTATTAATTTATTGAGTCACCTATTATTTTTTACCACTCAAAACAAAACATAACAAAAAAAAACGAAGATTTATATTTTAAATATTTTTTATAACAAAAAATACTGGAAGTTTGTCTATGAAATAATTACAACTTGCAAATTTTGTAAAAAAATAATTAAGGTGGTTATGAAAAAAATTGCTATACGTTATAACGCAAGTGACATTTTGCTTTAGTTGTTTATTTAATGTATACTTTATAAAGTTAAAAATAGTATTTTAAAATGAAAATTAAACCGAAATTCAAGTTAAGCCATGAAGAAAATCGAAAGAAGGTATGTGCTGGCTGTGGAGACAAAATTGTTTTTGGTAATCGAAAAATTCAGAGTTTAGGGTTTCTGAGAAAATATAAAAATTACTGCAGACTTTTTCAAACGAACACTTTAACTTAAGTGATTCAAAATTACCTACTTCAATATGGTAAAAACGGTATTTTTGCATAGGCACAATTGCCAAATTTTCCAAATTTAGAAATTGCTAGAGAATTTCGCGGCAGCTAAGAATGTATGTGCTTTATCTGCAAAATGGCAAGATATAAAGAGCAAACAAAATTATTAAGGGAAGAGAACGGACGAACGAACTAAAGTTTTGATATGCTCTTCCTTTCTAGTGGATATCGCTAGATGTAAGAAGCATGTTTGTACAGGGTGATCCCCTATAATGTAGGGTTGCCATATTTTATTTCAAAAAATAACGGACTTACCCCCTTCCCCCGACAAAAAAACTTTTTTTTTTAAATATTTATTACCTAAATAAAGATAGAGAGTCAGCTTAAAAAACATTCATAGATATTCTAAAAATAAACTAATACAAATAAAATAATGAAAACAAAACTTTCCTATTTATTTGGAAGACATAGAGGTACTTGCTTCTGACTTATCTTTTGACCATTCCTATTTTTCTGATGATAACACTTTCTTTAAGATTTTTTTAATATTTTTAACTTTATTGTAATATGACAAACAATCCATTTCTGTAATTACTTTTATTTGAATTTTGAAAAAAATCCTAATAAATATCAGGAGCAATAACATTAACTATAATAGCTTCTGTTTTCATCAGCGCTACAAAATTTTGGGTCATAAAGAGAGTGAATTAATGTTGACGTGCATGTAGATGAATTAAAACTAAAATCATGCTGGGTAGTAAGATAGGCAAAAGCTGCTTTCTTTGAGGCACAAATTAAATCTTGTTCTGTAGGTTGTACGTTTTTAAAATACGAAGTAACAACTTTACTTAAATTTGAGGCATTCGAAATATTTCTATGTTTCTTAGTGTTTCTGTATGTTGTATGCCTCGGCCTCCTTGTGAAATTGAAAATTCTGCATTACACTTTGTACACCTTGCCATATGTTACTTCTAGAAAATGATTTAAACATGGTTTATCTTAAACTACATGCTAAAAGACCTTCACTGCTGACGCTGTATCCAAAGCCAAATAAATTAATAAACACTGGAAAACGCAATACTTTGTATTGTCAAAACACCGTAGGGAATTCCCACGTTTTATGTCAATAATTGACAGTCAATTGGCCACGGAAGCGCAATGACTATAAAATTGTTTGCGTGCTTGTATTTATGTTTGTCCAGCTGGTAAAACAGTTCGCTATAGTTTTATACCGTGGTAAATGGCTTGAAATGATAAATGGCAAATATAAAGTTATTAATATAAGGTTTAATTTTGGATTATAAATTTTAAAAATAACGGACACAAAAAAATAACGGACCGGACAAACGGACGCCCTGAAAAAAACGGACTGTCCGTTAAAAAAACGGACGTATGGCAACCCTACTATAATGTCGCCCCCCTTTAACTTTTTTATTTTAAGTGTCCCAAAAAAATTAAAAGTGTGGTTATGTAGGAACTAAAAAATACTTTTTTTCTACGTATAAAGAAAATTGGAAAATTGATCAGTATACAGGGAAAAACAAAAAGTTAATTTTTTTCAATGGATCACCCTATATATGAATTTATTTTTCGATTCCTTGTAAAATTATAAGCATATTTCATATATCATACCATATACCTAAATTCAACCGTTTCTGAAATATTTAAATTATTTTTAATATAATAAGTTGAAATAGTTTGTCTTTCTATGTCTAAATACGCCATTTTTACTTATTTAACAACACTTATTGACATAATGTCACTATAGTAATTTATTTTTAATAAAAATTTTGGTATACTGAGGCTTCTTGATTTTTAACAGTTTAAAAAATCATGACATGATTGTAATGATTACATTTCGAATGCGAATATTTCAGAAACGGTTGAATTTAGGTATATGGTTTGTATATAAATTATGCTCAGAATTTTACAAGGAATCGAAAAATAAATTCAAATATAGGGTGATCCATTGAAAAAAAATAAACTTTTTGTTTTTCCCTGTATACTGATCAATTTTCCAATTTTCTTTATACGTAGAAAAAAAGTATTTTTTAGTTCCTACATAACCACACTTTAAAATTTTTTGGGACACTTAAAATAAAAAAGTTAAAGGGGGGCGACATTATAGGGGATCACCCTGTACAGAGACTGAAGAATTTAAAAATACTGTTACCATGTTAAAAACAATTCCATGTAGAACCCAAGAAAAAGTTTTACTGAAAATTTAAGGCAAGCAGTAATCGATTTTGCCTCAAAGAATCTTTAGTTATTTATTAGTATGGTATTAGATACCTTAAAACAATAAATAAGATATTGCAAACTGTATTTTACATTATTTTGTATTTATAATGTAATTTATCCATACTTCAGTCATGTATCTGCCAAATTTTTAAAAACATTTGATAATGGTACTAGAGTATTTTTTTATTTTATTAATGGCATAAACAATTTTAAAATACTAAGAAATATGCAAAACTTTAATAAAGGATCAGCTGGGATTTTGATAAATACATTTTTGTGTTACCAAAAGAGTCTATAATCAGATTATGCCATCAGTTTTGGTTGGCATTTTTGTTCTTCCTATACTTTAGATTTGACCACCGTATAATATATTATAGGTGAAAATTTTGACATTGCTACATATTTTTTTCGTTTGAACAATTTTTTCCAAAAGTCTCGAGTTAGCTTCGTCGTTTCAGAATTAATATTTTTTTAACGAAAATTCCATTTTCTAGTAAATTCGTGATTCATCGCAAAAATTTGGTATGTTATCTAGGGTCATGAAACTGGGGTAACTGGTAATAAAGTGTAATTTAGTACTTTGACATATTTGACATATTTTTGTCACTTCTGGTTTCACCATTTTTTAATAAAACCCCCTATGCATTTTTACATATTTCCATTCAAAATATTGAATACATAAATATGTCATTTGTCAATTTTTGACAGATCGAATCATTTTTTAATTAAATTTTATTTCTATACCCAGAGTGCCTTGAATTGGCTTTTCTGCTTCATGTTGGGAAAACTAGTCTGGAAAAAATACAATTTTATTCTTTTTTCGCAATTCTGATTTTTCGTAAGCTATCAAAAATTAAAAAACCATACTTTATACCAAAACTATTTTTTTTTGTCATAAAAGAAATTCATTTTTTTAATTTGATACCAAATATTAATGCATTTTTTAATAATATCGCTTGCAAACTCTTTATTAAATTTGAATGTTTACTAGGCTTTAAATTGTGTACAGAAATAAATTAAGAAGGCTTTGAAACCTTTGTGTTTAAAAGAAGTGTCAGATATGACAGTTCGTTAGTTTGTTTTGCTGGTAAGTGAATATTAACATTATATTTTACTATGAGAACATACGCTAAAACTTTTTATGAAATAAAATAAATATAATAGTTGAGTTGGTTAGTAGTAATTGCTCAACATTTTTTGATTTTAAAACTACTAAATAAAAGCATTCAAATATTTTGAAACGTTTATAAAAAGTTATATCTAACCGCCCCATAGTGTGACCATTGTAGGGAAATCAATTAAAATTTTTTTTCTAAACCTGCGCATTAGTTTCTGATAGAGCCTCAAGTCAAAAAGAGTTTCGCGACTGCCTCACTCATATCTGTTAACTGACCAACATTTTTCGAAATTGTTTGTGTTCTACATTTCTTTGAAATCGCGTTTTTATAAGGGTGATTCTACAAAAGTTGGACAACTTGATGTCATCAGTCAATAGAGTAGGTATTTTAATATTTTTTGTAAATATTTTAGTATATTACAAAAGATCCAGATTTTTTTAACTTGTCCACCCAATTTTAATGTATTTTTTCAAAAGCACGTTTGTAGAAAAACATAATAAATATTCAAAACATCAGTACCTTGGCGTGTCACAACTTCTGAATCAAATATTTGAGTGATTTTATTTTAAATTTATCTTAAATTTTTCAATTTCACTACAAACTATAAAACATTAAATAATGTATTTTTCATATTTTATCATAAATTCGAATAATAGCAATTTTTAAAAAAATGATAATCTTTGTACTCACTTTTACCCGTCAGTTCTGTGTCCAATGTTAAAATTCAAAATTCCTGCGAAATATTGAAGTTTAAACGTCAAGTCCTAGTTTTAACTCAAGTGTTGGTAAAAAATTACTTGAAAACAATGCAAGCGGCGAAGTTGTGGTGAATGCACGTATAGTTCCAGTCGAAATTTCAGTACTGTGGTGAGTAGTTATTTTCTTATATATATTTCATTGTAATTTATATAAGGCTATATGCGATTTGTTGATAAGTAGCATCCACTAATAAAAAATATCAGTAAAATACTTAATTCCAAATTCTCAAATTTGTATCCCATTCATCAGTACTGCGTCGTCAGTTCCATGTTCGATGTTTCGCAAACTTTAATTTAAATTCTGCTTGCGCCGAACTTGTTTATTTAATATCATTATAAACTCATATAAATTTGGTGTGTGTCCCATATCTAATAATTAAGATATCGGTATACCCAAAATCCACCAGCCGCCACTGATGTGTGGTATTATTTGATTTTAAGATATTTAATGTATAATATGCTCAAAGTTGGAATAAATCTTATATTTTTCAATAAATTATGTATTTAATTAGTACAATGGTATACTTGTCACTTCCCTTGCATTCAAATTTAAAAAACACAGATATTTCAGAAACTGTTTGAAAAAGTGGCTGACCCAGTCTGGAACAGTATATTTATTATATTATCTATGTTCTCATAACAAAATACTGTTTAATTTTTTCCGAAAACTATATAAACAAAATGAGGTCAAAAGTTGCTTTTGTAGAATCACCCCAGTTTCATGACTCTAGATTTTTGCGATGAACCACGAATTTACTAGAAAATATTTAAAAAATAATAATTCCGAAATGACGAATTTAGCCAAATCGGGACTTTTGGTGAAATCAACTTCAAACGAAAAAAAATAAAAAAACCGTGGCAATGTAAAAATTTTGACCAACATTTTTTTGTTGCCTTTTTAAGAAAAAACAATTTAAAAAACTTATTTTTTTTATATTATTTTTGTATGTAGTAAACATTTACCTACAATTTAAAAAAAAATTGTAACGATCGGCATTTTTGACAGTTCTCATTTTCAATAAAAAATGTCACTCGTAAAGAGAGAAAAATTGATGTTTCTGTCCAATTTTTCAAAAATTTCCTACGGGTGAACAAACTAAATTTAAGCATAAAGAAAAAATACGGATCACATCGCTTTCGGTAGAGAAACTGTACAAAAAAATTTCGTTGAAAAATACCGATCTACCCCTTTTCGTTTGATCGATTTGAGATGGACTATAAATTTTTTCGAACATTTTTCGAGGAACCAAGCAGCATTTTAAGTTTAAATAACTACAAATTTACTACTAAGTCAACTTTAAAGTATTTTTTACGGTTAACCACAACGGTTTTATAGCGGTATAGATACGAAAAATGGTTTATTTCGTTATTTTACCTACATAATAACCTTTTTAATCTACTAAGAGAATAACGTAATAAAAACAATATAAATACCACAAATTTACGCTATAATTACTAACTGTTTGCTCTCTCTTTCTAAAACATTGACATTCGCAATTTCTTTGTTCTTTTAATTTATATTTTACAAAATGGTACAAAGTAATAAAGGCCACCCAAGAGTAAAATTAAAAAATATAACTCAAATTGTCAAAACTAATAATATTTTGCATTAAAATTCACACGCACATTATTTTATTGATAAAAATACGCATGATACATCTTAAAAATTATATGCCCTCTAAATATTCTACGGTTTTAAAAAAAATAATGCTTGGGTAAAAATTCAACAAAACTTAAAACCTACATAATTTTATAAAATCTTTTAAAAATCATTTAGTTTTAATCATTTTTTAATAACTAAAACTTTTCCTATTACATATTAGAAAAATATTTATGAAAAAAATATTAAATATTAAATGTTTAGATAAGTAATGGATGCCATCTTGAAAAAAATGTTCCCTTAGTTTTATTTTTTACTTTAAGCTTATTTTTCCTTGTTTAGTCAATATTAATAGTATTTATTACCACTAATAACCCTAAAAAATACCAGGCGAATAGGAATTATTTACGGTTATAAAGTGGTCTTAATATCGTAAAATTATTACTTATAATTAACATTAACCATTAAGTAAAAATTCTGACGTTAAAATTACCGTTAAATTATCCTTTTGGTAAAATACACTTATAAGTAATTTTCTTTCGTAAAAATTACGTCCCTCATAATTCTTTAAAGTGTTGAAACTTAAGGGTTATTAAAATAGGAAAAATAACATAAATAAAACTTTTTAAATAACTTTAAAGAAAGTTTTACTTCAAAGTAAATTTTTAAGGTAAATTTAACAAAATATTTACTTAAATTAAGTAATATTGCCTCAAAGCTCTACGCTTTTACTTAAAATGCTGCTTGGGTTAAGTGTCTTACCTGCGCAGCAAGGTGCTGATGGGGATAGTGCTGCGCGGCGGAAACCGGCATGGGATTGGGCAGCGGAGCGAAGGGGCCGTACCCTTGGTGCGGCGGCGGCGGCGGCAGGCAGCCGGCGAACTGCAGGCCCGCCACCGGCTGATGGTGATGGTGCGGGTGGTGATGGTGGTGCGCGCCCGAATAGACGCCGTGCATCTGACAGCTGTGCAGGTGGGGCGGCGATCCGCCCGCCCCGCCGGCGCACAGCGAGAGATGCGGCGGCGGCGCCGGGTTGTAGCCCCACACGGGGTCGTGGCCCATCGGGATAGTGACCGGACCCTAAATATAAATATTAGACTGGGCCAAAAAAATCAACTATTTTTTTTTTTTTGAAAAGTATATCGAAAATATGGTTTGGGGTGACAAAAAAAAATTATAGTGAAAGTTTGAGTCCGTAATATTAATATTAAGAGGTCTATCATCGGAATTTTAAATTTTTTTTCCTCAGCAAGTTTTTGTCTCAGAACTCCCAAACTATTGAGTTTAACAAAATTGACTCAGAAATATTTTTTTAAGAAAATTAAATGCTCTACATGTACAGTTGTATTCATTAAAAAAGCGTACAAGAATTAGAATGAGAGAAAACTGTCAAAATAATATTATTGCTTAAAACCGGCTTATCACTGACATAAGTCATTAAAATAATTATTATAGGTTATAAAGAGCATTGACGTCGTAGGTTAATTAAATAATATTACAAAAATTATTACCTTTTAATAATGAAAAAAACAAACATTAAAAAAAATTTAATATTTAGTCATGCATCCCTGTTTTTCTATTACTTGAGCCAATCTATTTGGGATGAACTGAATTAAATTTAATACAATATTTGGATTAATATCTTCCCAGCAGTATAGTAGGTATAGTATAGTTGTATAGTTTCCCATAAATCCTCAGATATCTCAAAAAAGCAGCATCTTGTTCAGGGGTGGACATTTTGGGACGACCTGAACCAACTTTTTGGTTTAGTAAATCTTCCTGTTCCCAGCGTTGCTTAATTTTTAATATAGATTTTTTATTTCTATTATACCACAGTACGAATTGACCATTCTTGATACTATTTGAGCCTTTTTAACTGACGAGGCATTTTTATTTTCTACTGTCAGTTATAGTGACTTAAGTCAGTGGAAAGCCGGTTTTAAGCAATAATATTATTTTGACAGTTTTCTCTCATTCTAATTCTTGTACGCTTTTTTATTGAATACAACTGTACATTATGCTTAAAGGTTAAAATAAAGTTTTCCGTCAGATGAACCGTTTCCTTAAAATCATGCCTTAAAAATTGGTATAATTTTACATTTGGAATTTTGTAATTTATGTAAAAATCAGTACCCAGAAAAAAAAACGATGAATATTCTTATGGAAAATAAAATGCTTTACAAAAAAGCCTCTTAACATTTTTGGCTAAATTCATTCAATCAAAAGTTATTCATATATTATATCACGAGAACTATGAATTTAATCGGTTAAACTAGGATCAGTAGTTTTTTGTTTGGTTTTTGTTGGAAAATGTTGAATGCAAAATAATTTTTTTATTTTTGATTATTTTGCATGAAACTATTTTCCAAAAAGAAAAATCAAATAAAAAACTTACTGAGCATGGTTTGACAGACTAAATTTAAAGGTTGAATGATATACGTCTAGATTATTTCTCGAATTAAAGGAAACTATTTGACCATTCATAAAATCTGACGTATGTGTCAAAATTTATAAATATTTTTTTAAAGAAAATTCCATTAATTTAAGGTATGTAATAAGTAATAATTGATATGTCGTAAACTAGATAACTTATTTTTTATTGTTTTTTAAAAAATGTTTGTTAAAACACCATAAAATCGTAAACAAAAATCCAATATGGAGGCTAAAATTTAATCGCTTATTTAAACGAAATTTATTCGAAAATTCAAGGCTTTTGATTGGTTCATATTATAATAATAATCGTTAGTAATATCATAAGGACATCTAATTTTTCCGAAAAAAATCGAAAAAACACGTTGCTAAGTAATATTTTAACAAGAAGCATGAGTGCTGAGAGGAGGATTTTTGCACCTGCACGAATGCATTTTGTTAAAAAATGTTACTTAGCATTGTGTTTTTTCGATTTTTTTCACAGGAAAAATTAGATGCCCAAATGGTATTTGACAAGACTATTTCATGAGTAACAGTTAACAATTAAAATATAAATTGCAATTTTTGGTGACAACAGCTGTCAAGTTTTGCCGCGGGTAAACTCGAAAAAACTGCTGACAGGTGCTGTCACACAGTTTTTTCACCTAGAAACCATTTGTAATTCAAAATTGCGCGTTTGTAATTGGTGGAAATTAAGACGAGGGAAATAGTCAAGGTTAAAGTTGAAGTCAAAACGAAATTATTGTTTTTTCCTCTGTAGATTTATTTTTTTATGGGTGATAATTTGATTTTTTTTATTTATAAATGTGTATTATATAACTAATTAACAAATTCCAATAAAAAAACAACATAATTGTTATTATTTAAACGATTAAATAAGTAACAGTGAAAATAATATTTTCTAAAGAAAATAGCTCCTTAAAGCGAAAAAACTCGAATGTGTTATTTTTTTTTATCTTTCAGTAATTTTATCAATAACATATCATCGATAAAAGAATTCAAGATTTTAACTGGCCCAAAAAAAAAACAAGAATTTCGTTTTGACTTCAAATTTAACCTTGAATAACTTTTGATGGCGTGAATTTAGCCAAAAATGTTAGGAGACTTTTTTTGTAGAGCATTTGATTTCCCATAAGAATATCTATCGGTTTTTTTCTGGGTACTGACTTTTACATGAATTAAAAAATTCCAAAGTTAAAAGATCAAATTGTAAAACTATACCAATTTTTAAGGCATGATTGTAAGAAAACGGTTCATCTGACGGGAAATTCCAATCAAACCTTTTTTGTAGAACATTCAATTTTCTTTAAAAACTATTCTTAAGTCAATTTTGTTAAACTCAATGGTTTGGGAGTTCTAAGACAAAAACTCGCTCAGGAAAAAAATCTAAAATTGCGATGATAGACCTCCTAATATTAATATTATGGACTCAAACTTTCACCATAATTTTTTTTTGTCACCCAAAACAACATTTTCGATATACTTTACAAAAAAATATAGTGGATTTTTTTGGCCCAGTCTAATAAATATGAATAAAGTTCACCTAAAAGTTTTGCAAAACATTACTAAACAATTTTCAAAACTTTTTATTAACATTTTTTATTTGATTCATCATAAAAGTTTCTGGGCTACAAGGTTGATATGCAGAGTTGCAAATAATGCATTGAGGTTTCAATACACATTATTAAAATAATGAGTAATGTATTTAATTTTCATTATGCATTAAATTTTTTTAATAAAAATTTAGTTAATTACTCATTACATTTTTCCATTTTAATTTGTAATGAGTTTTTTGAATTTTTCAATTACAATTTTTTATGTTTATGAATAATGTACTCACTTTACATTACTCATTTTTAGTGGGCAAAGGAAGATATTTTTTTGCTTGACACTTTTTTCGTTTGACGTTTGACGGATAATTTTGATACAAGAAAATTTTAAGAAATAAAAATTTCAATTCGGACAATTATTATGGAAATTTGCAGCAAAAAAACAAAAAACGCGATTGTTTTGAAATTTTGATATCCTTTGAACAAGTAATCAAAAAAATATGAAACTTTACCAGAAAGGGATTTTTAATGGGTAGTTAAAAACATCGAAAAATAAAAGAAATCGAAAATCAACATTTTTCAAACTGTCAGACTTGGTGTAAAATGCCCCATATAAAAAATCACCCCATCAACCTTACCCCTGATCATTTTTCACAGATGTTATGGGTAATTTTTTATCAATGTGTGATGTACAGTCTCTCATTAGTCATTACTCATTAATTTTTTAATGTGCAATGAAAATATTTTGTTTTAATAATTAATGTACCATTAAAAAAATGACAATTGGGTCAGAATTTCTCAAACGGGCCACCTGAATTAGGTCAAAATTAGTTTTTGTTTGTAGATACATTTTTTTGATAGTATTTTACATCACTAACACAAATCCTAAAGGATTTTGTAAAAAAAAATTTTCAATTGATATATTCATGATATTAAAAGTCAAAGTTTTTAATAATTAAAAAATAAAAAAATTCATTATGGCTGAACTAATTATCCGATTCCAACGATATAACTAGCGTTGGAATCTTGTTTTGACATAGATTCTTTGTTATTTTTTTCAATTGTCCTATTTTCATTTAGGTCGATTTTTTTTTGTTTTTTTTATACCAAATTCGGAAATAATTGCCTTCTGCGCCAGCTATCGACTCGAGAAAAAAAACACATATACTCCAATCATTTCTCGAAATTATGCTGCTGAGAAAAAAAATGGCCCGCAGGTTGACAAAAAGTTATTCGTCCTTTTGTGGCCGCGCGCGGTGTCAGCTCACGCTCCGAACCGTATACGCTGTACGCGCTTGTGACGCGACGTCTTACGGTGGTCTGGAACCTGCGGGCCATTTTTTTTCTCAGCAGCATAATTTCGAAAAATGATTGGAGTATATGTGTTTTTTTTTTCGAGTCGATAGCTGGCGCAGAAGCCAATTATTTCCGAATTTGTTATAAAAAAAACAAAAAAAAATCGACCTAAATGAAAATTTTACAATTGAAAAAAATAACAAAGAATCTATGTCAAAACAAGATTCCAACGCTAGTTAAATCGTTGGAATCGGATAATTAGTTTAGCCATAATGATTTTTTTTTATTTTTTAATTACTAAAAACTTTTACTTTTAATATCATGAATATGTCAATTGAAATTTTTTTTTTTACAAAATCCTTTAGGATTTGTGTTAGTGATGTAAAATACTATCGAAAAAATGTATCTACAATCAAAAACTAATTTTGACCCAATTCAGGTGGCCCGTTTGAGAAATTCTGACCCAATTGCATTATTTTTTACATTAACATTTTTGCAACTCTGTTGATATGTGAGAACTTTTATTATGTTTTATTATGTCGTTAGAAAAAATTGAAAACAAAATTGAGTTTAAGGACATTTTAGGCAATTTAAGGAATTATATTTTGTGAAAACAAAATGAAAATTTCGAATTCTCCTTACCTGATTAATGTCCAACATCATTGGAGATTGGTGCGGATGGGCGTGAGCATGGGCCAGCGGCGGCGAGCTGGATATAAAGGTCTGGTGATGCGCGTGAGGAAACTCGTTCCTGTCCCTGTATCGCGGTCTGCGCAGCGGTGGACTACCCTAAAATTTGACATTCTATATCTCTACCCGAGACCCAAACTGTCCGGTTTTTTTAAATCACTTCAGGGTATTTCCACGAAACCTTACCCCACCTTGACAAAAAATCAGATGTGTTAATTAACAAAATAACAACTAAGTATATCTGAAATCAAATAGTTTAATTGCAACGTAATTTATAGCTAACATTAAGAATAAACATGGAAGAGTTTTAATACTTGATAAAATGTTCAAATGTCGCACCCGTTACATTTTAGAAAATAAAGTATGCAATTTTTGTGCATTTAAAATGCGTGTTTGTTTAAGGTTAGTATTCAAGTTTTACACAAAAAATTATTACTATATGCTTTCATCCAAAATTTTACAGTATCAACTTTAGAAGCCAACTTGGTCGCATTTGCCGATTTTCTAAGGTTGCGCCCGTAATGTTCCATACTACTACTATACTACTACCATTAATTTTTGATCAAATTACGCTCCATACAAATTTTTGATAAATCCAACAAGAAAGGAGATATTCGGGGTTAAGTTTTTTTTTAATAATTTTAACGAGTATTTTAATTATAAATATTTTTAATATGCTTTAGCAGATGTTCATTTAATTCTGATAATCATAATTATAGTGTGTAGCGCTAATTAGATTAAAATTATTACGTCCAGTGACGCCTCAGGGGGCCCCTTAACAAATAATATTGGCAAAAAAATAATACGCCACTGAGTTTCTGGTAATTTTTATATTTTTTTCGAATTAAGAAACTAAAAATATCCTTTTTTTGTCTGTTAAATTGTTTCATTTTCGAGAAATAAAAATAAAACCTTTTGGAAAACAAAAATCATTAAGAAAAAAAACATAAATTATTAATACGCTATATATTTTGCTGTTTAAAAACCAAGGTGAAACATTAAAACATAATAAAATAAAATTAAAGAATGTTTTAAATTTTATGAAAGAACTGGTGAGAAATTATTAAAGAAAATTAGAACAATACCAAAAACTAACTAATACGGTCGAATGGGGTGTACAAAATTATTGCCGAGTTTATACACACATATCAAATTGATATAAAAATTCGGTTCTGCAAACTCTCAATAGTGTATTTCGATTAATAGGGCAGCCATGTCTTCTATTGGTTCCTTGAAGACTTAATTTTGTAAGCCGCCCCATAAATAAAAGTCAGGGGACCTTGCTGGCCATCTAAGATCGCCATTTGTGCTGATTTGGATTTTCTTCCAAAAGAATATGAAAATGTGTCAAAAAGTTTAATCTGCGCTGGTTATATCCTTATTGTAGATGATGCACTAGATGAACCTTGTATGGAAAAAACATATTTCCTTTTATAAACTTACTGAAATATTGGTTTCATCTTTTAATATTGACATATTAGTTTCATCTTTTAATTTTCGTAATAACGATTGTGGGTTATTTTTTACTGAATGGAGGACTAAAGCTACATTTCTTCAGTCGTATTCCACTTCCTTCTTGGAACCGTTTCCTTTTTAAAGCTACCATATGTAGCTAAGTTGGTACACAAAGCTACAAAAGATTTGCGATCTGGCGTTGGTCTCGATAGCAGCGCACAGCTTCTGAAGCATTTTGATGTCATTCTCCTTAAACTAAAACCTTGTATGTTCAATTTGTCTTGATTTGTATGGTGAACCATTTTTATTTTAGAAATGTAGAAATTGCAAATTCTTACACTGACACTAAGTGAAGAAAAATTTACTTGATGTTTCTAACTTTCTTTTGTTTTTATTTAATTATTGTTTTCCAGAGATATGCAGTGAAATAGTTTTATTTTTATTTCTCGAAAACGAAGCAAGATATGAAAACAATTCAACAGACAAAAAAGGATATTTTTAGTTGCATAATCCGAAAAATATATAAAAATTACCAGACACTCAGTGGCGTATTATGTTTTGCCAATATTATTTGTTAAGGGCCCCCCTGAGACGTCACTGGACGTAATAATTTTAATCTAGTTAGCGCTACACGAGCGTTTTATCACTAAAATTATCATTACCAGAATTAAATGAACATCTGCTAAAGGATATTCAAATATTTATAATTAAAATACTTGTTAAAATTATTTAAAAAAAAACTTAACCCCAAATATCTCCGTTCATGTCGGATTTATCAAAAATTTGTATGGGACATAATTTGATCAAGAATTAATTTAAAAGTAGCTGCCATCGAAAAAATTCTTTGCAGTGTGGCGCCACCTACATCTTGTATTATTCAAAAACATTTTTTACACAGTTGTGAGGCCAATCATAGAGGCTAAAAACTGACGTTTAGAGAATTTAAATGACAGTTTTCGAAATAATTGGCCTGGGAGTTTTTATTGAAACAAACACTGTATTATCATGAAAAAACGCAGTTTTAGTGTCGCACCCGTTACAATGGAAATACCCTTTACAAAATTGCCATGCCCCAACTCGCTCGTTACCTGCATGTTGTGATGCGATGTGGAGGGCGCATGCTGCCTAGGCGATCTGCGCGGCGGCGAGGCGGGCTGGGCGTTCGGTTCGATGTGGTGCCCGGATCTGGACAAACGTCTGCGTTTCCTGGACGGACTTTCGCTCTTTATGCTCTCTTCGCTCGCTTGCCGGTAGTATTGCGGCGAATGCTGTTGGAAGTTTACCGGACTGACCCTCACGTCTAAAAACCACGCTCCAGTTGAAGATGTTTATTACGATGCGATGTATACGAGTTGTTCAAAAACGTAATTTTGACATTATTATGAGTTAACTTTTCTGCGGTATTCTCTGCGTGAGTCATGTAGATGTCAGAGTGTCGCTTGAACGTGATGTAGAGGAAATTATATTCGCATGTGAAGAAAAAGGATTTAACGAGTAGAAAACGATCAAA
This sequence comes from Brassicogethes aeneus, assembly GCA_921294245.1. Lineage (NCBI taxonomy): Eukaryota > Metazoa > Arthropoda > Insecta > Coleoptera > Nitidulidae > Brassicogethes > Brassicogethes aeneus. The sequence goes on from OV121137.1 coordinate 47,819,756, forward strand.
AATTTTAAAATGTTCAAAATTAACTAAATTTTCAAAAATTACTTAATCTTTGAAATTTTTAAAATTTTATTAAAAGAAGGGTTTGACGAATAAAAAATGATAAGATGGTAAAATTTTTTAAAAATTTCATAAATTTACAAAAATTGTATCAAAAGGAAGGGTTTGACGAGTGGAAAACTATAAAGTGGGTTAATTGTTCGAAATTTACTATATCATTGAAATTTTCAGAATTAAAAAACGATCAAGTGGGTGAATATGGTCAAAATTTCGTAAATTTACAAAAATTTTAAAATATTCAAAATTAACTAATTTTCAAAAATTACTAAATCTTTGAAATTTTTAGAATTTACAAAAATTTTATTAAAAGAAAGGGTTTGACGAGTAAAAAACGACAAGGTGGTAAAAATTTTCAAAATTTCGTAAATTTACAAAATTTGTATCAAAAGAAAGGGTTTAACGAGTAGAAAACGATAAGGTGGGTCAAAATTTCGTTCACTTCCGAAATTTACAAAAAATTTTAAACGTTCAAAATTTACTAAATTGTTAAAACTTTCAGAATGTTCAAAATTTGTATCAAAAGAAAGGGTTTGACAAGTATAAACGTGAGGTGGGTGAAAATGTTCAAAATTTCGTAAATTTCCGAAATTTACAAAAAAATTAAATGTTTAAAACCTACGAAATTTTCTAATTTTAAAAATTTTCAAAATTTTTATAAAAAAAGGATAAGGTGGTCAAAAATTTCGTAAATATCCGATGTTTTAAAATATTCAAAATTCTACAAAATTAAAAAAAAGATAATTTTTAATTTATTTACTAAAATTGGTAAAAATTTGAGGGTGGAAACGAGTGGAAAACTAAAGCGGAAAATTTTCAATATTTCTTAATTCTTAAAATGTAATTTGTAAGTATCAAAAGAAAAACGATTAAAACGATAAGGTTGGTAAAAATTTTCAAAAATTTCGTAAATTTATAACATTTGTATCAACAGAAAGAGTTTGACGAGTAGAAAACGATAGGGTGGGTGAAAATTTTCAGAATTTTGTAAATTTGTATCAAAAAAAAATTTTTTTTTTTTCTAAATTTCGTAATTTGTGAAATTTTTATAATGCTCCAAATTTACTAAATAAGAAAGGCTTTGACGAGATTAAAATTGTTCAAAATTAACTGAATTTCAAAATTAAATAAATTTTTATAATTTTCAAAATTTCCAATTTTTTTATAGAAAGTGTTTGATGAGTAGAAAACGATAAGGTGGGTCAAAATTTGGTTAACTTCCATAATTTTTAAAATGTTTAAAAAATTTTAAATTGTTAAAATATTCAGAATTTTCAAAACTTGTATCATTTTGTTTTCTACCAACTGGTGAAAATTTGAGGGTTTGACGAGTGAAAAACCAAGGCGGAAACTTCAAATTTTCTAATTTTTTTAAAATGTTCAAATTTTTTTACATTTTTAAATTTGTATCAAAAGAATGGGTTTAACGAGTACCTAGAAACCGATAAGGTGGGTTAATATTTCGTAAATATCCACTGTTTTAAAACGTTCAAAATTTACCTACAAAATTAAAAAAAAATTAATTTGTATTAAAAGAAATGGTTTGACGAGTAGAAATCGATCGATTCAAAAATTACGTAAATTTATAAAATTTGTATTAAACGTATGGATTTGACAAGTGGAAAACTGAGGCGGAAAATTTTCAAAATTTCTGAAATTTATAAAACAAAATTTGTATCAAAAGAGTTTAGCCAGTAAAAAACGATAGGGTGGGTGAAAATTTTCAGAATTTTGTAAATTTGTATCAAAAGAAAGGGTTTGACGAGTAGAAAACAAAAGCGAAAATTTTTCTAAATTTCGTAATTTGTGAAATTTTTAAAATGTTTATTTAAAATTTACTAAATAATTTAAATTTTTAGAATTAACAAAATTCTTTTACGAGTAAGTATAAATTTTAAATTTTTCAGTATTTCCAAATTTTTTATTAAAAGAAAGGGTTTAATGAGTAGAAAACGATAAAGTAGGTGAAAATTTCAAAAATTTTGTAAATTTACAAGTGTTAATAATTTTCTATATTTTTAAAATTTTCAAAATTATTAAGATTATTTTTTTTGACAGTTCTCTGTATTGTTGGGACATTGTTGAGGCATTGTTGTTGAGGGAACCTACAGCGAATTACAGCGATAATTTTTTGAAAATTTTCTCTGGTAGTTGCTATATATAAAAAACAAATTAAATCTTAATTAAATGTTGTTTTATTCATTATGAAATTCTTATTTGTTAACTGTACATGGTGCAATTCTATTGGCCGACATTTGGGACGGAAAAATAATCCCCCGAATACCACACGAGCTTCAAAATTATCTGGCATTTCCCTCAAGGTTCCCTGCAAACAAATAAAGTCGTCAAGTTTTTCAGGAAAAATCACTCGCGCTTCGCGCTCGTGATTTTTTAACCTGAAAAACTTGACTCCTTCATTTGTTTGCAACGAACCTATCGGGAAAAATACCCGATAATTTTGAAGCTCTTGTGGTATTATAAGTGAATATTTCACACATAAACCAGCCAAGATGTTTACTCATTCTTAAATGTTTATTAAACATTTTTTGGAATTAAAAACTGTTTTCTGGCGAGTGAGACATTTCGGCCATTTCAAGCGCGCGAAACGCACTAATTACAAAAATGTTTTTTTTAATTGTAGATAATTTATTATATAATATATTGGCATCAAAATTGTCAAAAATATTCTTTTTTTATTAGGGTACCTATGCATTAAATCAAAAAAAGCAAGACACATTTTATAAAAGTAGAGATAATTTTAATAAGTGAAAGGTGTGGACGCAGGGGCGCCGTAATGTTTTGAAAGCGTGTGTTGAGTAGGTCTAGTCAAAGTTTAGGAGGCATTCAAGTAATACTTAAGCAGGCTAAGGGGTAGGGAATTTAATTTTTAATTACTTTTGATGAGAAAGGAAGGGCGATTTTCTTATTTTTGCATATACAGGGGTAACGCTCCCTTAGGGGGACCTTTAAAAAATAGGTTATTTCAAGCTATGGCAATAAATTATAGTGTTGTTTAGTCTACCCAAAATAAAAGCATTATTACCTACAATCAGTGGCGGCTGGTAAATTTTGCGTATCTTAGTTATTAGACATGGGACCCACACCAAATTTATATGAGTTTATAATGACACTAAATAAATACAAATTTAAGTAGGTAGTACCATAGTTCATTGACAAATTTCAAAATTTATTTAAACAATCCAAGTAGGTAATTATGAGTTTATTTATAATGACACTAAATAAATACAAATTTAAGTAGGTAGTACCATAGTTTATTGACAAATTTCAAAATTTATTTAAACAATCCAAGTAGGTATTATAAGTTTATTTATAATGACACTAAATAAATACAAATTTAAGTAGGTTTATTGACAAATTTCAAAATTTATTTAAAAAATCCAAGTACATATTTTAACCCATTTTATTTTTTTATTATTTTAGGAAAATAAATCTGTAAAATTTGGATTTTTTTAAATAAATTTGGGTCCCATGTCTAATAACTAAGATATCGGTATACGTGCCCACAATATTTTTATTCCGAAAGAAATCTTTTGACAAAGCAAACCCATTGGTTCGTTTCGCATTTCTTGATATAAATTCGTCCATCAGATTTTCTAAATGTTTTTCTCCAATCTTGTTTTGCAAATACAATTTTAATATGCAGCCAAATGAGCATATATATATTAGGGTGTTTCAAAATAAGGCAATATTTTTCTTTTTTCAAATTCATGTGAAATTCTCGCAACTTATGTTAAAAATTTTTTTTTCAAAATTTGAGCTCTTAATATAAATTTTAAAATTTAAAGTTTTTCCATTGATTTAACATGGAAAAATAGTTTTTTCGCTTGCATGCTGTGTAGAACTTTTTTTTACAATTACTGGTCCTTTTTTAGCATTAAATTATCTACAAAAAATCCAGTCTGTAAAATTAATCCAGTCTGTAAAATTAATTTTAAAAGGTCCATCATCGAATTTAAAATTTTCCCATTGATTTAACAAGGAAAAATGGTTTTTTAAGATTTATTTCGCCTGCATACTATGTACAACTTTTTTTTTGATAAACAATCACTAGTCCTGTTTTAGCATTAAATTATCTACAAAAAATCTTATAGAGTCCAGTCTGTAGATTCAACTGTTTCTTTTTTATTAACTTTGAAACGTATAAATTCTAAAAAATGTGATATTTTTACATTTAGCGGCTGAACTACAAATCATAGAAAAAAAAGTCAATTAGCAATTTTGAAGATCGTTTAATGTTCTACAAATTCGTTTTAATCAATTTTTTTTTATCACATACAGTTCAAAAGTTATAAGTGTCTAAAATCCTATTTTCATGATAATGCATAATATGTTATTATAATATTCACTGTAGGAAAAAAAATAGGGACAATTTTGAAGGAAACTCAAAGCACTTAAATAACGTACCAAGATTCTTCAACACACTCAATTACTCGCTGAAATTAAGCTAAAATAGCTTAACTTTTATGATATTCTTAATTTCATGATCCAGCTTTTGACTGCAAATAAAATTTTATACTTTGCTTCAAAAAAGTTTTAATATACTGAAAATAATTTTAAACCTTTAAAATTAATTTGATAAGAATCTCACATTAATTTGAAAAAAGAAAAATATTGCCTTATTTTGAAACACCCTAATATATACACTATCGGCCAAAAGTAAAGAAACAAATGATTTTCCCTAATATTTTTATTATTGAATGGAATAAAAACATATAACTTGGTAAACTTATGTATAAATACAACATGAATAATGTAATATAAGGTACACACAGTATACACAGCGATTCGAAAAAAATGGGATGGTTCGCCTTTTTTAATCGGCCAAAAGTAAAGAAACACAATAAATAAACCATTTTAGTACATTAATTACAACTTGTACGGTTGTCTATTCAATAAATTCTTGAAAAGTGATCATTTTTAAATATGCCTAAAGGAAAAAGTTTATCTGTTGATATGCGCAAATTAATTATTAAAAAGTTTGAAGCCTGTGAGAGGCAAGTGGACATTGCAAAGCAATTAAATTTAAACCGGTGTGTTATTTCAAAAACCATTCGTTTGTATAAAGATCGTGGAACCCTAAAAAATGCACCAAAGTCAGGGAGACCTTCAAAAAGTGATTCTGTTGCAAACAGGAACATAAAAAAGCTGGCTATAAATAATCCATTCTGGAGCGCAGCGACGATAAAAAAGAATATTCCGGGATTGGCTCTGTCGGTGAGGTCCATTAGACGTCGTCTAAATGAAATGAAGCTGTATGGACGAAGACCAGCTAAAAAACCATTTATATCGACGAAGAATAGGACTGCCAGGTTAGCGTTTGCACGGGAACACCTGAACTGGACTGAACTGCAATGGAAAAATGTGTTATTCTCTGACGAATCCAAGTTTAACATGTTCAGTTCTGATGGAATACGATGGGTGAGACGTCCAAGAAACTGCAGATTCGATCCTACATACACTAAAGGTACAATAAAGCACGGGGCTGGTAATGTAATGTTTTGGGGGGCATTTTCTGGTCGAGGTATGGGACCTATTATTCCTATAGACGGCATAATGGACAGATTTGTGTATTTAAATATTTTAAAAAACCATATGGTTCCTTTTACTGACGATAATATGCCCTTGATGTGGGTATTTCAGCACGACAATGATCCCAAACACAAAGCAAAAATTATTACAGAATGGTTAGAGACGGAAAAAGTGAATGTGATGAAATGGCCAGCCCAGAGTCCCGACCTTAATCCAATTGAAAACCTTTGGGACCATGTAGACCGCAAAATTCGCGAGGAACACCCCGAAAAATACGATAATAAGGATAATTTGATAGCTGCAGTTCAAAGGGTGTGGAACGATATACCGGAAACAGTTTTAAATAATCTTATTGCATCCATGTCGAGAAGATGTGCAGAAGTTATCAAAAATAATGGTTACGCTACCCGCTACTAATTTTTTGTTCGTTTATTTTAGAAAAAATATTTTGTTTCTTCACTTTTGGCCGCTTTAAAAACTATAAAATTGTATTACTATATAATGTGTGATTATTTTAACCTTATAATTAATACCAAATAAGTACACCATAAAACGTATATATTTATTCCACTTTAAGTAAAGAGAATATTAGGGTAAGTAATTTAACAAAAATTGTAAAATGTTTCTTTACTTTTGGCCGATAGTGTATATATATATATATATATATATATGTATATTGTTGGGTTGGGTTAAGTGAAATTTAAAGATCCGAAAAAAAAATGTATTTATCTCATTCCATGTGTTGAATTCCACACATAGAATCTTCACGTGTGATGAGCTATAAACACACACAACAGGCCTTCCGGCGCCCCTGTGTGGACGGGACAAAACAAAGATTTATCAAGACACCACATTACCGTTTTTCTTGATCTCTGAAAGTGTTCGCATGTCGTACTTACGAATCGCACGGGCGAAACTGCGCGGTGGAAGAGTCCAGAAGAGATACTTACCCCTGGCGAGTCTTCTCTGCGCGTGCGCCGGGTATTCCATGAGGTTCCGCTGCAGCAGGCCGTCGGAGGGCGCGTTGGTCAGCATGCCGGAAGCGTTGTCGCACACGTTGATGTGCAACGCGGGCGAAATGTGCCTGTTGGGCAGCATCCGCCTGTCGCCGCTGTTGTGGTAGTTTTGGGCGAGCGTTTGCCGCCGCTCAGGCGCGTTAGCCATCGGAATGTGTCTTCTGTCTTGAATTTGGTGGTCTTGGCAAAACAGTTTTTTTTTCATTTTACGTGTCAATAGGGTTGGACAGTTGAAAATTTCAAATGAAAATATTTCATTTCATTTAGTTGGAAATTTTTAAAAATTTCAAATGAAATTTTCAATCCGAAAATTTCAACATTGCCTGTGAAAGTTTCAGAAATTTCATTGAAAGTTTCGCAATTTACTAAAAATTTCGCATAAATTTCACATGCGGCCTCCCCTGGGACCTTTAATAATAATTTACAACAGGTTCCGAATCGACCAATAAGAACGAGTTATCAAGCGTCTGGCACGGTGCTGTTCTGAGAGGTGATTTCTGTGAAACCTAATTTTTTTTTATATTCTTGCCAATTAGGTCATAACTAAAATTTTAAGAACAAAATAAAAAAAAATTGACGGTTTGAATTGTTTTAATTGGCTGTTTATTAAAAATATTAAGCACTCTTTCAATTATCTTATTAAAACTAGCGATTTAATTTAAATATTTAATATTTGCATAACTAAAAAAAAGGTTTTTACATTTTTTTTTATATTTTACTGTTTTGTTGCAATAAACGTTCAAACTTTTAATATAACCTTTGACGTACACATTTATGTTCCCTTAATTAATATATCCTTAAAGGTTGCCATGAAACTTAGATCTATTAAAAATTTATTTGACGTTTGAATTGTCATTTTCAGTATACGTATTCTATAATTTTTGTTTAGTTTTTTAAAGTGTTTTTTATAAACAAAAATGAAAAATTGTAGTAAAAGTTACGAAGAAATTCATGAAATTTAACTAACATCTTAAGTAAAGTTTATCGGGCCGATAACTTTCATGTCTTGGCAATATCTAGTATCCAAAGAAATTATTCGTCAAATAAATCAAAAATGAATAAATCGGCCCTAAATAAAATGTGGCACCCTTAGAATTATTGTTTAATAAATGTATACTATACATTTAACCTTTAATTAAAACTTTAAACGTGTATTACAACAAAACAGTAAAAGATATAAAAAATGTATAGACCTTTTTTTAGGAAATTAACTAATCTTTAATCTGATTTAAAAAGTTATGATAATATTGAAATAAAATCGCAAGTTTTAATTGGAGAATTGAAAGTGTGCATACATATTTTTAATAAACATCCAATTAAAACAAAATTAACCGTCAATTTTTTTTTTATTTTGCTCTTAAAATTTTAGTTATGACCTAATTAACAAGAATATAAAAAAAATTACCTCTCAGAACAGCACCGTGGTCTGGGCGTTTTTGTTTAGTTCGGCTTGGATTTGAATATTATTATTATTTTTACTTATGTGCATAAATTAATTTAAATAATTTAATTCAGTTACCAATTTAATTTGTAAATTAAATCAGACTTTAATATTGTTTTAAAAGTCATGATTAATTTAAACTTTTACTTTTGCTATAACTGCATCGGAAAACGGATAAAAAATGCCTTTGGCTCATAAAATTTTGATGAAGTTTCTTCAATTTTCGTAAAATTTTAGTAAAATATATAAAAATAATAAATATATATAAATATAAAACAATGAAAGAGGCACAATCTCATTAGCTTACCAAAAAGTGTTATATCTTTTAGTTTTAGTAATTTTAAAAATATTTTAAATGGAAATCTCAAGAAATTTGTGGTAAACATAGGTATTTACTATTTATATTATTGGTGGTCAGGGGTCCACAGAGGGGTAGGAGATAAGAGAGGCAATTTGCCATGGACCCGGAGTGGGCATATTTCAATATTAATATATTACACTTAAAGTGATTGAAATTTATTGAAAGTTTCAATAACTTTTATAAATTTCATGAAATTTCAGAATTTTAGGAAATTTTAATAAATTTCATAAATGTCATGAAAATTTCAAGTACAAGCAAAAAGTGAAATTTTCCCAACTCTACGTGTCAACATATCTTTATACAGGGTGTCACCAAACAAGTTGTCATCCTTTAATTACGGTCCGCTTGTTATAACTTGGCGAGGACGCCCTATGCTCAGTTTAACACGTGTTTGGCAAAGCAGTGGCGCATATTCAATATTTACTTTTAATTTTTTTGTCTATATGTTCAATTTATTGCATAGAAAGTTAGTCGAAGAAACAAAGATTGTAGAAGGAAAACTCGGTGGTAGTCGGGTTTTATTTTTTTTATGTAGAGTCAGGGGTGCTGATAATGAATCAAGAATATTACCCAAAAATTTCTTTCGCGTCCCCTAATTTCATCCCCCTAAAGGGAAGTTTTTTTGCCTTTTGGCTCATAACTCGCTAACCGTGCATTTTGTCAGAATTTGACCTCTAATCCTTTTGATTATGTACTAAATAAGGCACAAGTTAAACCCCATTGCGCACCTATATGCTATGCGCAGTGTGCTAAGTGGAGCGTTGCTTTTAAAATCACTTTTATGTTTTTTTTATTATAGCCCAATTTTAAAAGTAATCGATCCCAAACCTTACGCTAATTAAACATAACCGAATGGACCATTTTTTGAGGTACTGGACTTTTTTCAAAAGTTACTGCTTTTCAATGTACAGGGCCTTCTTTTTTTAAAAGTTTGCTTGATATTACACAATACATAGTGCGCATATCAGTTTCTTTTGCTTGGATAAATAATATCATTGTTTTTAGAGGTAAAAACAATGATGATATATAGGATAGGTCAGTGACATCCAGTGGCTCCCTGGTTTTGTCCAAAAAAATTCATATTTTTTTTTATTCAAAAACAGTACCTCTAATGCAAAAATGATCCCCCTAAAAGATACCAATTTATTAGATGACACCCTGTATTAACTTTAACAAGGTTAAAAATTAATATTAGCTCAAAATTGGACTGAATTTAGAACACACAACCAATCTTATATGGAATCACCCAGTAATTACAAGAAACAGAAATAAAAAGCACCTTTCCTAACCAATTTTATAACAAACAAAAAAGTTGTGAAATTATTAAAACAAATTTTATATTAAACAATTATCGAAAAATCTGAATTTCTTTTAAAATAAATTTCCATTTCCAAACAATTTTTGGCAACTCTGCTAGTAAATGGAGGTGCATTATCACGAAAAGCATCTTTTCAGAGCCTTACTACAGGTTGTAGAATTTAATCCACATACCTTGGACCTCTTAGGTATTGTCTAATAGGAATCAAAGGAATGTTTTCACCAATCATAAAGCCACCCAAAAACATTACACTTCCTCCATTGTTTCCCACGACCTCTTAAAATACGAATTCACCTCGTCTTAATTTCCACCAATCACAAACGCGCAATTTTGAATTACAAATGGTTTCAAGGTGGAAAAACTGTATGACAGCACCTGTCAGCAGTTTTTTCGAGTTTACCCGCGGCAAAACTTGACAGCTGTTGTCACCAAAATTGCAATTTATATTTTAATTGTACCATAAATAATTAAGATTGTAGTATTTTGTGATTAAATAAATTACCTATTTTTCAGTTTTCAAATTAATACCTACATATTTATTATGTTTGCATGTATAATAGGTAGGGCTATGTGTACGCAGAAAAACTGTTACCTACTCATGAAATAGTCTTGTCAAATACCATTCGGGCATCTAATTTTTCCTGTGAAAAAAAATCGAAAAAACACAATGCATATTTTTTAGCAAAATGCCTACGTGCAGGTGCAAAAATCCTCGTCTTCGACTCGGATTTTTGTTGCCACCAGCACTCATGATTCTTGTTAAAATATTACTTACCAACGTGTTTTTTCGATTTTTTCGGAAAAATTAGATGCCCTTATATATTACTTACGAAAATACGACATTTCTCTAATCTTCAATTGTCCAGTTTCATTCCTCCAAATACCAATTTAAATGACCAACTCTATTTTGCACTAATATTTTTGGAACCCTTGGCGATTTTTTTATTTACAAGGTGTGTTCAGAAAATATCGGGAATTTTCTTTTTTTGATACAAATATTTATTTATTCGTCTACTTTAATGTTGTCGCCTTCAAAATAGTCCCCATTGGATATTATGCACATGTGCAAGCTCTTCTTCCAATACTCGAAACACTTCTAAAACTCGATCTTTGGTATAGCCTTTAGTTCTTTCAGCGATGCGCTTTTAATGTCATATATGCTTGCAAAACGACGGCCCTTTAAGGTTCTCTTTATTTTTGGGAATAGGAAAAAGTCAGACAGAGGCATGTCTGGCGAATATGGAGGCTAGGGCATCATTACAGTATTGTTTTTGGCCAAAAATTTTGTTCAAAATTTAACAATTTTAGAACAAATTTTGCTGCCACGCGTTTCATACCCAAAACATTCGAAAAAATTTCATGGGATGAGCCAACATCATCAGCGACTTCTCTGATGGTTTATAACCATTTCTTCCACTTTTTCCATGTTTTTATCGGTTGTTAATGTGCTTGTGCGTTCGTCATCTTCAACGTCTTCACGGCCATCTTGGAAACTCTTATACCACTTGTAAACTCTTGTTTTACTTATAGCAGACTCAATATAGGCCTTTGTTAACATTTCACAGAATTTATTTCATTTTTTAAGCAAAATTGGATACAAATTCTTTGATCCATTTCTTTTAACGAACGAAAAATCGCCGAGTTCATAAAACACGTCTAACCTTAGCGGCTGCCACAGACAAAGTAAACAATGAAAACAGCTAAAGTTTTTATCATACTTCGGGGGCATGTATATCAACATAATAAAGAAAATTTTATGACAACCGGACCCTCCGAACCCGCGAAATTTAACAATTCCCGTTATTTTCTGAACACACCTCGTATACCGGATAATGCACCACCGCCGATAAGCAGAGTTGTCAAAAACTGTTGAGAAATGAAAAGTGTGACTGTTTTAGAGTGGCCTTCTTGTTCAACGGATCTTAATCCAATTGAGAGATTAAGGGATAAGGTTAAAACGAGGATTCGAGGCCGTTTAAACAACCCGGCAATGCACAGCAATTAGTAGAAGTAGTTTTAGAGGGGTGGGAAGAAGTTCAACACAAAGAAATAGTTATTTATGTCATTAGGTTAAGAAGTAAGGCTTTTTGTGCTAAGCTCAAGGTTTGAAGGCCGACGCGTAGCGGAGGCCTACAATTGAGCGAAGCACAAAAAGGCACTTCTTGGCCGAATGGCATACAACATTTTATCTTCAAAGCACTTTATATAGGTCAATTTAATTCAACATCAAAGCGGCCTAACCTCACTTTTTTAGTATCTCATTTATTTATTAGCTAAAGATTACATTAAATGTACAATAATTATTATTGCTTTTAGAAGCAGTAATAGTTTGACAATACCTAGCAACATGATTTAAGTAGAAATGGATTTTTGCTATTACATTGAATTCAATTAATTGTTTAATAAATAGGTAGGTATCTAATTTCAATTTGTTAGGATTTTCATTTAAAAAAAGGTACTTTGGAATGTTTAAGCTGTGTTTAACATTTAATTTCACTGAAAACTTAAAGATAATTTAAATCGTAGAAAAAGAATCGTGCGTTTTCTTGGTTGCCTAACCCCACTTTTTGTTTTATTATTCATATTTAATTTTACAAAAATTTAATGAAAAATATTAAACATTAACAGTAAAACAAACAAATTATTATATATTATATATATTATTATAAATAAATTAAACCAGTTTAGTACGTTAATTTTAGAAAAGGATTAATTTGTCAAAACAATACCCCTAGCGAGAAAAAATCGAACTAATTACTTGTCCCATAAAAATTTTTATCGGCCTAGGCCATAACAAGGTATTTCTTTATCGAATGTTGACAACAATAAAGTTTAAATTATAGACCGCGTGGAGATAATACATATTACTTAATAAAAAGCATGCCTCGTCGAAGTCGTGCTTGCATTGAGGCTAGAGGTGGAAACACTGATTATTAAATTAACAAAAACCTAATATTTCTTCCTAAGTTCTTATTTTTTGTTATGTTTATTCTCAGAGAAATTCACATTTTTTGTAATTTGTTCTCTAGAAAATTTGTTTAATACATTTTTCTTTTTTTTTAATAAAATTGGTTCAGATAAAGTGCTTTTTAAGTGAAATAATGTTTCTAGTAACTACTGGATGATTCCATTTATGTTTGTTTATGTGTATTTATTATTTTCAGATATGTATAATAAAAAACATTATTAAACAATTTGCATGCAAATAACAATCATATTATTCATAACTCTTATTATAGATAAACTTAATCAACAATATTTTTCTAATATTCAAGCCTACTATACGTACTTGCAGTCTCATTGTAATGCATGTGGGGATTTCTGATGGCTGGACTGAGCTGTGAATTTTTTGGGTATCCATGTGCATATGTGGAATCTTTGGGACTCCCGTTTTGACTTACAGAGCACTCACTGCAACAATAAAAACAACAATCAACTTTAATGGCGATGCAAAATCTTATTATTGCATGGAGGACTTGACAACAGCGCAAAATATTTCGATAACAGAAATGCAACAAATGTTTTAAATTATACAGGGTGTCACAAAAATTCTATCTACAGTGTGACCCATTTGTTTGCGACTAACCCCTGTAAAATCTTTATTTATTGTGCGATTTTAACCGGATTTGTTTTAAAGTGTACATCTTGATAAACTGTATTTTTGGAGTAAAAAAACATATTTTTACAAAATACATGGCCTACTATGTCAGTTTTTAAGAGTAAATTTTAAAGAATTCGTTTTAGCGATTTAAAAAAAATCTATGCATGGCACTTAAAACTACTCTATACCTACTAAAGTTTATTGAAAAATTTTAAGTAACAACGAATTTGTATCTAAATTAAAAATGCACAATATTTACTATTTACAAAAATGTATTCTGTCAAGTTATCCATGAAAAAAACATAAAATAAAATTAAATTAATAGTAACATGGTATAAATATTCTCATGGTTAGTTTTGAAAAATAAAAAACGAAATATAAACTTAATACAACATTAAAACACAAAATAGTGAGTTCCAAAAATTCTCTACATTAGATTTTCGCCACCTCTACTAATCCACCATTTATTATTATTAAGTTTATATTTCGTTTTTTATTTTTCAAAACTAACCATAAGAATATTTATACCATGTTACTATTAGTATAATTTTATTTCAATGTTTTTTTTCATGGATAACTTGAGAGAATAAATTTTTGTAAATAGTAATTACTGTGCATTTTTAATTTGGCTACTAAATCGTTCCTACTTATAATTTTTCAGTAAAATTTAGTATAGGGTCGTTTTGAGGGGTGGTGAATCCAATGCGGTGCATAGTTTTTTTTAAATCGTTTATTTGAATTCTAAAAAATTTACACCCAAAAACTGACGTAGTAGACCTTGTATTTTGTAAAAATATGTTTTTATTTGCTCCAAAAATACAGTTTATCAATATGTACACTTTAAAACAAATCCGGTAGTTTAGTTTGTTTGTTTGAATTTTTGTTAAATGGTCTGCAACTTTTGGAACACCCTGTATAATAACAACAATAACAAAAGCAAATATTATTTTTGAAAAATTTTAAATTTTAAAATTGAAATTCAAGCACAAATAACAATTTTAACTTTTTTAAAACAAAATAGACATAAATTATCATCCAATACTTTTTGTGGTCCTAAAACTGTCTAAAAATGACCTACAATTATTTTAAATCTACTTTAAACATCATAAAACTCTAAAAAACTATAACAATATTTAAAAATGTGAAAAGTTCAAAATTTAAATAAAAATGTATGAAATTTGTTTAAAAATGACCTAAAACTTTAAATCTACCTCTTGGAACTATAAACATATTAAATAAATTTATAAATTAATTAACTTTATTTTAGAGAGTTTTAGGACATCATTTAAATAATTTAGGACATTTTAGTCAGTTTCAGGACTTTTTAGACATTTTAAAATACGTTCATAGTTCTAAGCGTTTTAAGACAATTTTAGGGCATTTAAATAACTGAAGGTAATTTTTAGACAGTTTCAGGACATTATTTAGAAAATTTAGGACATTTAAATAAAATTGCCTTAGAAAGCTTAGATCAACGTATTTTAAAATATCAAAGAAGTTCTAAAACTGACTAAAATGTCCTAAATTATTTAAATGATGTCCTAAAACTGTCATAAAAGCCTAGAAATTAAAATAATATTTTAAAATGTCTTAGTCATAAAACTGGCTTAACACTGTCAAAAAATTACCTTCAATTATTCTAAATGCCATAAAATTGTCTTAAAACGCTTAGAACTATAAACGTATTAATGTCTAAAAATGACCTAAAACTTTAAATCCACCTAAAATGTCATAACCTATTGGAACTATAAACATATTAAATGAATTTATAAATTAACTTCATTTTAGACAGTTTTAGGACATCATTTAAATAATTTAGGACATTTTAGTCAGTTTCAGGACTTTTTAGACATTTTAAAATACGTTCATAGTTCTAAGTGTTTTAAGACAATTTTAGGGCATTTAAATAATTGAAGGTAATTTTTAGGCAGTTTCAGGACATTATTTAGAAAATTTAGGACATTTTTAGCCACTTTAAATAAAATTGTCTTAGAAAGCTTAGATCTGAACGTATTTTAAAATATCTAAGAAGTTCTAAAACTGACTAAAATGTCCTAAATTATTTAAATGATGTCCTAAAACTGTCTAAAATGAAGTTAATTTATAAATTCATTTAAAAAGTTGTAAAACTGTCGTAAAACCCTAGAACTTAAAATAATACTTTAAAATGTCTTAGTCATAAAACTGGCTTAACACTGTCAAAAAATTACCTTCAATTATTCTAAATGCCATAAAATTGTCTTAAAACGCTTAGAACTATAAACGTATTAATGTCTAAAAATGACCTAAAACTTTAAATCCACCTAAAATGTCATAACCTATTGGAACTATAAACATATTAAATGAATTTATAAATTAACTTCATTTTAGACAGATTTAGAACATCATTTAAATAATTTAGGACATTTTACTAAAATGATTTTAGTCAGTTTTAGGACTTTTTAGACATTTAAAATACGTTCATAGTTCTAAGCATTCTAAGACAATTTTAGGGCATTTAAATAATTGAAGGTAATTTTTAGACAGTTTCAGGACATTATTTGGAAAATTTAGAATATTTTTAGCCACTTTAAATAAAATTGTCTAAAAACGCTTAGAACTATAAACGTATTTTAAAATGTCTAAAAAGTCCTAAAACTGACTAAAATGTCCTAAATTATTTAAATGATGTCCTAAAACTGTCTAAAATGAAGTTAATTTATAAATTCATTTAATATGTTGATAGTTCCAATAGGTTATGACATTTTGTCTAAAAAATCCTAAAACTGAAAATGTACTAAATTGTTTAAATGATCTAAAACTGTCTAAAATGACCATAATTTAAACATTTATTTAAAATGCCATAAAAATGTCATAAAACCCTTGAACTTCAAGGCTTGAAGGTAAAATCATATTCCAAAATGTCTAAAAGTCATTAAACTGGCTAAACATGTCCTAAATAATATAATTATGTCCTCTAACAGTCTAAAAGTTACCTAAAATTATTTTAAATGTCCTAAAATTGTCTTAGAACGTATTTAAAAATGTCTAAAAATGTCCTAAATTATCTAAATAGAGTCCTAAAACTGTCTAGAATAACCTTTTATTATTAAAATCTATATAAAATGACAAAAAATACTCTGAATTACAAACATACTAGTTTGTTCCTACACCATTTAAAATCCAAATTTTAGAGACATTCTCAATATGAAAAGTAAAGTTTTACTATTGTGCATGCCCCTACATCCATTTAACAGTCCTAATGCTCAGTAGGAACAAACCTACTTTAAAATATTTGATAGGTAATAAAATTAAATAAAAATGTCTGAAATTTGTTTATTACCATCCTCAAATGATTAAAATTGTTCTAAATTTATTTAAAGTACCTACTCATAAAACCATTGTAACTCTAAGACAAATCTATAATGTCTAAAAAGTCCTAAAACTACAAATTTTAAATTAAAAAAAATAACCACACTAAAATTATTTTATTGAATACCATTAACTTTGACATTTAAAATGTCTACATTTGACAATATGCTAAAAATAACCCTAGTTATAATAATAAGTAAAAAATAAGATGCTTACCCTCGATTAAAGCTATTATCATAATCTCTATTGTAATCTTTGGAATATCTATTTGACCACCGAGGATGATTAGAACGATTAGAATGATTATTAGGATGTCTGTTGTAGTTTGAAGAGTTCCTACGAGGTTGATTGTGGTTATTTGAATTCATCTTTTAGCGATCTAAAAACGAAAAAATACATTGTCAAACATGCAAAAAGCAAATATTAAAACAACCTTGTGGGCATACATACACAATCACTATTGAGCAAGATTATGAGTAATTACTACTGGAATAAAACTATTGATCCGCTATCAGCTTGATGTCATAGTAAAATGTAGTTGGGAAGAAAATACACTTTTTGTATAATTTATAAATTACTTTGAAGCTGTTTTACGCACACATATTAAGAATAATCACGAGAGAAATAAAACTTTACGTTCTATCAATGTTGTGAAATCAGCAACGATGTGGTCCGCACCGTTGCCGGATGAGTTTACGAAAATACCAAACATTTAAAAATATTTTTGTTACCTTGGTATCAAAGACAAACATGTCTGTGCACGGTATTATACAATATTGTTTTGGAACAATAGTATCCCACTATAATTTTGTTAATTTCTAAATAATTAAGTTTTGTTATTGTTTGATCTAATAATTCTTTTTAGGATATTTATGTCACAAAACTTGTCAAACCCTCTGAAAACGTCACGGGCATAAAGTTGTATGTTCACATAAAAAACGTTTGAATTTCTTAATCTTTTCTTTAAAACTAAAAATAACAATTGAATTTACCCACCAGGTAGAAAGGTACAAGTCGGTAGATCTGATGCGAAAACAGTAGAGCTGGCAACACTGGACGTGGTCCACCCTACTAAACTAAACCAAAATCAACAAACAAAAGTAAAATGCTAAAAAATACCATAAAAAACACACGATATCTTAAACATGCTTAATTTATCTTGTTATGCACTTTTACATTATGTTTTGTTGAGAATAACAAGTAATTTTCAATATTAATTGCCTATTCACTCGTGAATTATTTGTATTTACACCAGGGGTACCACTTTATGACACAATAAAACTAAAACTAAAAATCCCCTACTTTGGGAATTTGTTATTTTTAGTATTTATTAATACCTACATGTTTTTGTTTTTATGTTATTCTAACGAACGTGAAATGTGTATTATAATAATCCTTGGCTTGAATATAAAATTATAATAATAATAATAAATGATTAGGTAATCCTAAAGAACAGGAAACAATCTATTAGGTATATTTAGAAAGCCTTCCATCATTTTAAGCATTTTTATCAAGAAAAAATAAAAAATACGGTTTTTATTTTAAGAAAGTTTAAAACAATAAATTAGTAGGTATAAAAAACTTTCTAGTATGCATTCCCAAAAGGTATATTGAACTTTGTATAGGTATAAGGCCCATTAAAAAAACAAAAATTTGTAGGTAAATAAAAAAGTTATTTTTAGAACATGTTTTCGAATGGTGCGCGCATGCGCCCAAATTAAGGTCATGCGCTGGACATGTTTTGATAGCCGTGTTGCCAAGTTTATGAAAAGTGTACACAAAGTTATAGATTACGAGGGACGTTAAATTGGCTTCATTCATTGAATAAATATTTAGTTTTGGTACCTTATAATCAATTCCCCAAATTTACAGAAGCAAACAAACAATAAGGAGTTTTGCAAGATTATATTCTTTATTTGTAAACCCCCCAAAAAGAAAAAATATCGACGCCCTTGAGCTACAGTTAATTTTTTTTTTATGTGGACTCCTGTTTTTTTGTTAGGTTGGTAGTTTATGCCAGTTTGATTTAGTATTTAAATTTATAAATTATAATTAAATACTTTGACACTGTCAAATTGACAATAATATTTATTATTGATAATTTACTTGTCAATTATAAATAAAAAGATAATTATGCCAAAAATAATAGCAACAAATTCGAATGTAAAAGCCCGTTTGAGGGCAAAACTTAATTTTGATGAAATTATGCCAAATGCCACAATGGAAGAAAAAGTACATCGCCTTATGGACATTTTTGGAGTAAAAAAGTAAGGAATTTGGTTTTATAAATATTACATCACACAATATTTTCACATTATTCGCCATTACACAACATTTACGTTCACAAAAAAATTTAATTTCTTTTATATAAATTCTTTTCAAAGCGAAGATTAGATTATGCTAGGAATACTTTCTCTTCTGGGTCGTAAAGCAACCTATATTTAACTACTTTTTTTATATGATTTTACCTAAGACAAAGTCTTAGGATTTTACTCATCCAAGCACCACCAAAGCAAAATTAATTGCATTTTTAACTACGAATTTCGACAACTCAACTTGACAACTGCACAGTGTACTATCGCTAACAAAAAAAACTCATACAGCTTAAAAATCTAGTGTTCCTGATTTTCTATCATTTCGTTGGAGTAATTATGGCTTTTAACATGATACGTCACATTTGAAAGGTCTAAAATTAAATACAAAGTTAGGTTGAAGTTTGAAAAAAAAATAATATTTCGTCATCCCTCTGTTTTTGTCAATTACTGCCCGCAAACGGCAAAGCATGGAAGTCGCCGTCTTGCTTTATCTAGTTCCAAATGGCTTCAATGGCTTGCCAGAGTTCGTCTGCATTGTTTGGTTGAAAATGTTGTTAAAAAAGTCATAATGGATGTGACAAAGCTCGATGTCAGCTTGACATTGACGGAAGTTTTATTTACACAACCACAATATAGCTGTATGAGTTTTTTTTGTTAGCGATAGTAACCTACAATTAGGCACCCTAAATTTATAATTGGCTACATTGAACAAACTATAGTTCAGTGGAGAATATAATTGTGGTCAGTTAAGGCTGTACGCTTTTTATTTGCATACGACTGTATGATACAATAATTGAAAGATCCCCCGTATAAAGTAGATAAACACAATCGACCTGGCAACGTCGGAGCGAATGTTTTGAGTGGATATCGATTGACGCAGGAGGTGACGTAGGGATACATTTTATAACGAGTATTCCGAGTTTTGTGTTTAGTGAGAGTAGGAGAATGAGAGAGGCAGTTGAGCCAAGGTGAAACGAAAATAATTTGTTGAGGAGTTTGCAACGAATATTTCCAGAATTTTGTGTTTATAAACTTCGTTGTTTGTGAAACTGTTCGTATTAAATCGTACAGTCAGTGAAACTACAGAAGGTAAAGAAGGCATATGGTAAAGTAGAAGTTCCTTTGTTTATGATCAGTAGCGTCCATTTTGTGAAAGCAAAATTTGCGTCGTACCTGAAAAATAAAACCGTTTACGATAGTTTTTAAATGCAAAATTCTCCATCTTGTTCTTGTCTGTGATACTACAGTGAATATTGTTATATATATATATCGAAGTTTATTATTATAAAATAAATAAAACGTGTCAGTGTAACGTACACAACACACCAAAATGGCAATGGCAAAGAAAACCATAGAAAGCTGCAAAGCTAGGTATAACACAAATAATACCAACATCAAAACACCGAAGAAGGGGGGTACGGTATCGCCAACAACACCACCGAGGAGACAAAGCCCAACCGGCTCAATATCTCCAAACCTACGTACTTCCCCTGGCCACTATGCTGGCTGCAAATTCTCAGAGCCACCGTTGCCATCTGCTCTGCCATTGCCCCCCCAACACTGGATGCAAGCACCACACACTGCTAATATTTTGCCGTTCTGTGCAACCAAGTCCGAACAACTTGCACATCAGCTGAAGGTGCTCCTCAAGGTTCAGGCTTGACCTGCTCGTGTTCGATTCAAGACATTTATTTTTACGACAATGTAATTAAGTCTGGTTGCGAGTGAATACGACAATTTTCAACCGATGTAAGCGATTGTCCTGTTCAGCCGCCCTGTGATATGCAATCATTTCTACACAAATTACAGATAATGATTGCCTTAGATCGTAGATAGTTTTAACGTATTAAGTCTATTTCTAAATGTGATTTTCTTTTCTGTTAAAAATTGTAAAGAGTATAAATTTTGAGTTTGTAATTGTGAGCCATGCTCAAATAAGTGTGATATGTTTAGTTATATAAAACTGTCGGTAACAAAGCAGCATTCGACCCTACGTCACTTTGGTCGCATCATAACCTCACTTCTGTGGTTGTTACTGTTTTTGTGAGGTTATGTCAGGGCTAAATTGGCAATAAGTCGCAAACAAAGCTTGTGATGTTCAGACCCGCCATGTTCATGGCATGTACTGATTTTTCTCAACATCATAGGCATTTGTTTTCGATTAATAACTCGAGCTTTAATTAATTATTAGAATTTTATATCAACAAAATTGTCAATTTTATTAATAAAAAACAACAGTAATTATATTATATAGTACAAATATCGAATTGAATGCTTTTTTGTTAGGAAAACAACAACATATAATCTACATAACTAAGTCGTCGATGAAGACGTGTATTTTTGTTAATGCAGTACAAATGTATAATCACTATTTAGAACGTAAGGTTTCCGAATGTGTATTTTTTAAGTGTACAGCTTGAAATGTAAAATTTATTGTATTAGTCGTTGCATTATTAATATGTGTCATATTATTGTGGGGCTGTACATTTAAAAGATCGGATTGGCATCATTTGAAATTGTTAGCAAGGAATAGTCTTCCATAACAATAAAAATTAAGTTTTGGTAATTTTTCAAAATTTTAGAGATTCTAATTTTACTATAATTTGTTTTTTCTTTTTTTATGTCATTAACGCACAATTTCATTAACTTGTGTACTTGATTGTGGGGTGTTAGAGTCTCTAATCGATTTAGTTTAGTTTTTAGTTTTTTAATCTCAGATCTCATATGTTCATTTTAAACGTTGAGTCATTTAACCAGCAATATGTAAAAAATCATATATATATTTTATATATTCATCTCCATCCTATAATCTGTGATACCTATCAAAATCCCACCTTCAATCCAAATTATTTTGCTCCTCTCCTTAATCCCCATCCTTTATCCTACCCAGTTCCCTCCCCAAAAAATTCACAAAGAAAAAGAAAAACTTAGTAACAATACCAACATCTATAAAAACAAGATGGCATCCGTCCTGGTCCACCACATGCTGAACATGGTAAGTATCATAGAAAAAGTATAAGTATGAACAATCGCGAACAAAGCTTATGTAAATATAACCCAGTCTTTTTTTATGTCTCGAATTTCAAAACAAGGTCATCAGATTTCCTAATATTTAATAATGTCCGCGAATTGTCCAATCTTTGTAGCAATGATTTTAAATACTAAGCATAAATTAGTTTTTACTTTCCAAATTTGGTTGAGCGAAATCTTAAAATTAGTCATGTGTCCATGGGTGTTTCATTTTAGAGAGAAACGTGCACTAGATGTATTTTTAAAAAGTTGACGCAACGTTTATTACAAACCAATCCACAAAATCTAAAACTTAAAAATAAGTTAACAGAAAATATAATAAAAGTAATTTTTAATACCTACATACTTACTCAGTTATGTTTTTTTATTATTTATATATATAAATTATATAAAATATTTATATATATTTATAATAATATATATATATTATAAAAAATACGTTTTAAAAGCGCACATTGTGTGATTCCCGTTTGTCATAAAATTTTAAATATCATAAAAATGGTTAAATGTCATAAAATTCACATTTTGTCATAGAAATCATAAAATTTAATTATTTTTTAACAATTTTCTCACCTTTGCTATAAAAAATGGAAATTTTGTAAAATAAAATTTAAAGCCGGTCCTGTAGAATAAAACGCAATAAAATGTTTTAAATACGGCCTTGTTTGTTGACGTATGAACTTCATACTATGAAGGAAGAAGAAGAAGACTTAGTAAGTTAGGTTAGGAAATGTATTTTAAAATTTAAAATAAATATTATTTATTAAATAATGACAATAGTAAAGTTATTTTTATAAAGGGAAGACAGAAAGCGCAAACACGAAGAAGGACTTTAGGTAGGTAAATTAATAAACCCTTTAAATTTTACTGTTGAACTTATGAATTTAGTTCTGGTAAAATAAATGCGCTTCATCAATATTTAAATATGAACAAATTATTTATTTAATAATGTTTATAAATTTATTATTAATTCTTTAATAATTATTAATAAGTACCGTCTATTACCAACAAAATTACTATTTATTAATAAGTAAACAACCACTTACAAACAATTAAAATAATTTATTTTTTACATTACCTCGGCCGATTAGAAGCATTTTCCTTTGAAGTAGTTTTCGCTACTTTAAAGTTTTTTCCACCTTAATTTACTTTACGGTAGTTTTGGTTAGTACCATAAACGTTCCAAATACTAAAATAATAACTTTTAAGTTATTAACTTTGTAGTTTTTACATAACTCATGTTCCAGTTTCGAGATTTTAACTTGCAAAGGGACTACAAAGTAAAAATAATTATAATGTAATCTTTATGTAGCAACCGAAAGTAACTGCTTCAAATTAAATTTACTTGAAAGATTTTTTTTACTTATTTATAACACCTTTTTTAAAGTTGCAAAGTATTTTGTGGGCAACCCGAGGGGCAACCAAATTTTACTTAAATGTTTATTACTTTATAATAACCATTTAAGGAAAGAATTAAGTTTCTGTTACAAAATATTGCTATTTAAAAGTTAGAATTACTTGTAAGTAAAAATTAAAGTAGCTGTTTAGTATACTTAACTAATTTAAAGTTACCACCACTTTGGTAATGGTTTTTGGAACCAAAAATGCTGTTTGGGTAGCACAGACTAAGTATGCTGTATAGGATCATAAAAGAAACATGCGTATTTTATAATTTATTGCGATTAAATATTTGGTAACAAATAAATACGAATTAAGTAGTCATTAGTTTCAATAAAATATAAAAAATACAGTCGACAACTTGTCAGTAATGTTAGTTTTATTAAAACTTTATAATACTGTAAATCTAACAAATTTAACGTATTAATAGAACAATTTAATTGTGTAATTACAAATAAATAGGGTAAAACTATGTTATTAAATACTCTAAATGCATTGGCTATTTTAAAACTAATAATATATTGCATTAATAAAACTTTGATTTTATAAAATTCGTATATGTAGCTTACAACTTAAGTACTAGGTATGTAGCAAAAGTATTTTTGACTAGCTGAGAAAATACATGAGTCAATATCAATATTCAATACAGGGTGATTCACTACTAAGTAGAGGTTCATCAAAGAATGCAAAAAATGCTTTTCAAGAGTGTACTAGAACAACGTTTACCGCTTGTGAATCACCGCGTACCTTTCAGTTTTATAATGCAAAAAATGGCACCAAATAGGGTTTCAAAGAAATCCTGGTGAAGATTTTTCTTCGGAATGTTTATTTGGGTAGTCTCCCAAACAATTTTTTTTTCAATTATCTTGGAAACTATCGATTTAATGTAAATTTTGTTTCTTGAATAAATATGCATAATCTCATATATTTTTCATGAGACCAAGAGTTTTATGAGGAAGAAATTTTATTATTACAAAATTTAGGTAAAATCAATAATTTCACTAGTTTACAAAATCGAAAAAAAATTCTGCCCACCATATCCCATTATAATTTTCCCATGTATTTTGACCCACTTAACACGAAAATCACACTCAATTTTTTTATGGAAGCGTTTTTGAAATATGGATTTTCAATTGTTTTTAAAAAAAAAAACAAGCTAATGTTGATAAAAACACATGGAAAAATGGCGAAGTTATGAATTTTTTAGTTGGAAGACCAAAAGTCGACTTTTTTACGATTTTTATTTTATTTTTTTCTTTTATTTTGTAATATGTTTAGTCTTTAATGAAAACCTAAATAAAGTGTATGATTGGAATTTTTTGAGTTTTTTACGTACTTTTTTCACCGAAAACATGACTCCGCAAACGTGAATTCTTTTGTTTCTCGTGTTGGCATTTTACTGATATTTTTTGATATTTTAACAAGGTATTTTGATCATAGTTTTATTTAGTTAATAAAAAGTGTAAAATGTGTAAAAGGAGTAGAGAGGGGGGCGACGTAAGTGATGAGCACGGAGAACGTTTTCACTAGCAAATGAAAGTTATGGAGCGGCGTTATCACGGCTTCTGGGATGCAGCCATGATGGGTGATTACATTTGGTCCCTCATACGAGAAACGGAATACGAAAGCAACAAGAAACAAAGAAGGAGACAGCATTTTTTTAAACCTATGCTTATTACGACAAAATAAAACTTTTAATTTCTTCAATGTTCAATATTTATGGTTTAATATTCAATATATAATTTAATTTCAATAATTAATGTTTAAAATAAAAATCAATATTTAATTTTATATAATTCAATAAAATGAAGAAAAAACGTCAAAACTCAAAAAACTGAATTTTGGTCTTCCACTGAAAAATTCATAACTTCGACATTTATCCATGGATTTTTATCAACAGCTTATTTTTTTCCTTTAAGTATAATCTATACGTAAAATAAATTAAACTTGGAATTATCTTTTCGATTTCTAACTTTCCCAGAAAGATATGTAAATTTTCGACCTCGATTTTTGTAAACAAAAAGGACGTTTTCAACTACTGAGCCGATACCAAAACTATACAAGAGAAAGTCGTAGAGGGCTCAATTACCTTTGAATTAAGTGCTTGTTTGGTCAAATCGATCGATACTCTAAAGCGTCAAAAAACTTCAGAAAATTAAAAAAAAAAACAATTAAAAATTCATATCTCGAAAACGCATCCACGAAAAAAATTTTAAGTGTGATTTTCGGGTTCAGTGAGCTAAACTACACAAGAAAATCATAGTGAGATATGGTGGGCAAAATGGCTGTAAACTAGTGTTTATGAGATAGTCGAGAAAAACTGTTTTTCGTAATCCCCAGGATTTTTTGCCCAATTTAGGGTTTCGAAAAAAAAAATTAGTTTTTTAACCAAAGGTTCAACATGTCAAGACTATTTTTCCAAAGTTTTAAGTCGATTAGAGTAAAACTCAGGAAAAGAGAGCCTTTGAAAACTCCAAATACAAAAAAATGTTTTTGACCCTTAATTCTTCGATCTAAAGGAGGAATGTCGGGCCGGTATCAAAGGGGAGGAGTTGATCTTCGTGGTACTCGAAGTTGTGGGTTTCATGAACGACATGGCCTGCGGCCTGGGCGGCCTAGTACTGCTACTAGTGCTAGTACTAGTAGAACGTTTCAGCTGCACTTTCATGTTGGG
Source organism: Brassicogethes aeneus (assembly GCA_921294245.1). NCBI lineage: Eukaryota > Metazoa > Arthropoda > Insecta > Coleoptera > Nitidulidae > Brassicogethes > Brassicogethes aeneus. Next base: position 47,845,865 of record OV121137.1, read on the forward strand.
AGCGCGCGATATGATCGGTTGTTTCGCGATGGTGTTCGTGTTGGTGGGTTTCAGAGGCAGCCTTTTAACCGTGCTCGTCGAATTTTGACTGTTCAAAGAGCTCCTGGAGCTGACTATGCTGTTTCTGCTGTTTGAACGCTGCACCGTTTTGTTGGAGGTCACGCTGGACTTTGAGTCGGACTTCTTCAAGCTCTCCGAACGTTTTGGAGCGATTTTCTTTGAGGCATCCAGACTTGGCGTTCGCAGTGAGTGGGATCTATCCAACACGGACGGAGTTCTGCCACTGGATGCTTTCATTGCTGTTTTAGTATTTGCAGTTCTGGGGATGGGTTGTACAGGTGTTTCGCTGCTTGTGGTGGAGTCTACAGTGCATTTACTTTCAGTGGAAATGGCTCGTTTAGGTTTCGTTTTGGTGAAAACTTGCGAGGTATCGGTTTCGTAATTTCCACCCGATGAAGCCCCTTGACTCGGTGATTCCGACATCAAACTTTGCGTTTCCTCGAAGCCCTCGTCGTTGTCGTGCTCTTTGGTTTTTCTTATCGTGGGAATGTCGATTTTGGACGTCGATAAGGCTAACGCGACTTCATCGCGGCTTATCCCGGTCTGATTCCTGTACCTCCTCGGCACATCAGGAGCGTCGACTTTCAACTTGCCTTGCCATTGTTTCAAACGCGTGTCCTTATCAACAACAGGTTCCACCATGGCTACAGGTTGCGAGGTTTCTACATGCGCCACGGGTTTTGTTACTTGAGTTTCCGCCACAACCTCCGTAGGCGAGGCATCCAAGCTCTCAGTGTTTCTCTTGTATCGGCGGGTTCTTCTTGCAGCTGAGTACCTGTCGAATTGCCCGTCGCCCAGTGCTGTCAAATCGGACTCCTCGTTGCTTCTTGTATGCCTTCTGCAAGGCGTCGGCTGAATCGGCTCGCGCTTTTCCGTGGGCGTCGGAGTGAAAACCTTCCTGGTCGCCGGCGGCGTTTCTATGTTGTCCTGGTCGATTTCCACCTTGTTGTTGGTTATGCTGCCCTGGTTATCCACGTTGTCGGAAATGCGCTTTTTTCTCTCCATCAGAGGCGACGTGGCTTCGACCGGCTTTCTGATGTACAGAGTTAACTTTTCCGTATCGGAATTTTTACCGAGAGAACTTATAAAACTCTTCCGATCGTTATCCTCCAAAATGGAATGTAAAGGTTTTGTTGCGTTGTTGTTGTTAATATTAATGGAATGTCTTCCGAGGAAATCATCTTCCTTTGTTTCCTCCGTACTGTTCGCAACGTTAAGCGTAGATTTCCTCCACGCTGATTTATCTTTGATTTGAGGTTGGACTTCTAAAAACACAACAAAATAATACTTTATCTACTCCTATACGCTAAAGAAGTATCGGGTTTTCGCAACGCGCGCGCCATCTGAATGCATTGTGTCAACAATAAATTTAAAGCACCGATTATAACTACATCATTTTTAAATAAATAGGTAGTTTTTTAAAAAAAGAGAGGAAGGCAGAAGTCTTACTCGACAAATTTTCTGCATTGCACAGCTAAATCGCGCACGTTATTTGTGTTTTACGTTGCAAGGAAAAAATTAAAAAACTTTTTTAGTACTCGATTTCGATTGATTATTCCTTATATCATTGATAAAGAAACTCAACGCTTTTAAGCATTTAAAAATGCTTATATAGTTACGTTAGTGTGTGTATTTTATCAAAGGGATCATGGTGAATTATTGTGTTTTTAATGTAAATAAAATTCAAGAACTAAATCGTTGCATTTTCATGTTTTGCCAAAGGATGCCATTCGGTAGGTACATTTGTTGGTGCAGAATTAACTAATGATAACTTTACCTATTTTTGCACAAACATAACCTCAAAATCAATAATTTTTATATTTGAGTTCTCCAAAAAACGCCGACAACTGCATTTTAAACAACAAAATATAATATTTAAATTTAGACGACTTATTTCTTTGACGATTTTTACTGAATTGAAATGTTTATACTTTTCACGTTAATCACTACTAAAATGTGTATTTATTGTATCTAATAGGTACAATTTATATTTACAGAGACTGTATGCAATTTATCTTCATTCAGATTAACACTGTTTATTGGAAAACCGGTAAAAACTCAACCCAGGATTTCCTCTCGAAATACACCCAACAACACAACAAATCGATCCACGGTTTTTTTTTTTCGATATTTTTTAACATTTTCCAGCTTTATTCTCAAAACCACTCGTTTGTAACCTAAGCGTTTGACAGCTGATTATTAAAAGTTCCACTTTTGTTACGATGATAACAGCCTAGTGGTGGCGCTACTAGCGATACTTCTTTAGCGTATTTCATAATTTTGTTTTTTTTTTCGTGAATATTGTTAAACATTATAAATTTCCTGCCTAACAACGTAAATAATCAACTCAATATTCACTTTGTTAGGCAGCAGAGATTGGCCGATTTCAATATTCACTGTGATTTGACCAATAGGGTTTTTTAATTGGAAGAAGGCGACTATAATAACATTTAAAATTGATAAAAAGTAAGGTTAACCATTTGACAGATGTCAGATTTTATTTATTTAATTTTGAAATTCCTTTAATTATAGTTTCAGAATTGTAATGTACATTACAATTATTGTTGTTTTCTTTTACGTATATAATCCAAGGAACCGCTAGGTTAACCGTATGTCGAGATATCGTTTTTTGACATTTGACATTGATTACGCAATTTGAAACATTCGCCGCGACGACTATATGTACTTATTGGAGTAGATAAAGTATAGTATTACACTCGAGATTATGCGCATTATTCACTCGGATGGCGACTCGAGATGCAAACCTTATCCTCATGTATAATATCCTGCATTATCTCTCGTATAATAAAATACACAGCAAACGGAAAATTATAGAAGTGTATAGGATGACGCGACGTTTGAATATAGTTTTCTAAACCCTCGCCACGGTATAGATTTGTATTCGTCAGTCGAGCGGTTCAATACTCTCCACAGTAAAGAGGTCGTAATTTGACTTTTGAACTAGTTATAATATGAAAATTATTTTATGCTTGAAAACCAAATTATATACGACATGATTGTGATTTTTTTCATTTTATTAATTAATTAAGATTTGTTAAATATTTTTCCTGTAGGAATAATTGCCATTAATTCATTCAATTGGTTTGTACTATTTGATCAACCAGATTTAAATATTGCTGTACTAACATATACCAGTGGAGATAGTGCAGGGTCTTTATTAAAACTTTAATTATTAAAGTTTTTTACATAACCTCTGAAATTTTTAATACAAATATAGGTAAAGGCCACGGTGATGTTCTTACATCTCGCATCTGTTGGCTTACCAACCCAGCATATAAGCTCAGGGAGTCTTTTGTTTTGAGTGCGTTCCACTACACCAAGTTGCCGACACTGATGAGACCCAATATAGGTCGAAACAGCAGTCTGTCGGTATTTGAATGTGGTGGAAAGCACTCAAAACAAAAAACTTTGGCGAGGTGTAGGTTCAATTTTTTCTTACGAATATTACCAGTAATGGGTCAAGAAAGTTTCTTAAAGAAACTAAGAAAATTGAATGTTTGCAAATATAGGTATCCTCTGTGCTGTACATACCTGGGTTGTAAACAAAAATCAGAGAAAGGAACTAAAGAAAGGAACTGTTTTTAATAAAATCATATGCAGAAATGAGAATATTTAAAATACTTGCATCCATCAAAAGATAAAAATTTCTTACAATATTGAATTACACCTTCTTTTTATGCTCTCAGAAATATTGACCAGAACAGTATTAGAAAGACTCCAGTTTCTATAACTTGGTAGAGTAAAGAGAAGTCGAAACCGTTGCGATATTGCATTGCGCTGTTTTTTTATAATTTTCGGGGACATTAATAATAATAATAAAAATAATTCATAAGACACCATTGAGTTTGACTGTGACGTGCATAGGTATAGAGGCGAAAAATATAAAAACAAAGCATGATGTAATACAGTTCTAATATTTTTCTATATTTTTCCGTTTGCTTTGTACTATTATCCCTAGGGATAATAGCTTCACTGACTCACTGAAACCTACCTTCCACTGTTTCCATCGCGCTGACAACATCGGTGTTATCTATAGTCGAAGATGGTTTCCACGATGGATAATTTTTCCTATAACTTGATTGACTACCGCTGTACACCTGCTTTCCTTCTGGTAACGTGTCCAAAGTACTGCTTCTCTCACTCTCTGCGACACAAGCAAGGTTGGCGAGAAACTAGGCATTAATAACAAAGACTCACCTGAATCTAACTCCACAGATCTTCTATTCGTAAGCCGCCTGGTTTGCCTTCTGGCCTCATCACTGACATTGTCGCTTTCGTTCGCCTGAAGCCAAGTTTCGATCTTCTGCCGCCATTCTTTCGGTTTCGAAGTTTCTTCTTCCGGGGCAGAAGATGGAAGCGGTTTCGATTCCGTTAGAGGTGACGGCGACGACGGCCTCTCCCTTTCCGCGGAAAAATCCGCCCCCAGCAAAGCTGGGCGTTTCCTTGGACCGCTTCCTCTTGCCTTGCGAGCCCAAGAGCGATCTAAAATGACAAATTAGAGTGTTTTGTGCCTCGCTAACATTGATGGCCCTGTTGTAAATGACCGATTTATTCCTTATAGACTAGGGTGGGTCAAAAAAACCGACTATTTTTTTTTACTTTGTACTCTGAAAAATCGGTTACTAGACACCTCTAGAGAATTTTCACCAAACATGAGCTCTTAATTTTGATAACAAGGTCCTCCGCTTTACAATTTTCCATTTTTTCCTCAGTATTAGAAACAAAAATTCTTCGACAACGGTTCGTTAAAAAATACAATTTTTTCGTAAACCTCACCGTTAAAAAGATATCGAAGGTTAAAGTTTAATTATTTGAAGAGAAATTTCTGTTTTGCTTATGAATTTTATAACTTGATTAATAATTTAAAAAAATTCAATTTAATTTTTGAGTTTTACGATAATTTATACAAATTTGAGTTCCTATGAAAAGAGAAACTATTTTTCTCGTTTTTTTTTAGTCCTACATATGTTTGGTTATATTGAAAAGAAAAATAGTGTATTATTTCTAACTCAGAGTCAATGATTTATTAAATTTTGAAAAAAATAACGTTTTTGTCATAAATTTAATATGAAAAGAATTGATCTTAAAGAAAAAAAAATGTTCTATTTGTTATTAAAAAGTTCCTTTATTTAATTTATTTTATTCAACTGAAATAAAAATTTTAACATTTATAATATAATCGTACACTTTTACTGTAAAAAGTTTTCTTTATTACAATTTGGGTATTGTTTGCGATGTTCTTTGATAACTTGAAATAAATATTGAAATTGCTCTTTATTTTTTGTTAAGCATTGGTTATAATCATCGACTAATGCAACAGCTCGCTCTGCCGAATCATTAACAACTTTCAATTGCTTAAGATTTTAAGTTATTATAAAGATAAATTTCATGAAAATATTATTAAAATAAAAAAAGTCTCAAATAAATTTTCGAAAGGGAAACTTCTATAAGAGTTACTTTTACGATAGAAACTCGAATTTGTATAAATTTTCGTAAAACTCAAAAATTAAATTGAAATTTTTCAAATTATTCATCAAAAACTGTTAAAATTAGTATGCATTGAAGTTTGACGATGAATATCTTTTAAACGCTTAATTTAATCGACAAATCATAAGAGACCATTTTTGTAGAGCAGTTAATTTCCTACAAAACTATGAGTTGCGCGATTCATAAAAATTTTTTAAAGCAAAACAGAAATTTCTCTTAAAATAATTAAACTTTAACCTTCGATATCTTTTTAACGGTGAGGTTTACGAAAAAATTGTAAGAGAGCTTTTTTGTAGAGCGTTCGATTTCCTACAAGAATATGAGGAGAGTTATTTTTTAACGAACAGTTGTCGAAGAGATTTGAATTTTTGTTTCTAATACTGAGGAAAAAATGGAAAATTGTAAAGCGGAGGACCTTGTTATCAAAATTAAGAGCTCGTGTTTGGTGAGAATTCTCTAGAGTTGTCTAGTAACCGATTTTTCAGATTACAAAGTAAAAAAAAAATAGTCGTTTTTTTTACCCACCCTATTATAGACACCAATTGAACTATTGGGTGGTATCAATAGGTCTGAATTGGACTTACTGGGTTTAATTGGGAGTGATATAAAACAAAAATTTGTTTTACTGGTATTTTCCATTATGGAAAAGTCCGATAAGGATTCTACTGTTTTTTAGTGGTTTCGATTAGTTAAAGCTACCAATAGGTAATTTCCAATTGAATTCAATTGGGCATTCCCAGTGTAAGATTCTAGAAAGGAATCTGCTAATTGGTTAATTTCCAATATTTTAAATTATGGAAAAGTCCAATAAGGATTCTACTGTTTTTTAGTGGTTACGATTGGTTAAAGCTACCCATAGGTAATTTCCAATTGAATTCGATTGGGCATTCCCAGTGTGAGATTCTAAAAAGGAATCTGCTAATTGATTATTCCCAATACTTTAATATATCGCAAGAGGGCTCTCGTGTAGCTACGCAAAACCAACGTACGCAGTCCTTGTTCGAATGATTGAGACGCCATCATAAAGAAACAAACAAGTCTTAGGACGCTATTTAATATCGTTTTTTTATTAGTCGGTTTCTTTTATAATCTATGGGTTTCTGTGCTTGGTGGTAGTTTTGTACTTAAAGTGGTGTGTACTTATACCTTAAAAAAAGGTTTAGGGACGATGGCGTGAGAATGGTGGTTACAGCGGACAAAATAAAAAAAAATTGACATAAATAATATTGATTTTGACCATGCCTACAAACATCGTTTGCAAGAAAGACAAAAAAATGATTATAACCGAGTAATTTTATTTATTAGTTAGTAAGTTTTTTGTCTCTTCTGTGAAAAATTAATTCTGGTTTTTACCCGGTTATTCTTCTGGGATCTTAATTATTTTTGAATGGGTTTGGCGCTATCAATTACCAATTCATTCCAGGTGCATTTCTATTGGATTTAGCCAATAGAGACAAGCATAGGCATGGATTGGTATATTCCAATTTAAGCCGCTGACTTCATTGGAACCAATAGAAATGCAACTGGAATGAATTGGTGATTCATGGCGCAAAAACACATTTCAAACCAATTCAAACGAATTACTTATTTTTTATTGGATTCTATCGGTCATTTACAATAGGGGGGGATATAAATGTACCCAAGCTTCCCCAAGACTTTCTTTCGCGGCTTGTATCGTGCCCCGATGCTCTTAGGAAGTCCATTAAATTTCCCTCATCTTCTTCTGATAGCACGCGGCTTCTTCTTCGGCGCAAGCTTCCATTTGGTGTAATATCTATGTAAATATAAATTGATAATTTGTTTTTTCGTAAACCAAATACTCACCTGGCGATTTTTCCTCCTTTCCCGTGGAAGATTCTCCATTATTTCCATTGAAAGAACCTAAACGCCTTCGAGAAAACGAGGGTGAACCTGTTATTGACAATTCGTCTTCTGATACTCCACTACCATTTGCAGATTTCCGACTCTAAAACTGCAAGTTTGATTCTCCGTTCAAAAGTTTTATTCAAACTTACCTTTTTCATTGGAAAACCTGTTCTGGTATCATAAATCTGCATATCAATAAATGGACCCTCATTATCTGCTAAACTACCCACTAGAAAAAAAACGTCAATTACATAACCAACAACACAGCAAACGGAAAAATATAGAAGTGTGTAGGATGACTCCCCGTTTGAATACTAAATCTTAAAGTTTTATCAGAACTGTATTGAATCGTGCTTTGTTTTTATATTGCTCGCCTCTATACCTATGCACGACTATAGTTAAATTCAAACTCAATGGTGTCTTACATTAAGATACATTATTTTGATATTCTATATTCAACAGGGTGGTAGAAACTCGACCCTGTCGAATGGTGCAGTCATTTATAGTCTCTAGAAATTATTGAAAAAGGGTGCAGTCCAATGGTGCCGCAACTTCGGATTCTTATTCTCTTTAAGACATATATAGAAACTTAAGCTTTTCGAATTTTACTGGCCATGATTTTCGTTAATCTCCCAGAAAATTATAAAAAACAGCGCAATGCAATATCGCAACGGTTTCGACTTCTCTTTACTCTACCAAGTTATAGAAACTGGAGTCTCTCTAATACTGTTCTTGTCAATATTTCTGAGTGCATAAAAAGTGGGTGTAATTCAATATTGCAAGAAGTTTTGATCTTTTGATGGATGCAAGTATTTTGAATATTCTCATTTCTGCATATGATTTTGTTGAAAACAGTTCCTTTCTTTGGTTCCTTTGTCTGATTTTTATTTACCGTAACAACTCAGGTCTGTAAAGCACAGAGGGTATGATGTAAAGTATATTTAAAGTACCTATGTTTGTATTAAAAATTTCAGAGGTTATGTTGGAAAAACTATCTATATGCTATTAAACTTTAATAATTTATTAATGAGGTCTGTTGGTAGACTCTGCACTATCTCCACTACAGCAATATTTAAATCTGGTTGATCAAAAAGTACACACCAGTGCAGGTTATTGTAGCATCTACGAACAAATGAATTAATGGCCCATTGGCAATTATTCCTTTAGGAAAAATATTCAACACAGCTTAACTAATGAATAAAATGAAAAATCATAATCATATCGTATATAGTTTTTTAAGCATAAAATAATTTTCATATTTTAATATTAAAATACTAGTTCAAAAGTCAAATTACCTCTATACTGTGGAGAGTATTAAAACAGTCGACTGAAGAATACAAATCTATACCGTGGCAAGATTAAGAAAACTGTATTCAAACGTGGCGTCATCCAATACACTTCTATATTTTTCCATTTGCAGTGAACAACAGTTCAATGGGCCTAAATATTGAAATGAAGTCAAGAATGAATAATAATAATATTTACACTTTTACGATGATTTATATTCATTCTTGGTGAATCAAATCCAACAAAGTTTTAAAGGGAGTGAAAAAAATGGCTCAAATGGAAATCCTTCTGTACTTACTTTGTCTTCTTTTAGTCGCTAGCAGCTCTTCTCTTTGGCGTCTTCTAGCGTTCGCTTGCTCCTCCTGGATTCTTCTCCGTTCATTCTCCAAGATGGCTTGTTTGAACTTGCAGTAGAAACAATGGAATATCCTAAAACATTCCTCCAACTTGAAGGAATTCACGTCTTCGCAGAAGAACTCTGATAATTGTTTCCGCACGTTATCCAATTCACCCATGTTTCTCAACAAATTCGACACTTCTTTCTCGGACATCTAAATAATGTTTTTTAGTTTTTTTTCCTGAAATAAAAATAAATAAATGCTAACCTCCAAAAACGCGTCCATTTGCGATTTAAGTTCGGCTTCCGTGGTCGGTACATCAATTTGTTTTTTGACTTTTTTTATCCTTACGTCCAGTGCGTTTATTTCGTTTTGTAGCTGCTCCACGGTGGTTCTGGAAGTTATAATTTGAATATTTACTACATGTAGTGACCAACAAAAGTATTAAACAAATTCATTGAAAAATTCGGCTTTTTTTCTCAAAAAAATCCTTGAACATGTCGATTTTGTTTTTCAGCTACGCACATATTTTTCGCCATTTTTGTAGAATAAAATTAAGTAATAACACATTTATACCTTTTGGGCTGATAGTTTCGGAGATATTAATTATTAAAAGTGTAAAATTTATAGTTTTTAATAATGTTTTATAGTTTTTTTAATGGGTTTAAGTGTAAAAGAAATGTTTCTAAACTTTCTCAAAATATTTTATTTCAAGGTAAAACTTTTTCAGTTTATTATTGTTCTTTGTTATTCTTATATGAAAGTTTTTTATTTTATATTTCTTTGTTAGCATTTAATTTAAAACAAATATTCACTACTAGATGTAAAAACTTTTAGTTAAGCGTTAAGTATCTGTGTCTTAAGCATTCTCCAAGTATTTAAACATGGGCCAGCAAAATCAGGGAATTTTTTGGGGAAAAAAAGACACATTTTTCAATGAATATTTCCCATATTTGTGCCTGTCACTGCATGTATATCTTACTTGGCAGCTTCTTCCAACACGCTAATGTTATCAGTGAAAGACAGCAGGCTTTTCTTTTTCTTTTCGGCTTGCTAAAAACACATACATAGTGATTCACAGGTAATGTTTTGCTCTTAAAGCTGGCCTCTTTGGCCTTTAGTCCCCTGAGGAAAAAATCTCACTCACTGAGTTCTGGAGATCGAGGAGGCCAGCTTCAAGGCCGACCGTTAGAAACACTTACCAGTGCCACGAAATGAATGAGATTCATATTTGGTTTATTAGCTCTGATGTCTGTAATTTTTTGAAGGGAAGTTAGTTTTACACCTGCTGCATCTCCAGCGTAACCACCCTAGAGGAATATTATTGTTTTTATTTTATTAAAAAGTTATTTTATTATTTACCGCATTTAGAAAGTTTCCTGCTATGAGGACCATGTATAAGACCTCTTTGAGTGGTTTATTCGTCATTAAATCTTAAACGAAGAATAAAAAAATTATGACAAACAAAATAAGAAAAAAAAATCTTTACATACCTTGAGCTGCTATAATCATGGAGTTAATGCTGGGTTGCAAATACCCCATATTAAAAGCAAACTCTTCTTTTAACAACATACTTTCTATCCTTAGTTTATAACTAGAAAAAAAAATAATAAAAAAAAATCAACTTTATTAAAACAGGTTTTTACTTCGATAAATTTGTTAGCTGTATTAAAAACTTTTCTGCGTTCCCGAGTTTGCTAAAGTCTCCGTTGAAAGACTTGAGCATGTCGAGCTCGTCGACTTCGGGTAGAATTTTGAGCAGGCCTTTTAGTTTTTCGCTTCCGATTTCGTCGTGTTCTCCGTCGCGTATTAATTGAATTATATCTTCGTTAGAGCTAAAACTTGGGTTTCAAACGAGCGCACTTTCTAATCGAGCCGGTTCTACTCACCTCCTAAATTGCTTTAGAAATATGTTTACGTTCAAACTTCGTTTGCCGTCCAGCAGAGTTATCTGAAAAATAGTTTATGCTTTTGTCCAAAAACTACCTGTTTCTAAATGAGTGTCTCACCTCAGTAGTGTCTTTTCTCATTCTACGTTCCAATGTTTCAGGATTGAGGGTGTCTCTATTCCCCAATTTGGGGGAGGAGTGCGCCGATGGAGGCGCTTGCTGGCAAAACATCCTCTCCATTTCCGACCAATCCATATCGGACATTGGAGAATGCTGATGACTATACGCCACTTGAGTCCAAATGTTATTTTTTCCAACAACCTTAGAATTACACAACGTCTTAGATATTGGTACTACACAGAGAAAAATCCGTTTGAAAAACATTGCACAAAGCTGTGCAATATGCCATTGGAGCATAATTTTCTATAAATGTGCTACGTTATCCAAGATGGTTGGATTGGTTTTTCTAATTAGTTTGTTTAAGTCAATTTTCTATAATTTGTTGAAAACAGTAAGATTTTATATTTAACCATTTGCACAATATTGTCAAGAAAAGAATTGAAATCTGTTGTTAAACAGATTTCAAAAATAAATTTTACTCTGTCGTACAATTTTTTAAATAATTCGTATAAATATAGTATAACTTTAAGTTAGAATATAAATTTTACAATATTGGACAATTTGTTCAGGTGTGAAGCACCTAGGATAACCAATAAAATGATTTCGCTCTTAAAATAAGACGCCGCGGCGGCCGGTCGCTTTAGTTAAGGGTCGTTTTTATTTACTCTTAAAAACTGACTTATATGTAATGTAATGTTTATAAATAAATTAAAATTAAAATTCAGTCCAATTACCCGTAATTCTCACAACAAACAACCGCGGTGCCAAGAAGACACTTATTTAGCATGAAACTTTACCGAGCGAGAGCGAAAAGTGCGGTGTAGAAAGGGGTGTAGCACTGTGCTGGACCCAGCAGGCTGAAAAATGCGCTGGATCCAGCTGGATTGCTGGATGAGGGATCCAGCAATTGCAATCCCTAATCGACACCATTTGAGATTTGAGTAAAACCAGTGGCGGCCCGTGACATTTCATTTTGGTGAGGCAGAGGCAGGGTTTCGCCCTCATTTAAAGACGAAGAAATTTTTTTAAACCCAACTTTAAAAAACTGACGTCGCAGTTCACAACCTATAATTAAAACTAAGTAAAAAACTTAGACTGTGGTGGGGAAGGAATCCTCTACTTTGTCAATGAAATATATTTTATTGTAAAAATGACGTTTATTTTAAATAAACCTCATTTTTGTCTAATTAATATTTCATTGTTCAGCAAGAAACAAGTGAAGGTCAACAATATCGGTACAATTTCTCACCGTAATATCCATAATGACTAAATCCACATAAATCAAATAAAGTTCAATTAACTAAACCCACAGAATAAACCACTTACAAAAGAATCATAAAATAGACAAACTCATAGAAAAAGAATAAACAAAATATTGCGTAAATAACCACAGATTTGTTCTTTAAACCGTTCAGAATTTTATAACCAAAACAAACCTAAAGAAGGAATCTGTATTTATTTTATTGGTTACTGTGATGGCTACAAGATGGCGATAGTGTTAAAATATGTTTATTTTAGAATAGAAATATAATTTCGATTAAATCGATTTATTATAAGAAAAATAATACCATTTATTATTGAATTTTGAAAAACGTGTGAAGTATAATTTATCTAAAATTCCGCAACAGTGTTGCCACAACACCTACTTATTTCCTTGGATGTAGGCGTGCCTGCCTCGCGTATGCTAATACGAGAGAAGGAGACAACTATGATATCGCACTGCAATAGAACGAGACAACAAGGCTAACGCCAATCGTGAGTCTAAATTAGTTCAGGCATGCTTCTGAGCCAATCATCTAGCTATAAATATTAGTTTAAATTGCGGTCGTTTCAAATTCAAATAATTTAAATGTTGCTGGGTATTCCGCGTATAAAATCAATTAATTTTATTGACTATTTCACAATTCATGTAATCCAAATATTAAAAATTTATAGTATACAGGGTGTTATGTTATTAATGTTATATATTAAAATACTGAATACCTTTTGACGTAAGGAATAAAGGAAAAATATTTTAAAAAAACATTTTTCCAAAGATAAAGAAAAAATATGCATTAGAAGTTTTTTATATTTTTTGTGATACGCCACTGGTTACACACTTGTTTATCTCTGCACACCTGTATTTTGTGAGTACATAGATACCAACCAACAAAGTAGCTAGGCGTTGCCAGATGTAAAAAATTGTTACTAAAAATTTTTCTTGCAAAAAATAAATAAAAACTCAATAAATACAAAAGTTTTATGCCCTTAAAGCTCTAATAACCTTCTGTATTTATTTACTGATCCAGCTATTAGGTTAAGCAATGATTAGAAAATTTAGTACCTTTGAAATTTGAAATCCATAACCACAAAATTAATTTTTTCATCAATTTTTTTCTCTGTTTACTCAGATGAAATTGGGACCAGTTCACAGGTTAAACTTTAAACATTTAATTTGTATAAATAAATCCAAAAGCACTTCCCTTAGTTAAGATATTTACAATTTGAAAACATAACCTAAAATTTAAAAGAAATGCACTAGATTCTGTCATAAAAGTTGGCAGATTTTGTTTGAATTTACCTTCAGAACAAAAATGAAATAACCAACAATTAATAAAAACGCCAAATTGACAATTTGCATTGTTAATTTTGTCATTTTTGTAATTAAGCTAAATTTAAACAATGTTTGTCAACTTTTTTTGGAAATACTGTTGTTACCAACCATAACATAATAAATCCAACAGATTAACCTAAAGTTCCTAGTCGATCAGTGGCGTACTTTTTGGTAGGATAAAGGTTATTATAAATTATTTTTAGACTTTGGAATTTAGAAAAAAAAAGTTTCAGGTGCTTCTTTATGGACCCTAAGGAAAAACCCATTTTAATATATAACATTAATTACATAACACCCTGTATTAGTTTAAATTGCGGTCGTTTCAAATTCAAATAATTTAAATGTTGCTGGGTATACCACGTATAAAATCAATCAATTTTATTGACTATTTCACAATTCATGTAATCCAAATATTAAAAATTTATAGTATATTATAGAAAGTAAAATATTTAAATTATACTTAATTTTTTAATTCTCTATGATGAGGCACTGCCTCACCTGCCTCCACTGAGTAAAACATACCTTATTGCTAGGTATCTTGTTCCAGTTGATGGTTTTCATCTTAATTTTGGGCGCTGGAATCTCCTGTTGGGGTAACTTTCCTATCACAGAGTCGTTTTCGTTCTGAGCGGGGGAATCGATCGTCCTCCTCATCGTGGGTGCTCTCGGGGGCGCGGGTACCGGCGGCGGGGGAACGAACGGCGGGGGGGCGGGGATGTTCGGGGGCAGAGGCGGCGGGGGCGGCGATGGGGCGGGGATGAGGGGCGGGGGAGGCGGCGGCGGACTCAGCGGCGCGCTCAACGATTGTCTTCTGCTGGGCGTCGTCTGCTGGCAGTGGCAGGCGGTCTTCGATTGCGCGCTGGGCGCGCGCAGCAGTCTCGTGGCGTCTTCGCGGCTCTCCAGGAGGGTGGCGCGGTGCACGAGTCGTTCGGCTGTGTCCCAAATTACGTCGCTGACGGCTTCTTTCGGGTCGATTCTGAGCAGGTGGTGCAGGATGCTCAGGAACGGGATCTCTTGCGGGGTTTCCGCAACCTGTTGGCACAATTTTTCATCAAGAATCTGCCCCAAATGACCAGGAAATGTCTTAAAAATGTCCAGAAGTAACCTAAAATTCTTCTTTGATTTGCCCAAAATTTTGTATAACATATGTTTAAAAATGGTCAAAAACATTCTTAAAACTGTGGTGTGGATAACCAAGTACCCTGTTGTAAATGACCGATTGATTCCTTATAGAAACCAATTGAAGTATTGGTTTGTATCAATAGGTCTGAATTGGACTTACTGGGTTTAATTGGGAGCGATATAAAACAGACATTGGTTTTTACTGGTATTTTCCATGAAGGAAAAGTCCGATTAAGATTCTACTGTTTTTAGTGGTTTCGATTGGTTAAAGCTACCCATAGCTAAATTCCAATTGAATTCAATTGGGCATTCCCAGTGTAAGATTCTAGAAAGGAATCTGCTAATTGGTTATTCCCAATACTTTAAAATATCGCAATAGGGCTCTCAAGGGGCCTACGTCTCAAGGGGTCCCCAGCCAAAAACCTTAACATTATCAGATTCCACATATCAAAAACCCCTGGATACCAAATTTAGTGATTCTCGTACAACAGGGTTCTGAAATATATAAAAGACTATTTCTTTGGGCGACTTTTAGGGGGCTGTATCTCCGAAAAGGGGGGCCAATTGGTAAAACTAAAAAATACGTGTCCTCTAAATTTCTCTAGAGAATCTGTGACCAAATTTTCTTGCATTAATTTCCTGTACAACTGCTTAGTAAGAAATTAAATTTGTTTGTGCTACCAATTATACTATTTCTTTTGTATGCCCATAACTTATACATTATTATGATCCGGATATCGGATCCAGATTTGAGATCCAAATCCGGTTCCTATATTTATATCCGGATACGGATACATCCGGATCCGGTTTTTTTTTCAAGGATCCCCGATCCGTAAAAAAATTGGATCCGTGCAGCACTAGTTTTTACCCGGTTATTCTACTGGAATCTTAATTATTTTTTAATCCAAATTTAAAAAAAAATAAATTCGTTCAAATTGGCGCATTGAATTACCAATTCATTCCAGGTGCATTTCTATTGGATTTAGACAATAGAGACAAGCATAGGCATGGATTGGTATATTCCAATTTAAGCCGCTGACTTTATTGGAACTTACCAATAGGAATGCAACTGGAATTAATTGGTGATTCATAGCGCCAAAACACATTTCAAACGAATTCAATATTTTTTATTGGATTCTATCGGTCATTTACAATAGGGAGGGCAATTCTTGGCCAAGTTTTAACATGATATGGCTCTCTGGGTGCATGGATCTATTGATATTTAAAATGTTGGGAGTTGTTAATGCTCACCTGTTTGAGTATCGCGTAGAAAACATCGAGAGGAGAGTTAAGGTCCACTCCATGGGGGCCCTGTAGACTTTGGACGTCATCACTTTCTCTTTGTTCGTCAAAAACGTCCAGTTGAACAGCAAGCTCGGGCTCTGCTTCCGCACATTTTCTGAACAAGATTTCATCCATTACATTACAATAGTAAGAAGTGGTTTTGAACAAACAACATCTTATAGTTTTTTTTAAACTTATATTAAACACATTGACGAAAGTCTTTTCAAATTATCCAGTACTTGACTTTTTTGCAATATAATTTTGCCTTAATGTCTACAGGGTGTTATGTAATTAATGTTATATATTAAAATGGGTTGTTCCTTAGGGTCCATAAAGAAGCACCTGAAACTTTTTTTTTTCTAAATTTCTAATTTAATTTATTATGTTATTGTTTGTAACCCTGGTTGGTAACAACAGCGTTTCCAAATTCTGTCAAAAAAGTTGACAAACATTGTTTAAATTTAGCTTAATTACAAAAATGATAAAATTAATAATGCAAATTGTCAATTTGGCGTTTTTATTATTTGTTGGTTATGTCATTTTTGTACTGAAGGTAAATTCAAACTAAATCTGACAACGTTTATGACAGAATCTAGTGCATTTCTTTCAAATTTTAGGTTGTGCTCAAATTGTAAATATTTTAACTAAGGGAAGTGGATTTATTTACACAAATTAAATGTTCAAAGTTTAACCTGTGAACTGGTCCCAATTTCATCTGAGTAAACAGAAAGAAAAAAACCGAGGAAAAAAATAATTTTGTGGTTATGGATTTTTTAAAATAGGCACTAAATTAATTTTCTAATCATTGCTTAAGCTAATAGCTGGATGAGTAAAGGGTAATTAGAGATTTAAGGGCATAAAACTTGTATTTATTGAGTTTTTATTTATTTTTTGCAAGAAAAATTTTTAGTAACAATTTTTTACATCTGGCAACGCCCAGCTACTTTGTTGGTTGGTATCTATGTACTCACAGAACACAAGTGTGCAGAGATAAACCAAGTGTGTAATCAGTGGCGTATCACAAAAAAATATAAAAAACTTCTAATGCCTATTTTTTCTTTATCTTTGGAAAAATATTTTTTTAAATATTTTTCCTTTACTCCTTATGTCAAAAGGTATTCAGTATTTTAATATATAACATTAATTACATAACACCCTGTATAGTCAAGACATCTATCAGGCGGGTTTAACCTCAGTTTTTCCAATATGACATCTGTCAAACAATTTCAACTTCACTTTTTCCCAATATCACGCACTAGTTCATTAAGTATCTTAAATAACTTAAATTTAAGAATAGATAAATACAACAATGTATGCAAGTTTTTTCGTTTATATTAATCTTCAAAAAGGTAGTATAAATCAAACATAAATATGGTTATATTCAAGCAAAAAGAAAACATAAACAAATATAAAACTAATGTAGATATATGCAACAGCACCAGTAGAAAGGCATCAATTAGGTATAATGTCATGTTTTTAATTTAATGCATAATGCATTATTACCAGATTCATCTTTCCATAACAATTTTCTTTATGTAATAAATACATTTTATAACCAAAGATAATATGACATTTTTTAAGTATTTGACAAACATTTTGACAGTTTCTAGATCAAACAATAATCAGATGTATATAAAGTTCTTTTTTTTTATCTGGACTGCGGCAACGTTGCAAATTTAGGATTTTGGTTGGTAAATACAGTTGTCAAGTTGGTCGCATTGATTAAAACAAACTAAGCTAGTTATAAATCTAATTGTGGTTATGTATAAATTATTGTAGGTTACATTGTGCAGTTGTCAAGTTGAGTTGTCGAAATTCGTAGTTAAAAATGCAATTAATTTGGCTTTGGTGGTGCTTGGATGAGTAAAATCATATAAAAAAGTAGTTAAATATAGGTTGCTTTGCGGCCCAGAAGAGAAAGTATTCCTAGCGGATAATAATCTTCGCTTTGAAAAGAATTTATATAAAAGAAATGTTGTCCAATGGTGAATAATGTGAAAATAATGTGTGATGTAATATTTATAAAACCAAATTCGTTACTTTTTTACTCCAAAAATGTCCATAAGGCGATGTACTGTTTCTTCCATGGTGGCATTTGGCATAATTTCATCAAAATGAAGTTTTACCTCTAAAAGGGCTTTTACATTCGAATTCGTTGCCATTATTTTTGGCATAATTATATTTTTATTTATAATTGACAAGTAAATTATCAATAATGAATATTATTGTCAATTTGACAGTGTCAAAGTATTTAATTAAGGTCTTCAGCAGAAATGCCATTTTTTAAATACTAAAAATACTAAATCAGACTGGCATAAGCTACCAACTTGATAAAAAAACACGAGTCCAAATAAAAAAAAATTAATTTTTACATAATAGAGAGAAAGCCTTTCAAACTTAAAATTAAGTATTGGCTTGCTTTAAAACTTCTTAATAAACTTATAAAGTTTGTTTTTTTATTTGAAATTTGACACATTTGATTATGTTGGTACTGTATGTCAATATACTTTCAAAGTATTACTTTGGTATTTTTAATATTTAAAATTGTTACCTAGAATTTGCCAACTTAACCCCCAAATTTTTTACGTCAAATCCGAATATAAAAACAAACCATCCATAAAAAATGTCAAATTTTGCAATGCGAATGTGCATTTCTTTATTCCTGTAGGCAACACTAGCCAAATTCCCAAATTGTTGACCATAATATTCTCATATTTCGTGTTTAAAATTATTTAATAACAATTACAGTTAATAAATTCTTGCATGACATGAATAATTTAAAGTTTTAAGTTAGAATAAATTACATACCTTAAGTTGTTCAGCACAGGAAGTAGATGGCATCCTGAAAAGACAGTCGTATGAATACAAATAAACCTGAAAGTGATTTTTATCTACACAACCATTCATGGTTGCCTTAAATCTCTGATTTATTACCAGATATTATTTAATTTGCTCTAATAATGTAAGTAGGTTTTTAACGTTATATTTTAAAGTTCGTTGAACCCCAAATTGGAAATGTATACTTTATTTAATAAGGAAAGATCCTATTATTGTGACTGCCGTCACGATGGAGGTAATTTTTTTTTGAAGTAGTATTATTATGTAGGTATCAAGTCTGATAAACGCCATTTTAGGCACGAGCCAACTTGGGAATCAGGTGAAAATGTCAAATTTTTATGTGGAAATCGAAGTTTATCCCTTAAAAATGGACTAACAACCGTTTAGATCTGATATAGAAGCAGTTTTTCACAGTAAAATTGAAGAGAATGTTTTATAGACACTTTATTAGTTAAATCTAGTTTACTGCCGGCGAAATCAAAAGGTCAGTATAAACTTGCATATAAACTTTTGAAAAAGGTAGGGTAAAGTAGACAGTTATCGGACACTTTATAGTTATTGGACAATTAACATTAATACTGTAAAAACAAGAGTTCTATAAATAGTTACCTTAAACTCAAATCATTAGATGACGCTGCATACAATTATAACTATCTCAGTCAGTAATAATATGGAACTACTTTATTTTGGGTCCAATATAGGACAAAAAAGTTCGCACGTTACTTGGGTGGTAAGATTTTTGTTTTTTTGTTAAGAGCAGGGCTGTGTTTAAATTACAATAAAAAATATTTCTAAAAAGTGTACAGATCAGTGTGTGGTGTTAATGTGTTCCTCATGGTTTAAACGTCACTTTAATCATTTTAATTCTAATTCTGAAAACAAATAGTAAAATGGCCAGTATCCAATTACTAGTTGGTAAAAAATGTAAATTTCTATTATTGGACATATGTCCAATATCATACTATATTTGTATCCCGGATATTTACCAACCAATTCTTATGTAAAATTGTCCCCTTCATCCCAAAATACCGTCAAAAACTATAAAAGTTAAGCAGTTTTTGAGATATATTATATGTAAAATTGATTATATTTCAAAAACTGTCCTACTTTTATAACTTTTGACGACATTTTCGGATTCAGCAAATAATATTTCATAGGAATTGACATTTTTGGCTAATTCATTTTTAGAGAGTAAGTAATATATTGATTTCTTCGTCACAAGACATACAGTGCATGATGGAGAACATAAAAAAGTAATGGCAACAAAATTAATAAATTCGGAAAATACTTTTAACATACCATCCAAAAAAATATTAGATACGAGGTGTGTTCAGAAAATAACGGGAATTGTTAAATTTCGCGGGTTCGGAGGGTCCGGTTGTAATAAAATTTTCTTTATTATGTTGGTAGGTATACAATGTATATATACTTCGGGGGCATGTATACTATACATGCCCCCGAAGTATGATAAAAACTTTCGCTGTTTTCATTGTTTACTTTGTCTTTGGCAGCCGCTAAGGTTAGACGTGTTTTTTGAGCTCGGCGATTATTAGTTCGTTAAAAGAAATGGATCAAAGAATTTGTATCCAATTTTGCTTAAAAATGAAATAAATTCTGTAAAATGTTAACAAAGGCCTATAGTGAGTCTGCTATAAGTAAAACAAGAGTTTACAAGTGGTATAAGAGTTTCCAAGATGGCCGTGAAGACGTTGAAGATGACGAACGCCCCGAACGCACAAGCACATTAACATAGATGACATTAAAAGCGCATCGCTGAAAGAACTAAAGGCTATCCCGAAGATCGAGTTTTAGAAGTGTTTCGAGTATTGGAAGAAGAGCTGGCACATGTGCATAATATCCAATGGGACTATTTTGAAGGCGACAACATTACTGTAGACGAATAAATAAATATTTGTTTCCAAAAACGAAAATTCCCGATATTTTCTGAACACACCTCGTATGTACCTACAAAGGTAGGAATTTAATTTTGTAGTATGTATTCTTCTGCTTTACATAATGGAGCCATAAGAATCTGTCGACGTAAACATTTTCAATTAGCCGCTTTAAAACGTTTTGCTTTATGAAATTACTTCATTAATTCATTTTCTCGGTCACGAATATTGTTACTCTACGTCCAATGGTTGCAATTTAAACTGAAAAAATATATCTTGTTACATAACGAGATTTTTGTGTGCATGTTCAAAATAATTCACGACCGCGACATTTGGACTTCTTAGTCAAACTTTCCATTTCAGGGTCCAATAATTGTTATATATTACATTTATTAAGTTATTAGGTTTACTTCATCTTGGATAAAGTTTTTTTTACTTACCAATGAATTCGTTTCTCAGTCTGGTTCGGTCTGTCAATCTCGGCGTGGAAATGATGAGGCAATTGATAAACGCAACTAAAGCTGTTTGGTAGTCCACTACGGTAGCTCTATCGAGTTCTTGAACAATCACATTCAGTCTGTATCTCTCCCCTTTAATTTTCTGAAACGAAAAAATGTTTGCTATCCATTTATGTATACACAACCAAACTTATATGGAATCACACAGTAATTACAAAAAAATTATTCCACTTTAATTTAGGACGAAATAATAGGTTTTTGTTAATTTAATATTCAGTGTTTGCACCTCAATGCAAGCACAAATTTAACGAGGCATGCTTTTCATTAACTTACTTATTTATTTTTGTTAAACTTTTTTCTACCCCTCTAAAACTACTTCTACTATAGTTGCTCTACCTGGTTGTTTTAACCTTATCCCTTAAGATTTCAATTGGATAAAGATCCGGTTAACAAGAAAGCCACTCTAAAACAGTCACACTTTCCATTTCTCAAGAGTTTTTACCAACTCTGCTTATCAGCGGCATAAATAAAAAAAATAGCAGAACACAGTTAAGGGCTCCAAAAATATTAGTGCAAAATAGAGTTGGCCATTTAAATTGGTATTTGAAGCATTAAAACTTGAAGATTAGAGAAATGTCTTATTTTCGTATTAATCCAAAATTGGCCTAAGACTAAGACTCTAAGCTGGACGATCGATCCCTCAAGGCAAAGGAGGAAGTGTAATGTTTTTGAGGTGGCTATATGATTAGTGAAAATATTTCCTTTGATTCCCATTAGACAATCCAGGAATATGCCCAATCATCTAGGAATAATCCGATTCATTCTAGGAATATTTATTGCACCATCTAAGAACATTCCCAGTGAATATTCATTGGGAATATTTCATAGAATAATCCTCTACAACTTCCAAGAAATATCTTGGAACATTCCCAGTAAATGTTAAAGTTGAATGCCTATAGGTTAACTAAAAAGCGGACATTTGATTACGCCAGTAATATTCCTGGGAATATTCTGGTACGCTTGGAATAATCCTGGGAATATCCCTGACATATGCAGGGAATGGGATTTTGAGGTATGGGCGGATCTTAATTGAATTGAGAACTTGTAGAATAAGGTAAAAGACGGAGTATAGCTCGTCAAAATAGCCTGGCAATGCAGAGAAACTAATAAAAGCAGTTTTAGAGTGGTGAGAAAATCTTACCCAAGAAGAAATTTATAACTTAATAGAAACATGATTCGTCGAATTAATAAATGATTGCATTGATGCTAGAGGTATCAATACTGATTATTTAATTAACAAAAACCAACAAACACCTATTATTTCTTCTTTAATTCAAATTTACCGTAAAGTTTATTTTCAGAGAATTTTTTTTTTATAAAATTGGTTAGGATAAAGTGCTTTTTATTTTCAATTCATTTTTAGTAGTAAAATACTGTTTCTCGTAATTACGGGTGATTCCATATAAGATTGGTTGTGTGTAAGTACTTAGAACATTTTATTAATATTAAGTGGGATACTGTCGATTATTTGATTAACTCTTGAGATCCTAAAATTAGCGGATTTCCCGTTTTCCCATATCAGTTGAACATATTCTTACGATTCAATAAAGATATTTACTGAGCATTTGGTATATTTGATGTGCCGCATCAAAAGCTATGGGAGTCAAACCTTGGATCTATACATATACAAACAGCAGTCGACGGTATGAATCTCTCAAGATGAGCAAACCCAACAGAAGTTGTTCAAAGGTCTCTTAATCAAAGGGCAAAAAGGTGCTATAGCTATAATTCTTTTTATCTCTGCTATTGGGCGTAGCTAATATGGAAAAATAATTGCCCTAATGATATAAAGAGATCGTTTGTCACAAAAACAGTTCCATATTGGGAAGGACAAATTATTGCAAAAGGAAATAAAACAATTATCCTTGAAAATTAATAGGTCTAAACGATATAAAATTAAACGGTTTTTTGCGATGCAAAATTTCCTGGTACTCCAAAACTGCCATGTATAATATATACATTGTATACAGAGCTGTCAAAGATACTTTTAAAAAGTATCTAGATACAAGATAAGTTACTTTTTGAAAAAGTATCCGAAGTTACTTTGGGTATCTAGTTACTCTTTAAAAAAAGGAACTTAAATACTTATCTTAAGTTACTTTTTAAGATACTTAATAAGATACTTTTTTAGTTACTTTGTATATTATGTAATAAGTTTCGTATAAACCGCCCAACAAAAATTCGTTCCAACCCCACCCTGATTTTTCAAATAATTTTAAGCTTACTTTCTTAACAATTTTTTTCAATAAAATCTAGTTGATTAAAACAAAGTGTCTAACTTCGGCACTTTTAAAATATCTTAAAAATAAAAAGAGATAAAATCGTTAATTAAACACCACTTAATTATAAAAATAAAAAAATTATCTCACACTTTTCATTTAATCTTTTTTAACATTTTTTTAAAATTTAAAATGGAAAACATACATTGAACATTATAGAATGTACGGTACAATGTAACAACCAATATCCTACATCACTACATCTGATGTAGTGAAGTACTTGCTTCTTTATGATGTACTACATCATAAAGAAGCAAGTACTTACCTAACCTAACTTATTTCAGACTTACCACTATAAATTCAAGTCGCAACGAACGGAAACACCCTTCTACAGAGCGGGTGGCGAAGTCACAGATTATAAAAGAAGTATAGGTGAATAAAAATTAAGTAGGTATAACAAAAATCGCCGCCAGTCGATTGGCGCCAGTCGCTGAAGTCGCCAGTATACTTATTATAATAACTTCGATGTCCGCGGCCGTTTCGAACAACTTGACTAAAGGAACTTTTCTTGTGGTATCTTGGATACTTTTTGGTATCTAAGTTACTTTTTGGTATCTAAGATACTTTTCGGTATCTAAGATACTTTTTTAAGTTACAAGATACAGTTCCTTTTAAAAAGTATCTAAGATACTAGATACTTTTTGTTAAAAAAATAAAGGAACTAAGATACAGTAATTTAGATACTTTAAAGTAACTAAGTTACTCTAAAGTAACTAAGATACTTTTTTCTGACAGCTCTGATTGTATATATACAATTTGACACTGAAAACGTGGAAAATACATGGACGAGATATAGGGAGAGTACTGACCTTGTAGTGGTCTAAAGTGTCAAGGGCGCGGGCATGGCCCTCTTCGTTGTGCACGCATAACGCCGACAGCAGCTCGAAGACCTGCTTTTTGACGGTCACGTTGGCCGTGTCAAGAGCCGCCGCCAACTTCCTTATGTACTCGGGATTTTCGACGATAAAGTCCAGGCCAATCCTAGAGTCCATTGCGATCCTCATATGTCATCTGGAAAGAACAAAGAAGAAAATAAATGCCAAGAATGTTTTATTTGTCATTTTAATATTTTAGGTAAAGAAAAAAATCTATAAAAGAAGAATATTTTAGAATATTTCCAAAGGAAAATCATTATGTTTGCCAACAAATATAGATAACAAGTAGGCGAACTGGATTACAGTCATGGTTGCGTACATACGTAATCGTTCTGAATCAAGATACAAATAACAAAAACACTGCTCAACTAAATTTTTAAGTTTCTGCATGATTCATTCTTGTTTTTTTATTCATCTTCAAAAGAATTTTAACCCACTTCTGATTACACAGTGCAACAGCAAATGATGGGGTTTTGAAAGTGGTCTTTTTGCGTTTACAGAATACAGAATTCAGTTTTTTTTTAATATCGATTTTAGGTTTTATTAACTTTGGAACCCGAAAAACCGATATTTATTAATTTAAACCAATTAACTGGTAGGAAATTGTTGTCATAACAATAAATTAAAAAGAAATAATAAAAAATAAGACAAAATTAAAAATGGGGGTAAACATGTCACTAAAAGTACATTTTCTCCATGCACATCTTGACCTGTTCGAAAATCAGCTGTCCACCGAATCAGAAGAGCATCAAACAATAATGGAAATGGAAAATCGTTATAAAGGCAAGGGGTTTGATTCGATGTTGGCAGATTTTTGTTGGTCTATGGCAATGGAAATTTTGGCATAAAATTATAAATAAAATTTGTTATATCTTTTATGTTGATTCATTCTATTTATTAAAAAGAATATGTTTTTAATAATTTATATAATAATAATAATAATAATTACCATAATTATTATTATGGTAGAAGCGAAAGAACTAAGAAATTGCACTACAACATATTAAATCCAGAAAAAAATTAAATTTTTAAAAAAAATTGCATTTTATTGTTTTTATTTTCTTTTTCTTTATTTGATTGTTATTACTTTATAAAACAATATACAAAACCAATAATTATCTTTAATTTAATTATTTATTATTTTACGATATTTCAGGATCCAGAATTACTAAAACTTTAAATTGATATTTAATAAAACCAGAATGAATCTAAACATTCTGTAAACGCTATAATTCATGATTTTGATTGTAGAAACCGAAAATACTTTCTGAACCCCATCATCTTAATTTTTTTCGAAAATGTTGCACAGTGTTATCCGATCGATACAGCGATTTGTAGCATACGAGGTGTGTTCAGAAAATATCGGGAATTTTCGTTTTTTGAAACAAATATTTATTTATTCATCTACATTAATGTTGTCGCCCTCAAAATAGTCCCCATTGGATATTATGCACATTTGCCAGCTCTTCTTCCAATACTCGAAACACTTCTAAAACTCGATCTTTGGGATAGCCTTTAGTTCTTCAGCGATGCGCTTTTAATGTCATCTATGCTTGCAAAACGACGGCCCTTTAAGGTTCTCTTTATTTTGGGGAATAGGAAAAAGTCAGACAGAGGCATGTCTGGTGAATATGGGGGCTGGGGCATCATTACAGTATTGTTTTTGGCCAAAAATTTTGTTCAAAATTTAACAATTTTGGAACAAATTTTGCCACGCGTTTTATACCCAAAACATTTGAAAAAATTTCATGGGATGACCCAATCGATATACCAACATCATCAGCGACTTCTCTGATGGTTTATAACCATTTCTTACACTTTTTCCATGTTTTTATCGGTTGTTAATGTGCTTGTGCGTTCAGGGCGTTCGTCATCTTCAACGTCTTCACGGCCATCTTGGAAACTCTTATAGCACTTGTAAACTCTTGTTTTACTTATAGCAGACTCACTATAGGCCTTTGATAACATTTCACAGAATTTATTTAATTTTTTTAAGCAAAATTGGATACAAATTCTTTGATCCATTTCTTTTAACGAACGAAAAATCGCCGAGCTCATAAAACACGTCTAACCTTAGCTGCCACAGACAAAGTAAACAATGAAAACAGACAAAGTTTTTATCATACTTCGGGGGCATGTATACCAACATAATAAAGAAAATTTTATGACAACCGGACCCTCCGAACCCGCGAAATTTAACAATTCCCGTTATTTTCTGAACACAACTCGTAAATACTACACCAAAAAGACAACTTTTGCTTAAAATAATTTTAGGATTATAAGTTTAAAAATCAGTTTATTAGTTTAACGGGTTTTTTTATCAGCATTTAGCAAATACTACATAAAACAGGAAATGGAACACAATAGGACGTTAGCATCGTTTACCTACAAATGCATATTTGCAGAAAAACAAAACAACGTTAAACAAACTAATATTTAACTTTTACTCGTTTACTAACAAATTGCCTTCTATATATAGATATTTTATATCCATAGCCAATTCCAAGGAAAAACATTTTCTTGACGCAAAAGTACCATATACATACATTTTACCACAACAATTTAGATATCAAATTAATATTTTTTCAAAAAGATATATTTGGAAAAAAATTGTCACAAGTTAAGAAAAAAAATACGAAAAATAATTTTTACAATTATTTATTCCAATTTCTCGTTATAAATATCAAATTAAACCATTATCGTATATTAAAGAACTACGAGGTGTGTTCAGAAAATAACGGGAATTGTTCAATTTCGCGGGTTCGGAGGGTCCGGTTGTCATAAAATTTTCTTTATTATGTTGGTAGGTATACATGCCCCCGAAGTATGATAAAAACTTTAGCTGTTTATATTGTTTACTTTGTCTGTGGCAGCCGCTAAGGTTAGACGTGTTTTATGAGCTCGGCGATTTTTCGTTCGTTAAAAGAAATGGATCAAGGAATTTGTATCCAATTTTGCTTAAAAAATGAAATAAATTCTGTGAAATGTTAACCAAGGCCTATAGCCCTAGTAGCAATGGAATTGGACAAGATTCTTTGTCAAGATACTTGGAAAAGCACTTTGTAAAGAATTGGACAATTCTTGACCAAGACTCTTGATCAAAATTCTTTATCCAGACTGGTGCCAGACTTGCGACAAGTCTGTGACCAGAATTCGACCAGATTCTTGGCCAAGAATTTTGACGTATACGTCAAAATTCTTGCCTATACAGGTTATCCCGAAATTGGGGGGCCAAACTTAAAAAGTGCATTCTTTATAGAAAAATAACACTTGTTTGTTTAATAAACATATATCAAAAAATGCCCCCTAACGGAGCTACGGCCCCCTGAATAGGAGCCTAAGAGGATCATTTTTTTAAAACTATTCCTAGAGGTTTGAACAGGAAGATATAAATTTTTGGTACTTTGGTAATATTGACATGCTGAATCTAGATCTTAGATCAAAACTGTTAAAATTGAATCAAAGGCGTTACATTTGGGGGGGGCAAAGTTACAAAAATAGCCCTAACTTTTTTCTAGGTTAATGTTTTAATTTTTGTTTATGAAATTATGAAAATTTATAGTTTTTTACGAAAAATAGGTACTCTTTATTTAGAGAGCTCAGATGCACCATTTTCGAGAAAAATGCATTTATAAATAAATTACTCTCATTATTATTATCTCATATTTTCATTAAAACGTTCATGAGCCATTCCACGCGTAACGGATAGGACAGTTGCCGTGTTTTTATTTACAAAATAATATTGTTCTATTATATTACAAATGTCAAATTTTTATAAATAGTTCTAAACAAAAGCTGTTTAACAAGGTTTTTATTTGGCAAAATTAGGTATCGTGATTGACTGTTTAATTCCTTAAAAATTAATAATTTAAAGCGTAACGGACGGGACTATTACAAAGTCCCGTCCGTTACGCTTTAAATTATTATTTTTTAAGGAATTAAACAGTCAACCACGATACCTAATTTTGCCAAATAAAAACCTTGTTAAACAGCTTTAGTTTAGAACTATTTATAAAAATTTGACATTGGTAATATAATAG
Source organism: Brassicogethes aeneus (assembly GCA_921294245.1). NCBI lineage: Eukaryota > Metazoa > Arthropoda > Insecta > Coleoptera > Nitidulidae > Brassicogethes > Brassicogethes aeneus. The sequence goes on from OV121137.1 coordinate 47,874,374, forward strand.
AACAATATTATTTTGTAAATAAAAACACGGCAACTGTCCTATCCGTTACGCGTGGAATGGCTCTCATGAAGAAATATATTTTTGGTACTTTGGTAATTTTGACATGCTGAATCTAGATCTAAGATCAAAACTTTTAAAATTTCATCATAGGCGTAACATTTTGGGGGCAAAGTTACAAAAACATCCCCAATTTTTTTCAGAGTTAATATTTCAATTTTTTTTTATAAAATTATAAAAAATATAATTATTATAAATAACCCAAACGTCACTTTTGTCCTAAAGCCTACTAGAAAATTCTTGCCTATACAGGGTGTCCCGAAATTAGGGGTCCAAACTTAAAAAGTGCATTCTTTATAGAAAAATAACACTTGTTTGTTTAATAAACATGTATCAAAAAATGCCACCTAACGGAGCTACGGCCCCCTGAATAGGAGCCTAAGAGGATCATATTTTTAAACTATTCCTAGAGGTTTGAACAGGAAGATATAAATTTTTGGTACTTTGATAATTTTGACATGCTGAATCTAGATCTTAGATCAAAACTGTTAAAATTGAATCATAGGCGTTACATTTGGGGGGGCAAAGTTACAAAAATAGACCTAACTTTTACAAAACATATCGACCATTCCAAGCCCATGGACAGGACACATCAGAAACATGTCTAAATATATTCTTGTTACTTCCTTAAGTTTACTTATTTTTCTACGAGTATTTATGTATTTTATAATCGTTCATGTTCATAAAGAGTAAACTCTAGTTACGCGTCAGAGCTGACACACACTTTTTTTTTAATTTTTAGAAATAAGAATTTTTATTTTTGAAAAAATCAATTTTTTTCTTTGCTAGAAGCCGGGGTTTGAACTCCGATCTGTCGCTTGTCAAGCTTGTCAAGCGGATGTCATAACCAATCACTATCAGTCACTTTTATAAAAAATAATTTTATTTGTCTATAAATATTGTTCATAATATTAAACAAACGATTAAAGAAATTAGGTACTTTTAACTATTGGAAACAGTCAAAGATGGTGACTTATCTTAAATTAGTCAAACTTTAACTATTTAAGTAGTAAAATATAACCATTTTAAAGTGAAAACGACTACTTTATTAGTAAAAAATGCTGGTACTAATTCAAATAGTAGAATTTTGACTATTTCATTTAATAGAGTAGAGTATTGTGAATGATGCTACTCAGGGCCGGACCTAAGGGGGGTGTAGGGGGAAGAGTCGCCCCCCCAAAGTCTAGGCAGTTGGTTCCAAATCCAAACACGGTTGGCAAACTACTCATCACAATAAATAAAATATAATTTTTAAACCATACATATTAGAAATTGTAATTTATAATATTATAATTTTTAACTTATTGTAACCTCCTATAATTGTTACCGTAAATAAAATTGTATTTTTTAGGTTTAACCTAGTAGCTTAAATTTTTTTTTGATTTACCTACCTAGTAGGTTCCATTTTTTATATTTATAGCGTATACTAGAGGGCCCAAGAGGACAAATGGACCAAAAGTCATTCTTCATAAAAAGTTCTGCTTGTTTTTAAAAGTCTATTACTATACTTTTTGAAAATTTTATACGGGGGGTCGAAAAACAAGAAAACATGAAATACTCTCAGGAATAAACTACCTTTATTTTTCGTTTTGGAGCAAAATGACAAATAATATTATTAGGATATCCTATCCAAAGACTAATTGTAAAATTTCAACTCAGTATTCCAAATTTTCTTTTTCTTATAAAGTTTTACCTATGTATAGGGTTCTTAACCCGGACATTTTTTGTAAATTTACATTAATTACCAAAATGAACAATGAAAGAATGCAAATTGTCAATTTGACGTTACTTGATTATTGTTGATTGTGTCATTTTTGTAAATATGAAATTAAATTTTAAAACTAAGAAAAATAAAATTTGGAATAATATTCCAAATTTTATTTTTCCGAATACCAAGTTAAAATTTTACAAATAGTCTTTTTTTTATTTGTCATTTTGCTCCAAAACGAAAAATAAAGGTAGTTTACTCCTGAGAGTATTTCATGTTTTCTTGTTTTTTGACCCCCCTGTATAATATTTTCAAATTTAAAGTATGGCAATGGACTTTTTTAAACAAGCAGAACTTTTTATAAGGAATGACTTTTGGTCGAAAAATGAAAATTTTAGTCCATTTGTCCTCTTGGGCCCTCTATCCATGGACATACTGTATATACTGTATAAAAAAATAAGTTGGTTTTTTATCGTCTCGCCCCCCCCCCCAAAAAAGTGTGCCTCGGTACGGCTCTGAAGCTACTGTAGAATGAGAACCTCTACTTCTATAGATTTCTGGTCAAATTCTTGTCAAAATTCTGGCCACAGTCTGGCTCAAGTCTTGACCAATAATCTTGGCCAAGAATCTGGAACAATTCTTGTCCCATTCTTGATAAAAAATCTGTACAAAGTATCTTGACCCATTCTGGCCCAAGTCTTGCCCAATAATCTTGGCCAAGAATCTGGAACAATTCTTGTCCAATTCTTGATAAAAAATCTGTACAAAGTATCTTGACCCATTCTGGCCCAAGTCTTTGACAAAATTGCTACTAGGGTAGTGAGCCTGCTATATATATATACTTATATATAAGTAAAACAAGAGTTTACAAGTAGTATAAGAGTTTCCAAGATGGCCGTGAAGACGTTGAAGATGACGAACGCCCCGAACGCACAAGCACATTAAAAACTGATAAAAACATGGAAAAAGTGGAAGAAATGGTTATAAACCATCAGAGAAGTCGCTGATGATGTTGGTATATCGATTGGCTCATCCCAAGAAATTTTTTCGAATGTTTTGGGTATGAAACGAGTGGCAGCAAAATTTGTTCTAAAATTGTTAAATTTTGAACAAAATTTTTGGCCAAAAACAATACTGTAATGATGCCCCAGCCTCCATATTCGCCAGACATGCCTCTGTCTGACTTTTGCTATTCCCAAAAATAAAGAGAACCTTAAAGGGCCGTAGTTTTGCAAGCATAGATGGCATTAAAAGCGCATCGCTGAAAGAACTAAAGGCTATCCCAAAAATCGAGTTTTAGAAGTGTTTCGAGTATTGGAAGAACAGCTGGCACATGTGCATAATATTCAATGGGGACTATTTTGAAGGCGACAACATTAATGTAGACGAATAAATAAATAGTTTCAAAAAACGAAAATTCCCGATATTTTCTGAACACACCACGTTCATACATTTTACCACAACAATTTAGATAGCAAATTAATATTTTTAAAAAAAGATATATTTGGAGAAAAATTGTCACAAATTAACAAAAAAAATACGCAAAATAATTTTTACAATTATTTATTCCAATTTATCGTTATAAATATCAAATTAAACCATTATAGTATATTAAAGAACTAATGTCATAAGACGTCATTTTGTCGCACGCGTTGCAAAAATTCTATAAAAAAAATTAAGTTTATACCTTAAATTTAATTTTGTCGAATTTTACTTTAGATAGTTGGTATCACAGTCATTGGTTTGACAGTTAATGTCAAAATCGATTCGCCATGCCGTCCTTAATTTACTTATTTACAATAAGTAGCTGTTAATGTCAAAGAAGAAGAAAAGGATATTCTTTGGTGTTAAACAAAATTTATTGATAGAAAAGTCTCGTAAGTACTAGAAAAATCATAAAAATATTATAAACAATATGCAAAATATGATGCTGTTTAAAGTATTGCCAACCTATAAAATCAAAATTTTGGGTGGAATAAAGTATCTCATTACAGCACCGAAAGCGGTGTTATAATGAAGTAATTATGAACGCAAAATAGATAAAATATCATTTGAATTAAACCATTTTGTTATCTTAAAAACAAAAAAAACTGAAAATAGATATTTTAATAAAATAATCTTAGATTATTTTTATGGATATCAGTTAATTTAGCTCATTTCACATCTTAAAAAACCATTCCAAGAACTCAACGTATTGTGCTTATTTTCTCACATAAATATTCCTTCAATTTAAAAGTGCACGATTTTAATTAATTTCGTAGAATGCAGTTTAGCATGTGGAGCAATTTAAGAATTATTAATTGAAACAACAATGCATTTCGAACGGTTGAATAATAATTTTAATATTTCGCGAACCAGAACAAGAATTTGTGAACCTTCGAGTCAAATGTTTTGTACGCTGATACGATCTAACGTTGCATACAAATTAACAATTAGTCAATGTATTGTACACTCCAATAAACATGACAACATATAAATGAACATTTTTTTAAATGTTTTTTTAATGTTGTCATTTTTAACCCCTCAAAAGTTTGTCTCGACTTTCCTTGAAAACCAAAGTGTCTTTGGGTGAAATGTCCCCCGATGTTACCCCGTGATATTTAATAAAACTAAATGAGTTTGACCTACACTTTTATTGTGTTTTGATCTTTTATAATTAAGTAGATATTAGAGCTCAGGTTCCAGATTTTTAACCGCAATTAATTATTTGTTACAATGTTTTATAAGTCTAAAACCTATCCTCCGTGACTGTTACTCTTTCTAGGTTAACCTATATGTTTTCAAATATCTGAGGTAGTAAAAGCATACTAAAAATATCAGTTCACCAAGTAAATTAAACACATCCAACGCAATTGAATCAAATATAAAATATTATTAAAAATTAAAAGAAATAATTTTTATAAGCATTTATGTAGGTGTTACAAAAATCGATTCTATCCTCCGTGTATCTGTTTTTGCTTTAAATTTTATGCAACGGATGGCGCTTTAATCATTTTAAATAAGCAAAAACCTTTGTTTACGACATTATAGATGCATGTGATTCCTGAAGGTCAGTTAGAATTTATATGCAGATGATGTTTTATAATTCAAAAGTTTAAGTTCATTAATTTGCTATTTAAAAACCTATCCACCGTGAAGTGTAATACCTCAGTAAGTAGATATTTTTAATAAATATTTATGTACAATTGTATTTTTAAAAAATATTAAGGTGTCAAAAGATACAATAACTTATTTTAAATATACAAAAAACATACGAAATTCTAACCTCCGAGAAGCTATCTTCCGTGAAGCTCCAATATTGAAAATATATGATTTCTTAAAATTCTTGCAGAACCACTTATGTTATGTTATCCCTAGACCTGGTGGCTTCCCAAAAACCCCACTCTAGACTAACAGTGAAACAACCAAAAATAAAAAAATAATCAATTTGTATTTAAATCTCATGTGATGTAATGTGCTGTGGAAAATGACGTTCTCTGATTGGTTCAATGCTTTGCACCAATTTTCGTAGCGCGCAGAATTGTGCCCAAGCTCGCCTGAGCTACTATTAAAAAACAAACATAATACATTTTTTTTTAATAAAAATGAGCGTTTTGTTTCTGCCTTGACTTTAAACAAACACAGATTGAGATCTTGTACGCAACTTTTACAACGTAATGTTAACTAGCGTTAACAATAGTCATAATGTATCTGCGAATAATAAATATGGTAATAAATAAAGGTGTGTCATCGTGAATGTCTTAATGCTTCATCTACGAGTGCTACGACTTTGTGCAAACATAACCTAATAATATGGATAATTTCATCGGCCTTTTAAGTATCGGGTCAACAATATATTGTTATAAAAACATATACTTTCATTTTACCATAATAATTTGTTATAAACAATTTATATTATATTAATTTTAGAGATTCGACGTATATAAATTTGTTTGTAGATATTACGTAATGCCATGCAATATGATTTTAATGTAGTAATTGTTTGTAAATTTTAAAAGGTGTTAATTAATTTCATAAGTCTTATATATTATAATGTGTCATCAGTCAATAGAGTAGGTATTTTAATATTTTTTGTAAATATTTTAGTATATTACAAAATATTCAGGTTTTTTTAACTTGTCCACCCAATTTAAATGTATTTTTTCAAAAGCACGTTTGTAGAAAAACATAATAAATATTCAAATACTCAACTCCTGAATCAAATATTTGAGTGATTTTATTTTAAAATATATTCAATTTATCTTAAATTTTTCAATTTCACTACAAACTATAAAATATTAAATAATGTGTTTTTCATATTTTATCATAGATTCGAATAATAGCAATTTTTAAAAAATTGATAATCTTTGTAGTCACCTTTACCCGTCAGTTCTGTGTCCATATGTTAAAATTCCTGCGAAATATTGAAGTTTAAACGTCAAGTCCTCGTTTTAACTCAAGTGTTGGTAAAAAATTACCTACAGAGCCCGCCCTTTGCACGAGAGTCATCTTTAAAACAATGCAAGATGCGAAGTTGTGTTGAATGCACGTATAGTTCCAGTCAAAATTTCAGTACTGTGGTGAGTAGTTATTTTCTTACGCATATGTATATATTTTATTCTAATTTATATAAGGTATATGTGATTTGCTGATAAATAGAATCCACTAATAAAAAATATCAGTAAAATACTTAATTCCGAATTATAATCTCAAATTTGTATCCCATTCATCAGTACCGTGTCGTCAGTTCCATGTTCGATGTTTCGGTTATCTTTTTTTCGCAAACTTCAATTTAAATTCTGGTTGCGCAGAACTTGTTTATTTATTGTCATTATAAACACATATAAATTTGGTGTTATGATGTGTGATATTATTTGATTTTAAGTTATTTAGTGTATAATATGCTCAAAGTTTCAATAAATATTATATTTTCCAATAAATTATGTATTTAACTAGTACCCTGGTATACTCGTCCTTGCATTCAAATTTAGAAAACACAAATATTTCAGAAACTGTTTGAAAAAGTGTCTGGCCCGGTCTGGAACAGTATATTTATTATATTATCTATGTTCTCATAACAAAATAATGTTTAATTTTCTCCGAAAACTATATGTATATACATAAGATGATGTCAAAAGTTGCCCAACTTTTGTAGAATCACCCATATGTATTATGTATCAAGTTTGATAAACGCCCCCAAGGTTTTATTATTCCTGTAACAGCACCTATTTTAAAATTACACCTTAAAGCTATTTGTACTTTAATGCTACTGTTACTGCAGGCTTAAGACTTTAAGTTAATAAAGTATAAAAAATGTAGGTATTAATATTCTGTTATTTATTAAATAAAATTATTTATTTTCCACTACGGATCAAATTCTTTCCCTTGAAAATTAATAACTAAATCAGCCACGACTAAATCCAAATCCGGTTCTTTCTCCATAAAATAATTCTCAAACTTTATAGCGTGCTGACATCGCTTATGCCATTCTTCCTTGGAAAATGTGGAAAAAAATCCTCAAACAATTTATATATTTGTGTAAAGTTAAAGTTTACATTTCTCTCAGCAAAACATATTTTTTAAGACTGCCCAGACTAACTCGATAGGATTTAAATCCGGGTGATATGGAGGAAGCCTCAAAACGGTGAATCATGCATTTCTCATAATAGTATGGATTTCGTATATTTTATACTTTGGTTTATGAGCTTTTCCTAAAGAATATACTTCTGCTTTTAACATATCTTCTGAAAATGGAATATTTCGTTCTCTAAGGGCCGGTTTTTCAATCATAGTTTAAACTTGGTTCAGCATTTGAACTTAGTTCAAACAAAATATACCGTTTTTCAATCAAAGTTCAAGCTTGAATTTGGTTTAAACTAAATCAAAAGATGAACTGTCACTGTTGGCCGTTTAAACGAAGTTCAACTTGACATAACTTAATTTTTCTCTGCTTAATTGTGTATTATGTTGTTTATTTCTTGTTTTGTAATCTGGTGTAATAAACCAATGGATATGTTTGAGGTAGTTAGTGAGAATGAGGAAATTTGCGAATTCCTAAATAATATTCAACTTCGTGTGCACAGGCCACGGGTAAGAGGGAATCATTTTGAGGTGGATTAATGATGAATTTTTTGCAAGATTTCGGTTTTCCAAACCTTTTGTACGTAGGATAGTGGATTTAATTAGAACAGTTATTGCAAATCCGACCAATAGGTTAGTTATAAAAATAATTACTGAATAGGTAATAGATTTTAGTAAAATTCATCACATGTAACAAAAAACGACAAATTCATTTTAAAACAAAACGAAATACATACAAATAATTCCTTCTTAAAAGGGGTAAAGTTGGCAGCACGATTTTTATCCATAATAAATAATAATTATTGTTCTTTAACAATAGTAAATTGTTTTAAAGCACCCTTTCGCACAGATTATAACTTTTTAAAACAGCACAGATAAACAAAACTCCAAAAGTAAACACAAAATCCTTTTGTCAAAATGACAGTTTTAACTACTATTAATGTAGGCGTATACTAAATTCGGTTGTACCAACTTAACGTTGACACCGCTGATCTAAGTTCAACACAACTGCTGTTGAGTCGACATTGAAGAACTCATTTGACTGTGAACTGAGTTCATTAACTGATCTAAGTTCCCCTGAACCAAGGTTTAAACCCTAATTGAAAAACCGGCCCTTAGCCATTTATTTATGTCATCTTTTCTAGTCGTTGAAGTTGCCTGAACCTTGTGGTATGGTTCATTGTCTATAACCAGTACGCTATTTGCTGGTAAGTTGGGTATTAGTTTTTCTTTTACCCACTTTGTGTAATTATTGTAATTCATTTCTGAGTGGTAATCGCCCGACTTCGTTCAAGATTTAAATTTTAAAAACGCATTTTTAATAAAACCCATTTCACCACCTGCATGCACAATCATTATTTGACCCTTTGAAACTGGCTTATGGTGTTGTCACTCCAGCTTTTATCCTGACTATGGGTATACCTACTCTATCCCCGATAGCAAAATTTGATTTTAAGAATCTTCTAAGAAGATATGACCCGGAATAATGGAATATTCTTAGAACCTTCCCTTATTGCTAAGAATGTTCTTAGGGACTTTTAAAACATCCAATAGATACCCCTTTAATGATGCAATTAGATTCTTAAAAGCTTCTTAAAACCTTCCTAAAAAGCATTCTAAGAACATTTTAAGACTACGTTTTTGGAATGTTCTTAGAAGATTTCTCATGGAGCTTCTAGGAAGCTTTTGAGAATATTTCCAAATATGTCAGATACCCACGTTCTAATATGTTGTATTCTACATTCGTAAAATTCTTCAGGAGACGACAAATACGCCTCACTGTCATAATATGACAGTGAAATGTATTTGTCGCCGCCTTAAAAAAATTTGCGACATATTAATATATATTTATTTAAAAATATTAAATAAACAATTTGACCTCTAAAACATAAGTTGTATATGAAATAATGTTATACAACTGTTGTATGACATTATTTCATAAAAAGTAAAATTGGAAAATTTTGTGGGATAAGTCAGATTAGATTGAAGTTGAAGATGGTTAGGATTATTATACATAAAAATGTTAATTCAGAAATAAAAAATCGGTATACAAATTAATAAATATTTATTTTTAACATAAAATAAAATACCTATAGTAAAAGTATTTTTGTTATCGAATATTTTTTTAATTTGACAAATAAGTAAAAAAATATTTTGGATTGTTTTTTTTACTTAGTATTTAATACTAATTACTAATTTGTTACTTAAGTATAGGTATATACCTTTATACGTAGTTTATGGTATATTTTACTATTATATAGGTAACTGAACTAAATATGCTTAGAAGAATATTCCTAAATGAACTTTCTATAGCAATTACTTTCTTAACATTCTAAGCATATCTTTAGAGTAGACTAATTTTTACCACTAAAACTTTGCACCTTCTAAGAACCTGCCTATAGGACAGTAAGAATATTCTTCATGCTTTATGTCTTTTAAGCATGTTCTTTAGAAGAATTATAGCATGATTCTAAGAATATTCTAACTGGAAGGTTTAAAAAACATTCTTAGAATAAAGTGTGCTATCAGGGATATATTCTATAGAATGAATGTATACATATATGTTTCATCCATATAAATTTTTAAAATCACGGATAGGGCCGTTTTGTGCTGCTTCTCGATGCTATTTACTATTTTTTACTCTTAAATAACTTTAATAATGTTGATATTTGAACCTTTATTAGTACTCTGTGTGGCCGAGATCGGCCGTATCATGATGAAAATTTATAAAATTTTTGTTAAAAATAAAACTAACTTTAGCCTGTGACTAAAAACTCGCCATAAAGCCGCAACTTGTCAATGTGTATTTAAAAGGTCACTTAGTGTCATGGAAACATGTACGATAATGGGCGTTTTAAAGGTGGGAGTAAAAAAATAAACTAACTGCTTATTTTTTTATTATTAATTTAATTTACTTTTATATTAACAACACGTCCTCGACAATATAAAATCAGGTTTACACATACTTCGTTTTTTAAGCTTTAATTTAAATCACTAATTGGTTTATGTCAAACTTATTTAATAGATATATTTCGTGACTAACTATAACTTAAAATATTATATTATATCGTACACAGTACCACTTGCTGAGTCTACGCCGGATATTTTTAATTAATATCATACATTATGTTTCGTCAGCCCACAACATGCCACAAAATAATATTTATTATGTATGCCTTAAAAATCATACAGTGTGTCCGCGGATGGAGTATACCTTAGGAAAAAAATCTTTATTATTCATTTCATGACAAAAAGTTATTATTTATAATAAGTTTTGCTTGCTAAGAAAATTAATTTACAATATAAAAGTTTGAGAATTAAGAAAACATTAAAATGCTACCAGATAAAAGTATATACAGTGTGTTTCACATTCGTGGTCCATTATAAGTTTCTGGGAAACGAAAAAAGATATCGATTTGAAATTTGAAGAGCTTTTATAATCCTTTTAAGTCAATTTTTCTAAAATATTTTAAACAAAATGCTACTTCCGGTTTAACCGAAATTGACATCAACTTTGTTATTTCAAATAGAACACCCCATATATTTTTTTATTTTTAAATTCTGTAGAAAATGCTGAGTAAAATTACCATACCATGTCCTATACTTGAAATGAATAGTTTTCAAGTTATTAATTTTTTTCGTTAAAATCTGCCTCAATTCAAAACACCCTGTATATTATAAATACTTAACCAACCTAAATGAAATGAGAACCATGAACTGGTCCACTCATTTAACTGCATGCCCACAGAGGCCATTTAATTGCAATTTAAGCTCATAAGCATAAGTTTTGTAATATCAAATTAAACCCTATATGCCCAATGAATGGACCCCTGCGGCACACCTCTTAATTTATATTGACGACCGGACGTGTCCGGATGGGACGTCGGAATCAGTTCCAAGCAATTAGGCAATCATTTTACCAGTGAGTATTTATTTCTAAAAATATATTAATTAATGTTAACATTATCCAAATTGCTAATTTCACGTGTAATAGAGCCATTTATAAATATGTTTTTGAAATTGGAACATACCACAGTAGCACAAAATATTGGTCCTATATGGGGCGCATATATGCCCAATATTTTATCTGGATGTTAGCACTATATTGGCATAAAATCCCTGTTGTAATTGACCGATTAATTCCTTATAGAAACCAATTGAAGTATTGCGCAAAACCAACGTACGCAGTCCTTGTTCGAATGGTTGAGACGCCATCATAAAGAAACAAACAATTCTTTGGACGCTATTTAATGTCGTTTTTTTATTAGTCGGTTTCTTTTATAATCTATGGGTTTCTGTGCTTAGTGGTAGTTGTGTACTTAAAGTGGTGTGTACTTATACCTTAAAAAAATGTGTGTAAAGTTTAGGGACGATGGCGTGAGAATGGTGGTTACAGCGGACAAAATAAAAAAAAAATTGACATAAATAATATTGATTTCGACCATGCCTACAAACATCCTTTGCAAGAAAGACAAAAAAATGATTATAACCGAGTAATTTTATTTATTTTTTATTACTTTTTGTGTTAGTAAGTTATATGTATTAATACATATCTTACTTACACAACAAAATAATAAAGAAAGAGTTACCTACTCAGTTATAATAATTTTTTTGTCTCTTCTTTGAAAAATGAATTCTGGTTTTTACCCGGTTATTCTTCTGGGATCTTAATTAGTTTTGAATGAAAAATCAACTGGTATTTTTATTTCCAAATTTAAAAAAATAAATTGGTTCAAATTGGTTTGAGTGGGCTTGGCGCTATGAATTACCAATTCATTCCAGGTGCATTTCTATTGGATTTAGCCAATAGAGACAAGCATAGGCATGGATTGGTATATTCCAATTTAAGCCGCTGACTTCATTGGAACTTACCAATAGGAATGCAAACGTTTGTCGACACGATCGTGACATATCACTTTTAGAAATGCTACTACGTAGTAAGTACTAGGTGGCTATATTTTTTTCAATTTCTCCCTCAACTTTCCTAGAATATAATGTCAAACAACTTCGGGACAATGTTGGGTTTCAATATTGGACCATGCTAGAAAAAATCTGACGAAAGATATATTGGCCCATTATTATTACGAATATTGGGCCAATATCTTTGTGCTACTAGGGTAGTCTGTAATTTAGTGCATTTTACTCTTACTATAGTTACTAAAGTATGGTAAGAGTGAATTCACAGAAAAGTGAGGATCCGAATATCACTTTCATATTTACCACACCTTGGTAAAATAATTAGGTCTGTAGCAAAAGATTTGATAATTTAATAAATAAATTAACACGTAATAATTATTCAAAAACTTGTTGGTTGTTGATGTTTTTTATTTATTACAATGATCGATTGACTCATAAACATTTACAGGTGACAAAACTAATTATAATTATCGTCAAAATTAATTTTACCTTGGATTTATGTAGGTATCCACACATTTTTATAGCGTATATAGTTTTAATTAGGAACAACTGGTTAAACAACAAATGTATTAACATATTAACCAGGGATGTAGCAAATATTCTCATCCGCAACCGCGGATTAATTTTATCATCCGCGTCGCTTTAAATTTGCATAAAATATAGAATAATAAAAATTACCATCTAAGCGTTGAGTGAAGACACCTTAATCAATGATCTACTCTCTAAAAATGAATTAGTCAAAAATGACTAATTTAATAGTTATTAGTGGCTGCTTTTTCACTTGTACCATGGTTAACCATGGTATCCCATAATTTAACAGAAAATTCTTATGTAAAATTGTCCCCTGAATTCGAAAATGTCATCAAAGGTTAAAAAGTAGAAGAGAGATATAGTCAATTTTCCATTTAATATGGAATTGACTATATCTCAAAAACTGCTCCACTTTTATTTTCGGATTCAGGGGACAATTTTACATAAGAATTGGCTGTTAAATGTTGGGGATCCCATGGTTAATCATGGTATAAGTGAAAAAGCAGCCACTAAGAACTGTATCATTTTTTTTCATTTTTAGAGAACAGTCTCTCTGAATTTCAGTTCAATTTTACTAAACGTAGCACGAGTACTAGGTCGAGCTTTATTGCCACATCATATATGAGAATTAAAACTTCAATTCTCTGTGTTCCCGTTAAATGACCCATATTTAAAGACTTCGAAATATATGCAAAACGCTTAGGAGACAGATACTGAACTAAAGTTTTTACATCTAGTAGTGAATATTGACACTTGCTATTTGTAGAATAACAAAAAACAATAATAAACTGAAAAAGTTTCACCTTACAATGAAATATTTTGAAAAAGTTTATGAACATTTCTTCCATAAACACTTTTAATAAAAACTATAAAATATCAAAACATTATAATATTAAAATATTAAAAACTATAAATTTTCCAGTAATTAATATATCCGAAACTATCAGCCCAAAAGGTATAAATGTGCATATTGCTGAAATCATTTTTTTTTAATTTGCGTTATTGAAAAACAAAATCGATCTGTTCAAGGATTTTTTTTAGAAAAAAAGCCGAATTTTTCCAAGAATTTGTTTCATACTTTTGCTGTTAACATTTATTAATTTCGTAATCACACTGTATATTAAAGTAGGCCGTGTGTCAGGAAATATTTTAGTAAGGATTATTGATTGTCGTCAAGGATAATTTCGTGTGCAAACTAAACCAAAAAACTTTGTATTTCTTTAATGCAAGCATCTACATCAAAGGAAATTAATTAGGTCAAGAATATCTCGATAAATTGATAAATTTTCCTTCGCCGACAAATTATCTGCATTTTTGTATTGAGAATTTTTAAGTAAAATGCAAATTACTGCATATGTGTGGAATACTTTTAATATTTAAAATTCAAAAAACATATTCTGTGGCCTTCTATCCGACCTCACTCTAAACTAGGGTGTTTCAAAAAAATAACAATTATATTTTTTTTCTAATAGCGTTGAAAAATTAATAGTACATTAAAAAAATTAATAGTAGGTACATTAAAAAAATTTAAATTTAAAAATTAAAAATTTTGGCGCCTATTTGAGTCCATAATATTAATATTAAGGTTTGCCTCAATTTATTTGTTGTTTTTCCATTTCAATAACACGGGAATTTTTATTTTTTTAATTTTGAATTCTTATAACTTTGGAATGGTTTGTTTTCGCAACACCCAAGCGAGAGGAGTTATAGACAATTTCACGCTCTACAAAAAACATCTGAAGGTTAAAGTTCTTCAGATCAACCGTTTCAAAGATATCAGCGATCAAAAATAACATTAATAAAAAATTTCAAATATTTTCAAATAAAATACAAAAAAATATCATATGCCATATTTATATTATTTTTTATGTGAAATTCTACATGTGGGTTAATGTGTCACTGACACCATGGATACTGACAAAGTGTCAGTATCCATGGTTACCACTTAATCTGTCATTGTTTAAAATTAATTAAAATATTTGATTGAAAAATATTGACTTTAGGTATAGCCTATATCATATAGGATATGGTAGAGTCATTTTACGTAGAATTCAAAAATGTAAAAATATATGAGGTGTCCTGTTTAAAATATCAAAGTTAAAGACATTTCCGGTAAAACAGGAAGTTCAAAATAATTTAGGAAAAAAAGTCTAAATCGAATAATTTACATTATAAAAATTTTAAATCGATGTCTTTCGCGATTCCCTAGAAACTTCTAACGGACTACGTACCTGAAACACCCTGTATATTAAACGTCATTTATGTGTTATGCTATACTTAATTATTAATAAAAGATACAACAATATTTGTATAAAAATGACAAAATGTACTAAACTAAACGTTGCTAATTCAAAACTGATTCTGGCCACAGAAACATCATTTGCATAAAAAAGTTAATATATCAAATAATAGTCAAATATCAATACTTTAACGTGTTATACTAAAATTGTTAAATTTTAAACAAAATTATCACCAGCGCCCCCTGTACGTTAAAATCTATGGATTAATTGTCATTAGTTAGATCTACATTTTGTCCAAATTTCAAATCGATACGTTTTGAAATTAAAAAGTTAAAAAGTTAAAAAAATGAAAATTTTACAGTGAAGAAAAAAATAAAATTAAAAACAAAGTTGTAAATTAACGAGATTTTTTTTTGAAAAAAGTACTGCATTTAGATAAGGTAAAAAAGTTTCAATCGATTTCTTGCCGTTCGATCTTTTCGCGAAACCGTAGTTAAATAACTCTACAAATTTAAACCAAAATTTTTGTAGAATAAAATATTTGAACTAAAATTTTTAAAAATCAACATTAAACTATTATCTAATAAATGCTAAAAAGGCCTGCCATACAGAACGGACAATGGCACCATTTTAAGAACAAGGTAATGCCAATGGAAGAAGGACAATGTCGGACTTTGATTTAGCGTTACAGCTGATGTATCGGCAATAGAACTGATGAGGTAATGTTGTGCAAAATAACACCAAATTTGGACAAATTAGTACAAGGTGCCAACTACGTAAACGCAGCCAGATGGAAGGTTGGCGCCTGACCAGGCCAGCGCTACCGACGGTAGCCTACCAGTGTTGCCAATAGTTGTAAAAATAAAGTACCAAGTTCGACTTTTAAAGTGTACCAAATTTCACTGAAATATACCTCGTATTTAAATGCAATAAAAAAAATGTTTTTGGGTATTTCGTTTTTCCTCCAAAATTAAATAGCGCGGTGTTGCCAACAGACAAATTTGAAAATAAAACAAATAAAGATAAGTGATTGTATTAAAGCTATCAAATCAGCTATCAAAGACAGGACAACAACTTTATTGAAAATAGGCAAAACATTGAAAATTAGCAATATTTAAAAATTCCATGAAAATGTACCAAAATGGTCCTTGTAGGACTTCTGTACCACCAAAGCACCAAACGTACTTTATGGTACCATAAAGTAAAAATGTACTCTGGCAACACTTTAGCCTACCATCCAAGACATAAACACTGTATTCGTCATGCAGTAGCTACAGTGTTGCCAGATCTAGTAATATTTCCTTACATCTAGGTAACACACTTTTTTAGACATTTTAGACATTTTTATCCACATAATAAAATTTCCTAGTTATAAATATTTTCTTATGTCATTAAATTTCTCATCGAAATTTTTAAATTTTAAAATTAATTTTAAATTGTAAACAATAATTTATATGATATCCAAGTATAAAAATCATCTTGGGAAATAACAGACACCCTAGGCTATATATTATACTCAACAATCTAAATTTAGTAATTTTTAAATTTGCCAATAACTTGCATGGGTGTAATGTGTGGGCAAAAATATTTTAAAACGTATTGGTGGCCATTTAAATTATTTATTTATACAAAATATAAATAAATTTATAATTGATTTGAATATACGCTAAAAAGCATCGGGTTTTCGCAACGCTCGCGCCATCTGGTGGCGCTCTATAGCATTGTGGAAGTTCAAGAATTGTCAACAATACATTTAAAGCATACGAACTGCACATCATTCTTAAATAAATAGGTAGTTTTTTACAAAAGAGAGTAAGGCAGAAGTCTTACTCGACAAATTTTGTTCGCAAAGTTTCAATTGCACAGTTTCATCGCGTTGCAAGTAAAAACCAAAAAACTTTGCCCAAGCAACAGTTTAAGTATTTGTTACGTATATGGGACTATTGAAGAAACTTAAAAGTGTTTTGCGACAGTCGCCGGTCTCTTTATATTACTCTTTCATTACTAAGTTACGACTAAAGTGAGGAAAAAAAGGAACAAAAAGGTAACAAATATGTCACCAGCTATAAACCCTGCTACTATTTGGAACGTAGCTGCTACGTTACTAGAACGTTCCAATATCGTTACTAGAGCGTTACAATTACTTTTATTTTTTTTTTTTTACTTTTATATTAACTGTCTTTTTCAAATTTATATTAGATTATACTATCCCTCCTTTTTTAAATGGAACCACTACAGACTTGGCTTTTCAATGTCGTCGCTTATTTAATAGGTACTGGTAGTTTATAACTTCCAGAATAACAATATAGGTAATGTTTAATTAGGCAGGTAAATTTATAAAATTTTACTGTTGAACTTATGAATTTAGTTTTTGTAAAATAAATGCGCTTCATCAATATTTAAGTATAAACAAATTATTTATTTAATAATGTTTATAAATAAAAAAATCTTAATATTTATTTTTAATTTTTTATTTAATTATAAATACCGTCTATTACCAACAAAATTACTATTTATTAAAAAGTAAACAACCATTTACAAACAATTAAAATAATTTATTTTTTACATTACCACGTGGTACTGTACAGTAAAAAATGGCCGATAAGAAGCATTTTCCTTTGAAGTAGTTTTTGCTACTTTTTTTCACCTTAATTTACTTTACGGTAGTTTTGGTTAGTACCATAAACGTTCCAAATACTAAAATAATAACTTTTAAGTTATTAACTTTGTAGTTTTTAAGTCAGGTTCCAGTTTCGAGATTTTAACTTGCAAAGGGATTACAAAGTAAAAATAATTATAATGTAATCTTTACGTAGCAACCGAAAGTAACTACTACAAATTAAATTTACTTGAAAGTGTTTTTTACTTATAACACCTTTTTTAAAGTTGCAAAGTCTTCTTGGGGGCAACCAAGTTTTACTTAAATGTTTATTACTTTATATATAAATATACCTACTATAGTAAGCATTTAAGGAAAGAAAGAAGTTTCTGTTACAAAATATTGCTATTTAAAAGTTAGAATTACTTTTAAGTAAAAATTAAAGTAGCTGTTTAGTATACTTAACTAATTTAAAGTTATCACCACTTTGGCAATGGTTTTTGGAACCCAAAATGCTGCTTGGGTGGTTTAGTACTCGATTTTGCTTTATTATTCTGTTAGTGTACTTTTTTTAAGTGGTCATAGTGAAATATAGTGTTTTTGATTGTTAATGTAATTTAAAAACTAAATCGTTGCTTTTTCATATTTTGCCAAAGGATCCAATTCGGTACTTATTATATATATTTTTCTACTCCCACCTTTAAAACGCCCTTTATCGTACATGTTTCTATGACACTAAGTGACCTTTTAAATACACATTGACAAGTCGTGGCTTTACGGCGCAACAGGTTTTTTAGTCACGGGCTGAAGTTAGTTTTAAGTTAGTTGACAGTTGTCAAATGTCATACAATCGTTAAAATAAAGTGCCTTGTAAAATAATACTAAATGTGAAAATTATTTTATTATCTCAATACAAAAATACAAAAATATTAAATAGTTTCTCAACGCCAATATTTGAAAAGTTTATATGAACATTGTACTGACCTTTTAATTTCGCCGGCAGTAAACTATAACTTAAATTCGGGCACGGACTCTACTGTAAAGTCCTCATAAAACATTTCCTTTACTTTCACTGTGAAAAACTGTCAATTTTCAAGATACATTTCGATTTATAACCTTTATAATTGTGTTTATAAAATGTAAAAATGTGACATTTGACAGTTTCCCCTGTTGTTTCATAGATAGCGCTCTATACAAATTTTTGATTTAAATCCTTTTAAGATAATTATAAGTATTTGTCGTAGAAAAAGTATAGTATGCACCTCGTTTATATACACTCATTAACTTAAGCACTTGCTCGCAAGCTCGCTCGTGCCTATAAAATAGCGTTTATCAAACTTGATACATAATATACTATTGTTGGTGCAGAATTAACTAATGATAACTTTACCTAATATAATTTATATTTAAGTTTGGGCATTTTTAAGAAATCTAACAAATAATAATAGTTTTACAAACAAAACCTTAAAATCAAACATTTTTATATTTGTGTCCTTTAAAAAACGACGACAACTGCATTAAAAAATACTAAACGACAAAATATATATACGAATCCATGGCAACATATTATTATATATACCCGTTTTTAGTCTTTTACCGTTGAGTTGACACTTTCCATTTTTATATGTAAACCTTTTTTCAAATTTTTCAGTAATAAAGAAGTTATAACGTTTTTTGGTTTTTCAAATTAGTTGATTTTTTTTAAATTTTTTAAAATAAGTATACTTTTTATATACCCTGTATAATCCATCAAGAAAAATATTAATTAAAAATGAATTACCCCTTGTTAATCTGAACTTTCGCTACGCCCCTGATTGTACCTTTGCACTATTCATGCATTGAATATAAAATAAGGAAACATGCATTATACAGAGATACAAGGTTATCTCCCATCAATAACATACCAACCAAACATAAGAATATATATATTTTCGATAGCCTTAAAAACACGGAAAGGTTAGATAACTTGCAAAATAATGTTTTATAATTTCAGACATTTCCGACATTCACTTATGATATTTAATATTTGAACCCCAACTTTAATCACGAAATTATATCTAACATATACTGAAGCGCAAAATGATTGTCATTTTTGGAATTTATGTTACCAGTCATGCTGTACAATTTGTGAGATTAATTAAAGGATTATTTTTTGCAAATATGGCCAAATATGGGAATTCTGTGAATACATTTTTTCCCATTACATATCATTGATATGATATCAATCTTGGTTCGTGATCTATCATATAAATATTGAGGGGTTTGTTACAAAAATGAAATAATTATACACAAGGCGTTTTATTAGATAAAAAGAAAAAGCTATGCTATGCCCTTATTATTAAGTTGTTAAAGTATTTACTTAAATATTCTGGTGTCGTTTTTTATTTAACAGCTTTTATATAGCCCCAGGTTATAACAATTATACTAATTAACTATATAAACATAATCAGTGGAATTCTGATAGAATCTCAGATAAACTAATAATTACATATTATGACAATAATTTTCCATAATAATAATAAATCAATTTTAAAACAGGTGTGTTTTAAAACTATTTTATTAAGTTAAACTTTAACTGTTATAAGTTATATCATAAGTATACAAGTGTACAGGGTGGTCCACGTAAGGTGACCCATATACTTATCTCAGAAACTACTGGAGTCACAAAAAATTTGTAAGAAACAAATATTCATGAAGTAAAAAATATTTTTAAAATATTATATTTTCATTTATACAGGGTGTTCGGTTTTCCTTGGGACGATACCAACTTTCTTATTTTCAATGGAACACCCTGTATTTTTTTGCATTTTTGGATTCTACCCACTCTTTTAGGTATACTTTGTAAATATATTAATTAGGAAAATGTTAATACTTTAAAATTAAGATTTATTAAAATTTCTCTAAATGTAGACACTCGCTAAAAGTTAAAAATAATCAACTAAAAGTTATTATTTTTTATATTATGTAGTATCCATCTCTTTAATAATAAGTAAGCTATAAGTTAATTATTATATTTTTTGGAAAATATCATACAGGGTGTTTCCTATGTCCCGATGAAAATAGCGATTTTAAAAGTTTAAAATCTTGTTTTTCTTCAATGGAACACCCTATATATTTTTGCATAATTGGATAGAATAAGTAATTACCTTTCATTTTATATATATATGTCCTATACCTAAACCTAACAGAAACAAAAATATTCGCATTTTTCACAATTAGTAGCTTTTTTCCAATTAATTTAGTTAAATTTTCATTATTCAAATAAATAAATTTCAATAACAACAAATAAAAATGCTTTTATATATAAATATATATTACTATAATAATTACCTTACGCGCAAAGCTACTAATTTTGTAAAATGCAAATATTTTTTTTAGGTGATCCACGTAAGGTGACCCATATACTTATCTCAGAAACTACTGGAGTCACAAAAAATTTGTAAGAAACAAATAGTCACGAAGTAAAAAATATTTTTAAAATATTATATTTTCATTTATACAGGGTGTTCGGTTTTCCTTGGGACGATACCAACTTTCTTATTTTCAATGGAACACCCTATATTTTTTTGCATTTTTGGATTTTACACACTCTTTTAGGTATACTTTGTAAATATATTAATTAAGAAAATGTTAATACTTTTTGAGTAAAATGAGGATTTATTAAAATTTCTCTAAATGTAGACATTCGCTAAAAGTTAAAAATATCCAACTAAAAGTTATTATTTTTTATATTATGTAGCATTCATCTCTTTAATAATAAGTAAGATATAAGTTAATTAATTTATTTTTTGGAAAATATTATACAGGGTGTTTTCTTTGAATAATGAAAATTTAACTAAGGTAATTGGAAAAAGCTACTAATTGTGAAAAATGCGAATATTTTTTTTTCTGTTAGGTTTAGGTATAGGGCATATATATATAAAATGAAAGGTAATTACTTATTCTATCCAATTATGCAAAAATATATAGGGTGTTCCATTGAAGAAAAACAAGATTTTAAACTTTTAAAATCGCTATTTTCACCGGGACATAGAAAACACCCTGTATGATATTTTCCAAAAATTATAATAATTAACTTATAGCTTACTTATTATTAAAGAGATGGATACTACATAATATAAAAAATAATAACTTTTAGTTGGTTATTTTTAACTTTTAGCGAGTGTCTACATTTAGAGAAATTTTAATAAATCTTAATTTTACTCAAAAAGTATTAACATTTTCCCATTTAATATATTTACAAAGTATACCTAAAAGAGTGGGAAGAATCCAAAAATGCAAAAAAATACAGGGTGTTCCATTGAAAATAAGAAAGTTGGTATCGTCCCAAGGAAAACCGAACACCCTGTATAAATGAAAATATAATATTTTAAAAATATTTTTTACTTCGTGAATATTTGTTCCTTACAAATTTTTTGTGACTCCAGTAGTTTCTGAGATAAGTATATGGGTCACCTTACGTGGACCACCCTGTACAATATACTGTTCCAGACCGGGCCAGTCACTTTTTCAAACAGTTTCTGAAATATCTGTGTTTTCTAAATTGGAATGCAAGGGAAGTGACGAGTATACCAGGTACTAATTAAACACATAATTTATTGAAAATATAAGATTTATTGCAACTTTGAGCATATTATACATTAAATATCTTAAAATCAAATAATACCACACATCAGTGGCGGCTGGTGGATTTTGGGTATACCGATATCTCAATTAATGGATATGGGACCCACACCAAATTTATATGTTTATAATGTCATTAAATAAACAAGTTCTGCGCAAGCAAAATTAAAATTGAAGTTTGCAAAAAAAAGATAACCGAAACATCGAACATGGAACTTACGACACGGTACTGATGAATGGGATACAAATTTAAGATTATATAATTCGGAATTAAGTATATTACTGATATTTTTTATTAGTGGATGCTACTTATCAACAAATCACATATAGCCTTATATAAATTACAATGAAATATATATACGTAAGAAAATAACTACTCACCATAGTACTGAAATTTTGACTGGAACTATACGTGCATTTACCACAACTTCGCCGCTCAGGAGTTGTGACACGCCAAGGTACTGATGTTTTGAATATTTATTATATTTTTTTACAAACGTGCTTTTGAAAAAATACATTAAAATTGGGTGGACAAGTTAAAAAAACCTGGATCTTTTGTAATATACTAAAATATTTACAAAAAATATTAAAATACCTACTCTATTGACTGATGACATCAAGTTGTCCAACTTTTGTAGAATCACCCATATATTTTAATGTTTTAAAAATCGAATTTATGTTTTTGAGTTTTTAGTAAACTACAAGCTAAAGTATAAATAAACTTTTTCTTTTTTTTGCAAAATTAAAAAAATATATAAATGTCTTTATCATCTCAAAAAATTGATATATACACCAAGATCGCGGGATCTAAATACTTTGGATATTCAATTTCTATGTAAAAAATGTATTTGGTAAAATGACCCATATTTATCTACCTTTATATAATTAAACACACATTACACAAACAACTACATACATGTTAAGAGCGTTAATATGTACATTACACAGTCCGAGACTGATGTTTTGACATATGGCGCATTGTAAGTATTGTAATTGTTTATTATTAAAATAAATAGTAAAATGCATATATACATGGACGCAAACAAAGCTGTAATAGTACCAAGAATTGTGGCTTGCCGTTCTTAAAAGCCTGAACAATAAATTATTGCCTAGACAGTACCGTAACAACACAATTTGGGGCCATTCCCCGTTAAAAAAATAATAAAGATTTATAAATAGATACCAACAAAAAAATTACTGCGCAATATTGCCCCATTTTACCCTATGCTTCATTATGCACGTGTGCAATAACTTTAGTCTATTTAAGGATATTGACCAGAGAATTTATAGTTGCTATATACTGATTCATGAACAATGTTCTTATTCTCAAACAAAAGATGGTAATTAATGTAAGGCACATAAGCACATAACGTTCCTGCTGTAGCAGGATATATATGGTATCCTATTTTTTGGTTGCAATATTGGCTAAAACAACACTGGCCGACAAAATAATAGTATATTATACAGGGTGAGTCATACTCTCCTCCTTATCCCGTAAACAGGGGGTAACTTTAGAATTTCCAATGGAACACCCTATTGGCGCTGTATACGATTCTCCAATAATTTTTGAATAAAATACTTGGTTTTATTTTTAAAAATTATTTATTTATTTCGTTTTAATATTCTGCTAACACTGCTCTGGAATATTCCCAAATCTCTAGATAATTCTCGTGTGCTTGCATGAGGATTAGCGGCCGTTGCTGCTAATACATTAATTTCATTATTTCCACCTGTGATGGTTGCTCGACGAACCCTTTTTTTTTCGGCTGAACACTCCCGTTTGTAGTAAACTGCTTGACTGTACGGTGAAATGAAGTATCTACGTGATCGAATTTTATCCGAAAAACGCTGAGCGTAGATATTAACAGCATCATCAAGATTCCTGCCTGATTCTCCATAAATCAAAATCATTTCTATTTTTTCTTCCACTGTTAAAAAATCCATTATGAATAACTGCTTAACGAAAGGAGGGCTTTTTGTTTGCAAATTAATCTTCGAACTAAATTGATTAAATATTGCTAAACTATAAATAGTTTTCTTCATACCTCAATAATAATTATTATTTATATCTAAGTACAATTTTTGTATACCTCAATTAGGATTAAATTAATTAATTTACAAAATAATGTTTTTTGTTACCTTAAATGAGGTATTTTTATTAAAAATAGTACAATAATCCTTTACATTAAAGGATTTAATGGTGGCAGGTAAAAAGTGACCATGGTGCGCAATTGATAATTATCACCGAATGAAATATTGTATAAAACTTAAACCAAAGGAAACTTAAATATTAGTTAAAAAATCGTGGGTACTTAAAAAAATCAGATTTAATTTAATAAGATAATTATTACAAAAAAGTGATATTTTTATAGAAAAATTATTGCAGAATCGTATAAGAAGAAAAATCGAACAACATTGATTTTTTTTCATTATAGCGCCATCTATTACAAATATGAAAAAATGTTTTTAGACAAAATCTACATATTTTTAATCGAATGATCCAAATCTGCAATAAAAAAATAGGGTGTTCCATTGGAAATTTTAAAGTTCCCCCTATACACAGTAAAAAAAATCAACTCTAAGCAACACTAATTAGAGTTCACACAGGTCCACTCTAAATAGTGCTGTTTCATAACACTACAATTAGAGTTAATTTGTAGTGTAATTTTCCCCAAGTAAGCAAGTCTGATTTAACACTATAGCACTGAGGATAAAGTAATTTTACACTATTAAAAAGTGTTAATTTACCTAAAATCGTGTACTTCTACACTTCCTGGGTAAAATCCCACTTTTTTTCAGTGTAAATTAACACTACTTTTGAAAAGTTCTAATTTTAGAAAGGTACTTTTACTCTTTTAGTGCAAACTTCTAGTGTAAATCAACACTATTATTTGTAAATAAAGGAAACATTTATTTGGAACAAAAATCTATGACAATTATCAAAATTGGTGCCTTTTAAAATATAATTTTATATTTGAGTCCTATGGCTGGCTTAAGCAAAATGGTCCCTTAAAACGTAAAAGTTTTAGATCAATGCAATGTTTTACTGGCTGTCAACTTGTAAGCTATGAATTATCTTGAGAATTCATCAGTAATCCATTTTTCTGTTATAAAAAATGGGTGATCCCATTGGTAGAGAGGCGTCAGGCGGCTGTATGTCAGGGATTTACCACACGTGTACAAATTTTCCATAATATTAATAAAAATGTAGGTACCTATATGTTAATATAACAACCATTACGATTGAAAATAAAAATTAAATCAAGTGTGTATGTATTTATATTATTAATGTTACAAGTACCCGACCTACTGCCGTAAATTATTGATATATAATATAGGTCGGGTATGGACATCCTTTTAACATATTGGTAATTATTGAGTATTAAGGCTTAAAGGAAGTATAATACTTACCAAAAAATAAGAATGTCCTCTTATGGATTCACCGTAATTAAAACCTAACTGAACAAAAATGCCACACTTCCACAACGCGGTATCTCCGGATATGCACTGCGTAGGTAGATAGGTACCAACCAAACATTTTAAAACGCATTTCGGTTATTACCAGTTTTTTCAGTCTATTTTGCCAATATTGGTGTAATTTAACTTTAATTGTGATACAATGTGCACTAGTACCCAGATAGCAAAATGAATTCACTATGAATTCACTACGAATTCACGCGTGAAAATTAAATTCACGCGTGAATTCATATAACGCGACAGATGAGTCCTCAATTAATGCTCAATTTGCCATCACGCGTGAACTTTTTATTTTTTGCGCATGCGCTTTTAGAATATGGATTTCATTTTTCAAAATAATTTAATCTGTCGAAATATTTATTTTAACATCTTAAAAAAATACACAAAAACTTGGTTTAAAAGGCCATAATTGAGAAGCAATCAGACTAAACCAGATAAATCCATTTCGACTTTTTGAATGGTTCCTATTTCTTTTGTTCAGATAAATTCATTGGAAATATCTATTTCAAGCTAAACTTGTTATCATAATATGATATGATCATAATATTAATATTATATAATAATTATTATATTATATACTAATATTAATATTAGTATATAATATATATATTATTATAATAAGTTTATCTTGAAATTCACTTTTCCAATTGATTTATCCGACTAAAAGAAATATGAATCATTCAAGAAGTCAAAATGGATTTATCTGGTTTTGGTTAATTGCTCCTCAATTATAGGTTATACATTACAATTATAACCTTAAGGTTAACTAATTAATTAATATATAATATACATATATTAATTATTAATGTACCTAGGTATAACATCCCAGTAAACATTTGTGATATCACGAAAAAGTCATGACGTGACATGTCACAACTTGATATCCAATTGCTGGCACAGTGATTAAGTTTGTCGTTTTATGTCAAGCAGTGACACGCGCGTGATCTTTTTATGTCACGACGTGACCCCGCAGGGACGAAACTTTTAATTTAAATGACATTACTTTAATTTGTTCATAATACGTTAATTACGTATTATGTTATTATTGTTCTTTAATACACGTTATACGTTAATGATTTTAAACAATTATTTCCCCAAAAATATATAACTTCACTTTATATGTATGTGTTTGCGATTTTGCAAGCGAAAAAAAAAAAATTCGTTTCTGTTTTATTTTTAATCTATAAATAATAATAAACTTAAAAAAATCAGTATCATACCCAAATTTTATTTTAAATATCTATTTGGGATGTTCCAGCGCCGCCTCTGGATTAACTAAATTTAATTTACATTAAATTAAGCCCTTTGCCTACTACTAAAAATCTAAAAGGTTTTATCAAATTCGCCCAAAAAATAAATATTTTTTTTAAATAACTTTACCACCCTGCCTCTCGAAAACGAAGCTTAAAAACATACATACTTTTCTTCTGATATTTTCGATTTCTATAGATCACTAAATTTTCCCAATTAAAATCTGCGACACCCTGTATAATAAATGTAGGTATTATACTTATAGCATACTTGATGCACCCTGTATAAAGGTAGTGTGCAAAACTTGTCTTATATATTATTATTTTATTTAAATAAACGTTGACTGTTAATATTTTAGCCCATAATTTTATTTCACCCAAGGCCGCAAGTATGTTGAAGCTGTGATATACGATAAGAGGGTCGTCGCTATTGTTACTAGCGATGCAACGTGTTTTAAAAGACGTTGCATCGCAATTAACGACAGCGACGACGCTTTTTTTGTTTATCACAGCTCCAACATGTTTTCAATATTCCCCTGCACTTTCGCTCGCGCATGCGCGCTAGCAATGTCACGGAGTGATATCCCATTGAGTGCGTATTGCGCTTGAATGTCACGACTTGATATACCATTGATTGTGTATTGTGGAAACATATGAATGCGCCAGTGATATCACAATGTCACGACGAGATTTCGGAGTGATTTCAATACGCAATCACAAATGTTTACTGGGATATAATTGTGACCTTTTAAACCAATATATATTATGTAATTATATATATTACTATAATATATATAATTATAATAATATATTATAATATATAATTATATAATACTTATAACTACTTATAACTTAATATATAATATATAATATAATATATAATTGCGCAATGGAGCTGTGCGACTTTTTAAAAATGTAACTAAAATAATAATTCCAAAATTCGCGCGTCAGGTAATATTTTGATATTAGAATATTAATATTCTATTTATATTTAAAAGTGCAGTTTTTAATCATGCAATCCATGTATTTTAAAATAAAATCGATTAAATCACACGAGACTATAATATGAATTCATAATCTACTCACGTGTGAATTACGAGTTCAAGACTTCACGTGTGAAATCATATAGCACACATTATTCACTCACGCGTGATTTCGTATTCACGTTTGCTATCTGGGTAGTGTAAAGAAAAAAGAGATCTTAGTAACATCAAAACATACAAACAAATTAGCATGCACTGTAGTGTACATTTTGTCACTATTTAACGCATAAAGTTTTTTTACCCTTTTGATTTATTTTAATAATAAATAGTGTGAATGTACCAATGAATAATGTTCATATTCTTTAAATGTGTTTAATAAAATTAATAAGCACTAAATGCTACCTAGTGTATTTTGTAGTCTAACTTTTACACTTACAAATCAACTCTAATATTTTTACCCCTACACTAAAAAATTTACACGGGCAAAATTTTTTACTGTGTACGGAGGAGTATGTTATTTTAAACATTTTTTCGTAAAATGAATACTAAGTTTCAAGTTAAATAGCTCACCCTGTATATAAAGCTATTTTGATACTAATTTTTCTATGCAGATCAATTTAAACCCTTGTAATAACATTAATCCATATATAGGTTTCTTTTATTATAATATAGTTAAATTATACTAAAAAATTAACCTTTGAATTTACCTTTATAGCAAGTGCCATTTTGAGTTGATTGTATTGTATTTGTGTACATTGTATAGTAAATTTATAAAGCTAATTAATTGTGACCTAATTAAAAAATCTAAAGAAGTCAAACTATAGTACCATATATAAATAAAAAATGAGTCAAGACGCACTCTCAATATTTCTCTAATTGTAAGCTGATTGATCAATCAATCAATCATTCAAAATTAATAAACACTTCGTACTACTGAATATATGGGATCATAATTAAGTAATTGAGTTATATTTAGACTAAAACTAGTTAAAATAGTTTCTTGAGATGAAGAAAAGAAAACAAACTGAAGTAGCGAGATATGAAATCCGCTTGATTGCACCACCAAGATGAAATTCAAGCCTTGAAGTACTTGAGGCTCTTAGCCAGCACATTACCCCGATATGTGTAACAGGAGAATTTCAGATAATCATCATAGTGGCGTGGTGGGATGGTTTGCTTTAAAACAACATAGGGCATATGAAATAACAAACAATTTTGTTTTCTTTGTACGCACAACTAAATCGGTACAGTCAACTGCTTTTTTGACAAGGGGGAAAAGCTTTGAAAAATATTATTTTTTCTGCCGTGGTTATTACTATTCGGGTGATTATACAGAAACTATCATTTTTAATAAAGTAATTTGAAAATAATTTTTTTGTTCTAATTTTATTTTTAAAGTATGCAAATACGACCTTGCAAAGTGAAAGATCAAACAGTTTAATTGTTTTTTGAGCAGATTTGCGATGTTTTTGTTAAAACTATATCCAGAGGAATGACGAGGAAAGCAGAGGAATTATTATTTTATTCAAAAAGGTAAAGAAATACAATATAACATAAAAACTAAATAAGTAATTTAATATAAACTTGTTTAAAAACAAAACAGTATCATAAAAATGAAATAGTTACTTGAAAACAAAAATATAAACCTTTATTTCGTAAACCATTCAAAATAGGTATTGAAATAAAGCAGGTTTATATTTTTGTTTTTCAAGTAACTATTTTATTTTTATGCTACTGTATTGTATAATAGAACATACAATACAGTAACATAAAAATAGGAACTTTAATTTTATTAAAATTCGTCAATTAAGTTTTTAAATTTATTATAAAGTTTGAAGCCTTGCTGAATTATTTCGGGACGTGGTAATATTGTAATTGTAATTGGTAATTAACGCACGAAACATCCTTTTCATATGAGATTTTTACCCAAAATTAGTATCACTGAGATATTTTTTTTGCTTTATTAGTCTATTTTTTTGAAGAAAAGTCTTTCCAGGACATAAAATACTATTTAAATCAAATTCCAAAAATTTTGTAATTACATTTTTTTTCTTGGCATTCTTAATTTTTTTTGTAAATACTGCTTTTGGGTATGTGTAGCCGGCCACCTTTTACAATTTTTCTAATTTGTAAGACGATAATTTGTAACAATATCTTAATATCCCAGAGGAATGGTGCCAGAGGAATGACGATTTCTTAGTTTATTTCACGTGGGGAAGAAAATACAACAAACCCTAACCTACAAATTGGTTACAGAAAAGTAAACCCATAATCTCGTATTCAAATAAAATAATGGATGCAACAAAAATATAAATAAACAAAATACAGTTACCAGAGAAATGACCTGTCTGTGTGTGACATTAAAAATTTTAAAACAAAACTTAAAAAAACCCGTGTTGTTTTGTCAGAAAATATTTGCTTGCTGGCTCAGTGCAAGGACTAGGTTAGGAAAAGAATCTCTGGTTGCGTGCACGGACTTATCGCCATCTAGGATCATATATTTAGGTATCATTCACAAATGAAATGAATGAGCTCTAAAGGTGGTAACACGGTTTTATATATTTTTTAACAGGGTGGTTTAAAAGTAATATATATTTTTAGCTTAGTTTTACTGATATTTCAGGGTTTTTTTCTATTCTGCCTTTATGTTAGACGTCTCCAGTTATAACATGCCAGAGTAATGATATTTTAACAAGATTTTTGTCTACAAAATAATATATAAAAAAAATTAATATTATGAAGTATATTTTCAAATATTCTTTAGGAAGCTAATATATATAACTAAGCTAATATATATAACTATAGTTATTCTATATCTTACTTTAAAAAAATACAATTGAAGAAAATAAATTGTTTAGTCAAAATTTTGACCAGTAACAGCAAAAATGATAGTTTCTATACTCTCTAAAAATGAATTAGTCAAAAATAACTAATTTAATAGTTAATAGTGGCTGCTTTTTCACTTGTGCCATGGTTAACCATCGAATACCATGGTATCCCAAAATTTAATAGCCAATTCTTATGTAAAATTGTACTCCGAATCTGAAAATACCGTCAAAAGTTATGAAAGTGGAGCCATTTTTGAGATATAGTCAATTCCATATTAAATGGAAAATTTACTATATCTTAAAAACTGTTCTACTTTTTTAACTTTTGAAGACATTTTCGGATTTAGGGTAAAATTTTACATAAGAATTGACTATTAAATTTTGGGATACCATGGTATTCGATGGTTAACCATGGCACAAGTGAAAAAGCAGCCACTATTAACTATTAAATTAGTTATTTTTGACTAATTCATTTTTAGAGAGTAGAATTACCCATTTATTTAATTTAATGTATGATAATTTTTAAATTTAAAAACAAATTTTTATAAAAAAAATCGGCGTGGGATTTATCCGAGGATTTATCCCAATCAAATAAATTTTAAGTAATGTGAGTAACACTAAAATAATCAGTAAGTATACTTAATTTTCCAAATTTATTATTTCCCGCCAACGCTTGTCATTATAGGTTATTAATATTCATATTATTGGTGGGTACCCCAGACAAATTTATTTTATAAAAATACCGTCATTTAGTCAGTAACATTTATTAACTTTTAATGTGGACCTTCACTCTACATTGTTATGCGGTTGATTTCAATGTCAAATGTCCCAAATTTATCTTGAAATAATTAATAAAAACTTCTTAATTCTTAAGGGGGATTTAGTTTTTCTATTTTTGATCAGCTTTTAATATTGCATACCTACCCAATTTAATATTATATAAATACCAAACCTTTATTTTGTTACAAAATGTGACAGCAAGTTATTGTGATATTTCACGAAGTCCAAAGGCTGTAATAATTCAATCGCGCTAATTGAGAATGCATCTTGGCAATCCATTATAAATAATAACACTTTAATAAAGTAAGTAGTCCAAGTATAGATTTATTTAATATTTTTATTTTCCAAACAAAAAATCTTTTTTCAATTCAAATTTAAGGTTTAAAAAACGATAGCCAATCCCAATACATGGCCATAGGGCCTTTTTGTGCCATTTAAAAAATAAAAAATACATCCATCTACCTAAAAATCTTATAAGATCAATGGTAAATTTTTCCGGGATGCGAAAACTTGTAAATGTTTTTGAGTTATTCTAGATGTCCTAAAGTTTAATAAAACATACGTCGGATGCCGTTGCGAGGTGTTGCATACGAGGTTTGTTCAGAAAATATCGGGAATTTTCGTTTTTTGAAACAAATATTTATTTATTCGTCTACATTAATACTCGAAACAATTCTAAATCTCGATCTTTGGGATAGCCTTTAGTTCTTTCAGCGATGCTCTTTTAATGTCATCTTTGCTTGCAAAACGACGGCCCTTTAAGGTTCTCTTTATTTTTGGGAATAGGAAAAAGTCAGACAGAGGCATGTCTGGCGAATATGGAGGCTGGGGCATCATTACAGTATTGTTTTTGGCCAAAAATTTTGTTCAAAATTTAACAATTTTAGAATTTAACTACCACGCGTTTCATACCCAAAACATTCGAAAAAATTTCATGGCCATGAGGCCATCCCGGGATGAGCCAATCGATATACCAACACCATCAGCGACTTCTCTGATGGTTTATAACCATTTCTTCCACTTTTTCCATGTTTTCATCTGTTGTTAATGTGCTTGTGCGTTCGGGGCGTTCGTCATCTTCAACATCTTGGAAACTCTTATACCACTTGTAAACTCTTGTTTTACTTATAGCAGACTTACTATGGGCCTTTGTTAACATTCCACAGAATTTATTTCATTTTTTAAGCCATATTGGATACAAATTCTTTGATCCATTTCTTTTAACGAACGAAAATCGCCGTCTAACCTTAGCGGCTGCCACAGACAAAGTAAACAAATTAAAACATCTTAAGTTTTTATCAAACTTCGGGGGCATGTTTACCAACATAATAAATAAAATTTTATGACAACCGGACCCTCCGAAGCCGCGAAATTTAACAATTCCCGTTATTTTTTGAACACACCTCGTATATGGTTAAATATACTATACGTATGATATGTATAAACTTTCTGTATAGTAAAAACTACAACGACATATTGTTAATAATGTGTGACAACATTATATTGTTATTGTAACCACTCTCTAAAAATAAATTAGTCAAAAATAACTAATTTAATAGTTAATAGTGGCTGCTTTTTCACTTGTGCCATGGTTAACCATTGAATACCATGGTATCCCAAAATTTAATAGCCAATTCTTATGTAAAATTTTACCCTGAATCCGAAAATGTCTTCAAAAGTTAAAAAAGTAGAACAGTTTTTGAAATATAGTAAATTTTCCATTTAATATGGAATTGACTATATCTCAAAAACTGCTCCACTTTCATAACTTTTGACGGTATTTTCGGATTCAGGGCAGGGCCGAGCCGTGCCGGGGGTGCAAGGGGTGCATGGCACCCGGGCGGCACTAACACAGGGCGGCAAAATATCATCAAAAAATTGTATCATATTATTGCGGGGGTTGTAGTGAGGTATTTTGCGTGTGAATTTAAACACTTATGTTGATCGTAGTACGTTATTTATTTACAATGAAAAAATAGTGGTTTAACTTACAACAGCGTTTAAGTTGGATGTCGAGGCCCGATAGTTTGGAACTTAACTGAATGATGTCGACCGGATGGTGGAACTGTTCTGAGTTCTGAGTGATAGGACTAGGTTTTATATTTTAGATACAGGTAGTTCGGCCTTTACGTGCTCGTTGTACGTCGACCTGAGTTTGGGGCTAACGCAAGGGCTTTCCAAATTGCTAGGATTTTGGATATTAATTATGCGAGCAATTCTTTGAAGGATAAGGAAATGTTTATGGTATTGTGAAGTTTGGTTGTGGGATTATTTTATTGTCGGTAGGATTAAATGTGAGCCTCGACAATCCGTACATTTTGTCACGTAATTGTAATTAAAATGTTTTATACTTTTGCCTGTTTTTACAGTGTTTGTTTGCCTGAGTAGTGGAGGTAATGCCGCTACATTATCAAGAATAAAAAAGTCACCTTGCAATATGCAAAAAACTTTCTAAAAATCACTTGCGTTTTATTGATGTTGGCGTTTCAAGGAATCATACACATAAAAACAATGCCAAAATTGTGCTGTCAGGCGGCAATGATAAAAAAGACATAACCGAACGCGCGATAGCCACAAAAATTTTCTTAAAGCCCGGTTTATAGATTGCCGCCCACCCGCTTTGCTTTCCCTCCGTCCGCTTCGAGTTCGTCAAGTTTCATGTTTTACGGAAGTGGGCTTACGGGAAACCAATCAAATCGCGCGCTGTGTACCACGTGATATTGTTTACAAGCTAAACTGTTAAGTTAAAGCATAATTTCTTCCGATTTGACGGCTGCGTATTTCAGCAATTTTTAGTTTTTCAATTAACGTAAGGCAAATAGGATAATAATTAATAGGATGCAAACATAGTAGTTTCTTTTGCCTTTTAATGCGTTTAGTTAAAAACTAGTTAATGATTTAAAAGGCATCTTTCCGAATTTATTTGTAGCTTTAAGAATATTTTTGACTATGCCAGTTACTGTTGCCCATGGAGAGCGGTCATTTTCGAAATTAAAACTAATTAAGACATATTTAAGATCCAATATGAGTCAATTCAGGCTTTCAAATTTAGCAATTATAAGTATTGAAGAAGATATTTCTAACAACTTGGATGTAGGCGACTTGATTAGGGAATTTGCTATTAAAAAGCGAGAAAAGTAGATTTTAGTTTTTTAGTTTAAACTAATTAGTTTAATTATTTTTGTTTTTTTTTCCTGAATGTATTTTTATTTTATTCTTTTATGTATTTGTTAATAAATACTTTGTTATTTTACTATAAAATTTGTTATAGGTTTATTGAGAATGATAAATTATGAACTCCTTCCCTACCGACAACCTAATTTTTTACATTAATGAGGGCGGCAAATTTAATTCTTGCACCCGGGCGGCAGATACCCTAGACTCGGCCCTGATTCAGGGGACAATTTTACATAAGAATTGGCTATTAAATTTTGGGATACCATGGTATTCGATGGTTAACCATGGCACAAGTGAAAAAGCAGCCACTATTAACTATTAAATTAGTTATTTTTGACTAATTCATTTTTAGAGAGCAGATAATCTTATAAGATACTACACTAGATGATTCAAATTATATATAATTTTAATCATCTAGTGTAGTAACAGTTTAACCGTACATGATGGTTGTAATAGCCTATTTAAATATCTAACTTTACTAAATTTGTATAACAAAATGATTACAGTACATATAACAAAACTAATTTTTCGAATATTGTTATTATAACCATAAGTTATAATTAAATAAACCATATTTTGCATAACAAATCTATATTGTTAAGTATTACAATATATTTACTTGAGTGTACGTTTAACCTAGGAGAGAGCTATTGGCTGTCACTTTGGGTACACCCTGTATAGGCTGTCATCCAAAAATTAAAAAAGCACGTAAACGCATTTGGCCTCCGTTTGATTACCAAACGTGGGCGGACGTATCTGACAGGTAAACACAGCCCGGCCGTGTATAATATAAGCGTCTGACACTATGATATTAAATGTGCAGTCACGAAAGTATCACTTTTATGAGACCGGCCGAATGCATTCATATAGTGTCGATCAGTACATATCAAGCGACTTTATTGTTGTGCCATTGAAAACAAAGTACGACACCTTTTTTATCAGATCAAAATTCCTTCAAGGAATTTGTAAGTTACTCAGCTGTTGAACAAAGCACGGTATTAGCAAGGTTGCACAAAAATTACGCCTAGAATTTTTAGAGGCCCATTTTTTTATTGGTCGTTGGACAATAACTATAGAGTCAATCCATATGAAAACGCCGAAACTCGTTGCTCGACCATCTTGGATTTTGCTCAAATTTTATAGAAATATTCATTAGTGTCCCATAGGACAAAATACACCCTTATTTAATTTTTCGCATGTGTCAAACTTTTTATAAACGTCATTTTTATGCTTTAATAATTTAAGCTGTAATTTTTTTCTATTAAAGATATTTTAAATTTTAAAGCTAAAACATAGTAGTTTTTATAAAAAAATATAAATTTACTCAATCATTATTTCTAAATAATTACAAGGTGCTGAAAAAACGTGTATTTTACTAATTTTTCGTGTTTTTCAAATGCGTCTCGGCTATTTAATATGAACATCTAATTAAACACAAAACAAAACTTACAATTAACCCGTTTGGCATACGGTTCCAAAAAAAAATCTTAAAATTTTGAAATTCTAGAAAATCTCATTATTTAGGCCATTAAATAACCTACCTTGATGTCCAAATGCCTGGTAGTTTGGTTTTGTTAATTTCATCTTTGAAGCTTATACAGTAGCTTTAAAAGGAGAAAAATATTGAAATATTAAAAAATCGCATTATTTCATCCATTTTATGACTTCAATATAAAAATATGAAATTAACAGGATATTTAGTCCTTACCTTGAAGTTTAAATGCCTATTTAACTTGTTTTGATATTTTCATCCATTTTGCTCTTACATGGGCTTTAAAAGGAGGAAATTTAAAAAACGATTATTGTTTAATTTTCTATTCTAAGAATGTGTTGACTTCAAGATAGAAACATGAAACTAGAAACAGGATATTTAGTCCTTACTATGATGTTTAAATTCCAGTTTGGCTTATAAGCATAAGCACACTGAGAAAAAACAATGATTATCTTAATCAAATATATAGTAACTTTTACTAAACATTCTGATTAGTATAGGCACAGCCATATTTACTGTTATGTTAACCATGTCTATATTGTTACAGTTTTATTGTCACTTTAACTATATTTTTGTTGTTGCACAAAACAATAATTTATTTAGTTATAATAATCATATGCAAATACCTTATAACCCTTTATATGGTTAAATATACTATACGTATGATATGTATAAACTTTCTGTATAGTAAAAACTACAACGACATATTGTTAATAATGTGTGACAACATTATATTGTTATTGTAACCAGATAATCTTATAATTTTAACCATCTAGTGTAGTACTTACAGTTTAGCAGTACATGATGGTTGTAATAGCCTAATCAAATATCTAACTTTACTAAATTTTTATAACAAAATGATTAGAGTACATATAACAAAACTAATTTTACGTATATTGTTATTACAACCATAAGTTATAATTAAATGAACCATATTTTGCATAACAAATCTGTATTGTTAGGGATTACAATATATTTTCTTAGAGTGCATAAATGCATAGTTATGTAGATACTTATATGCTATATATATCATATCTCATTAATATGCATTAATATGCATTCTGTAAATAAAAATAATCTCATTAATATGCATATAACTTATGCGATTTTTTTAAATTTTATTATATTTTTGCTGCTTTTAAAGCATCTGTACAAGTACAAAAAAAGTAAAATGAGCTATATAAGCTTTTAAACTTTGTGATAAGGACTCAATTTTCTGTAAGTTTTATATTTCTATCTAGAAGTTAACATTTATATGATAAAGGATAAAATGATGCGTTTCTTAATTTTCCATGTGTTAGCATCTTTAAAGCCTGTATAAACAAAATGGATGAAAATATCAAAACCAGTCAAATAGGCATTTCATTTTCAAGGTAAGGACTAAATATCCTGTTAATGTCATATTTCTATATTAATGTCAACATACTTAAATAATGAATTAAATAATGCGACTTTTTATTATTTCAATTATTTTTATCCTTTTAAAGCTACTGTATAACCTTTAAAGATGAAAATAAAAAAAACCAAACTAGCAGGCATTTGAATATTAAGGTAGGGGCTAATTATCCTGTAAATTTCATAATTCTATTTGGGAGTCAACATCCTCATATAATGGCCTAAATAATGCGATTTTCAAGAATTCTAAAATTTTAAGCAATTTTATTTTTGGAAACCGTATGCCAAACGGTTTTATTTTGTCTTTGGTATGACACATGCGAAAAAATAAATAAGGGTGGATTTTGTCCTTTGGGACCGTAATGAACATTTCAAAAAAATTTGAGCAAAATTCAAGATGGTCGAGCAACGAGTCTCGGCGTTTTCATACTCTATAACTGTAGTTAACGAACTTTGTCAGGTAGAGTATTCTTTTATCCGGTGCAGTGAGCAATAATAAGGATTGTTTCCTTCCTTCTTGGTAGGTACCATATTTATATTAACCGTTTCTTTAATCGTTTTATAATCTATTCACGTTCTCCTTTGAAATATACGAAATCTTTTCCAGTACTTCTTAGAACTTTGAATAATTTAACATGGTTGACTTTAAGCCCGCGGTACTTACCTACTCCTAACCCGCAGTTGGCTTGTGAGACATCTTAGGAAGTAAGAGTGGAAACAAAAGAGCACTTTTGTATATTATTAATATTCCTGATATTTTTCTATGCTGATCAAATTGCCGATAAAACAGCAGGTCACTACTAAATCAAATTAAATTAAATTACAGTGTAATTTGGAGTCGTTATATTTGCCATAGCATTTACTGAAGGCTACGACCTCTGTATAATTGGTTTTTAACTGCGACCATATGTTAAATAAATGCGTTTTATTGGGTATTGCCACATATATTTTTAAATGATTGGACCTAATACAGTAATACGAAGTACCTTCTATAGGTACCAATATTAGCAAATTGAACGAATGCATCCAATTTTTAAAGTGAAACTTCTTTAGCGTGCTGTACGAGGTGTGTTCAGAAAATATCGGGAATTTTCGTTTTTTGAAACAAATATATATTTATTTGTCTATATTAATGTTGTCGCCTTCAAAATAGTCCCCATTGGATATTATGCACATGTGCCAGCTCTTCTTTCAATACTCGAAACACATCTAAAACTCGATCTTTGGGATAGCATTTAGTTCTTTCAGCGATGCGCTTTTAATGTCATCTATGCTTGCAAAACGACGGCCCTTTAAGGTTCTCTTTATTTTTGAAAATAGGAAAAAGTCAGACAGAGGCATGTCTGGCGAATATGGAGGCTGGGGCATCATTACTGTATTGTTTTTGGCCAAACATTTTGTTCAAAATTTAACAATTTTAGAACAAATTTTTCTGCTACGCGTTTCATACCCAAAACATTCGAAAAAATTTCATGGGATGAGCCAATCGATATACCAACATCATCAGCGACTTCTCTGATGGTTTATAACCATTTCTTCCACTTTTTCCATGTTTTTATCGGTTGTTAATGTTCGTCATCTTCAACGTCTTCACGGCCATCTTGGAATGTCTTATACCACTTGTAAACTCTTGTTTTACTTATAGCAGACTCACTATAGGCCTTTGTTAACATTTC
This sequence comes from Brassicogethes aeneus, assembly GCA_921294245.1. Lineage (NCBI taxonomy): Eukaryota > Metazoa > Arthropoda > Insecta > Coleoptera > Nitidulidae > Brassicogethes > Brassicogethes aeneus. Next base: position 47,913,666 of record OV121137.1, read on the forward strand.
ACAGAATTTATTTAATTTTTTAAGCCAAATTGGTTACAAATTCTCTTTGATCCATTTCTTTTAACGAACGAAAAATCGCCGAGCTCATAAAACACGTCTAACCTTAGCGGCTGCCACAGACAAAGTAAACAATGAAAACAGCTAAAGTTTTTATCATACTTCGGGGGCATGTATACCAACATAATAAAGAAATTTTTATGACAACCAGACCCTGCGAACCCGCGAAATTTAACAATTCCCGTTATTTTCTGAACCCACCTCGTAAGTCTGAAATATGTCACAGAATATATAAAACGATTCTAAGTATTAGGATAGCATGAGGTAGGAAAGATAATCTCCTTGACATGGGTATCAAATGAAAGGGTTTGATGAGTAGAAAACGATAAGGTTAGTAAAATTTTTAAAATCATTTTTAGATAATATTAAGTATTTGTCGTAGAAAAAGTATAGGGTGCAACTCGCTTATACGATTAACTTTTCTAGACACTCATTTAGTTAAACACTCGCTCGCAAGCTTTTATAAAATGCATATGTTCTGCGATAAAACCTATAGATGCTTACAAAATTTATTAAAAGTGAGGGGACTGTTCTAATAATAATAATAATAATAATAATAATAGATAAATAATGATTTACAACTTTGTACATACTATGGTAAGTTGAAGAAAGTCTATATTTTTTAAATTATTATCACTCAAAACTCACAACCTAAGTATGTATATGCAGGTCACAATGAAAGCTGCAAACCCTTAATTTTTTAACCAGTTTATTCATTAACGTTAATTTACCACCGAGTTAAAATATATTTGGTAAAATATAAATTGTTTATTATCCAAATTAACCAAAACTGTGGTTAATTTACCAAAAAGTTAACTAGTTGGTAATATTACCAATAGTTTTTTTTATAAATTATATTATACTAAAAAATAACATTTAAAGGGTTATTTTATAATTTACCTTAATAAATATTAAGGGTTGGGTACCTACACTCAGAAAAATGTACATGCACTGATAATGAAACTAATTTTGTAAGCGATTATTAAAATAAAATTATTTAACTTAAATTTAAAATTGTAATGCTTATAAAAAATGTACCACCTAAGGTACCTTTTTTATTAAATTTGCAGTGTCTTATTGGGACAAAAACCTACGATTTGTCAAAGTAATGAGATTATTTTTATTTACAGAATAAACTTTTTTTACTGTTAATAAAATTCTCATTTACTATAATGAAGCAGCAATGTTGAGCTTTTATAAAAAAAATTCATCCAACAAAGTAATAGTTGTTATCATATTGTCATGGCAATAAGAAATACTTTATGTTTATATTAAATCCTTGTCGAACTTAAAATGTTTTTGTTAAATCTATAGTTGTGTGTGAATTGCGCTTAGGGGCCGTTCATTAATTACGTGAGACAATTTTGGCGATTTTTCGACCCCCCCCCCTCCCCTTGGTGAGATGTCGTGAGATTTTGCTAGACCCCCTCTCCACCCCTTAATCTCACGTGAGATTTTTTAAAATGCATGGTTTTAATGTAAATAAGTTAATCTGTGCTTGATTACATTAGATTTATTAAAAAAAAACAATTTGCTTATAATTGTTTACTTAATTTAACCCAGTTTTCTCGCAATTTTACACTCTTTCTTTCGGAAAAAAAATTACGTGATACGTGAGATTTGGTGAGGTTTGGCTCGACCCCCTCCCCCCCCCTAAACACCTCACGTAATTAATGAACGGCCCCTTACATAAAGTAATGCGCAGTTGTAATAGTAAAATTTGTTCATTTTACTATGGCATATTTGTCTTTTTTAAATTACTATCGTTGTTGTTCAAATTAATTTTATTTCAGTTAGAAAATCTTTGTTAATAGCTTACGTTAAGAACAATAACAAAAATATTTTATTGCTATAAAAAGACTTTTTAATACTTACTATTGTTTTGCAATGGTAACAAAATTTTTGTTATTTCCCTTAAAAAGAGGGGGAAAGGGCCAGCGCTCCCCTTGGTGAACATAACTTTATAAATCACAGTCTGTGTTATAATCTTATTGATTTCACTTGTGCGAGTGAAGTGTGGTAAAATCTAGCATGATAAAAATATCAAAGAGATCACTAAGAAAATGAAAATTTCGACGTTTTCTAAAAGAAATATTTAAGGTCTATTCTATAAACGAAGCAGACTTGTTTAAAAAGTGAGTTCATATATTTTTTATTTTGTACATCATATAATTTGAGTCAATTTTTTTGTTATAATAAATAATTTGTTTTAATGCCTTGCAATTATTAAAAAAAAATAGTTTATTGAATTAACAATTAATTTGTGGTTAAATTTAAATAAATTGTAAACGAAAAGGGATTTGTAAAATTTACAAAATTTCTATGAATAATACCATTGGAGTTTTATTAATACTACAAAACGTTTTTGTAAACGGTATAGGGTAAATTCTCATATAACTTGTTTCGATGCTGTATCCACTTATTTTTGTGAAAACTAATTCTCGCTCAAGGTTTTTTTTAGTGTAATGAGCAAGTAGCATTTTAAGGTAATGGGAACTTAAATTATGACAACCCTAATCTATTAATTTTTTCCTAAAATGCAGGCTTTATGTTGCAAATGTCACATAAGTTACCGGTCACCAACTGCAATATCCTAACATTGATGAATATTTTAACAAAATGGCTGTTGAAACAACTAATGTTAGTGCTTGATTAACTCAATATAGACTTAATTAAGATTGACGAAAAATTCTTTTATCCGAAATCGGCAGTAAAGTAGAACTTTACTGCCGATTTATTTTAATTTACGATTGTTGACTACTTTACTGCCGATTTCGGATAAAATAATTTTTTGTCAATCTTAAGTCTATTTTTAGTTAATCAAGCACTAACATTAGTTGTTTGAACGGTCATTTTGTTGAAATATTCATCGATGTTAGGATATTGCAGTTGGTGACCGGTAACTTATGTGACATTTGCAACATAAAGCCTGCATTTTAGGAAAAAATTAATAGATTAGGGTTGTCATAATTTAAGTTCCCATTACCTTGAAATGCTACATGCTTATTACACTAAAAAAAACCTTGAGCGAGAATTAGTTTTCACAAAAATAAGTGGATACAGCATCGGAACAAGTTATATGAGAATTGACCATAGAACTGTTTTTTTTGGACAAATAATAATAACTATGTGAGTGTTATTTTTATAAACATAACGTACATTTACTTTATAATTAATGCAAATGCTATTACTGAAAGCAGCGTTTTTAGATAAATAACACTAGTTTACAAAATCGAAAAAAAATTCTGCCCACCATATCCCATTATAATTTTTCCATGTATTTTGATCCACTAAACACCAAAATCACACTCAATTTTTTTTTATGGAAGCGTTTTTAAAACATGAATTTTCAATTGTTTTTTTTTAATTTTCGGAGGTGTTTTGACGTTTTTGAGTATAGTATTTCTTTTACATACTTTTGATACTGGATAAGTATTTTGACGCTAGCGATTTTAATAACTTAAAAAATCGTTTTTATGGCAAAAATTGAGGTCGAAAATTTACATATCGTTCTGGGAAGGGTTTAAATCAAACAGATAACTCCAGTTTGATTTTTTCACGAAGCTGACATTTTTACAAAAAAAAAATAAGCTAATATTGATAAAAATACATGGAAAAATGGCGAAGTTATGAATTTTTTAGTGGAAGACCAAAATTCAGCTTTTTGACGATTTTTATTTTATTTTGTTCTTTTATTTTGTAATATGTTTATTCCTTAATGAAAAGCTAAGTAAAGTGCATGATTGGAATATTAAGGCTTAAAGAAAAAGGAAGTATAATACTTACCAAAAAAATAAGAATGCCCTCTTATGGATTCACCGTAATTAAAATCTGAACAAACTGAACAAAAATGCCACACTTCTACAACGCGGTATCTCCGGATATGCACTGCTTAGGTAGATAGGTACCAACCAAACATTTTAAAACGCATTTGGGTTATTACCAGTTTTTGCTGTCTATTTTGCCACTATTGGTGTAATTTAACTTTAATTGTGATACAATGTGCACTAGTAGTGTAAAGAAAAAAGAGCTCTTAGTGACATTATAACAGACAAAGAAATTGGCATGCACTGTAGTGTACATTTAACACATTAAGGGGTAATAACCACTCGCATTAAGTTTTTCTACCCTTTTGATTTATTTTAATAATAAATAGTGTGAATGTACCAATAAATAATGTTCATATTCTTTTAATGTGTTTAATAAAGTTAATAAGCACTAAATGCTACCTAGTGTATTTTGTAGTGTAACTTTTACACTTACAAATCAACTTTAATTTTTTTACCCCTATACTAAAAAATTTACACGGGCAAAATTTTTTACTGTGTAAACCAGTGTACACTGAAGCTTATTAAAATCTAGTATAACAACCACGCAATCAAAGAATTAATCGCGTAATTGACATTTCTGCAGGCGCTAATTCTTTATGCCGTAAATCATATCACGTTCATTCGATTTAATAACGCATAATTTCGTTTGAAAAGTCGCGTCAAATCGGTATTGGGGTCAGTTTACTCAACATGGAAATCGCAAAGATTGTTCCCAACCCTGACCAAGCCATATTTTTAATTTTAAATTAATGCGCATTTGCAGTACCTACCATAAATGATTTTTCAAGCCAGACGTGAATCATCGGATTTTGTAAAGTAACCAATTTTAAGTTGGCATTCTTAAGATAGTTATTTCTCACTTAAAATAACGTTTTCGTAAGAGTTATAGATATTTATTTGGGTATCTAGTTGAAATTCTTAATGAAAATGTAAGGTAAGTTTGGAATAAACTTGCGTGCGACAAAGATGTCGAGATTACTAAAAGAGTCAAGGTGATATACGTACCTACTTTGAATATTTTATTCAGTTGCTTGTGAAATAAATTTTTGCATCCTACAACAACTTATGACGTCTCTCGCTAATGCAATACTACCTTAAGATTTTTATTAATTAAATTTAAACAATTGAATTGTTATTCATCTGCATTTAATGGGCGTTATTTTAATCTACATGAAGTTTTAAAATATAAAATATGAATCAGTTTCTGTTAAATATTGCTTATTGACTTTATTATTAATAAATTAACGTACACTTTAATAAATATAACAAAAAAAGTAGTTTGTCTTAATAAAGTTAAGATCCGTATTCGTCCAACAATTGCTTTTGTTACGGCAAAAAGATCATTTTTATAAAAATTACACTAGTTTACAGCCATTTTGCCCACCATGTCTCACTATGATTTTCTTGTGTAGTTTGGCTCACACTTAAATTTTTTGAGATATGAATTTTCAATTGTTTTTTTTAATTTTCTGAGGTGTTCTGACGTTCAGTAGTTTGATACTGGCGATTTTATCAAGTTGAAAAAGTCCTTTCTTTTTTTACAAAAATCGAGATCGAAAATTTACATATCTTTCTGGAAAACATAGAAATTGAAAAGATAAGTCCAGTTTGATTTATTTACGTATAGATTATACTTAAAGGAAAAAAAATAAGCTGTTGTTGATAAAAATCCATGGATAAATGTCGAAGTTATGAATTTTTCAGTGGAAGAGCAAAATTCAGTTTTTCGAGAATTTTTACGTTTTCTTCATTTTATTATATTATATAAAATTTAATATTGAACATTGATTTTTATTTTAAACATTAAATATTGAAATTAAATTATATATTAAATATTAAACAATAAATATTGAACATTGAAGAAATTGAAAGTTTAAAAAAATTCTGTCTCCTTTGTTTTTTTGTTGCTTTCGTATTCCGTTTTTCGTATGAGGGACCAAATGTAATCACTAGGGATGGGATATTTAGGTACTAAAACCTGAAAAATAGGTAACTAAAAAGGTACTAAAAAAAGCATTTTAGGTTAAAAAAACAGCATTTTAGGTAAAAAAAAGTTCAAGTTTCTTTTATAATTTTGTTTAGCCGCATACCCAAACACAGAACATACTCACAATAAACTATTTCTATAGAACACAGTTTATTGCATATATGCAATAAACTGTGTTTCACTGAGTGACACTCACTACACAGAAATTCTATGACAGAACATGAGCTCAATACAAAGAAATACTGTAAAGAAAGTTACTGTTACAGTCTGTAACCCATAGAAATAATTTAGAATAATAGAATAATTTCTATGCTGTGACCATAATAAAAAATTCTATACCGTTGAGTTGCACGCCCTGGATAAAATATTGGCGGAAAATTTAAAAAGGACACAAAAAAGTAAAATAAGTAAAAATAGGTAAAAATAGATAACAAATATGTGAAAATAATCTGACAAATTAAAAAATATGTAACAAAAGTATAAAAAGGTAATTTAAAGCAAAAACCTCCAAAAAAGGTAAAAAAGGTGAAAAGTAGTTAAAAAAATAGGTAAGAAAAGTATAAAAAAGGTTGTTTAAAGCAAAAACCTCTAAAAAGGGTAAAAAAGGTGAAAACAAGTTAGGTTCATATAAAAGAAAATCTTTTAAAACACATTTTGGCATTATTGGTTTTCAAATAGTTACATCGGTTGAAAAAAGGTTAATAATAAGTTAAAAGGATGTCCATACCCGTCCTATATTATATATCAATAATTTACGGCAGTAGGTCGGGTACTTGTAACATTAATAATATAAATACATACACACTTGATTTACTTTTTATTTTCAAGCGTAATGGTTGTTATATTAACCTATACCTACATTTTTATTTATATTATGGAAAATTTGTACTCGTGTGGTAAATCCCCGACATACAGCCGCCTGACGCCTCTCTACAATGGGATCACCCATTTTTTATAACAGAAAAATGGATTACTGATGAATTCTTAAGATAATTCATTGCTTACAAGTTGACAGCCAGTAACACATTGCATTGATCTAAAACTTTTACGTTTTAAGGACTCAAATATAAAATTATATTTTAAAAGGCACCGATTTTGATAATTGTCATAGATTTTTGTTCCAAATAAATGTTTCTCTTTATTTACCTTTTCGTTTTATTCACTACCACCAATAGATTTTATTCAAATAATAGTGTTAATTTACACTAGAAGTTTGCATTAAAAGAGTAAAAGTAACTTTATAAAAATTATAACTTTTCCAAAGTAGTGTTAATTTACACTGAACAAAAGTGGGATTTTACCCAGGAAGTGTATAAGTAGGTACACGATTTTATGTAAATTAACACTTTTTAATACTTGGGGAAAATTACACTACAAATTAACTCTAATTGTAGTGTTATAAAACAACACTATTTTGTGTGGACCTGTGTGAACTCTAATTAGTGTTGCTTAGAGTTGATTTCTTTTTACTGTGTAGGTACAGCCAAAATGGTTGCAAAAGGTGTCAAACTAAACATAATCGAATCGCCGACCAATCCCAACCCTGATAGCACACTTTATTCTAAGAATGTTTTTTAAACCTCCCAGTGAGAATATTCTTAGGATCATGCTATATTTCTTCTAAAGAACATATATCATGATAGGCCAGTAAGAATATTCTTACTATAGGCAGGCTTTCTATAGGCAGGTTCTTATAAGGTGCAAAGTTTTATTGGTAAAAATTAGTCTAATCTAAAGATATGCTTAGAATGTTAAGAAAGTTCATTTAGGAAGTACCTAATTAGTAATTAGTATTAAATACTAAGTAAAAAACACAATCCAAAATATTTTTTTATAGTTATTTGTCAAATTAAAACAATATTCGATAACAAAAATACTTTTACTATAGGTATTTTATTTTATGTTAAAAATAAATATTTATTAATTTGAATACTGATTTTTTATTTCTGAATGAACATTTTTATGTATAATAATCCTAACTATCTTCAACTTCAACTTACGAAATTTACTGATGTGATCAGAGCTATCCATACCTCTTAGAAAGATTAAATAATTAATTGAATTTGTTAATTTTGTTTGAAGAATAAAAGGTTATTTACTGTTTATCAATAAATGTTATTTACTGTATTTACTGTTTATCAATAAAGGTATGTCAATACCACCTTTTTTATAAAAATAATTGTTGACCTTTATGAAGTGATTCACGATACCATGTTAAGAAACTTTACTACACCGTGATCGTTACAAAAAAATTTAATTCATTGATGTTTCTTTCTTCATAAATAATTCGTGAATTCACGAGTTGCATCACAGGAAATTCCTACGCACATTCTTCTTAAAAAACGAGTCCTTTGGAACATACATAAATTAATTTAAAATGTATACATCGTACACACAGAATAATACAAACACACTGTATATAACACCTATTTGGGGTGTCTAAAAATGTGGCATGATTAGAGATGTAAAAACGGTTTTTTTCTAGATGTGAAAAAAAAACTAAAAAGAAAACGTTTTTTTTTCAAATTCGCTACAATAAAGCATATTCTGTCAATAACTAACATCATCCTTAAAAAATGGAGTATATTTTCAAAGTGAAATGTAGAATATATTACATTTTTCATTATTGAAAATTTCGACCCAGACTAAAAAATCTGATTTCTTATTATTTGGTAGTTTCCACATAAGAAACCAATGACAATGTAAAACTTCTACACTAATGGAAAAAATTAACTCTCTAAAAATGAAATAGTCAAAATTCTACTATTTGAATTAGTAAAAGCATTTTTTACTAATAAAATAGTCGTTTTCACTTTTAAATAGTTATTTTTTACTATGTAAATAGTTAAAGTTTGACTAATTTAAGATTAGTCACCATATTTGACTATTTCTGACAGTTAAAAGTAACTAATTTCTTTAGTCGTTTACGGTCAACAACAAAGTATTATTTGAATATACCTCTCCATGGTTAAATGACCCATAAAACAAATAAAGATGCAAAAAGTTTAGCTCAAAATAGCAAGACAAAATATATTAAACTTTAAAATATTATGAACCATATTTATTGACAAATAAAATTAATTTTTATAAGAGCGGCTGACAGCCGAATGCGTTAAGACGTTAGCTTGACAAACTTGTCAAGTGACACACCTGAGTTCAATCCCAGGCTGGGTCAAAACTTTTTTTAAATTTAAATTTACTAATTTGACTATTTCATTCAGTGGAATTTGACTAATTATTAGTGACTGCTTTTTCACTATGACAATTAGTCAAATATGACTTATAATTAGTTATTTTTGACTAATTCATTTTAAGAGAGAAGGGATAATAAAAAAATTCCAAATTTTTAGGGATTTTTCGGATCTTCGTTAAAAATGATCGCAATCGGACGCTCAATCCTAACGAATACCGTATACGGTATTATAATAAATAAAAATTCGACATTTTTTTGTCTTTTTTATTGGTCCACGGATTTGGAAAAAAATGTACTGACTTAACCACCATATGGACCGGAGAACTCGTTCATTCAGCTTCAATTTGCTTTTTTTAGACTTTGATACGACCATTTTTCGCTGATATATTCCGATATGGAATGGAATGGAAAAGGATCATTTCGTCTTTGACCATCGATATCTCAGCAACCAAAGATTGCACAAGAATTTGCTATTGTTTTTTCGAAAAAAAAAATTTACAAGCTCTACATGAATTTGAAAAACTATGAAAAAAGGGCTTTTGGTAGCTTTTTGGAAAATCAAGCGCTGAATCAAAATATATTATACTCTCTAAAAATGAATTAGTCAAAAATTACTAATTTAATAGTTATTAGTGACGGCTTTTTCACTTGTACCATGGTTAAATTTTTGAATCGAAAAATACCGTCAAAAATTATGAAAGTTGAGCAGTTTTTGAGATATAATCAATTCCATATTAAAGGGAAAATTGACTATATCTCAAAAACTGTTCCTCCTTTTTACTTTTTTGGATTCAGGGGACAATTTGGCTGTTAAATTTTGTGATACCATGGTATTCCATAGTTAACCATGGTACAAGTAAAAAAGCAGCCACTTTTTTTTCAATTTTGACTAATTCATTTTTAGAGAGTATACTCTACCTATAGGTAGTTACTTTTTGTAATACCTAATCAAAACAACCAATTTTAGTCTATGAACTGGACTGGAAACATAAAAAATTAGGCAAATGGTAATAATCTTGAAAAAAACCTAAAATATTATATAAAAAAATATTTAAAAAAAAAACAAAAAACATCTCTAGGCATGATAGATGTGTAGGTAAATTTCCAGGAAGGACAGTTTAACAAACGTTTATTTAAATGCAAGCACCTCTGGCTGACAGCTCACAAGATGTGTGTTGTTTGCAAAAAGGGTTTTAAATAACGTAAAATCTATAAATATTTGCGTTGCGCGAGGCGGTTCGAGCTGTCTTGCAGGGCCGGCTCCAGGGTACGTGCAGCCGTGCCCCTGCACGGGGCGGCAAAAATCGAAGGGCGGCAAAAATTAAAGAGGTGCACAAATCGAATAGCGGCAAAATTCGAAGGGCGTCAAAAATCGAAAGGCGGCAAAAAGTTATCGTACTATTATTTCCAATTTTGAAATAAAAATGCGTCTTTCTTTATAATAGCGCCGACAAAGGATCACGCGCCGCAATGTGCGGTTTCTTTGGATTTATCAGGATTTCGCTTTGTTTTTAGGCAAACTTATTAATTATTTTAGTTGATATTGAACTTCTTCGTGCAATTGTACACTACCTATTTGAAATTTAATAATTTGAAAAAAATAGACATTTTCGAAGACATTTTGTTCCCTGTGGTTGTGGTATTTACATTGTGCTGGGCTTTTTGTGTGTGTTTTAATGTAGGTATTTATGCACATTTTATACAAAATTAATATAATATCACAGCATGCACCCTTTTAATAAAAAATAATAATTAACAAATAAATAATTCTCATAAATAATGCTACAACTGAATAACTAGAAAATTTACGAATCCAGTTATAAATACTTACAGGTACCAATTTTAGAATATTTTTATTTATGAATGTGTTTTTCCAGATATCTAATTGTAGCATCAAGGGGACGATATTACACTGTTTAAAATATCTGTGGTGTAAAGGTTAATCTTTTAAATGGTGTCTAAACCAAGTGGTGTTAATATAAACACCATGAATTATGTTTGAAAATGTTATATACAGCAAACACCAAAACGGTGTTTATCTAAAAATATTTGATCTTTTCGAACTACTGAGAAGTACACTTTACACCTAGAACACATAATATTTAACACTGAAAAGGAGTTCAATTTACACTATTTTAGTATTTGAAATTACATTGGACCAACAAACCATATTTAACACCATTTTGGTTTGTATCGATATAGACCATGTATTATGGTGTTAATTTGATGTTAAAATGGTCATGAAGTTTTGAACAATGTATCTAATTGTAGCATCAAGGGGATAATATCATTTAGGTATACCTATAGTTATAGGTAGTATAGTGTTTTTTAGAAATTATACCTTATTAATGGGCACTAAAAAGTAGGTCACTATCAGAGCTGCAAGCTCTCAGAAAACTTAAATCGTTTTTTTTGATTTAAATCGTTTTAATGACTTAAGTCATTTGGTAATAAGTCATTTCTCTAAAACTGACTTAAGACTTAAAATTTAAGTAATTTTTAAAATGATTTGTGACTTAAATATTTTTTTCAAAATAGAAAAAACTTAAGTCATTAATAAAAGGCTTAAATCAGTACATACGATTTAAGTCATATAGAAACGATTTAAGTCAAAAAAAGATTTAAGTCTTTATAAAAGTCGGTAAATTATTTAAGTAATTTAAAAAGATTTAAGTCTTTTTAGAAAATATTTAAGTCAGATTTTTCATAGATTTTTTTATAAATTTTTAACAGCGGCATTTTCTTTTGAACTGCCAGGGGTTCACGCAGATCAAAAACTCCTTTAATTTCCTACCTACAATTGCTACCGCTAGTGAATAAAAAAACTGCCGCGGTAAAGTTAGCTTTTCGGAACCTTTTGACGGCTACATTAAAAAATGTCTAAAATAAATGAAAAAAATGCGGATTTATAATTTTGTTATTTTGTTTGCCAACATTCGTCGTGTTATGCGTGCATAGTTAGGTCTAATTTGTAACTTTTATCTATTTTAACAGAGTTTGAATCTATTACCGTTTAGAAGTTACCCATTTATGTATATAAAAAAGTAGCCTCCCTGTAGTACTCTACTAATAAAGGTGGTTTAAGTTTTTATTTTATTCGTATACATATATGTAAGTGTTCTGAAAATAAATCGTTTTAAATTTTTAACATAGTGGTTTATTATCAAATTACCGTTTAGAAGTTACCCATTTATGTATATAAAAAGGTAGCCTCCCTGTAGTACTCTACTAATAAAGGTGGTTTAAGTTTTTATTTTATTCGTATACATATATGTAAGTGTTCTGAAAATAAATCGTTTTAAATTTTTAACATAGTGGTTTATTATCATCTGTATTTACAATAGATTAATAATATCAGTATCATTAATACCATAAAATTATTATTAACATTTAAAAAATCGTTGTATTGACCTAAGGGTAATTATTTTGATTTAAATCACAATTTTTGATTCAAGTCATTTTATTGACTTAACTCTTAGATAACGATTTAAATAAAAAAATATAGACTTAAGTCATAAAAACGACTTACAAAAGGAATTAAGTCATAAGATGACTTAAATCACTTTATATTGATTTAAGAATTTGCGAAAATGACTTGACTTAAAAGAAAATGATTTAATTCAAAGACTTAATACTTAAATCATTTGAACTTTATCTTAGAATTGACTTAAGATTTAAATCATTTTGATTTTAGAATTGACTTAAGACTTAAAATTTAAGTCTTTTTAAAACTGACTTGTTGCAGCTCTGGTCACTATGAGGGGCGGCAAAAATTTTTTGCACGGGGTACCACAATGTCTGGAGCCGGGCCTGCTGTCTTGTATTTATTTATGCTAAACAATTAGTATTCACTCGATCGTTATATAATACCACAAAATATTGTGTACTTAAGGTAGTTGTCGTGCTCTAAGCATACCATCAGAAAATTTTAAATTTTTGTATACTTATTAAGGACATGACAATACAATTATCCTTAAAATTTGAAGACGATTGACCGTCTATAACACGATATAAATTCAATTAAAAATTGGATAATTAACATGGTTCGTATACGCTTTCTGTAGTTCTGTACCAGTTTCTTAGTTATAAAAAAAAACTAACTGTCAGAAGCTTTCAAAAAACTAACAGTCTTTTAATGTATTTTTGCTCAGTTTAAAAAAAAATAATTAAAAATTTTTTACCGTCCAATTGTTTCTAAATAACCGTTTAAAATTCAAAAATTTGTAAAAAGTATACATCACTAGTGTCAGATAAAAACAACTTGGCAACGCTGTACGCGAGTATAGATATTATTTCCGCAGTAAATTCAAACAGACTGATTCAGTCTCCAATATTAAAATGAAAATATTTGAAAGTATACTTATATATATTATATATATATATATATATATATATATTATATATTACGTAAAGGTAACGTCTCCAGGGTACAGTCTTGCGAAAAAATTATGAATCACTTAGCTACAAGCTCGTATACTTTTACGGTGCGTATAATCTAAAAAATTTTGACAATATTGTACCACGACAACTACCCACGGCGGTCCTCAAGGGTGAATAGGTTGACCAAAAATGTAGCCAAAAACTATTTACTACATCTAATTGTACTCCACTTAGGCTCTCTAAAACCATTTTTAGGTAAATCGCAGCTGATCGAAAACTTGATTTTTTTTAGTTTTTAGAGAAAATCATGGAATTTTATTAGTTTTTTTTTGTTACTTTTTTTGTTATATCAAAAATATGTGTAATTTGGGTTACACTCGAATAAAAATCTAATCCTTTGATCTTTTCAATAACATTAGGTAACTACCTTTACAAAACATGAAACATTAATAACTAAACTAGAAAAATCTACTACTGCTTTTCTCAAACTCAAACCATAGCTTGCATTGTCCAAACGATTAATTTTATATTTTTCCCAGGTAAGTTCTATATAAACCAACATTTGAAGTGCCATTTCTTGATTCAATAATATCAGAAAAACAGTAGGGACAACAGAATTGTGCTTACTGCAATTGTGGGAAATTCCTTTACTAACTTTTTGCAAGCATTCACTACATGTTCTAAAATTTGCTTTTTTGTTCTTCCATTTAGGATTTTTGTGTGTTGGAATGTGACCTTTAAAACTGGCAATGGTACATAGTCGACAGCTACATGGTGACATGTGAGTCTCGTTCTTGGATGTAGCACAATTTTGTCAAAACCCGGTTCTTTTTTGGGAAGATGTCTTTTTAAGATATTCTGTCTCCTATCGTATAAAGACAAACGACAATTGCCACATGCTGCATTGGGATTTCTACTGTCATTTTTGTCAAATTTAAAGCAGTGTAGATTTATCAAATTGTATAGGCTATCATTTAATATAAATTTTGATGGTTTCCTTTACCAAAAACTATCTTTCTGCCGCAGACAACACAAACTTTCGATCGGTTTTCTTCATGATTATCTTAATGTGGCGGCTGGTGAATTTTGGGCACACCCATATCTCAGTTTTTAGACATAGGACCCACATCAAATTTATATAAGTTTATAATGGCATTATATACAAGTTCTGCGCGAGCAGAATTTAAATTGAAGTTTGGGAAAAAAGTTAGTTTTTTAGTGTGCCCCCAGCCTCCTGCCCCCCAAATTAAGATAATTCAAATTAAAGTGGTGCAGTTTATAATTCAATACAGTTTGTTAACAAATTTCAAAATTTATTTAAAAAGTCCAAGTATTACAGATTTTATATCATTTCTATTTTTTTTAATTTAGAAATAGAATTGATAAAAGTTTTAATTATAAATTGCATATGCGTACCATGTCTAATAACTGAGATATTGGTGCACCCAAAATCCACCAGCCGTCACAAAGACTTTTTGCATTATTACTTTGATCTTAAAACACTACTTTAAATAACACAGCAAGCACAAACATCTAAATAAAACTTATTTTCTCTGTTCAATAACAATTGACGTGTTTTCATAACAACATATTTTGTTTTATTAGATTTCATGGCACCCTTTGGTAATTGTAACATTATATTCTATTTCACAGTAGTTTTAGCCTACCTACTTTTTTGTTAAATTTTTTGCAGGACGGATGAAAATTTGATACTTAACTATGATTTCAATTAATAAATACTACTAAATGTTATTGAGAAGATTAAAGAATGTGATTTTCAATAAGATAATGATTAAAATTACACAAACTTTTGATATAAAAAAATTTAACCAAAAAAAAACTACTAAAATTTTATAATTTTCTTTTAAAACTAAAAAAAATCAACTTTTCGATCAGGTGCGATTTACCCAAAAATGGTTTTAGAGAGCCTAAGTGGAGTACAATTAGATGTAGTACATATTTTTTGGCTACATTTTTGGTCAACCTATTCACCCTTGAGGACCGCCGTGTACCTTAAACATTTCATAATGATATCTTTATTAGTATTTTTTAATCGATGTTTTTTGCCATTCCGGGGCACGTCGCGACCGGGACAAACAGAAAATTTAGACTATTTTGTTTTTTTGTGTTGTGGCGTATCTGAACTCTTCCTTTCTGCATGTGTACCACCCTTCTTCTATGAAGTCTATAGACTATAGGTAAATTAAGGTTATTTCAAGAGTTTAATTTGACTATAAATAAATTTATAACTATAACTATAACTAGTAACATTATAACTATAGTTAGTAACATTACTTATACGTTAATAAATTAATATACATATTAGGGTGCTTTTTTCACGACTATTTTTATTTTTTCGCTCCCAACTCAAAATTTTGTTGAAAAGGTTCAAAAAAAAATTCCCTGAAAATTTGAGCCTTTAATATTAACTAAAAGTACTCGACCAAAGCGTATAAAGATTTCCCATTTAAAATACACGTAAACTTTGATTATTTTTTTTTAATATCTATATATCTATATCTCAGCCGCATTTTATGCTATTGGATTGTTTCAAAAAGAGATTTACTCGTAATCAAAAGTTATACAAAAATCTTTATGTGCCATAGCTGTAATCTGCACCTGTAGGATGGTACGGGTCACTAAATCTTATTTTAGTGACTGGATTCTTTGAAAAAATATAAAGGACAAAATTGTAGAAAATTTAGTTTTATTTAAAAAAGGTATTATCAGTTGAATCGCTAAGATTGATATTTGTTGAGATATAAAGCGTTTACATTTATGAAATTTTTAGGATTTTCGTATCAAACTTTTTATAAATGATGATTTTCAATTATTTATCAGTACAATTTCATCTAATTTCGTTTTTTCTACAGTCGGGTGATTAGAGAAAAATAAATAACTCAAACAATGAAGCATAATTATTAATAACATAACTTTAAAGAGAAAAGATATATCTAACCTAAAAATTGATATAACGAGGTGTATTACATACTAGACTGGGCCAAAAAAATTGACTATTTTTTTTTTTGAAAAATATATCGAGAATGTCATTCAGAATGACAAAAAAAATATTTCGTGAAAATTTGAGCCCTTAATATTAATTTTAAGAGGTCTATCATCACTATTTTTTATTTTTAGTCATAATTTGATGTTTTACGTTAGAACTGTCAAAATAATAAAGTGAAAAAAATTCCTTTTCACTTATTTTTATATAAAATTAAATTCTCTACAAAAAAGGTGCGATTGAAAATTTTCGTCAGACGAGCCGTTTCCGAGTAATTGAGCTTAATAAATCGATGTGTTTTTTCGATTTGCCCTTTTTACTTTGAAATTTTGTAACTAATGAATCAATGAATATTTAAAAAAGCTCACATCGGATTCTTAAAGTAAATTTAATGTTCTACAAAAAAGGTCTCTTAACATTTTTGCCTAAATTTAATTTTTCAAAAGTTATTCACGATTAAAATCGAAGAAAAACTTAAAATTTCAATTTTTTCTTCGTGAATAACTTTTGAAGAATTAAATTTAGGCAAAAATGTTCCGAGACCTTTTTTGTAGAACATTAAATTTCCTTTAAGAATCCGACGTGAGCTTTTTTAAATATTCATTGATTCATTAGTTACAAAATTTCAAAGTAAAAAGGGCAAATCGAAAAAACACATCGATTTATTAAGCTCAATTACTCGGAAACGGCTCGTCTGACGAAAATTTTCAATCACACCTTTTTTGTAGAGAATTTAATTTTTTATAAAAATAAGTGACAAGGAATTTTTTTCACTTTATTGTTTTGACAGTTCCAACGTAAAACATCATATTATGACTAAAAATCAAAAATAGCGATGATAGACCTCTTAAAATTAATATTGAGGGCTCAAATTTTCACGAAATTTTTTTTTTGTCATTCTGAATGACATTCTCGATATATTTTTCAAAAAAAAAAAATAGTCAATTTTTTTGGCCCAGTCTATTACATACATGTTATTTTATTAATAATTATGCTTGATTGTTTTAGTTATTTATTTTTCTCTAATCACCCGACTGTAGAAAAAACGCAATTACATGAAATTGTACTGATAAACAATTGAAAATCATCATTTATAAAAAGTTTGGTACGAAAATCCTGAAAATTTCATAAAATTTCAATGTAAACGCTTTATATCTCAACAAATATCAATTTTAGCGATTCAACTGATAAAACCTTTTTTAAAGAAAATTAAATTTTCTAGAAGTTTGCCCTTTACATTTTTTCAAAGAATAAAGTCACTTTTAAAATATCTTCAAAAATATGATAATTTTTCACTAAAATAAGATTTAGTGACCCGTACCATCCTACAGGTGCAGATTACAGCTATGGCACATAAAGCATTTTTGTAGAACTTTTGATTACGAGTAAATCCCTTTTTGAAAAAATCCAATAGCATAAATTGCGGCTGAAATAAAAAAAAATAATCAAAGTTTACGTGTATTTTAAATGGGAAATATTTATACGCTTTGGTCGAGTACTTTGAGTTAATATTAAAGGCTAAAATTTTCAGGGAATTTTTTTTTGAACATTTACAACAAGATTTTGAGTTAGGAGCGAAAAAATAAAAATAGTCGTGAAAAAAAGCACCCTAATACATATACATAATATTATTTTATGTTTAAAAGTATTTTAAATTAATTTCAAACGAAATAAAGAAAAAATTTTTATATTCTTTTTTTCTAATTTTTTTTAAAGCACATTTTAAACATGAAAGTATTATGTGCTACTTCACCAGACAAAAAAATGTCTCATTGGTTTTTTCCTTAGAATAATCTCTTTAAAATATCAAATGGTACTTCTTTTTAACCAAAAGGTATATTAACCAAGAAGTTAAATTTCTTTTATTATGAAGTCTATATACTAGAAATTTAACTTTAACTTTAAATAGACTTCATAATATCGTATACGTTGGTAGATATATCTACGTATCTTTTTTACAACAATTTTTATTTCCTTCTAAGGCAATATTAACAAACCAACTTTAATTTAGTCAGAAAAACTATTTTTAGAAAAATCACTGCAATGCTTTTATATAATTTATTAATATTATACACGCAACCGTATTGAATATGTAAAAACACCTGTTTGTTTATTAATTAAAGAAATTTTAATTAAATTTACTTTAAAACACTTTTATAATTGAGTAAACAGTTTAAAAGCTGTATAATTTATGTAGTAGATACCTAATAAAAATATACAAGAATACTTATAACCATATCTGTATATTTATTTGGAGTAGGTGTACAATTTACATATTCTATGCTTCATAGAAAATTGTTTCATGGAAATATGATGTATCATTTTTGCGAAATAACTAAAAATCCTGACATTTTCTTTAAAATAAAGGCCAGAACTTTAAAATTACATATACATTTAGGATAAACCCCATAATAAAATTCCGATATTCACCCTGTATAAATTTAATGTAAAAAATGTTCTGTTTTAATTAATAAAATAGTTTTAAATTTTGGACTCGTCTAATACAAAAATATTAAAGCTTTTAGTCATAATAGCTACAATTATACGAGTTATTGCTATAATGTTTTCTATTCGTAAACACAATTATCATTAAATTTAAATGTGTATATTTAAATTTCTATTAATGGTTATTTTGTTGGTAAATAAATAGATGTGTGGCTTAGAAAAACTATGTGTGATTATTAAAAAATAAAGGTGTAAAAATTTTCTCAAATTATGTATATTAAGGTTTGTACCTTGGTACTACCAAGCGTAAAATTATCCTGCAACTTTTTAGTTTTTTAATATAGTACCCACAAAAAGTAACTGAGAAACCATATTGTAGGACCCATATCTTTTTGAAAGGAAATTTAACAGGCATATCTCAGTTAGTGTGCATTTTACGAAAAAATATTTAAAATAAAAATTAAATGATTCGAGGGGGGAAATCAATCAGTACTAAAATTGGTTCTCATACTTATAGGGGGAACAGGGGGTAACTTTAAAATTTCCAATGGAATACCCTATTTTTTATTGCAGATTCGGATCATTCGACTAAAAATAGGTAGATTTTGTCTAAAACATTTTTTCATATTTGTAATAGATGGCGCTGTAATGAAAAAAAATCAATTTTGTTCGATTTTTCTTCTGTATAAGATTCTCCAATAATTTTTGAATAAAATACCTAGGTACTTGGTTTTATTTTTAAAATTTATTTATATATTAAATTTTAATTGAAGTAGGTGCTCAAAATGGTAGCCTTCAACTTCAATGCATTTATTAATTCGCATTTCGTTTTAATATTCTGCTAACGCTGCTCTGGGATATTCCCAAACCTCTAGATAATTCTCTTTTGCTTGCATGAGGATTAGCGGCCGTTGCTGCTAATACATTAATTTCATTATTTCCACCTGTGACTGTTGCTCGACGAACTCTTTTTTCGGATGAACACTCCCGTTTGTAGTAAACTGCTTGACTGTACGGTGAAATTAAGTACGTGATCGAATTTTATCCGGAAAACGCTGAGCGTAGATATTAACAGCATCATCAAGATTTCTGCCTGCTTCTCCATAAATCAAAATCATTTCTATTTTTTCTTCCACTGTTAAAAAAAATCCATTTTGAATAACTGCTTAACGAAAGGAGGTCTTTTTGTTTGCAAATTAATCTTCGACAATTGATTAAATAATGCTAAACTATAAATAGTTTCTTTATACCTAAATAATAATTATTATTTATAACTAAATACCATTTTTTATACCTCAATTAGGATTAAATTAATTAATTGACAAAATAATATATTTTTACCTTAAACGAGGTATTTTTATTAAAAATAGTACAAGAATCCTTTAAATTAAAGGATATAATGCTGGCAGGTAAAAAGTGACCATGGTGCGCAATTGATAATTATCACCGAATGAAATAATGTATAAAACTTAAACCAAAGGAAACTTAAATTAAAAAGATAATTATTACCAAAAAAGTGATATTTTTATAGAAAAATTATTGCAGAATAGTATAAGAAGAAAAATTAAACAAAATTGATTTTTTTTTATTACAGCGCCATCCATTACAAATATGAAAAAATGTTTTAGACAAAATCTACCTATTTTTAGTCGAATGATCCGAATTTGCAATAAAAAATAGGGTGTTCTATTGGAAATTTTAAAGTTACCCCGTGTTCCCTCTATAAGGAGGAGAGTATGAGGACCAATTTTACTACTGATTGATTTCCCCCTTCGAATCATTTAATTTTTAATTTAAACATTTTTTCGTAAAATGCATACTAACTGAAATATTTCAAAGTTTCACCCTGAATAGTTTAAGCCAATACTGGGGTTATAAAGTGTCGGAAAACAAACGGAAAAATTGGGGAAAAAACCTGTTTTTTCCGGTTTTTACCCAGGCCTTGGAAAAATTGGATTTTTTGGGAAAAATTGATTTTTTTTTGGAAATATACACATTTGAAAAAAATTTGCAATTAATAACTTAACATTATTTTAACTAAAAAGAAGTCCTTTATTACAAAATAAAAAATTAACTTAACATTGAATTAAATTAAATTGATTTAAAAAAATAAATGTAAACGTTAAAAAGAAGTCCATCAAAAATATCCAACTACAAAATAATGAATGATTTATAAAGTTAAATTACAAAATTATAATTTTATAAATCAAAGTGTGAAATAAATATGTTGAATATGTTTTTTGCGGCCCGGTAGAATATTCTTAATCAGCGTCGGAAATTAATTTTTTCTCGATATCATTGTACGGATATTATCCTTAAAAATTTAGAAATTTTTAGAAAAATTGACTTTTGAATTTTTTTCTTTTACACTTTGAATAAAATTTAAAAATGAAAAAGTCAATTTTTCTAAAAATTTCCCAATTTTTCCGCCGGCTCAATTTTTTCGGAAATTTTAAAACCCTAGCTAATACTAACGAATTTGACATGGAAGCAATATTTTTAAGTTGATACTGCCCTCTTGGCACCTATTAATTTGACGTCAAAAAGTAGCATACTTAATATCCTTGACAATGGTTTTTGTCCGGGACTTTTAACGTGCGCATTGTATAGTGAGAAAAATGTATATTAGACTGGGCCAAAAAAATCGACTATTTTTTTTTTTGAAAGTATATCGAAAATATTGTTTGGGGCGACAAAAAAAAATATGGTGAAAGTTTGAGTCCATAATATTAATATTAAGAGGTCTATCATCGCAATTTTAGATTTTTTTTCCTGAGCGAGTTTTTGTCTAAGAACTCCCAAATCATTGAGTTTAACAAAATTGACTTAAGAATATTTTTTGAAGAAAATTGAATGCTCTACAAAAAAGGTTTGATTGGAATTTCCCGTCAGATGAACCCTTTTCTTACGATCATGCCTTAAAAATTGGTATAGTTTTACAATTTGATCTTTTAACATTGGAATTTGTAATTCAAGTAAAAATCAGTACCCTGAAAAAAAAACGATAAATATTCTTATGGAAAATCAAATGCTCTACAAAAAAGTCTTTTATCATTTTTGGCTAAATTCTCAAAAGTTATTCAAGGTTAAATTTGAAGTCAAAACGAAATTTGATTTCCCATAAGAATATTTATCGGTTTTTTATGCATACCCATGGTACTGATTTTTACATGGGTACTGATTTTTACATGAATTACAAAATTCCAATTTAAAAGATCAAAATGTAAAACTATACCAATTTTTAAGGCATGATTTTAAGGAAACGGTTCATCTGACGGAAAATTTCACTTTAAACTTTTTTGTAGAGCATTCAATTTTCTTTAAAAAATAATTTTGTTAAACTCAATGGTTTGGGAGTTCTTAGCCTTAAACTTGCTGTGGAAAAAAAAATTAAAATTGCGATGATAGGCCTCTTAATATTAATATTATGGACTCAAACTTTCACAATATTTTTTTTGTCACCCCAAACCATATTTTCGATATACTTTTCAAAAAAAAAATAGTTGATTTTTTTGGCCAAGTCTAATGTATATACCAGGGTCGATAATTTTTGAAACCAAAAAAAATAACAGTAGGATGAAACCCATTGGAAAAGGAGAAGAATATAATAAAAATGAAAGGAAAAATAAATTACGGGCGATCTGACTTCGGGAATGGGAGGGGGGGGGGGTTTAAGGGTAAAAAATGGTTTATCTCGATTTCCGGCAAAACTACAAGTCCTATGGAAAAAAGTTAAATGGCAAAGTTGTAGGTAATAAAAGGATCTACAACTTTTGTAATTACAATTTTTTACATAACCTCAAAATTTATATGAAAAATTCAAAAAACCAAGTTTTTGGTTTTTTATTTTTATCTTTTCCAAAAAAAATTTTTTTCCACGAAATTTGGTGAAAACTTACCTTTTTATGTCCCAAATACACTGTAATTTATTTTATTTGAAATATTTATTATTTCGCCTTATTTTGACTTAATATCAAAAAAGCACCCTAATTTTCATTCGAAAATTCTCGCGTCAAAATATCAGCTTTTTTCAAAGTCGGTGTGCTTTTTGTTCGTTGAAATCTCTACTTTCTGATGGTGTAAAAAAATATACATTACTATGGTAAATGTTCTCAGAAAATGCAAAAAATATTATAATGAATAACGAAAAAAACTCGAATTCGAAAATTTATTTTAATCATTATGTACAATTTCATCAAAAAAATGTGATTGTTGCAATTTTTTTTAGTTAAAAAGTTTATTTATTAAATTCTAATAACATTTAGGTATGTCATAAAATCCCATAAAATATAAAACTACATGTAAATCATACTATTGAATTTAGATACTTCATTCTGATTACGTTATTCATTATATTTTTTGTATTTTCTGAGAACATTTACCATAGTAATGTATATATTTTTTACACCATCAGAAAGTAGAGAGTTCATCGAACAAAAAGCACACCGACTTTTTGAAAAAAGCTGATATTTTGACGCGAGAAATTTTGATTGAAAATTAGGGTGCTTTTTTGATATTAAGTCAAAATAAGGCGAAATAATAAATATTTCAAATCAAATAAATTACAGTGTATTTGGGACATAAAAAGGTAAGTTTTCACCAAATTTCGTGGAAATTTTTTTTTTTTTTTGAAAAAGATAAAAATAAAAAACCAAAAACTTGGTTTTTTAAATTTTTCACATAAATTTTGAGGTTATGTGAAAAAATTGTAAATACAAAAGTTGTAGATCTTTTTATTACCTACAACTTTGACATTAAACTTTTTTCCATAGGACTTGTAGTTTTGCCGGAAATCGAGATAAACAATTTTTTACCCTTAAAACCCCCCCCTCCCACTCAGATCGCCCGTAATTTATTTTTCCTTTAATTTTTATTATATTCCCCTCATGTTCCAATGGGTTTCGTCCTACTGTTAATTTTTTTCCCTTTTTACCATTTTTAAAGGCTTCTGCACTGGTCTAAAGGTGTTGCTAATTGGTAAAAAAAAATTATTCAAAGTTGTACTTACTTTATTTAGGTGAACAAAGGTATTCCGATTTGGTTCGTGGCCAATTAAAATCACAAATCAAAGTCACAGAAGCAAAAAACCGAGACACACTGAACAAGAGACCGCAATGATCGCAACCCTGACCCGCTAGGCAGAGGTGAGCAACACATGCACGGAAAAGCGGCGTTTGCCGGCGCCCGGGCGGGCGGAATCCGCTGCCAGCGGTGGCGGAAGACGCCGCGCGCGTCGAAAGCACCCCTTTCGCTTTCGCGCGCCCCAAAGTCGACGGTTTCTCTTCGGCTGGCGATGTCTGCGAGCCCCGCGTCACTCGGCCTCGTACGCTCGCGCTGTTACTCGGACTTTCACTCTCCAGGTCCTCACGTCTACTGGCTGCAGCCGCTCGCTTGACTGCCCAACTGACTGGCTGGTTGTGATTCGTACCTGGTGTGGGCCGGGGACAGGTTCCACTGTTATTTTGTTTATTCCATCGCGGTAGCACTGTCCATCCGAATGACGATTTCGGACCTGCCTTCTATTTGGAACCCCTTACCTATCCACATAACTAGAGATGTAAAGAAAACAGAAAAAAAGTTTTTTTCATTTTTTTTTTCAAATCCTCTACAATAAAGCATGTTTTGTCAATAAATACCTTCAATTTAAAAAAAATTGACTATTTTTTCAAAATGAAATTTGGCACTAGAAAAAGTGGAAGAATTGTTTAACATCTGGAAACTTAAGATAAATCCTTGAAAATCTCAATTTATAATTCTCAACCAAACTCCCAAGCCGAAAAAATTATCAAAAACAAAATTAAACAGGCTATAGGCGAAAACATTCCCAGTTTTCAGTTTGGATTCAAAGCAAACACATTTTGTATATATATTTTGTCCAGGCAGGTCAATTTGATCGATTTTTTTTCCTTTGTGATAGAACAGTGTAATATACTGCAAAAAAATTCTACAAGTTTATAAATAACAAAAATAAACTTTAAAGAAATAAAACTTATAGGGTTAATCTGAAATAGGGAAGGAACACAAGGAAGAAATAAAACATTGTCCTCCTCCTAACGCATCCTGAACGTTTTATGACACATTGCTTTTGACTTTTTCAAACGTTATTTTTCAGAAATATTGTTGCTATGCTATGCTATAATACAAAATGAAAATAAAAAAGTTAACTTCTAAAACAAGAGTTGTATGTAGCGTTTTGTAAAAGACACCAAAAGTGTGCGCAAAAAAATCTTACCTTTAAAATATTTACAAAAAAATTCACACACTTTACACGTGCTCACTTGTTGTTGCCGAACTATCGAACATGTATGCCCTCTAGAAATAACACGATAGTATCTCTATCTCGTGTCTCTATTTCGAAGCAGTCGGCATATATGACGACGTTAAGAAAAAGACAAGATTTTTGAATGTCAACTTTAATATTTTTTTCTGTTTAAACTACTTTGTAAAAAACTATTTTATTTTTATATACGAATAAAAGAACTTTCCATTGTTCAAACATAATTTATTTTTTCAGAAGAAAGCTGCAAAGAAGAAAAATATAATAATTTAAATTAAAAAATCGCCTCTGGGGACAGTTAGGTTACAGGACATTTTACCTAGTTTTTCTGCCATATATAGAACATTAAGTAATTAAAAAAAAATACGATGGGTCCTAACAGGAAGAGGGTATTTAAATATAATAAATACAAAACTTCAACAAAGGTCAAAAATAAAAATAAAATTAGCTGGGGACAGCAAATGTACAATGTACATTGTACATTTAACGAAAATTTGTCCATAAGCTCACTCGGGGACCATGGCAAATTGCCTCTCTTACCTCCTACCCCTCTGTGGGCCCCTGCACCAATATTATAAATAGTAAATACCTATGTTTACCACAAATTTCTTGAGATTTCCTTTTAAAATATTTTTAAAATTACTAAAAGCTAATGAGATTGTGTCACTTTCATTGTTTTATATTTGTATACCTATGTTTATTATTTTTAAATATTTAACTGAAATTTTACGAAAATTGAAGAAACTTCATCAAAATTTCATGAGCCAAAGGCATTTTTTATCCGTTTTCCGATACAATTATAGCAAAAGTAAAAGTTTAAATTAATCATGACTTCTAAAAAAAATGTAAAGTCTAATTTAATTTACAAATTAACTGAATTAAATTATTTAAATTAGTTTATGCATATAAGTAACAATAATTACTTATAGTGTATTCAAATCCAAGCCGAACTAAACAAAACGCCCAGACGCTTGATAACTCGTTCTTATTGGTCGATTCGGAATCTGTTGTAAATTATTATTAAAGGTCCCAGGGGATGCCGCATGTGAAATTTATGCGAAATTTTCGGTAAATTGCGAAACTTTCAATGAAATTTCTAAAAGTTTCACAGGCAATGTTAATATTTTCGGATTGAAAATTTCATTTGAAATTTTTAAATATTCCACTTTTCCAACTAAATTAAATATTTCAAGTTTGAAACTTTCAAAGTTGAAATTGTCCCAACCCTACCCCCAATAGACTGTGCCGAAAAATTCAACTATTTTTATATCGAATATCGAAAATATTGTTTGGGGTGACAAATGGTGAAAGTTTGAGTCCATAATATTAATATTAAGAGGTCTATCATCGCAATTTTAGATTTTTTTTTCTTGAGCGAGTTTTTGTCTCAGAACTCCCAAACCATTGAGTTTATCAAAATTGACTTAAAAATATTTTTTGAAGAAAATTGAATGTTCTACAAAAAAGGTTAAATTGGAATTTCCCGTCAGATGAACCGTTTTCTTACAATCAAAAATTGGTATAGTTTTACAATTTGATCTTTTAACTTTGGAATTTTGTAATTCATGTAAAAATCAGTACCCGGAAAAAAACCGATAAATATTCTTATGGAAAATCAAATGCTCTACAAAAAAAGTCTCCTAACGAAGGCGTAGAAGGGCTAACAATAATATTTTTTTTTTTAATAAAATTTTTAATCGACAATTGTCGATCGGTTAGACAATTGTCGATCGGTTAGACAATTGTCGATCGGATCGACAATTGTCGATCCGATCGACAATTGTATATATACAGGGTGTTTCACATTCGTGGCCCATTAAAAGTTTCTGGGAAACGAAAAAATATATCGATTTGAAATTTTAAAAGCGTTTATAATCCATTTAAGTCAATTTTTCTATAATAATTTGAACAAAATGCCACTTCCGGTTAAACCAGATCAACTTAAATATTATTAATATTATTTTAAAATTTTTCGAATTATTAATTTTTAAACACTTAATTAGTTAACAAATTTTATCTATTTTGCAAAAATTCTATAAAAATAAATTAATTTTATCTATTTTGCGTTCAAAATGACTTCATTATTATACCGCTCCTTCGTCGCTCGTTTTATAAGTTGTCCGCGTGCGACAAAATGACGTCTTATGACATTAGTTCTATTGTTAATATACTATTTCATTATTAAAAATTTTGACTAATTTTTAAAAATTTGATTTCTTATTATTTGGTAGTTTCCACATAAGAAACCAATAACAATGTAAAACTTCTGCACTAATGGAAAAAATTAAAGGATAAAAAAAATTTTTGCCATTTTTCGGCCAATTTTATCTTTTTCAAAAAAGGTCGTATTGCAGCCGTAATAAAAGCAATTTGAAGCTTGAAGTTTCTAGTTTTGAGATTTTTAGACGAAAAAATTTTCAAAGCAACGTGCAACGCAAAACTAAATTTTTTTGGCTTTCCTGTTTTGAATGGGAAAGGACCATTTCGTCTTTGACCATCGATATCTCAGCAACCAAAGATTGCACAGAAAAATTCAAGGTGGGTTTTATAAACGTTCTACAAGAATTTGCTATTTATTTTTTTAAGAAAAAATATCTGAAGGAGATCTCTTAAAAATGTGTTTGGAGTTTTCAGTATACATTTAGAGTTTTGTTTTTATTTCTTACTAACTAAAAATCAAAATAAAATTGGATTTTATAAAATCTACACAAAATTAATAATATCTAATTAACATTTTTTTTAAATCAAAATCCATTTTTTACAATTCAGGACATTTTATTGTTCCTTAAAAGCATAAACTACCGGGTTAAGTTATGCCACGAAAGCTTTCGTGAATTCACGTGCACGTGCCAAATTATTCCTGGCAGCCTTAGGAAATTATGCGCTTTTCTCTTTTTATTCTATGTCGAACTTGCGGTTTCATTAAAAATTGATTTTTATATCTATGTACATTGAAAAGTCAGTTTTAATATTTATGCAAAAAAATCCCATAGTTTTTAAAATTATATTATTAATAATTATAATAAGGGTCAAAACATTAAAAAAAATTGATTTTATCAGGAAAATATTGACAATTCAAATTAAAGTTTAAATATCAAATACAATTTCATTTTAAATAAAATAAAAATATTTTGAATTAATAATAATTATTTAAATTCATAACAATTTTTTTTATAAAACGCATTGTCGTGTTTTCTGAGTACATTTAATTTAAAAATTTTATATGTGAGTACTTCTCTTAAATTGTTAAAAGTGGAATACCACCCTGTATATAAATGTTTTAAAAATACTTTAGTTTATGATGTATCAAGATTGATAAACGTCATTTTAGTCACGAATTTAATTCAGGCAAGAGCGAGTGCTTAATTAAATGAGTGCCTAGAAAAAATAAACCTATATATAAACTATACTTTTTTTACGACATATACTTAATATTATCTAAAAAATGATTTAAATTAAATATTTGTATAAAGCGACATCTATAGGAAAATAAAGTAACCATCTCGAGATGGTTGATTGATCAATAAACATGTTTGACGTAATTTTCACCATTGACATTGCCTGTTATTATTTTAATTAAACTTAACAATTATTGATAATTAAAAATATTAAAATAACTTCAAAATATGATTATGTTAAGAATATAATATTTTGCAAAAAAAATCAAAGGATAACATATTATCATTGAGTAACATCTTACTCAATGATATTATGTTATCCTTTGATTTTTTTCATTAATATAATTGCAAAATATTATCACAAAATATTAAAAATTATTATACGGGAAATGTTAAAGGTACAAACAGTTCAGAATTTTATAACCAAAAAAAACTAAAAAAGGAATCTGTATTTATTTTATTGGTTACTGTGATACAAGATGGCGATAGTGTTAAAATATGTTTATTTTAGAATAGAAATATAATTTCGATTAAATCGATTTATTATAAGAAAAATAATACCATTTATTATTGAATTTTCAAAAACGTGTGAAGTATAATTTATCTAAAATTCCGCAACAGTGTTGCCACAACACCTGCTTATTTTCTTGGATGTAGGCGTGCATACGCGAGGAGACAACTATGATATCGCATTGTAATAGAACGAGACAGCAAGGCTAACGCCAATCGTGAGTCTAAATTAGTTCAGGCATGCTTCTGAGCCAATCATTAGGAAATACAAAATTTTAACTCTTCCCTGTTTGTACATATTAAGTTTAGATTTATTCATTTTTGAAAATAAAAAAGATAATTATTAATTAATTTAACACATGGTAACATACATAGTTACTCAACAAGAAGCCAAAATCAGTTAGTTTTGCAATTTTCTAGGCTCTCTGTATGTCAAACGTCTTTTATTTTTATTGGAATTAAATGTTATAATAAAGTTATGTCTATTGTGTCTTGTAAATGTTCAAAAATGTTAAAATGCAGGATTTTTGAAAAAGTATA
This sequence comes from Brassicogethes aeneus, assembly GCA_921294245.1. NCBI lineage: Eukaryota > Metazoa > Arthropoda > Insecta > Coleoptera > Nitidulidae > Brassicogethes > Brassicogethes aeneus. The sequence continues at coordinate 47,943,287 of OV121137.1, forward strand.
TTATTCTGTGGAAGAGTTTCTTAGTGATATTTTTTAATTAACTTATTTAATTTTTAATAAATTAAGTAGTATGTACATAGTTTTAAACATAATTTCTTTATTTTGTATTTTTTTTGTTTGACTAGTCCAATATGTTTTATGGAATTAAATGCTGTAAAACTCTGTGATCACATATTATTATTATTAATGTAAGAAGTGTCTAAGTATAATGTTTGTTGCGACGGTTCTTATATATTTGCCCGCCGCGGCGATTTTTTAATCTAATTAATAAAATTAACTTATTATTTTTATTAAACAACATTTTATGAAAGGGTCCAATCAACCTCCGCGACGGTGCTTTTTTAAATATTATTTAGTTGCTGCTAGTAAAGTTCTACTTTACTGCCGATTTTTTTTACTTTACTGCCGATTGTTGACTACTTTACTGCCGATTTCGGATAAAAATAATTTTCACATTTAGTATTACTTTACAAAAAATGCACTTTATTTTAACGATTGTATGACATGTGACAACTGTCAACTAACTTAAAAGTAGCTTCAGCACGTGACTACAAACCTGTTGCCAACTTTGGCCAGTGACTAAAGCGCCATAAAGCCACAACTAACAGCAAAACAGTAAAAACACGTACGATAATGGGCGTTTTAAAGGTGGGAGTAGAAAAAATATTAGGTAATTTAATATAAATATTAGGTAATATAAATTTAAATAATATAATAAAATTATTACAGCATCACAATATTTAGACTACATATGAGCAGATAAATGAAACAAAATATATTAAAAATTCTTTAATATTTTAAAAAGTGGAAATAAAGTTTTAAAATTATTACAAACTACAAATATTTTTATATTTTATACAAAGTTATGCATACATTTATTTTAAAAAGAAATAAACATAATTATATTTAAATTATAACCCATTATGTTGTTTTATGTTTTGCTTTGTAATGTCTCTTTAACTTTTGGTTATCCACAAAGGACTTTGTACAACCAGGTATGTTACAAATAAAAGGTCGTTCCCCAGTGTGAATCCTTAAATGAACAATTAAATGATGTTTCTCAAAAAAAGTTTTTAAACAAACGGTGCATTGGAATTTCTTGATGCCCTACAACAACAATAAAAAATAACCCAAAGTTTAAATACAGTCTCTCCATATTTTTTCCAATGTAAGAATATTAAAATCTTACAGTGGAAAAAATTATTAGCATTAAAATAAGGGAGTGTATATTGGTCCGGCCGTTCGGACGAATTGAAATTGACACTATTTGTCCGGGCGCTATTTGCGCTATGCTTGAACAGCTGACGGCCGGACGAATATTCTGGCGACTATTTGTCCGGGTAAAAGTTCCGTCGTAAATTAGCTGCAATGGAGGTTGTAGTTTTTGTGCGAGTGCTTTAGTCAATATAAAGTATACCCGAGAGTATACCTAAGTACCTATAATAAATTATTAACATTTAATGATGTATGACTAGACTAACAGTTTCTTATTTTCGTAAAGTTCAGACAACTCGGGATTAAGTAAATATTTTTCAGTGTGTAATTAGGTATACCAACAAGCATATTTACGTAATTGCTCTATCAAATACTTCGTTTCCAATGCCTTCTGATGGCTAAATAAACTGAAGCAAAAGCTAAAATTATTATATCCATACAAGTACTTTCATTATATTCATAGGAGTCGTATAAAGAGATTCTCTATATTTCTGCTTATAAGCAGTATACTTTTTTATTCATTGTTGTTCATTCTGTTTTTAGAAAAATGGATAATTATATTGCTTTTGGTAAAATGTTCCAATCATTTAAAGATATTGAAGAAGCAATAAAACAATATGAAAAAGAACACGCTATTCAACTAACTGGAAGAGATTTAACTCTTTTAAGTGCAAGAAAAAAATGTCCACAACGAATAGAAAATTGCAATACAAGGCTTCAATATTACTAAATTAAGTAACTATGCATGTTATAAGGGTGGGAAAAAATAAAAAATGTCCAGGCCATTTAATAAGGTTTGCCTTATCTCAGGATGGCCAATCCTTGGTTGTTTCTGAGATTGAAGAAAACCATAATCACAACTGCGACACACTTGCCAGAACAACGCCTGGACATGTTTTTGAATCTCTTTGAGTTAGTTGAATAGCATGTTCTTTTTCATATCGATTTATTGCTTTTTCAATATCTTCAAATAATTGCAATATTTTACCAACAGCAAATTTATTATCCATTTTTCTAAACAGAATCGACAACAATAAGCAATAATTAAAAACTAAGCATAAATATAGAGAATCTCTTCATATGACCCATATGAATATAATAAAAGTATAAAATATTAATTTTAGCTTTTGCTTCAGTTTATTGTACAGGTACTCGGATATTCAGCCTTTAGAAGGCATTGGAAACGAAGTATTTGATAGAGCAATTACGTAAATCTGCTATTTAGTAGGTATACCTACTTACACACTTAAAAATATTTACTTCATTTACAAAAATAAGAAACTGTTAGTCTAGTCATACCATTGGCGGATCCAAGGGGGGGGGCGATGGGGGCGATCGCCCCCCCCGGAAGTAAGTTATCAAGTTGAAATTGAACATAACTTTTTAAATTAATATAGAAAATAATAAAAAAAATGGAATAACTTTAATTTCAACTTTCTTATTATTTACAACAAATTTTCAACTCCGCCCCCCCCAATGACACATTCTAGATCCGCCCCTGAGTCATACATCATCATATGGTAATAATTTATTATAGGTGCTTTTACTTTATATAGACTGAAGCACTTGCACAAAAACTACAACCTCTGTTGCATCTAATTTACGACGAAAATGTTTGAACGTTCACCCGGACAAATAGTCGCCGCAATATTCCTCCGGCCGTCAGCTGTTCAAGCACAGCGCAAATAGCGCCCGGACAAATAGTGTCAATTACAATTTGTCCGAACGGCCGGACCAATATACACTCCCTTAAAATAAAGGGACTAATAAACAAATTTCTACTCTAACCATTATTTCCCCATTCTCTGTATGGACCATTCCTGCTGACACAACGGGCAGCGGTTGTTCTGTTTCACCCACAGCGACATGCAACAGTAATGAAACGAGTGGTTGCATTCCCCCCAAACTACAACACAATCCTGCTTGCCGAACGAGTCTTTTTTACTTTCCGCCTGACACCGCAAACAGGCGTCCATAACCTGCACCCTGCAAATAGCGCAGGTGTCGCACTCGACGTCCCAACTCCACATAGCAACGGCGTTCCATTTTTTCAGGGCGAACATTTTTTCCGACTTGACGGGTTCGTGCTCGACCGCGCGTTCGTTGTTATTGTCGTTGTCGTCCCCGGTTTGAGACATTTTCGATAAAATAACCGCTTTATTTACCTTCGACAGCTTTATAACCTTTATTTTTGACAGTACAAAAGAAACGTCACTTTCGGACTACGACGAGCAGTTTTGCCAACGGCGTTTTATTAAAGGGCTGCCAACATTGATTGATTGTTTTATGTCTTTGTTCCAACGCATTAAAGTTTAATATCAGAAAAACTTACCTTATGGTATTTCTCGTGCTTAGTTAACTCCTTATCGGTGTAAAATTTAGCCGGGCATGATGGACAACTAAAATTTTTAATACCCAAATGAATTTTCTCGTGCCGCTCCAAACTGCTTTTGGAGACGAAATTTTTCGCGCAGAGCGAACAATAATATCTGAAGCCTAGATGATGATTTTTTTCGTGCGCTCTTAAATTACTACCCACCGAGAATTGCAGGTTGCATAATTTACATTCGTATGCTTTTGTAGAGAGGTGAATTTTTTCGTGGCAAGTTAACGAACTCTTTGTGGAGAATCCTTTTGCTAAAAAGTTACATTATACGGGGTGTTTTTAAACGGGTAATAAAATGATGAATTTTAAGAATTTTTTTGTCATTTTGCAAAAAAAATGCTTAAATTTAATCTTTTTACTACCCCTATAAATTTTTTAATAAATTACCACAAGTTACACATAAAAATGGCTTTTTCCCTTCATGTTTTAATTTATGAGTTTTAAAGGCGTTCATATTGGAGCAAATTTTTGTACAATTTTCTACTTGACATGGGTATTTTCCCACGATTTTGTGGGTGCTCATATGCATTTTAAGACTGTATTTTTTATTGAAAACCTCATTACAAACTTCACAGTTAAATGGATCTAAAATGATAAGTTTTATTTGGTATTTGTTATTTGACAGTCAAAACCCTAGGTTGGAACAATCCTAACAATATTAAATAATGCGAAAGTGTTTGTTTGAATGTCGGCAACCAAATTACAACACATAAATCGTGTAATATGGGTTGCCTATATTTACATACCTCTATCCGGAGGTTTAGGTTCTTTTACCATATCATCAACATTATTAACTAAAAATAATACAATTAAATCCTAATTTTTCTCCAAATATTAAAAAGCTTACCATTGGCAATTGTTTTTGACAATAAGGCTTCTTTTAGTTTTTCATCAACATTTTTAACAAAACTTATAAATTTACTAAATTGTTCTATTTGATCCTTGCATTTTAAACATATAAATGTTGGTAATAATAGTAAAAACTCATCATTTAGCTATAAAAATAAATTATATTAAAACACTCCTTTCAAGTTAATTTTAATTTGTATTACACTTATATCCGTATATTTCTGTATTTGTTGGGTTAAATTAGTATCCTCTTTAAAACTATGTTCACCGCTATTGTTTTGGCAAAGTCTGCAATTTTCTAAAACGATTTTAAACATTTTAACACAAGAAACAACAAAATTTTGACAACATAACTTTTGAGGTTAGGATTTTAAACTATGATGTCGCAATGTTGCCAGTGTTCTTAATTATAAACAACTATTCACTGCATATGATTCATAGAAAACCCTGAAGGATTGGACTTATCCTTTTTCTATGCCTATATAGGTATATGTGATTGGACAAATAACTATTATTATTCTATTATCTATTAAAATAAATGTTTTCAATGACATTCTTTATTGTTTTTTAAATATTTTTTATTCCTATTTGACTTTTTGACGTAATTGAGTTTTGACACAACTGGCATTTTATAGAAAAATTATGACAACTTTGATATGAAAGTGAATAACTCTCAAATACCACCAAATTGGTGTCAGATATATTTAGAATACTTGTATTTAAGGCATAGTAAGGATAAAATACGGAAATCCAAATAATAAAATGTAAATAATTTGAATTTGGCGGTATGATTTAGGTTGGCAGTATTTTAGTAACATCCATGGTCTTGTTGGTTTCTTATTATAAATCATTCTGGAAAAAGTCACGTTTTCTAAAACCATTAAAAAGTATTTAACTAAGAGTGTAATTGTGTAAAAAATCTATACAAAATGATGGTAAGTGTTAGTTTAAGGAAATCTCTTTGTAGTAAGTCAAAAATTAGAAATATTAACGTCATTTACATACCGGCACACCTGAAAATAAAAATGTTTTTTTCCTTCACCAGCAACCACAAATCTTGCTTTTAAAAGAAGGAACAGACTCCTCACAGGGAAAACCACAACTTATATCGAATATAAACGCTTGTCAGTCAGTTGTAGATGCTGTACGAACGACCTTAGGTCCAAGGGGGTTAGATAAGTTAATTGTTGATAACCGCGGTAAAGCCACAATTTCTAACGATGGGGCGACAATAATGAAATTGTTGGATATCGTACACCCAGGTGCTAAGACTTTGGTTGACATAGCTAAATCGCAAGATGCTGAGGTTGGGGACGGTACAACAAGTGTGGTTTTGCTAGCGGGGGAGTACTTAAAGCAAATCAAACCGTACGCTGAGGAAGGCGTGCACCCCAGAATAATCATAAAAGCTGTCAGGCAGTCGTTGCAATTGTGCCTTGAAAAGATAAATGAGCTCTCGATCAAAATAAACAAGGCGAACCCGGAGGAGTTCCGTTCTTTGCTGGAGAAGTGCGCCGCGACGGCTATGAGCTCGAAACTGATCAACCAGCAGCGTGATTTCTTCTCGAAGATGGTTGTGGATGCCGTTCTGCTCCTCGACACACTTCTACCCTTAAACATGATTGGTATTAAGAAAGTTCAGGGCGGGGGTCTGGAAGAGTCCCTGCTCGTCGCCGGGGTGGCTTTCAAGAAAACCTTCTCCTATGCCGGGTTTGAGATGCAACCCAAAGTCTACAAGAACTGCAAAATCGCCTTGTTGAACATCGAGTTGGAACTGAAAGCTGAACGCGACAACGCCGAAATCAGAGTCGATAACGTTCGGGAATACCAGAAAATTGTCGACGCCGAATGGAATATTCTGTATGAAAAGTTAAGAAAAGTCCACGAATCGGGCGCCAATGTGGTTCTTTCCAAACTCCCTATTGGCGACGTTGCAACGCAGTACTTCGCAGATAGGTAAGTCTAAAAATATGCTTAGCCTCGAAAAACGAATAAACAAAGAAAAACAACTTAATAATTGCCTTTGTAATTTTTGTATTCCAAGACCATTTTTTGAATATTTTTGAAAATTTTTATTATAAGGAAAAGTTTGGAAAAACAAAAAATTTCAAAAAAAAATTATTCTTTGTTTTTTCCAGGATCGATTTTATGTTTTTCTAATTTGGTTTAGTCGTCTAAATTTAAATATTCAAATATTAAAAGCGATTCAGAAATTCTCCTCAACGGATATTATATTATGTATTATATCTACATATATATTACGTTCTCACGAATTCGTAGTTATATTTTCAAAATATTATTTTGTCGTTTACTAATTTAAAATGCAGTTGTCGGTGTTTTTTTAGAGGACTCAAATATCAAAATGTGTGATTTTAAGGTTATGTTTGTACAACAATTATTTTTTGTAAGATTTCTTAAAAATGTCCAAACTTGGATAAAGTACACGTGTGTACAGGGTGATCCCCTATAATGTCGCCCCCCTTTAACTTTTTATTTTAAGTGTCCCAAAAAATTTAAAAGTGGTTATGTAGGTACTAAAAAATACTTTATTATTATATTTTTTCGGACACTTAAAATAAAAATGTTAAAGGGGGGCGACATTATAGGGGATCACCCTGTACACTAACGTAAATCAAAATCACCTCATCACTTAATTAAATTAAATTCGTGTTTAAAATGGGGTTTATCAAACTAGATACATAATAAACTATTATAACCTGTCTTACAAATACAAAAACTAACTGTTTAATTAAAAATTTCAATCAAACTAAAACTAATAACCAATGATTACTTGATTTTAATCATGAATAAAACTAATTTTTTAATCGTGATTGATTTAGTCATAACTAATTTTTAGTTTTGATCAATCGATTGACGATTGAATATATCACAGCTAAACGCTCAGACACGTAAACTTAATTTTTGGTCGTAGATTACAAATCCATGGTTGGTTTAGCTGTATCAGGTCAAAATTCAAAGATATTGGAAACACCCTGTATAAATTTAAACACAATTTGGCTGGCCCACACATAAGTTCCAAATTAAAAAAAAAAACAAATTCTTGCAAAATTTGAAGTTATTGATCAAAAGAAACACGTGTCCCTGGGGGGTTTTTCATAGATAAGTTATGAAATACAAAATGTTTTTTTGCAAACTTTTTTTATTGAGTATAATTGAGGAGCATCCGTGCAAAACCGGCTATATCCACTTTAATAAAATGTTGGGAAAATGGCAATAACTATCGGTTTCCTGGCCTTTACAGATAAAAAAAACTTGAGTTTTGTGGGCTTTATGGTAATTGATTTATAAGACATACTTTCGTCTTCAAAAACTTTATATTAAAGCCAAAATTTAAAAAAATGTTATGTATATAGCCGGTTTTGCTAAAAAACCTACGAATAAAATGTGAAAAAAACCTTTATTATTCAAAAATATTAACAAAATAAATTTAGTGAAAACATGAAAAAACAGAACAAATTTTAGTAGTAGTATCGACATATCCAAGCCACATGCTTATCATCATTATTATTTATTGCATATAGCCGGGTTTGCTATAAAAACGTGGATTTGGCCGGTTTTGCTCCTAAAACTACCTTTTAAATGTGATTTTAACATCGATTTAGTTGGAATTATCTTGGTTGTCGATAGAAATTAACCCAAAGATGCGAAATAAAAAAAACAAAAACTGAATAAAATGAATTTAGCCGGTTTTGCACGGATGCTCAATTGAATATATTATATTAATTAAAATAAAAAGCATAAGAATGTCGACTCAAGAGGTGAAATATATTATTTTACAAATTATAGTATACCAGTATACAGTGTGTACCCGGATCGGATTTCCGACAGGAAAACTTTTTTAGACCTGATACAACTAAACCGAGCACAGATTTGGAATCTACGACCAAAAATTATGTTTACGTGTCCGAGCGTTTAGCTGTGATATTTCAAAGGTTGAAAATCTACCTACAGTCACAATCGACACAACAAGGTCTGTTCAATCTTCTTAAAATACGAACGAAAATCGGTACTGTTATGCGCACATACGACTACCGCCATATTTGATTTATTTGCCGCCGTTAATTTAAATTACCCAAAATAGTAATTCTGTATAACACAGGCATGGAAGAAGTAAACAAAGTTTTTTTTAAGTTTTAAAGAAACATCAAATGTTTTTTAATATTAAAGGATTTGACAAAAGGATAAATCTTTTTATAAATTATTATTTAGGAAATAAAAATAGTTATTTAGTTTTAAAGTAAAATGAAATTTGACAAGAGTTTTTTTATCAATGAATTTCAGAAATTAATTATTACATTTAAATAGTTACATTTAGTTTTAAAGTAAACTGATATTTGACAAGAGTACTCTCTAAAAATGAATTAGTCAAAAATGACTAATTTAATAGTTTTTAGTGTACCATGGTTAACCATGGAAAACCATGGTATCTTCTTATGTAAAATTATCCCCTGAATCCAAAAATACCATAAAAAATTAAGAAAGTGGAGCAGTTTTTGAGATATAGTCAATTCCATATTTTTGGAAATTTGACTATATCTCAAAAACTGTTCTACTTTTTTAACTTTTGACGGTATTTTCGGATTCAGGGGACAATTTTACATAAAAATTGGCTGTTAAATTTTGGGATACCATGAAATAATAAATTAGTCATTTTTGACTAATTAATTTTTAGAGAGTATTTTAATCAATGAATTTGAGAAATGAATTATTGACATCAATAATGCATTTTTAGGAAGTAAAAATATTTGTATCTGGTTCCAATAATAAAGAATAAAACCAAACAACTATTACAAATCCGCATAAACAGCACAATAATTGAGGAGCATCCGTACAAAACCGGCTTAATCCATTTTATTCAGTTTTTGTTTTTTTTTCTGATTTCGCATCTTTGGGTTCATTTCTATCGACAACCAAGATAATTCTGTTTAAATCCGACTATATCCATGTTAAAATCACATTTAAAAGGTAGCTTTAGGAGCAAAACCGGCCAAATCCACGTTTTTATAGCAAACCCGGCTATATCCAATAAATAATAATGATAAGCATGTGGCTTGGATATGTCAATACTACTACTAAAATTTGTTATGTTTTTTCATGTTTTCACTAAATTTATTTTGTTAATATTTTTGAATAATAAAGTTTTTTTTTCACATTTTATTCGGTTTTTGAGCAAAACTGGCTATATACAAAACATTTTTTAAAATTTTGGCCTTAATATAAAGTTTTTGAAAACGAAAGTATGTCTTATAAATCAAGTACCACAAAGGCCACAAAACTCAAGTTTGCTTTTTCTTTTATCTGTAAAGGCCAGGAAACCGAGAGTTTTTTATTAAAGTGGATATAGCCGGTTTTGCACGGATGCTCCTCAATCGCAAACAATGAAATTGTAAACAATCAAAATGGCGACTAAAGTATGAATGTATACTAGGTTGCCTAATTTAGTGATTTTTAACATGCGCGAATAAAGATCGAACAGACCTTGTTGTGTGGATTGTGCCTACTCTCTAAAAATGAAACAGTGGATTTTCACTGATTGACAGTGCATATTAACTATTTGCCGCAGTGATAAGTATACCACTAGCAATTAGTGAATACTCACTTTTTCATGTAGCGATTTCTTTGGGATGGACAAAACCACTAGTTCAAAAAAGTTAAAATTTCACTATTTTATGTCGAGAGTGAAAATTTCACTGTTTCACTTTTAGAGAGTACAGTGTTATTAGTGACTCTGAAAATGCCACGTTTTTCGTTCGTTTGCAGGGACATGTTCTGCGCGGGCCGCGTCCCCGACGAAGACATGAAGCGCACGCTGAAGGCGTGCGGCGGCGCCGTGATGACGACCGCGCACGACCTCAAGGACGCCGTGCTCGGCCGGTGCGACCTGTTCGAGGAGCGCCAGATCGGCGGCGAGCGCTTCAACTTCTTCAACGGCTGCCCGAACGCAAAGACGTGCACGCTGATCCTGCGCGGCGGCGCCGAGCAGTTCCTCGAGGAGACCGAGCGCTCGCTGCACGACGCCATCATGATCGTCCGAAGGACGATCAAGAACGACGCGATCGTCGCGGGCGGCGGCGCCATCGAGATGGAGCTGTCGAAGATGCTGCGCGACCACTCGCGCACCATCGCCGGCAAGGAGCAGCTGCTGATCGGGGCGATCGCCAAGTCGATGGAGATCATCCCGAGGCAGCTGTGCGACAACGCCGGCTTCGACGCCACCAACATCCTGAACAAGCTGAGGCAGAAGCACGCGCAGGGCCACTGCTGGTACGGCGTCGACATCAGCAAGGAGGACGTCAGCGACAATCTGGACGCTTGCGTGTGGGAACCCGCCATTATCAAGATCAACGCGCTCACGGCGGCCACCGAGGCCACCTGCCTGATTCTCTCCGTCGACGAGACCATCAAAAATCAAAAGGCGGGCGACGCACCTCAGATGGGCCGCGGGATGGGAAGGCCCATGTAATTCTTTTTACCACTGGCACTCACTTAATTAACCTCATCGATCTTATTTTTATTTATAACGATTGTTGTGTTACCCTGTTCGATTCACAGTTTCATCTGCCCCACATAATTTTTCTAATAAAGCTTTACCTACGTAAAATATCGTTTTATTTATGTTTTATCTTGGTATTTTTATGTTTTAGAACATATCAAGTACATTGATGTGTTCTAAAATGTAATTAAGAAATTTCTGTACTTAATGATTACAATAATTGTATAATGATTACAATTATTGTAAATTGGGGAAAAACCTGCTTTCCAGTCATCATTTGTTTATCTACTACTTATTGAAGTAAATAAAGTATAGTAGGTAGGTATTACACTCTAGATTATTCGCACTCGTATAAACATACCACATTTTGATTAAATTATTATTTTTAATAAATTTACCAGATAATTTTGTTTTACATAAGGTATCCGGATGGCCATTTATAACTTTGGGAACCATTGAGTTTGCCAACTAAACCCCCTAAATTTTTGACGTCAAATTCCGAATAAAAACAAACTGTAGCTGTAGAATAGTTGCTTCGCTCGCTCAAGTTCTGGGAGTTTTAGAAATTTTAAAATTTACAATTGTAACACCGCAAAAACTAAAATCCTACCATCTATGAATTTTTAAATCCAAAAAATTAAAAAAGCAAAAAAACTATACATGAAATTTGGCAACCAACATTCTGAACAAGTTGAGGCAGAAGCACGCGCAGGGCCACTGCTGGTACGGCGTCGACATCAGCAAGGAGGACGTCAGCGACAATCTGGACGCTTGCGTGTGGGAACCTGCCATTATCAAGATCAACGCGCTCACGGCGGCCACCGAGGCCACCTGCCTGATTCTTTCCGTCGACGAGACCATCAAAAATCAAAAGGCGGGCGACGCACCTCAGATGGGCCGCGGGATGGGAAGGCCCATGTAACTCTTTTTACCACTTGCACTCACTTAATTAACCTCATCGATCTTATTTTTATTTATAACGATTATTGTGTTACCCTGTTCGATTCACAGTTTCATCTGCCCCACATAATTTTTCTAATAAAGCTTTACCTACGTAAAATATCGTTTTATTTATGTTTTATCTTGGTATTTTTATGTTTTAGAACATATCAAGTACATTGATGTGTTCTAAAATATAATTAAGTAATTTCCGTACTAAATGATTACAATTTTTATAAATTGGAGAAAACCCTGGTTTTTCAGTTTTTTTTCGAGCCTTGAAAAAATTGTCTTTTTTTGGGGAAAATTTACACTTTTAAAAAAACAGTAAACATCTTAACATTATTTTTAAAAAAATATCCTTTATTACATAGAAAAAACTAAAATAAATTGATTTAAGAAAATGAAAGTAAACGTTAAATATACTCTCGATTGAGTCTTTTTTGCAAAATATTGAATTAAAGTTAAAATCGAACTGTCCAATAGAGCACCGAATATGTTCTGGCCCGGTAGAAAAAAATAATCTTACTGAATTAAAATTAAAAGAATAATTATTATAGTCATCATAATAATAAATGATTATAATCAGCGTCGGAAATTCACTTTTTTCTCGATATCAGTGTACGGATTTCTTCCGTAAAAATTTGTAAATTTTCTGAAAAAATGACTTTTGCATTACCTTTTGAATAGAAAGAAAAAAATGCAAAAGTCAATTTTTCTGAAAATTTCACAATTTTTCCGTTTTTTTTCGCTGACTCAATTTTTCCGAAAATTTATTAGTGATTTGTCGATTTCATTGTACACGGTGATTTGGACCAATCGGATTTTAAAATGGAAGAAGGCGACTATGATGATATTCAAAATTGGTAGAAAGTGAGGTTAACCCTCTGACATCTTGGATTTCAATTATTTATTTTTGAAAATCATTTGTTTATCTACTACTTATTAAAGTAAATAAAGTATAGTAGGTATAACACTCAAGATTATTCGCACTCAAACATACCACATTTTGATTAAATTATTATTTTTAATAAATTTACCAGATAATTTTGTTTTACATAAGGTATCCATTTATAACTTTGGGGACCATAAAATTTGCCAACTAAACCCCTTAAATTTTTGACGTCAAATTCCGACATCTTGGATTTCAATTATTTATTTTTGAAAATCATTTGTTTATCTACTACTTATTGAAGTAAATAAAGTATAGTAGGTATTACACTCTAGATTATTCGCACTAAGGTATCCATTTATAACTTTGGGGACCATAAAATTTGCCAACTAAACCCCTTTTTTATTTTTGACGTCAAATTCCGAATAAAAACAAACTTTAGCTGTAGAATAGTTGCTTTGCTCGCTCAAGTTCTGGGAGTTTTAAAAATTTTGTAACACCGCAAAAACTAAAATCCAACCATCTTCGAATTTTTAAATCCAAAAAATTAAAAAAGCAAAAAACTATAAGTAATTAACATCATCGATCTTATTTTTATTTATAACGATTGTTATGTTGATGATTCACAGTTTCATCTGCCCCACATAATTTTTCTAATAAAGCTTTACCTACGTAAAATATCGTTTTATTTATGTTTTATCTTGGTATTTTTATGTTTTAGAACATATCAAGTAATTGATGTGTTCTAAAATATAATTAAGTAATTTCTGTACTAAATGATTACCTACAATTATTGTAAATTGGGGAAAACCCTGTTTTCTCAGTTTTTTTTTTCGGGTCTTAAAAAAATTGTCTTTTTTGGGGAAAATATACACATAAAAAAAACAGTAAACAACATCTTAACATTATTAAAAAAATATATCCTTTATTACATAGAAAAAACTAAATTAAATTAATTTAAGAAAATAAAAGTAAACGTTAAATATACTGTCGATTGGGTCTTTTTTGCAAAATATTGAATTAAACTTAAAATTATAATTTTATAAATCGAACTGTCCAATACAGCACTGAATATGTTTTGGTCCGGTAGAAAAAAATAATCTTACTGAATTAAAATAAAAAGAATAATTATTATATTCATCATAATATCTATTATACAGTGAGGACGCGTGGGTTGGAACAAATTCATTTAAAATTCAGGGATTTGTTTTTTGAAAAACGCTTAGACACGTCGATTTTTATTTTTAGATGCGGTTTTTTTAATAGTAAACTCACTTATACAGGATTACCCAAAAATAAGTTACGACCATCACCTTAATTTTTTTAAATGGAAACCCCTATGTTTTATTTTATTTTTGAATTTTGCATCAAATTCTAAGTACTTACTATGTATGTTTTATGTACCATGTCCTATACCTAAACTCAACAGTTATCGAGAATTACGAGTGATAATAAAATACCGGTTTACTGAGGATTTTTTTGTATCGAGCAAAACATTTTAAGTTTATTTTAAATGGTTTTTTAATTCTGGTACTTTTTATTGTCGACTGTATGATAATTTTACTTTAAATAAGTAATTTTCAAGTGCAGTTAAGAGGTTTGAAATAATGGCGCGTTTAACTGAGAAGCAGAGAATAGAAATTTTGATGATGGTAGGATATGGCGACAGGACTCAAACACAAGGTAAAGTTTGCGAAATGTTTAATAACAAGTAACCGGAAAGGCCCAGGCCTTGTGTTTGAGTCCTGTCGCCATATCCTACCATCATCAAAATTTCTATTCTCTGCTTCTCAGTTAAACGCATAGATTAGATAAAGGTTAAACGCGCCATTATTTCAAACCTTTTAACTGCACTTGAAAATTACTTATTTGAAGTAAAATTATCATACAGTCGACAATAAAAAGTACCAGAATTAAAAAACCATTTAAAATAAACTTAAAATTAAATGTTTTGCTCAAAAAAATCCTCAGAAAACCGGTATTTTATTATGTTCACTCGTAATTCTCGATAACTGTTGAGTTTAGGTATAGGACATGGTACATAAAACATACTTAGAATTTGATGCAAAATTCAAAAATAAAATAAAAAATAGGGGTTTCCATTTAAAAAAATTAAGGTGTTGGTCGGAACTTATTTTTGGGTAATCCTGTATAAGTGAGTTTACTATTAAAAAAACCGCATCTAAAAATAAAAATCGACGTGTCTGAGCGTTTTTTCAAAAAACAAATCCCTGAATTTTAAATGAATTTGTTCCAACCCACGCGTCCTCACTGTATAAATCCCCTAAATTGTTGACGTCAAATTCCGAATAAAAACAAACTGTAGCTGTAGAAAAGTTGCTTCGCTCGCTCAAGTTCTGGGAGTTTTAGAAATTTGGTAAAAACTAAAATCCTACCATCTTCGAAATTTTAAATCCAAAAAATTAAAAAAGCAAAAAACTATAGATGAAATTTTGCAACCAACATTCTGAACAAGCTGAGGCAGAAGCACGCGCAGGGCCACTGCTAGCAGCATTTAAATGATTTAGATTCTATATACCCAGAATTATTTATATTTTTATTCTAAATAGCCAAAATCCCACGATATTAAATTGAATGCATTATGTGTTTGTACAAGATTTTTATATTTAAATTAATATAAAATCGCCGCTACTGATCCAATTAAATTACAAATTTGTATAGAATCAAAACTATTAATATGAGTGAATCTCACGAAATGTTCCCCGCGGGGTGTTACCCCGTGATATTTAATAAAACTAAATGAGTTTTATTGTGTTTTGATCTTTCATAATTAAGTAGATATTACAGCTCAGATTTTTAACCGCAACTAATTATTTTTTACAATGTTTTAAGTCTTAAACCTATCCTCCGTGACTCTTTCTAGGTTAACCTATATATTTTCAAGGTAGTAAAAGCATACTAAAAATACCAGTTCACTAAGTAAATTAAACACATCGAATCAAATATAAAATATTATTAAAAATTAATAGAAATAATTTTTATAACCATTTATGTAGGTGTTTCAAAAATTGATTCTATCCTCCGTGAATCTGTTTTTGCTTTAAATTTTATGCAACAAATGGGGCTTTAATCATTTTAAATAAGCAAAAACCTCTGATTACGACATTATAGATGCATGTGATCCCTGAAGGTCAGATGAGAGTGTTGCTGTTTTATAATTCAAAAGTTTAAGTTCATTAATTTGCTATTTAAAACCTATCCACCGTGAAGTGTAATATCTCAGTAAGTAGATTTTTTTATAAATATTGTATGTACAATATTGTATTTTTTTAAATATTAAGGTGTTAAAAGATACAATAACTTATTTTTAAAAAAACATACGAAATCCTAACCTCCGTGAAGCTCTAATATTCAAAAGAACCACTTATGTTATGTTATTACCAGTGCCGGTTTAACAGGGGTTTTTTGGGGACTATAGCACCGGGCGGTAAATATTTTTGGGGCGGTACCGCGTACCGCCCATAATTTAAAAAAAAAATACTTAATCGTTAGAATTTAGAAAAAAAATTATTGCGACACTGCGTCGGCGGATACAACGGATACAAATGAGAAAAATGTTGTTAGAGTTGAAGCAGCTTCTCCATCAGAAAAACTTGATTTATTGGAAACGGAATAACTTGAACTTTTTGGAGAGACGTTTTACAAAGGGTTAATGAAACCAATAAAGCAGTCCAAAAACAAAATATGGATTTATTCACAAATGCTCATCTTTTGTCATTTTTAGTTGATTTTTACGTGATATCATTTTGATCATTACGAGGAAATTAACAGGAAACGAAAATTATGCTCAGAAGCGGATAATCATAAGAAAATTACAATTTGAAGAAAATAATTCAGAGGCAAGTTTAAGCAAAAAAGAAACAATGCGAACAATATGTTTTATTTTAATAATTGATAATCTATAATCCGAAATCGTTTGTCGATATGATAGCTAGAAATCTGGCACAAACAAATTTGAATTTTTGTTTAATCTAAAAGCATAAATCTTCGTGGAGGATTTGGATGAGTTTTTTCCTCAAAAATGTGTCCAACTCAAGAAACTGGTAACTTCCCTTTCGGAAATAAAACTCCATTGGAATTAGTATAAGTTTTATACGAAAATAAATTAATATCTTCATTTCCGAATATTGTCTGCGATTTTTTTTTATAATGGTTTCAAATGCAAGTGGTGAACGATCTTCCTCTGCTCTAAAAAGGGTAAAGAACTACCTAAGAAATACAATTCCCCAAGAAAGATTTAACTCCTTAGCAATTCTGTCCATTTATCAAGACCTGCTAGATGAAATAAATGTAAAGTGTTATAAAACAATTTGCTACTATAAAGACTTGAAAACAACCTTTTAATTATTAGTATTAGGATTTCTCAATATTTATTTAAACCAAAGAATAATGTTTTATTTATTTATAACTTTTGATTAGTTTTTCTTAGTACTTAGTATTGTTTATATAAACCAAAGAATGTTTTATTTTTTAGTTAGTGCTTTTGATTAGTTTTTATAATTTTTTATAAAGGCTCATTTTATATTTTATAGGATACTAAGTTTACTGTTAGATACCAGCCTAACCAACCTAATCTTCCACTTGACGTGTGAAAGTAAGACTTAAAAATTTAAAAATGTTTTTAAAAAAGTAATATTTTAAAGCATTGGGCGTTGTGTTTTTGCCAGAACCGGGCGGCGAACTAACTTAAACCGGCACTGGTTATTACTAGACCTGGTGGCTTCCCAAAAACCCCATTCAAGACTAACAGTGAAACAACCAAAAATATAAAATAATCGTTTTCACTTGGGGGACATCTCAATATATATGAAACTAGTCTTAAAAGTTCATTAGATATGATATTTTAAAAGTGTTATATAATTACAATTTTAACTTTGGTATGTTAATAAAAAAAGGCTAAAATTAAAAACAATATTTTATGATGTTAAAAAAGTTTTTTTTAGTTTAAATCTTTAATAAAAATATAAAGCATACAACATACAGAAAAAATAACACACAAGCCTACATTATCTAAAAGAAGAATTCCATCTTTGGAAAATTACAAAGATCTTTGACACAATTTTGTATTATATTTGATTAACCAAAAATTATGTACCCTTAGGAACAGCAACATTATTTAAAGAAATAAAATTCGTCTTAACCCATTTATGACCATTTTAAATTTTAGAACTGCAAAGGCATCTATGTGTTAAAAATTTTTTTTAGTTTAAATTTTTAATAAAAATATAAAGCATACAACGTACAGAAAAAATAACACACAAGCCTACATTATCTAAAAGAAGAATTGCAGCTTTGGAAAATTAAAAAGATCTACCTACATCTTTAACACAATTTTAAATTATTTTGTATAATATTTGGTTAACCAAAAATTATGTACCCTTAGGAACAGTAACATTATTTAAAGAAATAAAATTCGTCTTAACCCATTTATGACCATTTTAAAGTCAATTAGGGTTTAAATTAAATTTGTGCCTAAAAACAACCTTATTTCTGGTGAATCCTAGTGGTGAGCATGCCATTGGACAATCTCTTATATTTCGGCAAAACAGTTTGCTTCTTGACGAACAAAGGGCAGTGGCTTCTTGTGTGAGCCTCCCCCCCAGTTTTTCCGCACAAATCGCACGTGTATTTTTTTAGGATGGGGCAACATATGGTGCCATCTGGATTCTTCAAGTTGTGGGTAGCAAACATCTCCTTTATTTCTCCGTTTTTCTTGCAAAATTGGCAGCAGTAAGGCGAGTATTGGTACTTTTTGCTGAATTTGAGATCGCCAGCTAAAACAAGTTTTTTGTTAAAGTTTTGACATTAGAAAACACGTTTTTCTAAGAATTTTTTTTAAACCTTCCAATGGGAATATTCTTAGGATCATGCTATATTTCTTCTAGTCATGTTCTAAGAATGTTTTTTAAACCTTCCAGTGGGAATATCCTTAGGATCATGCTATATTTCTTCTAGTCATGTTCTAAGAATGTTTTTTAAACCTTCCAGTGAGAATATTCTTAGGATCATGCTATATTTCTTCTAAAGAACATGCTTAAAAGAAATATAGCATAATCCTAAGAATATTCTCACTGGCCTATAGGCAGGTTCTTAGAAGGTGCAAAGTTTAGTGGTAAAAATTAACCCACTCTAAACATATGCTTAGAATGTTGAGAAAGTAATTGCTATAGAAAGTTCATTTAGGAATATTCCTGGAACATTCTGTTGAGCATATTCAGTTCAGTTAGGTACCTATATAATAGTAAAATATACCATAATCTACATATAAAGGTACCTATACTTAGCATTAAATACTAAGTAAAAAACACAACCCAAAATATTTTTTTATATTTATTTGTCAAATTAAAACAATATTCGATAACAAAAATACTTTTACTATAGGTATCTAAATTATCCGGCTTTTACATAAAATCTTCTATCCAGCTTAAATACAATGAAAAATGTTTTTTTTATGAAGAACTATTTGGTTTTTTTCTTTTATGAAGAATTATTTTATAAGGTAATATTTAGTTTTTTTATATTTTATTTTATGTTAAAAATAAATATTTATTAATTTGTATACCGAGTTTTTATATCTGAATTAACATTTTTATAATGTATAATGTATAATGTATAATAATCCTAACTATCTTCAACTTCAATCTAATCTGACTTATCCCACAAAATTTTCCAATTTTACTTTTTATGAAATACTCTCATACAACTTATGGTTTAAAGGTCAAAT
Source organism: Brassicogethes aeneus (assembly GCA_921294245.1). Taxonomy (NCBI): domain Eukaryota; kingdom Metazoa; phylum Arthropoda; class Insecta; order Coleoptera; family Nitidulidae; genus Brassicogethes; species Brassicogethes aeneus. The sequence continues at coordinate 47,962,827 of OV121137.1, forward strand.
TGTTTATTTAATATTTTTAAATAAATATATATTATTATGTCGCAAAATTTTTTAAGGGGACTACAAATACGTTTCACTGTCATATTATGACAGTGAGGCATATTTGTCGCCTCCTGAAGAATTTTACGAATGTAGAATCCAACATATTAGAACGTGGGTATCTGACATATTTGGAAATATTCTCAAAAGCTTCCTAGAAGCTCCATAAAAAAACCTTCTAAGAACATTCCAAACACGTATTCTTAAAATGTTCTTAGGATGCTTCTAAGAACATTCTTAGCAATAAGGGAAGGTTCTAAGAATATTCCATTATTCCGGGTCATATCTTCTTAGAAGATTCTTAGAATCAAATTTTGCTATCAGGGTGGTAATGCTATTTGTCACCCAATATTTTCTTCAAATGTTACATAATTTTATCCACTTGTAAACATATTAATATGCCACAGTACAAATTTTACGAGATTATCCACAATTCAGTTCTCTTAAAATTAAGACCAATTTTGACAGTATGTAGTTTGCTTGTTTTTTAACCAATGAGTCAATCCAAATGAAAACACCAAAAATGAATTTAAAAGTGATGATTTTTTATTTTAATGAAAAAATTTGAGGATGATCTTTTAGGTAACACATGAAAAACCGTTGCCGTTTTAATTTTTTAGTTGCTTTATTTTTAATCGGCACCCTTTAGAAACCTGAAATCGTGTCATTTCCTTACTCTCTTATAAGAGGCTAAAACTTTTTTTCGGTGGCAATTATTGAAATGATTGTAATTTTATTTTAAGTAAGTATGTTTTCAATATTAATTATTATTATCTAATTAATTAATCTTATAAAAGAATGATAAACCACTAAAGATTTGTAATAATTTGCCAATTTTTGTGATTTTTGTCTGGCTCCTGTGCCTATTCTGCTAAATCTAGAAAGTTGCTTTTTTCAGGTATCAAGTACTTATTTAATAGAAAATGTAACTATTATTTTAAGTTTCTAGACTTTCATTTTCTTTATTAAAAAAATTATTGTAACTTGATAATTTTCAAAATTAGCGAATTTTGCCCTCAGAAATCATTATGTTGAGGAAAAAATAAAAATCTGAAACATTCAGGAAATGTAGTCCCAACCTTCATCTTTTCAGTCTAGTTAGTCTTGTTTTGTTATTTTTATCCATGTAAAAGATATAATATTTTTTTAATGCAGTTAAGAAGCGATATTGTTAGTTTTATTTATAATTTAAAATTTAGATGGCTTTGACTCATGTTTGGTAGAGAAATGTCAGAACTGTCAAAAATATTTCATAAATATTATTTGTGCGTATTTAAATTGTTATTTCAAAAAGGATGCAAGTTTCCAAGTGTAATAAATGACGGAGTGTTCGAGATTCATAAATTTAATTGCAATTAAAAATGCAAGAACATATCATAATTTTGTACCTGTTTCTCATTGAAAATATTCAAGTTCTGAGAAGTTTTAAATTGTTAAAAATAAGCAAAAACCAAAAAATATTCCAAATAAACCCCTTTATTATAACATGTTCTGACACTTCTCCACCAAACATGAAAGCCATCTAAATTTTAAATTATAAAAAAAACTAACAATATCGCTACTAAACCGGCATTAAAAAAATTAATATATCTTTTAAAGGAATAAAAATAACAAAACAAGACTAACTGGACTGAAAAGATGAAGGTGGGAACTACATTTCCTGAAAGTTTCAGATTTTTATTTTTTCCTCAACCTAATTTCTGAGGGCAAAATTTACTAATTTTAAGAATTATCAGGTTTCAATAATTTTTTTAATAAAGAAAATGATAGTCTAGAAACTTAAAATAATAGTTACGATTTCTATTGTATAAGTACTTGATTGACCTGAAAAAAAATAACTTTCTAGATTTAGTAGAATAGGCACAGGAGCCAGACAAAAATCACAAAAATTGGCAAATTATCATGAATCTTTACTGGTTTACCATTCTTTTATAAGATTAACTAATTGGATAATAATAATTTATATCGAAAACACACTTACTGAACAGTAAATCAAAATTAAAATCATTTCAATATTTGTCACAGAAAAAAGTTCTAGCGAGAGTAAGAAATTGACACGATTTCAGATTTCTAAAGGGTGCCGATTAAAAGTAAAGAATCCAAAAATTAAAATGACAACGGATTTTCATATTTAATACCTAAAAGATCATCCTCAATTTTTTTATCAATATAAAAAATCAAGCAGCGCACCTATTTGGTGTTTTTATTTGGAATGACTCCAATTTAAAAAATATTTACTTCAAATTATAGATAATTTCATCCAAAATGTAAATATCTTAATATACAAAATATAAAGTCGTGTCAATTTCGGTTCTCTTAAAATTAAGACCCACGTTGACAGTCTGTAGTTTTGTAATTTTTTAACCTGTTTAAAAAATCATTTATATTTTCTTACCTGGAAAGTTTTGATCTTTTCTATCCACTGAAGTTTTCTTGCTTTCATTTATAAATTCTTTCAGTGAAACATATTGACGTACCAAATCATTATTTGACGCCGAAGGATTTTCATCTAAAAATAGATTGTTTAAAATAAATAAATTTAAATAATATCAAGTTTTTTTCTACCTGGAACGTTTTTTTCACATGCATCCAACGATGTTTTCTTGCTAGTATTTGTAAATTGTTTCAATGAATCATTTTGGCGTGCAAACTCAATGTTTGATGCACCAGGATCATCCTCTAAAGTTTAAAATAATTTAATTTAAGTTTTTAAAAACAATTACAAACCTTTTTTATCGGTAATTTTCATAACTTCCAAGGTTGGGACTGGTGCACTAATAATGGTTTTGGACGAATAATTTTCTGGAAGTAATTTTAATAATTTTAAATTAAAATTTTTTAGAAGTGACTTTGTTACCTTTTTTATTCAATTCTTTGACGACATTTTCATTTGTTAAGTACTTCGCAGGAAAAGCTACTTCCCCATCATCTGACAGGACAGGGGTAGCTTCCATTTGTGAATCTAAAAAATATATAAAATTAGTATTCTAAGTAAATCAGAAAATAAAAAGAAAAAAGTCAAATACCTAAGAACAGAGACCATGGGTTGAAATTAAAAACGTCTGGTACTTCTGATGATGCTGCACCTATGGTTACAGAATTTTTAAATATATCTAAAAGTAATGAATTACATACTATCTAGAGTGACCATTATTTTTTGTCCCCTGTTCATAATAAACATATGTTTATATTAAAAAGAAGTCCGGTAAAGTTTAAAGTATAGGGTAACATAATAATACATTATGTATCAAGTTTGATAAACACCATTTTATACATGAATTTAATTTAGGCACGAGCGAGCTTGCGAGCGAGTGCTTAAGTTAATGATTGTATAGAAAAGTTTATAAACGAGGTGCATACTACTTTTTCTACGACAAATACTTATTATTATCTTAAAATACAACAGGGGAAACTGTCAAATGTCACATTTTTACATTTTATAAACACAATTATAAAGGTTATAAATCGAAATGTATCTTGAAAATTGAAAGTAGAGTCCGTGGCCGAATTTAAGTTATAGTTTACTGCCGGCGAAATTAAAAGGTCAGTACAATTTTCATATAAACTTTTCAAATATTGGCGTTGAGAAACTATTTAATATTTTTGTATTTTTGCATTGAGATAATAAAATAATTTTCACATTTAGTATTATTTTACAAGAAAGGCACTTTATTTTAACGATTGTATGATATTTGACAACTGTCAACTAACTTAAAACTAACTTCAGCCCGTGACTAAAAACCTGTTGCTCACTTCAGCCCGTAACTAAAGGGCAGTAAAGCCACAACTTGTCAATGTGTATTTAAAAGGTCACTTAGTGTCATGGAAACATGTACGAACGCCCTTTTTTAAAGGTGGGAGTAGAAAAAATATTTTTTATGCGGGTTGGATAGTATCACCCAGGTAGCACACTGACGTCTGCTGACGTCTAAATGACCTCAGAAGACGTCATTTATACGTCAGCAGACGTCAGTATGCTACCTGGGCAGTGGCGGCTAGTGGATTTTGCGTATACCGATATCTTGGTTATTGGAAATAGGACCCACACCAAATTTATATGAGTTTATAATGATACTAAATTAACAAGTTCTGCGCAAGCAAAATTTAAATAGAATTTTGCAAAAAATAGATTTTTTTTGCTGCACCTTCCCTGCAGCCTGGCCCCCTAATTAAGATAATACAAATTTTAGTGGTGCAATTTATAATTTAATGTATATACAGGATATTCATTTTGCTGAGCATTATCTTATCTCGAAAAATTAGAATCATAAGTCAAATTTCTTTTAAGATGATTGAACGATAATTACGATACCCATACCCATACAGCGTCGAAAAACGCACACCCTGTATATGCAAAAAATAAGGTGAAGTCTTAATTAAGTCAAGTCACCACCATTAAAGAGATTGTTCTTACCAGAGGGTAGAAAATTCTGGCCCATGTTGGAGTAATCATATGGGAGACCATAATTTACTTAAAAAAAGGTATATTTGTATTAATAATACACAATTTATAAAATATAATTATATAATAGTTCATAATGTTACGATTGCGATTAGATGTACCTACCGTTCGTTTTTTTTAACATTATAAACCACATTATACACAGTGTTTCCACTAAAAATGGACAAAGTAAATTTTTTATTTAAACTTTTGGTTTTGAATTATGTTATGGCTAATGTGCAAACTTGGATATTTTATAAACTAGCTGTATAGTTTATAAACTAGCCAAACTAAATTAGCGGCTAGTTTACAAAATAACCAAGGATCTTGGCTAATTTACTTGAAATTATTAGGGAAACTAAAATAGCTGGATAGTTTGTATACTATCCAATTCAGTTGGGCTAATATGAAAACCAAAATTTCTAGTAACACAAAATAGCCAAGCTTTAGCTAGTTTGTAAACTAACCAACTAATTCTCTGGCTATTGCCCATTTTAGTTGGGTTTTTTGCTCAATGGGGCGGGGTCGGTTGGGATGTGTTGTTGAGTTTGGGTTGGTTTGGGTTTTTTTCTCTCATTTTTGACCAATGGGGCGGGGGGGGGCAATGGGGCGGGGTCAGTAGGGTTGTGTTGTTGAGTTTTCTAACAAGGAAGCGTTAAAATTTTGCCTATGATTCATTCATTAAAAACGTTAAAATGCACAAAACAAATCCGTTTAAGCCGGCAAAACGAAAAAAAATGCCGCAACCTCACTTTTTTAATAAATTAGCCAGAGAATTGGTTGGTTAGTTTACAAACTAGCTAAAGCTTGGCTATTTTTTGTTACTAGAAATTTTGTTTTTCATATTAGCCAAACTGAATTGGATATTATACAAACTATCCAGCTATTTTAGTTTCCCTAATAATTTCAAGTAAATTAGCCAAGATCCTTGGTTATTTTGTAAACTAGCAGCTAATTTGGTTGAAAATATGTTTTCAATTAAAATAGCTGACAGTTTGGCTAGTTTATAAACTATCCAGCTAGTTTATAAACTATCCAAGTTTGCACATTAGCCATCTTTATTGATCGATATTTTTGTTAAAAATGTACCTAGAGCACAAAAATTGTAGATTTTTAAACTAAAAATTCCAAAAAACTTTTTGACCATAAATAACGATAAAAAGGTTTATGTAAAAACAAAAGAAGGTCGATAATTTGAAAACAAAAGCATAAATAAAAATATTTATTTCTTGATATCTACAACCTTATCTACAACCTTTTTACGTTGTACGTTTTAAATAGAAACACCCTGTAGTATACTATAGTATTTATATAGGACTTACCAAAATTAGGAAAATATCTCATTGATCCAGAAGTTGCAGCATACTCTTTTGGTGTTCCTATATAAATGGGAAAAAAACATAACATTAAATGATTTAAATGCCTTTGTTTTCAGTTTCTATTTTCTGCCCAAAGACATGAATTTTAATTTTAATTATCTATCATTTGTACTTGCATACAATGCAAGTACTAATGCATTGCATTGCATACCCTGACGTTTTGACATTTGTTATATTTTCCCATTTAATTTTAATTCCGATAATATAATAGTATAGAACTAATGTCATAAGACGTCATTTTGTCGCACGCGGTCAATTTATAAAACGAACGACGAAGGAGCGAGTTTTGTAATGGACGAGTGCTATTTCATCTATTTTGCAGAAGTTGTATAAAAAAAATTAATTTTATAACTTAAATTTAATTTGGTCGAATTTTACTTTAGATACTTGGTATCACAGTCATTGGTTTGACAGTTAATGTCAAAATCGATTCGCCATACCGTCCTTAATTTACTTGTTTACAATAAGAATTTTCTTTGGTGTTGCCAGAAAAGTAGTAAGTACTAGAAAAATCATAAAAATATTATAACCAATATTCAAAATATTATGTTTTTTAAAGTATAGCCAACGTATAAAATCAAAATTTTGGGTGGGATAAAGTATCTCATTACAGCACCGAAAGCGGTGTTATAATGAAGTCATTATGAACGCAAAATAGAGTACCTATTATTTTTATAGAAAAAGAATATTATTATTTTTAAGCCTATTCTTTTAATTATTGTTTTGAAATTTTTGATAGTTTAGTACCTAGCAGTGGCGGCTGGTGGATTTTGGGCACACACATATATAACTGAGATATATCTTAGTTATTAGACATGGACCCACATAAAATTTATATGAGTTTATAATTATAATTAATGTATACATTAAATAGAAAAGTTCTGGGCAAGCAGAATTTAAATTGAAGTTTGCGAAAAAAAAATAGTTTTTAATTGTGCCCCCTAGCCTCCTGCCCCCCCAAATTAAAATAATTTAAATTAAAGTGGTACAATATTTATCGACAAATTTCAGTATTACAGATTTTATACCATTTCTTTTTTTTTAATTTAGTAAAAGAAATAATAAAAATTTAAAATGGTATAAAACCTGTAAAATTGAATTTTTTTAATAAAATTTTAAATTTGTTGATATAGTAATTTTTTAACTTAAAATTTTTCAATAAAATTTAGTACAAGGTCGTTTTAAGGGGTGGTGAATCCAGTGCCGTGCTTAAATTTTGTTTAAAAAAATTGCCAATTTGAATTCTTAAAAACTTACTCTTAAAAACTGACATAGTAGGCCTTGTATTTTCAACTAATACGGCGTCTTTTGCTCCAAAAATACAGTTTATCAAGGTCTACACTTCCGGTTAAAATCCGGTTAAAATCGCACAATAAATAGTCGCAAACAAATGGGTCGCAAACAAATGGGTCACAAGTTTTCGAAAAAAGTTTAAGTGGTACACTGCACCAGGAGCAGTTTATTGACAAATTTGAAATTTTAAAAAATACAAATAGGTATTACAGATTTTCCAATTTTATTGGCCTTTAAAATAACAAAAACCAAAACACTTAAAAGAGATTCTGTATTGCAGAATAATCTCAAATTTCTTAAAAAAAAAGCCGTTACATATCAAGGATTTTCTACAAATCCTTGGTTACATATGACATTATGACGCCGTCATAATGCCGGCACTCCAAGAAGTAAAGAAGGGCACTACAACTTGTCAATATCGAGGAATTATTCCGAATATTGAAGAACCGCTAAAGAATTATAATTATGGCTCTAAATTTGAATATGTACCTAGTGCCACTACAATAGTGGTTATGTTAACTTAACAAAAGGATGCCGAGTTAACCAATGTACTCGTGTCCATTTTTACATTTTTAATTGAAATAAGTACAAGTACAAGTACTTTTTTTAAATGTACTCTGGACTGAGTACCGAGTACATAAAAAGTACTTAAAGTACAAAATTTGAGTACAAGTACTCGGGTACCGCACAGCTCTGATGGAGTGCCAGTTCGATGACAGGGTAAACTGTCTGGCAAAACTTATTAACAGTAAGTATGACATTTAGCGAAAAACAAAATTTTATTAAGATTGTTAGATTTACCCTGGATTTAAAAATCGTGCGGCAACAAAAGAAAACCTATTTTAATACAAAAATCTATGACAATTATAAATGGTTCTGCGGGTGTAGTCATAACAATAAAATGCTTACCTACTCTTCAAAAAAATTCTGTTGCATACACCATTTTAAATGGCACTGCACGCCACTGTTACGTACCTCTACTGTAACCCCTATATCCATTTATATCCAAGTAATTTTCGCTTGTTTGTTGAGAACAGCAGTTTCTTTTGTTTATTTCGTTAAAGCTATGAATATGATCAAGAGCGCCATCAGTTTGATCCCAAATCAAATTATTTTCTTCATCTAGGTATTAAGTAGAAAAAAGTTAATTAAAAGTATCTACAACTAAATACTGTTCAAAAGCAACTTACCATCAAGTAAACTTCTTGGAAACATTGTAAAATATCACCCACGCACTCAAAATAATAAAACTAAATACAGGTGTGTTCACCAAGCGATACAAAGAACAAAAGAAAGAAATCGCAAATGGCGACCTTATAATAGTAGGCTGCGTACTAGGCCCGACAAAGCTTTGTTAGACTGCGTGCCGCCGTAGAAAAACGAAGCGCAGAACAGCTGAAGGCGGGAGTAGGGAGGACAGGCTCGGACTAAAGGTATTTATTTTGATATCGTTAAAAAAATTCCTACTTAAGTGTTTTTTATTCTGCGAATTAAAAATATCATGGTAGATATTTAAAAATTAAATTCAATTTTTATGCCAAACTGATATTTTTAGTTTGTTGAGTTTAATATATCTGTTTCTATGGCACGCCGTTTTACTTTTTAATGACATCAAAAAATTAACTCAAAACAAAAATTATCAAAATTAAAAATTGCCTAGAAAATATAAACGTTCATAAAAATTACTAAATTAAATTTAATTATAAATTAAAATCTACCAATTTATTTTTTGGTGTATTGGATATTATCCAATGGATAAGTTTTCATATATATTTACATCATTCTGGTGTGATCTATATTTTTAAGCCTCAGTTTTTATTGTTTGAATATTTTTTTTCTATTTAAAAAAGGTGCTTATATGGTAATATTAATTAATAAATTTCATTTATTTATTTAAAATTAAGTTAAAGTAGAATATTTTTTTTTGAATAAAAATTAGACAAGATTTAAATCTGTAAGCGCAAGGCGAATTTTCTCGATGAAAAATTCGATGAATTAAAATGTTGGTTAACACTCGTAAACAGAATTTTAATTTGGCGCTAGTGCATAGTGCGGTTGTGTTACGTACTACTGCCACGAAGCGAAACCACATAACGTCGAAGGTACATAAGCTCGAAAATAAATTAGGCAACAGTGCAGTCCAAAATTTTCAGTGCTATCAATAATGTAATACATTAAATGTATATCGACATGATAATGATTATTAAATTATGTAAGGGGTGCATTTCAACAAGACTGCCCTGCTGGCTAACCTCACTTTATACGAAATAATTTAGATATGGACTCTCCTAATAGACAATTTAATTAATGAACCACAATTGTGGTTCATTATTTGTTAGTTGTCTATGCAATAGGATTTCTTGCAGAAGAAGATATTTATATAATTACCAGAATTGTCCTACTCGTTACTTGTCCGAGCCGACTACCTGTACAGTAATAAGCATAGAAAAAGAATATAAGACATAATTGAAAATAATCCACAAACTTAACATGAATGTAATTAATGGTGGAATGAAAATATTGTATTGTTTTTTATCTTTTAGTCATTAAAAATCAATATTTTCTTTATTTTTATTTAAATAATTAATAAATTAGGTAGGTAAAACAGGTAAGTAAATAAAATTGCAGCACTGAATTTAAATACACCGTTGCCTAATTTATTTTCGAGCTCGACGTTATGTGATTTCGCTTGGTGGCAGTAGTACGTAACACAACCGCACTATGCACTAGCGCCGAATTAAAATTCTGTTTACGAGTGATAACCAACATTTTAATTCATCGAATTTTTCAGTCAGAAAATTCGAGATTTATAATATTTATTCCAAAAATTAAAATTAAGGAATTATTATTTTGTCACATACAAATAGCATTGAATTTAATATCTAAAAAAATAATCTGGTTAAAAGAAGTATGGCAGAAAGGTGCTTAAATGAAAATTCGTATTGCTAGATTTAAATAACATAATAATTAATAACAACTATACCAAAACTTTATTCCCGTATAAAAATTGTTTCAAAGTGTTTTAAACAACAAAATAATTCGTATTAAAAGTAAATATTAAAATTTTTAAAAATAACAATAGAAATAAAATTGTATTCAATTCTTATTAGTCAAATAAGATTTTCAGTAATATTAAACATTTAAATATTAAAACAAATATTTCGTGCAAAATATTTGTGTGTCGAATAAGAAACTTTATCATTTTAATTTCTAACAGGTAAATTGATTTTTATGTCGACGAGTATTAATAGAAAATAATTGCGACATAATGATAATTTCAGTATTACTTTTTCTTAAATAAATGTCGCGCACCTTGAATTAACTGGCTAAGGAATTCGATGAAAATCTTGGTTCAATTTGACTGCGTATTTCTCAAGTAGCGCCTTATTAAAATTATCTCAACCCAAATTTTAATTCATCGAATTTTTTAGTCAGAAAATACGCCATTCAGTTCCAAAATTAAAATTGCTTTAATTCTTATTCTGTGCTTAAAATTGTGTACTTAACAGGGCCGGCTTAAGGCAATTGAGCGCCTTAGGCACTAAAAAATTTGGCGCCTATTATTACATACTACACTTAAGGGGCCCTAGGCAAATAAATATAGTTACGTATTATATCACCTCCAACACTGAGAAAAAAGGTAAATTCGAACAAATGCATTTAATTATAATAAAATTATTATTAGGGTAGGTTCAGTACCTACCCTAATAATAATTTAGCAGAGTCTCTGCTGCAGAGATATAAAATTTAAAAATGCATATTATGCAAGTATAATTTTAGTTTTTACTAAAGTTTTATTAAAGATGTACTAAAATAGTAAGTATTTAAAAAAATGTAAAACAACCTTAATTCCCTAAATTTCTTTGTATGATGTAGGTTTACTAAATGTTTAATATTAACATTTCATAAATAGGTAGGTACCTACCTTAAAACATATAGCAAATTTACACTATCGAAGACAAACAGCTATATTGTACCTAACTACTGATTAATTTCATCTGAAATAAATTTGTGTAGGGCATAAAAACAGAAGCGAATTTCTTTCGGAACGCGCTTCAGTGCGGCACACGCTTAAAGAGCGGCACGCCTTTGTCGGCTTGACACCGCGTTATTACAAAGGAAGCCGCATTTTTTAAAAATGATTATTTGGTACTCTACCGTACCTACTCATAATTGTATATTGTTTATTTGTTTCATATTTGTAAAACCATTTTTTAAATTTTTTAAGTTGGTTGGGGACAAGGCGCCTATTTCTTCTTGGCGCCTAAGGCAATACTGCCTAATGGTTAATATGGCCCTGGTACTTAATATACCAAGGCATCATAAAATTTTTACTTTAAAATGTTCAGTCAATTTTTAAAAACACAACTTGAATTAATATTTAGCTTTAATAAACATGACATTAAAAAGTAAAACGGCGTGCCATGTTTTTTATATTTGTATTTTTTATTTAAACACGTATTTTTAATTCGCTAAATAAAAAATATGATAGGTGATAATTTCAATTTAATTTATTTTTTATTTAAAAAAAAGCAGATGGTTTATTTAAATGTGAAATTTTTATTTTAGATTACAATACGCAATACGCTCATGTTCTCCTGGCGGAGGTAAGAAGGTAATTATTTGTAGAACAGTATTAATGTTAATTGTCCAATAACCATAAAGGGTCCGATAACTGTCTACTTTACCCTAGGATTAATAATTTGTTTAATGCTGAAGACTCCATACTATAACATATCTACTTGTTTGCCTGACATCTTATTTGTTTGAGGGGGTTCCTATTGGACCCGATGATGGTAATTCTGTCTTCTTCTTCATAAACTGGAGAATTGTTGGACAAATACTTGGTTAACACATCGACATCCAAAGGTCCGACTGTTGTGTTTTTTAAATTTTTCGGCAAAACGTCCAAATTATCGCCTCCATGAGTTAAAAATGATTGAGTTATGATCCGATACACTTTATTGTCATCCAAATCTTCGTATTCTGGAACTTTGCATTTTCGACAGCGAATTTTGATGTCCTGAATTTTACTTCCATCGGGTTTGTTAAGGTTCACTGTATATTTTATTCCTTTGAAAAATTATTAATTAATTAAGTTAAGAATAAAAGCGTGCATGAAAAGTGTGCAATAAGGGTGTATTTGGAGTGCAAGTCTTAACAATGTGCATACACGCTACTTTGTGGTAATTTCACACTTTTTGAAATAATAAAGTGTTAGTACATGGTTTAAAGACATTTTGCAAAGCTTTAGTTAATATTTCTCATTTATGACGCTTATATTACACCTTTTTATAGCACATTGTTTGTACAGTTTTAGCGATCACTCAACAGTTTAAGCACATTTTAGATATATCTCGCTTGAGTTGGGGTACAACATTTATTTAAAAGGTGAGGTAGATTTCATCTTATGTATCGCTTCTCAACCTATTGCTAAGATCAAAGCAATCCCCTTCGTGGAGTTGACATTGCAGGTATTTTTCTTAATAAAATACACTATGTAGGACCTACACTGTGGGTATTTTTTTTTAAATTTTTGGTTTTGCACATTGTTTCACGTTCCATTTCCCACCCTCCGCACATCATTTTTTAAAAGATTGCACATTGTTGGCACATTGTTCTCAAATAATTTTGAACACTTTTTGCACATTTCATTTTCGCCAAGCTCTGATAACGCGTCAATTAAAAAAAAAAACCTTTGGAAAACCCTTTAGTACCTGATACTTGTAATAGTCGTGTGTTGGTATATAATTTCCCATCTCTACATTCAAGAGTTACAACAGCTTCAAATAATTCCCTGATGAATCTTCCTTCGATATCACTTATGTCAACTGTGTCGCTAAATGGGATTGTAGTTAATATGTCACTGTAGGTAATATCTACAAATATGAATATACAGTATACGGACACCCTATAGGGTGTCCGTTATTTACCAACTTGTTTTTTTTTTCGCACCGCCCCCTAAACTTTAGTTTATGACCTAAAAAAAAATTATAAAAAAATATTCAAATTAAACCGTGCCACAAAGACGATCCATTTTCCATTTAAATAACATGGGGTTTCGGCAAGTTTTACATTTAATTTTTTTTCTCCCGAGCAAGTTAATATAGAGCAATAACATATATATATATTTATAGGAAATTGAACGCTGTACAAAAAAGCTCTCCTATGATTTTTTCATAAATTCACTGATTTAAAAGTTATTTAAGGTTAAAGGTAAACTTATAGTAATTTTTTCTACGAGTATTTTTTTAATTTAACTGCAAAATTATAATTATTTTTATGAAAACGAATCTGCAGATCTGGTACTAGTTTTACTCGATTTTAGTACGATTACTTTTTTACATAATCTTTTTATTTCTGTGAAAGTCTACAAAATCTTTTCCTTTAGTACAACTAATGACGTAGAAATTCTTTTAACAATTATTTTTACGGCAAAATAAAATTCGTACTTACGCATACGTTGTCTTGAGTACACGGTGTGCCTGAACGAAGTTTAAGTCACATAAAAATGCCTCCAAAAACTGATTGCAGTTTCTTGTTCGGGACCCTTTGGTGACTTTAAAGTTTAAAATGATATTTACCAAAATCCTAGCTGCTCCTCTTTTCGAATTTTTTTGAAAATTCATGATTTTTTTAAAATTTTTTGTTTATTTCAGTCTACCTTTGACAGAGTACACATTTGTAAACCGATTTTTATAAAATTAGAGTATATTATTGAGGAGGCTTAAAGAATACTGTTCACATCATTTGATATATACAGGGTGAGCCAAAAATCGCTTATTTTTAATAAATCAAAAGCGTAAATTCATGATTTTGGCTGCCAAAATTTGGCATAACACGCAAAAAAGATTTATCCCCATTTTTTTTAGATATTTCTACGTTTATCAGGTAACAAAATGCCATTCTTATTAATCTTTCATAAAAAAATAGATTTTTAATGAAATAAAATAAAATAACGCTTAGAGAATATTTAATTTAGGTTTTTAGTAGTTTTCAATTTTGAACGAAATTAGACTTTAAGAAAAACAAAAATTTAAAAAAAAAATCATGACTTTTCAAAAAATTTTGAAAAGAGGAGCAGCTAGGATTTTGGTAAATATCATTTTTAAGTCACCAAACAAGAAACTGCAATCAGTTTTTGGCGGCATTTTTATGCGACTTAAACTTCGTTCAGATTCCTACATTGACGAGCTGTGACTTTATGGCGTTTTAGTCACGAGCTGAAGTTAGCAATAGTGGCTTTTGGTCATTTTAGTCACGGGCTGAATTAGAAAAAAGTGAGGTTAATTTCGTTGACATTTGAAAGATGTCAAATGTTTAACAAATAAAATTGGATTTAATTTCTGCTTTGTGGTCGTCGTAGATAAATTATAGTATGCAACACGCTTTATAAACTTATCTAGACACTCGTTTTTATTAAACACTCGCTTGCAAGCTTCGCTCGTGCTTAATAAAACTCGTAACTAAAATGGCGTTTACAAATCTAAACTAAATATACATAATATAATATTATCTACTTCTACATTGACAAGCTGTGACTTTATAGCGCTTTAGTCACGGGCTAAAGTTGGCAATAAGTAGTGGCTTTTGGGCATTTTAGTCACGGGCTGAAATTAGCTTTATTATATATTAGAGAAAAGTGAGGTTAATTCCGTTGACATTTCACAGATGTCAAATGTTTAACAAATATAATTGGCTTTAATTTCCTTTTTGTGATCGTCGTAGATAAAGTATACTTAGTATGCAACTCGTTTTATAAACTTATCTAGACACTCGTTTTTAATAGGCTTCGCTCGTGCCTTATAAAACTCATAACTAAAATGGCGTTTATAAAACTTGATACATAATACCTATACTATTACATAAAAGATGCCACAGACGATGGTTGATTGACCTACTTTGCGACACGAAATCACATATAGTAAATTTAAAAGTAAACTACGTACACGTCATCAATCAGCTGATCGGGCACGGTTGTCAATGTGATGCTAAAATCCTTGCATCAAGGGAAAGTGGTAGTGCTACTACAGGGCGATAGATGGCGTTTACATGAATAATACCAAAATGTCAAAAGTCTGAGCTTTTATAACCTATATGATGCACCGCCAAAAGTATGTTTTTAGCTATTTTTAAAGACATTTTCTGATATAAAACCCAAAAATTTTGCCATCTAAAGTCAGTCTCTGGTATATATATTATTATTTCATGTATCCAACATATATTTTGTTAAATATTCTAATATATAATTAATAATAATTAATCCTATTTACCTCTCTAACAGCTGTTAAAGGTAACGTCCATTATTATCCCGTTCTGCCTCAAAATAGCGTATTAAGGATGACACCAACTCTTGACTCCGACTATTTAAATGCTTCGGCATTTTAAATATTAGGAAACACAAACACAAACGATATAGGTATAACAAACACAAAAACGGCAATGAAAACTTAAACGATATAAAATAACACAAACAACAAACAAAATAAACGAAATAATACACGAATTTAACGAAATATTCAAAAACACAACTGACAGCTTCGAAATTCTAAAACGTCAAATTCTTTTTTATGTGTCATTTAAATATGAAAAATTTGAATGTAAACATGACAACATCACAATTGTTGCCAACTTAATTTGGTTAAAATGCATTCAAATATTCAATTACAGACTTCGATTTAGTCATTTAGTGTTGGTACCAATGCGTAAAAATTTTGTTTTATTGATGACGTGTACGTAGTTTACTTTTAAATTTACTATACTTTAGTGCGCATGCGTACCTACAAATTTGATTTTTTCGTAAAAATAATAATTATTTTTACGAAAAAATCAAATTATTGTGAAAAGAATTTCTACGTCATTAGCTACAGGTGAAAGAAAATTTTTCATTGTATAATGTTTTATAAAATCGTATACAAATTTGTAAAATTTCACAGAAATAAAAAGATTATGTAAAAAAGTAATCCTACTAAATTTGAGTAAAACTACCAGATTATTTAAATGCAATAAAAAAAATTAATTTATTGGAATCTCTTGTCAATAATTTTCACTTATCTCTTTTGAATATTTTTTACTTTTTCAATAATACAATAAAATCACATATTTTCAAAAATTAACAATTTATTCTCATAAAAATAATGATAATTTTGCAGTCAAAGTAAAAAATCGAAAAAATTACTTTAAGTTCAATTTTAACCTTAAATAACTTTGAAACAAGTAAATTTATCGAAAAATCATAGGAGAGCTTTTTTGTACAGCGTTCAATTTCCTATAAAATATGTATGACTTATTGCTGTATAGTAACTTGCTCGGAACAAAAAAAATAAATGTAAAACTTGGCGAAACCCCATGTTATATAAATGGAAAATGTATCATCTTTGTGGCATGGTTTAATATGAATTTTTTTTTTATAATTTTTTTAGGTCATAAACTAATAATTTAGGGGGCGCTGCGAACAAAAAAAACAAGTTGGTAAATAACGGACACCCTAATGTGTATATTGCTGAATTCAGAACTTTATAATCTGATCGAATCTGCAAAAAAAGGTGGGGTACAATTTAAAAAAACGGCCGATGACGTAATAGATTTTACAAAAATGGCAGCAAATATGAAAATTTTACATCAAAATGTGCGGAATTAAAAAGCAAAATCGACGTATTTTTTTGGGGAAAAAGGCACATTTTTGAATGAATTTGGTTCGCGATTGATTTATAAACAAATGATGTAAAATGTATCGTACTTCCTCTACTTATTGAAGTTCTTACACCGCCGGCGTTTATTATAGCAATTGATGCGGATGTCCAAGCTCCTTCTTCAGCTTTCTCAATGTACTAAAATGAAGAAAATTAAATGTTTTTTAATGATCAATATGTTACCCACATTGTAAACAAATGCATCCGTAAGCATATTACCAAGAGTGCATTCTTTGGTGTAGCAGGTATTTCCATCCAAGTCTACC
Organism: Brassicogethes aeneus; assembly: GCA_921294245.1. NCBI lineage: Eukaryota > Metazoa > Arthropoda > Insecta > Coleoptera > Nitidulidae > Brassicogethes > Brassicogethes aeneus. The sequence goes on from OV121137.1 coordinate 47,979,937, forward strand.
AGAGAAGTTCCTAGAACTTTAGTTCCAATTTGATCGATTTCTTCCTTCCACGATTGCATTTCCTTCTCTATATATTCACCTAAATGAAGCGTCTTAGCAAAAAAATAAAGAGTTATAATGTTTGTTACTTTTGGGAGACGTGGTGTCCAAAAATATGGGTGCACCTTCCCAATCCGCCACTTCACCATTGAGTTTATAGGAGACGCTTATGTTTCCAATGTATTTGCAAAAAGCGGCAGCTTGTGTTATCAAAACTTTTTTCCCGTCTTTTCTTGATACAATCGTTGGATACGGACCTACCACCTTGTCAGGTCCGGGGGCCTTTTCTTAAATACAAACAAGTCTTTACCCTGATAGCAAACTTTATTCTAAGAATGTTTTTTAAACCTTCCAGTGAGAATATTCTTAGGATCATGCTATATTTCTTCTAAAGAACATGCTTAAAAGACATATAGCATGATCCTAAGAATATTCTTACTGGCCTATAGGCAGGTTCTTAGAAGGTGCAAAGTTTTAGTGGTAAAAATTAGTCTACTCTAAACATATGCTTGGAATGTTAAGAAAGTTATTGCTATAGAAAGTTCATTTAGGAATATTCCTGTTAAGCATATTTAGTTCAGTTACCTATATAATAATAAAATATACCATAAACTATAAAGGTATATACCTATACTTAAGTACCTAATTAGTAATTAGTAATTAGTATTAAATAGGTACTAAGTAAAAAATACAATCCAAAATATTTTTTTGTTATTTGTCAAATTTAAACAATATTCGATGACAAAAATACTTTAACTATAGGTATTTTATTTTATGTTAAAAATAAATATTTATTAATTTGTATACCGATTTTTTATTTCTGAATCTCTAATCTCACAAAATTTTCCAATTTTACTTTTTATGAAATACGTTTATACAACTTATGGTTTAGTGGTCAAATTGTTTATTAAATATTTCGCAAAATTTTTTAAGGGGACGACAAATACATTTCACTGTCATAATATGACAGTGAGGCGTATTTGTCGTCTCCTGAAGAATTTTACGAATGTAGAATACAAAATATTAGAACGAGGGTATCTGACATACACTCACAGGCAAAATAATCGATCCACACAAATTTTCGATAAATTTCAATCGCAAATAACTTTTTTATTTGATTTCGGATTTAAACAAATATTAAGGAATATTGTAGATACATTAATAAAGAATCGCTCACATTTTAAAAATTACTAAAAAATAGACGTACGTTTATAATATACAGGTTTAAACAAAAATATGTTTTTTACCATAAGTTTAAAACACTCTGTAGAGTGGCAAAACCGTATATTGTTCTAAATTAAGTTTTAATTATTAAGTCGCATCTATTTTTAACAGTTTTGTTTTTGGTTCACCTTGATATATTTATTTTTGTGGAAATAATGGATTTTTTAAAAAATACATTGCAATTTCCAATATTTTTCCTGTATGAAGAACTAAGGTTGCTATGGTCCATCCATAGCCTATGGAGGATGACAGTGACAGTTTTGTTGAATCATCCCATACTTGGACATGTCATATACATCTTTCAAAAGCTATCAAATTGTTTTTTGTAAATTAATGTGTTAATTTTGAGGTGTCTTCATACTTTTAAAAATGTCTCCGACTGATGTTGCCCTTTGTGCTTTACTTCTTGTGACGTTTAAAACACTTGCCACGTAATACTGTAACCCTCCATCCTGGATTAAATTAATGGCTCTGGCAACATAAGTCGGAGACATATCCATTTTTTAAAGTAGGAAGACACCTCAAAATTTAAACATTAATTTGCAAAAAACAATTTGATAGCTTTTGAAAGTCGTGTATGACATGTCCAAGTATGGGATGATTCAACAAAACTGTCACTGTCATTCTCCACAGCCTATGGATGGACCATAGCAACCTTAGTTCTTCATACAGAAAAATATTGGAAATTGCAATGTTTTTTTAAAAAATCCATATTTTCCACAAAAATAAATATATCGAGGTGAACCAAAAACAAAACTATTAAGAATAGATGTGACTTGATAAATAAAACTTAATTTAGAACAATATACGGTTTTGCCACTCTACAGAGTGTCTTAAACTTATGGTAAAAACATCTTTTTGTTTAAACCTGTATATTATAAACGCACGTCTATTTTTTAGTAATTTTTTAAAATGTGAGCGATTGTCCATTAATTTATCTACAATATTCTTTAATATTCGTTTAAAGTGTATTTGGAAATATTCTCAAAAGCTTTCTAGAAGCTCCATAAAAAACCTTCTAAGAACATTCCAAAAACGTATTTTTAAAATTTTCTTAGGATGCTTTTTAGGAAGGTTTTAAGTAGCTTTTAAGAATCTAATTGCATCATTAAAAGGGTATCTATTGAATGTTATAAAAGTCCCTAAAAACATTCTTAGCAATAAGGGAAGGTTCTAAGAATATTCCATTATTCCGGGGAATATCTTTTTAGAAGATTCTTAAAATCAAATTTTGCTATCAGGGTAATAAATCCCACGATGGTTAATAACAAAGAGTTCTTACCACCAGTATAAAGAAAGCTATGCGAATGAGCACCAACAATCAGAGAAACTTTTGAGGTGGCGTTTTTGGCAATAGCTTTATCTGCGTCATAGCCACAATGTGATAGAACTATAATGGTGAAAACATCATCTTCAGCTACCAATCTTTCAGCTTCAGCATTAACGCTCGCAGACTCATCGAGGAATTTCAATTTTCCCACACTTGAAATGTTCTTGAACAAAATAAATTAGCCATGATTTGATTTTGTTGCTTAGGATTTATTACAGGGGTGTCTATTGATGTAACACCGATAACTCCAATTTTTTTCCCATTTCTTTCAATGATCGTGCTTTTGGTGTATAATTTTTGGAAATCTGGTTCTAACGAATCGTCGATGTTTGAAACAACCACTGGAGCGTTTATAGCTCTCATGAAAGGGGTGATTCCTTGAATTCCGTCATCAAACTCATGGTTACCCAATACCTAAATTAAAATGAGTCATTTTATCTCTATCAATCCTTAAATTTAATGAGCAACACTAATGCTCCCATTGCGATCTCCAAGGTCGCAATAAAACTTTGAATAAAACCAAATGATCTTTAAGCCAGCCTTAGGACTACTATAAAGCAGCTTATAGCCAAAAATGGCCCATCCCAAAAGGGTTTTATTTTGTTTACTCTTCATTTTAAAATTGAACTTATATATGAGTTCGAGGCCCATGTGGGCGAATGAAATCCTAACATTACAAATTGTGCAGTTTTTTTTTAAATTACCACTTTGTTGATCGCACCGAACTCTAGGACTGCATTCTACACATTAAAATAATTTTAAAAAATTAAATGTTCTTCTTCGATTCTCATTGTTTTGAAGTTATAGCCTAATTAAAAAATAAATAAAATGAAACGGTAACATTTGTTTAATGGTTATGGACTTTTTATAAGGTGTTCAAAAATACCCCCATTGAGTTCTAAACATGCTCTGCTTGTCCTATTAACTCTTGTTTTTCTTTAAGAACTGCGCCAGTTAATTATTCGTTGAATTAGTGCCTCTCGATTATTTACTTTAACTTCTGTTTTAAACCAACCCCATAAACAAAAATCTAGTGGTGTTAGATCTGGACTTCTTGGAGGCCAACTAATTGGACCTCCGCGACCAATCCAACGCTCTGGAAACATTTCATCCAAGTGTTGCTTGACCTCACGAGCGAAATGTGCAGGGGCTCCATCATGCTGATAGTACATTCGCCTTCTTACGTTTAAAGGAACATTCTCTAGTAATCCTGGCAACTCATTTATTAAAAAATTAAGGTAGTGTTCCCCTGTGAGGCGATTCTCCATGATAAAAGTTCCAATTAAATACCCAGCAATCATAGCACACCACACATTTACTGAAAACCTGTGCTGAAAATTGGTTTCGACTATAGTATGGGGATTTTCCTCAGACCATACGTGAGAGTTGTGCGTATTATTAATGCCGTCACGGGTAAATGTTGCTTCATCAGTAAAAAGTATACGCGATACAATTAGGGTTGCCACCTTTTAAGCTTGGGGTTGGAGGACATGGACATTTTTTAAAAGCCCGCTTCAAAAAATTTTACCAAAAAAAAAGGGGCCGTTGCCAAAATCAAAACAAATTCAACAGAAATGACCAAGGACCTATCCCTTGCAATATTAACTTTATTAACTAGAACATTAAACTAATATGTTGCAGTCAGATAAAAATAATAACATAGTAAATAACCCAGACTGCAATGAAGGTGCGAAAATATTCCAGGAATATGCCCTATAATCTAGGAATAATCCGCTTCATTCTAGGAATATTTATTGGGAATATTCCATAGAATGATCCTCTAAAACTTCCAAGCACCATCTAAGAACATTCAGTGAATATTCATAACGCATTTTAAAAAGCACTAGGCAACCCACTATACAGATACCGGCCAACATCATTTTTTATTGTTTGCAAGCCTGTTATTTTATTGGTTTACCGAGAAAAATGTTCAGAGCACAATAAAATACATAGAAAGGAGGACATATTTTATTTAAAAGAGGACGAAGGACGTGATGTTATCAAAAGAGGACTGTCCTCCACAAAGGAGGACAGGTGGCAACCCTAGATACAATTCTACGATTGTTAGTTACCCACCGACAAAATTTCACACGTTTAGCATAATCTTCCGGGTGTAGAAACTGGTATATACCATATGGGTATAATTAGGCTTAAGCCTTGCTCGTGAAGTGTGTGTATTACCCGTTTTTGTGAAATGTCCAATTGAGTAGCGATTCTTCTGGTGCTGGTCGTTGCATCTTCTTCCACTAGATCCAAAATATTTTACACTTCTTCTAAAGTTTGTCGATCAGCTTTTTCAGATGTTATTTTAGCACTTGGAAGAGTTAAAAACTCGGATAAGAACAGTTGAGTTTTTTTATTATTATTTTGATGTGTAGAATGCAGTCCTAGAGTTTAGTGCGATCCTTCCGATTCACCCTGTATGTTCCAATTTTCTTTCACGTATAAAGAAGAAACACGAACCGCACTGGTTCACTAAATTAGCTCATTCTGAAGATGGCTTTATCCGAAAATTGACTAAATTTAAACCTTTAAGATTTAAATGTACCTACTATGTGAAACGTAAAAATTATGTTTTTGGATTTGAGATACAATAGTTTTCTTAATGGGTTTTAATGAGTACCTACATCAAGGGTGCTCCATAAAACTACATTAAAACTATTTGTTCCAAAATGGATTGTTTTAAAACCGATTGCTAATCCTTTAAAAAGCACAATAGTTTTAAAATGAGCAATATCGAAAGAATTATAAAACCAGTATTAGATCGATAGGGCATTAAGAGCAAATAGTTTTTTTTATTTTAATTTAAATTATTTGCATAAGAATAAGTGGCCTTATAGAACTTTTAAGAATTTTTTCTTAAGATAACTTTAAAACCAATATCATTTTATTAAACATTTTAAACCTTAAATAAATTAAAAGTATCTTACAATTGTTACTTGGGATTTAACCCGGACCACCCTGTATATACAATGTATGTAAATTATACATATAACAAAAATTATAATTTATAATAATTATTAACGAAATTATTGACATTTGTATGTAATTCAAAAGGAAATTTTAAATAAAAAATAAATTTAAGACAGACGCGATATAAACTTTATAGTTTATTAATTTATTTTCATGATAAAATTATTTATAGTTTAACGTTATATTTTAAAATACTTACAATTACGTCAAATTTAAGTTTATTCATAAAATATTGGGTCACGTTCCACTTAAAAACACTGTACCAAAGTGTACCCTGGAAGTTATCACCCCCATTAAGTAAAATTAAACTGGGATCTTCGTTTCTCAAGGAAGAAATCTCTTCAAATTGCCTCGAAAATCCACCAATGCATTTTTCGTCGGCACATCTTCCTCCAAGTTCATTTGTCTCTTCAAACCTAAAATTGTTCTCTTTGAAGATAAGTGGCCTCCTCGATGTCCAGACCTCATTCCGTGTAAAATCCGAGTTGAAAATTAATTAATTAAGTTTACCTGGCGTGAAAATCGTTTATATGTGCCACATGAATTTTAAATAGGTCCTCATTTTTTAAAGGATGCCCATAAACCGAATGTGCACTAACGACAAATAAAAATAGGCAAATTGGCAACATTGTGTTGCCTTAAAGTATCTTAAACTAATAATAATTTTATATACGAATAAAATAAAGATTATATACTTTAACCAAATGATAAAACTTGTGCATAGTACTTATACCTAAATAAAAAAATGCATTAAATTAATAATTATTATTCTTACCAACTTATCGAAATATTGTAAACAATATTGAGTGGGTTGTAAGTGGCGTTCACAAATTGCATTATATTGCATTTTAATTGTTTATATCTACAGGGTGGCCAGTTTATATCATTATGCCCACAATACACACAACAAGGTATGTTCGATCTCGTACTAAAAATCACTGCAACACTGCACATCATTTAATGGCGGCCATTTTTGTTGTTTACAATTTTTGTGCTTTGGGTTTGTACAGATTAATAATCGTTTTAAACGTTGCCCAAGCAACAATTTTGGTCGAAATAACCTATTTTCGACCCCCTGTAAGGCAATCGACCATTTAATACCATCCCTGTTAAAGGCAAATTTACGTTACAGTTACTTAATATTTTCGTAAGTGGGGAATAAAAAGTTATTAAATTTAAGGTATTTTGGAAGTAGAAGAAGGCATTGTGACCAAGACTGTTATTGCAAAGCTGCCCAATTTTAAGTTGCTGTGACGTAAAATAGTGGTAATCTATAACCAATTATCAACCTGTAAGTCCTTTTAGTTCGATCCCACTCTCCGCTATTTTATCTCTGTCAAAATAATGCTAAAAATATAGGTACAAGTTAACAAACACTATTAGGACCATAAATATATCTTTAAAGTCCATTTTTAAAATGGGTATTTTGAGTTACCTAAGGGCTAAATTAATGGGCGAGTTAAATTTTGTTGTCAAATATCCTTACTGTAGCGCTAAATAACAGAAGCGCCCTTGAAAATACTTAAGAAAAACATTTGTTTTTAATTTTTGTCAATTTGGAATTTTCCTTATTTTATTTTATGGAGCGCTGAAAAGGTGGTTTTTCAGTTCGTTAGTTTTTTTAAGTTGTATAGAGCCCAATTTTAGAAAAAAAATCTCAAACAGTGGTTAGATAAAATTATTTTTTCCTTTAATACTTTGGTGTAAACTGTTTTGGTTATCAGAAAAGATGGCGATTTCGACCTATTGAACTTAAAAACATAATTTCCCTATAATTTGGACCTGTAAAATAAATGTCCCTAATGTTCAGTTAAAATAACCTAAATTACTGCCTATGTAGTCGATATGTCTTAATAAGGGAATAAATATTGTGAGGTCTATTAGCAATTGCACAATTATGCCCTATTTTTAACCATAAATGCCCTATTTTCAACCATAAAGTAAATTAGTGCCCAGATTTCGACTTTGTAGGCCATTATCATAATTGCGCATGCGTATAATAAAAATGTCAACAGCTGTAGCAAGCCTAGTTGCTCGTGTGTATAGTTAACAATGGGAGACTATTTTAAAATAGTTGCTATAATAAATAAAAGAATGAACAAGTGTACTGTGGAATAAAGTTTTATTCCACTTAAGTGGGAAGAAGATGGTAACGTGAATTAATGATGATGTTTTTAGTAGGGTTCTGCCGTCTTTAGGCAAATCAAGACCACAACCTCTAAGAATATCCAACAAATGCGTTGTGGCATCTAGGTTTATTTTATGAGACAACGCCCAATTAGTTAATTCTTCTATTACAGAAAGCTTTTTGCCTAACAGTTCTTCTTCCCTTTTGCTAAAATTATCTTCGCAAGGGATTAAATCAATTTGCCCTTCGTTAAAAGTGTTCCGATGTGTTTTCACAAAAAATATTTTCCGTACAAACTGATTTCTTGATAGTAAGTGGACCGGTTGAAACACTGGATAAGTTTACAGCATTGTTAACATTTCCTTTTCGTAATATTAAACATTTTTTCAACTTGCGATAATAGCTAGTGGTCAGCCTGTACGGCTTGAAACACTTTCGCGACATCATGCTAGTTCCAGCGCTCACAACAACAAAAACAGAACTAACTTTAAATTCTAAATAAGTCCAAAGGACCTGTTAGTCTAAATGAGGTGGTAAATTCGACCTCTATATAACCGCATCGACTTACAGGACCAATATTGTAGTAAGTTAGATCTTAATTAAGGTACATCACTTAAATATAAATAGGTAAAACTTAACCCGACCCCTAACCAAAACATGCCTTAACCAAAACTTTAGGCAATTAGGGTTAGAATTACTAAATTTGTCCTTACGAATTTTGTACGAATAGTTGGTTGAAAATTGGTAAATTAATAGAACAGTCTGACTAACGGTTATCCCCTGTGATTTACCATTATGGATATAAATACATATAGGGAGATGAAGAGGGGTACATTAGGTAACTGGGACCAATTATTTTTACTATGAAGGCAGGGAAAATGTTGGTAACTTGTAATGGGCAACGTATCCATAATTGGACCAGGAAACAAAAATTTGAAGTCCGAGGGCTTTGAGGGAATATGTGCAAGCCAAAAAGAACCAGTTCTTTACCTATTTTTCGCCCACAAATAAATGTCGACCTCAAACACAAAAGTTTGGTTAAATTTTTGTAAATTTCAACCCTTTTAGGGCAATTTGGTGCTAGTATAGACACTATTCGACTTATTTTGTTGCTTGGGTGTGTTTCTTACAAAGAGACTTGCAAGCCTTAAAAGAGACCTCAAAGTGGTAAGAACAATCATTCTACTCCTCTTTTGTAAAAATTAAACCTTATTCTATCAGGGCTGTCAAATGTCAATTTTAATGTTATTTTATAACCCACAAATTAACCTTTAAATTGACATTTGACAGCCGTATAGAATAAGGTTTATTTTTACAAAAAAAAGTAAAATGATTGTCCTTACCTTAAATTTAAAGATTTTAGTTTTTTTCTTATAAATATAATATTGCTTGTTTAAACTTTATTTAGGTTAACTTAAAAATAAGAATATTTGAATTTTTAATAATAATTTTATGAAAACATGCAAAAAAGTATAGTAATTTGACTTTTTATATAGTAATTGGGCATACAATTTTTATTTAAAAATAATGGTGTTTTAGGTATTTTTTTTTATTTCGATTTTGTAAATATCATATAATTCATATATTTCTTTCTCTTTTTTGGCTACTGAAGGTAACTACTAATTCCTTATGAAATAGTTTGTTGCAAATATTATTAAGTAGGTATGGTATTTCTAGTTTGTGAAGCATATGTGAAGCATAAATATTTATAATGTTTAGGCCAGAACATGATGATTTATATATAATATTTCTTCGGGTGGTATGTTAAAAGTATTTTCCGAATTTATTAATTTTGTTGCCTTTCGTTTTTTAAGTTCTCTATCATGCGCTGTATTTAAATCACTGTTATTCTACAAGATGTCCTGTGACGAAGAAATCACTATATTACTTATTCTCTAAAAATGAATTAGTCAAACATGTCATAGCGAAAAAGCAGCCACTAATAATTCTCGTCAACAGCAATTTGTATCCAGGACATTTAGCAGTCAATTCCTATGAAATATTATTCGCTGAACCCGAAAATGTCTTTGTTTGTTACTGCAAACTCTGCATCACTGGTTCGGTACTTTTGGGTTTTGAAATAATTAGTTTTTAACTTAAACTATATATTGAAAATATTGTCTTTACAAACTGATTAGGTAATTGACAAAAGCATCGTGCTTACATTTCAAGCGCTTTGTTACCAATTGCCGCCCCTTTTCTCCCGCTCATCCCTTCCCCACACACTTGTCTGTTTTAGTTTCTTTGAGGTAGATGGCGCAAGTAATTTTAATTTAAAATGTGGCGCAAACAGTCTTCAAAAGTTATAAAAGTAGAACAGTTTTTGAAATATAATCAATTTTACATATAATATGGAATTGACCACAATCCACACAACAAGGTCTGTTCTATGTCGTACTAAAAATATAAAAAATCACTGCAACACTACACAGTTTAACGGCGGCCATTTTTGTTGTTTACAATTTTTGGGCTTTGGGTTTGTGCTCTGTTTATACAGATTAATAATCGTTTTAAACGTTGTGTTTCTCATAGTAAGCCTTAAAAGAGGCCTTAAAGTGCTTAGAACAACCATTTTACTCCTCTATTGTAAAAAATAAACTTTATTCCATCATAGCTGTCATAAAACTATCAAATGTCAATTTTAAGGTTAAATTATAACCCACAAATAAACCTTCAAATTGTCATTTGACAGACCTGATAGAATAAGGTATATTTATTATAAAAGAGGAGTAAAATGGTTGTCCTTAGCACTTAAAGGCCTTATTTGAGGCTTACAAGTACTTCTATAAGAAACTCAACGTTTAAAACAATTATTAAACAGCACAAACCCAAAGTACAAGAATTGTAAACAACAAAAATGACCGCCGTTAAACTCTGTGCAGTGTTGCAGTGATTTTTAGTATTTTTAGCATGAGATAGAACAGACCTTGTTGTGTGGATTGTGGAATTGACTATATCTCAAAAACTGCTTTTGTTTTATAGTTTTTGACGGTCTTTTCGGATTCAGGGAACAATTTTACATAAAAATTGGCTGGTAAATGCCCGGGATATTAATAGAGTATGATATTGGACATTTGTCCAATAATGGAAATTTACATTTTCTACCAACCAGTAATTGGACACTGGCCATTTTACTGTTTGTTTTTAGAATTAAAATTAAAACGCATTAAAGTGAAAAGGTTTAAACCAAGAGGAACACATTTATACCACACACTGATCTGTACACTTTTTAGAAATATTTTTTATTGTAATTTGAACACAGCCCTGCTCTTAACCAAAAAAACAACGTTGCCGCAGTCCAGCTAAAAAAAATTAACTTTATTTACCATTTTATTGTTTTTATTATCTATGATTTTGTCCTCGATGTGTCATTTTTAATTCATATTGTCAAAACTATTAAAAATCTTGACATTTTTTAAAACCAATTTTACAATTCGTAGACAAACCCAAACTGAAATCACAATTTAAGCAGAATGATCAATATAAGCAAAGCTGAAATCAGAATTTGATAGTTAATCGTCAGTGGTCGAAAACTACTCCAATAAAATGAAGAACCCCACCAGTGTTGGGGTTTCCAATCACGCCCTGTTTTTGAACGAAGCCCTACTGAATTTTGTGGCAATAGGTCGGTCCGGGGGTGCGGAATATTTCGAAGACGGCCAACGAAAAGTCCATTACGTGCTGGTGATATACAGAACATCGACGCGGAAAAATTACATAGTCATCCAGGATGTGCTAAGGCAGTTGGAGGATTTGGGGTTGGAATTTGAACAAGATCTTGGAATAGTATGTGTCACAAAGTAAAATTAAAAAAAAAAGATTTGGCTCCACGGATGTTACGGTGTCCCTAAATAACTTTTAATTGAAAGGTTCATACGTATCCGATTTTTTTTCATATTTTGATAAAAAACTACCTACAAGACAATTTTTTTTTCAGGATAAACTCAATTCGCTTGGCACTTTTTTAGAAAAATCAATTTTTATAAAAACATTAATGATTTTTAATCAATTTTTTGAGATTTTTAATTAGTGAACTCCAAATAATGACAGCTTTTAATGTATTTGTTACATAAAATGTGCAATTTATTAGACTAGTGAACTATTGACAACTATTATTATTTTTTTCCATTATGCTTACGAGATTTTTATTGGCTTTTACATGATATGCATATTATGCCACTTTAATATAAAGCCAAACCAAAGAAATTTATGTAAGCTCAACCTAGATGATGTAAATGATTTCGAAAAATTTGATATAATCTAAATTTTATTGACAATTCGTATCATACGTGGATATATTACTATAAACGCATAATGATACGGCAAATCGACAAAATTTCCCTCAAAAAAGGAAACAAGGACATCTATACAAAATATTGCCAATAAGTGTGGTAGTGGGTGGTTGAATAATCTAGTGGCTCTATCCACGTATTGATGGGTGTCTGGGACAACCATTGTTTTGAAAAAGAGTTTACTTAGAAAACGGAACAATGGGTGACAATCTTTTTTACTTTTTTTTAATTCCAGACAATTCCTGTAAATTTCATCAAAATTCACATGAACAACGAAGTGGCCAGGCAATTAATCAACGCCTACGACATTCAAAAAGAATATTTGGATGATTTTAATTACACAGATCCCAATCCTAGAGATTGCGCTTTTTTTAAAGACCCCCTGCTTACCAGAGACCCCTTTGCCAATGAAAGGTGATTCTTTTATATTTTTTATTTTAGGTCACAGACATTCATTACATATTTTTTCTACTTCCACCTTCAAAACGCCCATTATCGTACATTTTTCCATGACACTAAGTGACCTTTTAAATACACATTGAAAAGTTGTGGCTTTATGGCGTTTTAGTCACGGGCTGAAGTTAGTTTTAATTTAGTTGACAGATGTCAAATGTCATACAATCGTTAAAATAAAGTGCCTTTCTTGTAAAATAATACTAAATGTGAAAATTATTTTATTATCTCAATACAAAAATACAAAAGTATTAAATATTTTCTCAACTATTTGAAAAGTATATATGAACATTGTACTGACCTTTTAATTTCTCCGGCAGTAAACTATAACTTAAATTCGGGCTCGGGCTCCACTGTGAGGTGCTCATAAAACATTTTCTTTACTTTCACTGCGAAAAACTTTTAATTGTTAATCCATTTTCAAGGAATACATTTCGATTTATTACCTTAATAATCTCCCTGGCGAAAATGAAATGTGCAAAAAGTGTGCAAAATTATTTGAGAACAATGTGCCAACAATGTGCAATCTTTTAAAAAAATGATGTGCGGAGGGTGGGAAATGGAACATAAAACAATGTGCAAAACTAAAAATTTAAAAGTGTGAATAATCACTGGACAATGTTCTAAAGGGAACTCCTTTTGATTTTTCACATTGTTTGCACACTGTTTCTTGCCACCTGTGTGCCTATTACAAAAACAGATTCTTTTTGGTGACCTATAAAGTTTTTTAAATTTACACATAATTGAAATATGTATAAATATAATTATAATAATATTAATCAAATAAATATTTTTTTCAAAAAAAAAACCCACAATGTAGGTTCTACATACTGTATTTTATTAAAATAAATACCTGCACTGTCAACTCCACGAAGGGGATTGCTTTGATCTTAGCGATACATAAGATGGAATCTACCTCACCTTTTAAATAAATGTTGTACCCCAACTCAAGCGAGATATATCTAAAATGTGCTTAAACTGTTGAGTGATCGCTAAAACTGTACAAACAATGTGCTATAAAAAGGTGTAATATAGATGTAATATAAGCGTCATAAATATTAAAGCGTGCTAACAGTGTGCATAAAATGTGACATACGCAAGATAGACTGAAGCTTTGCAAAATATCTTTAAACAATGTACTAACACTGTGCTAAAATATAATGTAATATAAGCGTGACATATGACATATAAAAAGCGTGATGTCAATGTATATAAAGAGTGAAAAAACTTAATTATTTCAAAAAGTGTGAAATTACCACAAAGTAGCGTGTATGCACATTGTTATAAAGATGCACTCCAAATACACACTTATTGCACACTTTTTATGCACGCTTTATTTTCGCCAGCTGTGTTTATAACACATATAAATTCGCGGGTCTCATGTTGGACAGCACTAACATAAATAAATATTTTTCCCCATTTGAAACAGTAGTCCATCGACCCGATTGTATTATCTTTTTGACTTTTAGCATTGAAACTCTCTCTGTGAACAAAATGAGAATAATTTTTAGAATGCTGAAACATGTTTCATTCGGACCCGAAGATGATATGCACGGCATAGAAAAATTAAAAAGAAAAGGCATATTTAAAGCCGCTTACCCAATGCACGATGGGAAAATTCAAATAGAATACTGGCATAACGATGATTTAATAAATGAAAGAACGGTACATTTTTTATAGTATAGCAAACGGAAAAATATAGAAGTGTATTGGATGACGCCACGTTTGAATACAGTTTTCTAAACCCTAGCCACGGTTGAATTCGTCAGTCGAGCGTTTCAATACTCTCAACAGTATAGAGATCGTAATTTTACTTTTAGTATTAATATGAAAATTATTTTATGCTTGAAAAAAAAAACTATACGAGGTGTGTTCAGAAAATATCGGGAATTTTCGTTTTTTGAAACAAATATTTATTTATTCGTCTACATTAATATTGTCGCCTTCAAAATAGTCCCCATTGGATATTATGCACATGTGCCAGATCTTCTTCCAATACTCGAAACACTTCTAAAACTAGATCTTTGGGATAGCCTTTAGTTCTTTCAGCGATGCGCTTTTAATGTCATCTGTGCTTGCAAAACGACGGCCCTTTAAGGTTCTCTTTATTTTTGGGAATAGGAAAAAGTCAGACAGAGGCATGTCTGGCGAATATGGAGGCTGGGGCATCATTACAGTATTGTTTTTGGGCAAAAATTTTGTTCAAAATTTAACAATTTTAGAACAAATTTTGCTGCCACGCGTTTCATACCCAAAACATTCGAAAAAATTTCATGGGATGAGACAATCGATATACCAACATCATCAGCGACTTATAACCATTTCTTCCACTTTTTCTATGTTTTTATCGGATCTTAATGTGCTTGTGCTTCACGGGCATCTTGGAAACTCTTATACCACTTGTAAACTCTTGTTTTACTTATAGCAGACTCACTATAGGCCTTTGTTAACATTTCACAGAATTTATTTCATTTTTTAAGCAAAATTGGATACAAATTCTTTGATCCATTTCTTTTAACGAACGAAAAATCGCCGAGCTCATAAAACACGTCTAACCTTAGCGGCTGCCACAGACAAAGTAAACAATGAAAACAGCTAAAGTTTTTATCATACTTCGGGGGCATGTATACCAACATAATAAAGAAATTTTTATAACAACCGGACCCTCCGAACCCGCGAAATTTAACAATTCCCGTTATTTTCTGAACACCTCGTATACGACATGATTGTGATTTTTTCATTTTATTAATTAATTAAGCCATATTAAATATTTTTCCTAAAGGAATAATTGCCAATGGGCCATTAATTCATTTGTTCGTAGATGCTACCTAACAATAACCTGCACTGGTGTGTACTTTTTGATCAACCAGATTTAAATATTGCTGTACTAACAAATACCAGTGGAGATAGTGGATGGTCTACCAACAGACATCAGTACTAAATTATAAAGTTTAGCATATCGATCGTTTTTTCAACATAACATCTAAAATTTGTAATACATTTGCAAATACACTTTAAAATATACTTTACATCATATAAATAAAAATCAGACAAAGGAACCAAAGAAAGGAACTGTTTTCAACAAAATTATATGCAGAAATGAGAATATTCAAAATACTTGCATCCATCAAAAGATCAAAACTTCTTGCAATATTGAATTACACCCTCTTTTTATACTCTTAGAAATATTGACTAGAACAGTATTAGAGAGACCGTTGCGATATTGCATTGCGCTGTTTTTTTATAATTCTCGGGGACATTAACGAAAATGATTGCCAGTAAAATTCGAAAAGCTTGAGTTTCTATGTCTTTGAAGAGAATAAGAATACTAAGTTGCTGCACCATAGGACTGCCCCCTTTTTTAATAATTTCTAGAGACTATAAATGACTGCACCATTCGACAGGGTCGATTTCTACCACCCTGTTGAATATAGAAAATTAAAAGAATGTATCTTGTAAAACACTATTGAGTTTGACTTTAACTATAGTAGTGCATAGGTATAGAGGCGAAAAATATAAAAACAAAGCACGATTCAATACAGTTTTGATAAAACTTTAAGAATTAGTATTCAAACGGGGAGTCATCCTATACCCTTCTATATTTGTCCGTGTGCTGTGTAGGCAATCCTTCGTAGATAAACATAACCATTATTTTTAGTTATTGGCAAAATATTGGAGCTCCGTGTCCAAATGGTACAAAGTGCAACCATTTAACATGATTCACAAGTATTATGGCGCAGAAATAGCGTTTTACTACGCTTGGTCCGATTTTTACGACAAAGTTTATTATTTCCCCCTTGCCATTATTGGAGTTTTAGTGTTTATGCTTAATTCAGCCTATTTTTCCAGAAAAAGTCAACGCGATTTGTAAAAACTAAATAAATTACACGGTGCTGTTCTGAGAGGTGATTTTTGGACTTTCTGTGAAACCTAATTTTTTTTATATTCTTGTTAATTAGGTCATAACTAAAATTTTAAGAGCAAAATAAAAAAAATTTGACGGTTAATTTTGTTTTAATTGGATGTTTATTACAAATATGTATGCACACTTTCAATTCTCCAATTAAAACTTGCGATTTTATTTAAATATTATCATAACTTTTTAAATCAGATTAAAGATTAGTTAATTTCCTTAAAAAAGGTCTATACATTTTTTATATCTTTTACTGTTTTGTTGTAATACACGTTTAAAGTTTTAATTTAAGGTTAAATGTATAGTATACATTTATTAAACAATAATTCTAAGGGTGCCACATTTTATTTAGGGCCGATTTATCCATTTTTGATTTATTTGACGAATAATTTCTTTGGATACTAGATATTGCCAAGACATGAAAGTTATCGGCCCGATAAACTTTACTAAAGATGAATAAACCCGTCCTTAGTTAAATTTCATAAATTTCTTCGTAACTTTTACTACAATTTTTCATTTTTGTTTATAAAAACCACTTTAAAACTAAACAAAAATTATAGAATACGTATACTGAAAATGACAATTCAAACGTCAAATAAATTTGTAATAGATCTAAGTTTCATGGCAACCTTTAAGGATACATTAATTAAGGGAACATAAATGTATACGTCAAAGGTTAGATTAAAAGTTTGAACTTTAATTGCAACAAAACAGTAAAATATATAAAAAAAAATTGTAAAAACCTTTTTTAATTGAAAGAGTGCATAATATTTTTAATAAACAGCCAATTAAAACAATTCAAACCGTCAAATTGTTTTTATTTTGCTCTTAAAATTTTAGTTATGACCTAATTAACAAGAATATAAAAAAAATAGGTTTAACAGAAAGTCCAAAAATCACCTCTCAGAACAGCACCGTGAATTATTCGGATAATAGAAACTCAGGTTATTTTTTAGGGAAATCATATGCAATTCTGAGATACCAATCTGCGGTACGTGTATCTTTGGATCTGGTTGTTTACCCAAGCCTCTTAAAACTTATTGCGGTGGATATACGGAGTTGGTTCGCACAGAGAGATACAGCACTATAGTTTTTTCTTTGCTTAGCTCTATATGGGGTAAGCCACAATCCCAGAGATATAGAGGGGAGAGAAGGAGCTTGGAGTTCTTGGACCATTGAGCATCCAATTTTATGGCGACAGGCTCATGGCTGACATTTTGAACTAGATGTCGATAATATAGACTTCTCTATCTCTGATTGGCAAGCTTAATAAAGAATAAACAGATGAAGCAACTGTCGCTTGTTGTTAGTTTTATAAGCAGTGTTGCCGTTTGCGGGTATTTTACCCGAAAATCCTGTTACAATTCTTCTTGAATAATACAAAATTAAATTAATTTGTCAAAATAGGGCGAATGCGCTAAATATAACTATACTAAATATACTCTTGCGAGTAAAATCAGGTATTTTGTAATTTTTGGTTTTAAACTTTTATTACAACACTGTTTATAAGTAACCAGTTCTACCTGTTTTCTACAGCGATATCTTTGGTTTAGATGAATTTTTGTATACTTGTTATATGGTTTAACCATAATGGTTGTGTTTTTATATTGTAAGAATTGTGCTGTTAAAACGTGTAGAAACACCCACAATTTTTGACCTCGCCTCGTATACGTGGTTAAAAATGGCGGCTATTTGCCCCCCTCCTTTAATCTCATTCTCCCCCCTCTATATCTCTGCGCAATCCACAAAACAAGGTCTGTTCGATGGAGATATTAAATAATGTAATACCCATTGTTCCCTAATGTAAATGTACTTTAACGAAAGTTTTAATTGTACAAATGTTGTTACTAGCTTTTGTCGTCATAAGTCTTTGGAATAGACGCGAGGCATCCTTAAAATATCGCTGGAATTTGTATGAAGAAAATGTAAAAGAAGAGATGGAAATTAGGTAAGTTTATTTCTTTTATTTTATGAATAGCCGAATTATTACACACATTTGAAACATCAACTGAATCAATGTGGCCTATATTATCAGATCATTGTCCTGTAACATTAATTATTGACATAAACGCGATTTTCATATATAAAACCGTGCTAGAAACAGATGCTGTCATTCGTAATTCTTGACACATCTGTTGTGACGTCACGCGATCATCGAGGCCTTTTTAATATTACATTTTTCAAAACGCTATGATATATTTCTATACGTAAAAAACAAATAACAAAGACAATGTATGAGTCTGAGCAGTCAGATAAAACAAGACTGGTCGGCACCTAAATAAATTTACAGGAAAGAAATTCAAAATGGGCTTTTATGTCAGGAGACCACGGAAAGTGGTATAAATTATCGCACAATCACTATTGCTACTCACTCCAAATGTAATACCAAATAATTTATTATGACTGGTAAAAATCAGTAATTACGGGACATAAATGTGATTCTGCGAGTACAATTAAATAAACTTAATTTACGCAGCGTTTATGGTAAATCCCCTTTAAAAAATATTTATTAAAATATTTAGATAAAATCAAGTACCACCCTGACATTTAGCTAGATAAAATTCAGTACAACCCTGACCTTTTATTAAGATAAAATCAAGTACAACCCTACCCTTTTAGTTAGATAAAATCAAGTGCAACCCGATTTAAATGTTTGTTTATTTAAATGTCTTTTTGAACACATTTTAAACAATTAGGATCGTAATAACCCCAGGATTGTTTGTTTTGATTTAACGATTTAACAAATGTCACCACTGATAAAAATAACGATATTTGCGAAGCAGGTTAACTCGATGTTTTTCTATTGCCTACTAATTTGCTTGATATTTTTTGTGGCGAGTCATTTTTAATAGCGTTTTTCTTGAAAACGTTGAAGATTTTGATAAAAGAAAATGTGATTCACATGATGACTCAATAAACAAAACGCAAAATGGAATATTAGAAGAAAACAAATTCTTAAAATGGTCAATTTTCAATTCTATTCTGTACTTTGATTCTATTTTCTATATATATTCACAAACTATAGGATATATTCACACAAAAAATGCGATTAATTTTAATATTTAAGAATCGAATATAAAGAATTGGCCAAACGAAAAATTGTGAATGGAATGGTTACTTTCGAGATAGAGAGAAAAATAAAATATCCCAAAAGGTTTTTTGCATGTCTTTGGTACATTGGTATGGTAAGATCAAATATATTTATATATATACAGGGTGGAAATCTTAACTGGAATAAATTCTGTATTTTGAAAACCACTTACTTTTAAAAAAAATCCAAAACCAGGTCAATTTATAAATTTACCTGGGTAAATTGTGGTGAATCTTAAAAATATAAGAAACCACCCTTTGAGGGTGCAACCAACCCTACCTTTTTTTTTCAAATGCAAAGTATATCAAGTGATACATCATTTGAAAGCTCTTTTTAATAGGAATTTATACAAATATGCAATTTTTAATTATTTTATTTTGGTACCTTAAAGAAATAAATACTTTTTTTATATCCACCAAAAACGTTGTATATTCAACCGAAAGAATGTATTTCAGTTCTTTAAAATTAGTTGCAAGTAACGTGTTCTAAATTGACTGTAAAAATGTCTTATTTAACTGAAACTTTGCGTATTGAGATTCTAATGATGATTGGATTTGGAGATAGACGTCGAAATCAGACAAAAGTTGCACGATTATTTAACGAAACGCATCCAGAATTGCCTCACATTTGCCAAGGGACTGTTAGTAAAGTGGAAGCAAAATATCACGAAAATGGTCATGTAAGAAATATTCCTAGACAACCCTAGCCTATCGTTGAAGACAATACGAAGCTTAAAGTACTATTAGCAATCCAAGAAAATCCTGTTACTTCAGCTCGACAAATTGCTCGCGAGAACGATTTGAGCCACACCACTTTAATGAAGTTACTACATGCTTTAAAAATGCATCCGTATAAGATGCAAGCAGTACAGGAACTATTTGGGGATGATACCGATCGCAGAATTGAATTTTGCGAGCAAATGATGAACCTTATTAATGATAACCAAATTTCCTTGGATTGGATACTATTTTCCGATGAATCGTCAAAATTGTAGATATTGGAACGACAGCAATCCTCATTGGATTGAAGAAAATCATACACAGTATCCACAAAAGGTAAATGTTTGGGCTGGAATAATTGGTAATAGAATAATTGGTCCCGCCTTTTTAAACGAAACTCTAAATGGCGAAAGGTACTTAACTTTTCTTCAAGAAGATCTTTTACCATATTTGGCAGTTCAGTTTCCAAACGAGAATGATCCAGACTTACCAGATAATAGAGTCTGGTTTCAGCAAGATGGAGCTCCACCGCACTACGCATTACCCGTTCGTCGATACCTAAATGAAATATTTCCTAATCGGTGGATTGGTAGAAGAGGTGCAGTTGAGTGGCCAGCCCGATCTCCAGACCTTACCCCGTTGGATTTTTTCCTGTGGGGTTACCTTAAAAATAAAGTTTATGTGACCAAACCAACTAATATTGAAGATCTTAAAGAGAGTATCCGACACGAAACTTCTTTAATATTACCTGAGATGTTGGAAAAGGTTAAAAATGAATTTTATAATCGTCTAGGATTTTGTCAAGAAACCAGAGGAGCTCATTTTGAACATCTTTTATAATAAATCCATATTTATCATAAAATGAAGTTTATATTATTTATAATTGTACAAAAATAAAATAATTAAAAATTGCATATTTGTATGAATTCCTATTAAAACAAGCTTTCAAATGATGTATCACTTGACGGCCATTCCATGGAATGTGTGATGTGTCCTGTCCATGGGCTTGCAAGCCCATGGACAGGACACATCAGAAACATGTCTACACTGAAAAAATGTATTTAAAAATTTTTACTACTACGTAATTGTAGTATATATACCTATAGGTTCAGTAGAAAATAAAAAGGCAAAATGTTTAATATACATTTACGATGCATAAAGAAAAACTAAGCATTTATCTAGTAATACTGCAACAAAAATGTAGCCTAAATTAGTATGAAATAATACATACTTTAGTATTAATGGCGACCTAAAACCCTTAATATATAACAACAGGAAAAATGTCAAATATGTAACAGTTGTTATAGTAGGCTTAACTAAAACAGATCCTATTTAAAAGTATTACAAAATGCTGCCAAACTAATACCACATCGTTAATTTATAAACAACTCAGACAGATATTATAAGTAAATCAAGTAACAAGTAATTCTTCCGAATATGAATTCTTTTATCGGCACTAAAAATTTGTGGTAAGTATTACTACAACGTTCTATTATATCTTAGAAATTTTGAAGTTGATAATACTAAAACAAAGCTTATCTATACTGTTCATCTCGCACAATCGCCATTGTTGTTAGTAAGCTTGCATAAAGATGCCTCATTGGACGATTTACTAATAAATTGGAAGTTACAAGATTTAATTTGTATTTTTAAGGGTAAGTAAATACTTAATTATTTATGTATTATTAAGAATATATACCTAACATAACTTTAATTTACTTCATTCTAATATTACGCTTTTTGCTTTTGCTTGTAAAGGGGTACTTACTTCATTCTATTTAATAGTTTGATCAGTATCACCTTTAGGTTTATATTCGCTTGCAGCCTTTGCGTGGTGACGGGATAAACATTTTTGCCCTTTACCATAGAAAAACTATTCTTTTCTATGCTTTTCCGTAAAAAACCTATTTGGGTATTTCTTCTTACAGCCTGTAACTTACAGGTATTATTATAATAAGATTCAATGTTCAATATTTGTTTTGAAGAGTTTTGACGTTATTTTTTAATATATTAGTAATATCCACAGAACAAGTGTTCTGTGGTAATATCTATACAGTGGGGCTATGTTTGAAAACTTATAGCTAACCCTTTTGGGAATGACAAACACTTGTTTAATATTAAGTAAAATTTAACAAATAAGTAAATTATTTATTATATTTTTATTAAATGTTTTATTGTTACACCTTCTTATATTTAGTATATATATTGTATTATTTTTGGTTTAGGTTTTTATGTTTATCATAAAAGTTAAGAAGAAGATATCATTTATTTTATTCTAAGAATTTTATATATATTTTTTTAATAAAAATTTGTTGAAAAACATGTTCTCTTTTATCCTATAACCTTTACTGCATACTTTTACATAACACCAAAAAATCTATAATCGATAACCTTTTAATTCAGTATTTATTCCGTTTGGATAAAGTGACCAGATTTTGTCCAAAAATAGGGGGACATTTTGTATGAATTTATCTTAATTACAAAATTAACACAATGATACAAATTGTATCATACAATGCAAATTGAAAATTTGACGTTACTTAATTATTGTTGATTGTATCATTTTTGTAATTAAGGTTAATTTACACAAAATGTCCCTCTATTTTTTGACAGAATTTGCTAACTTTACGTTTGGAAGTAGTACTGCTTACCAAATAAGAAAATTATTGGTTAAATACCGTAACATTAGTACATACTGGTTATACAAGTACTAAATATTACCCTGATAAGTTAATAAACAATAAATATTACTCTTTTTAATAGCATTTCGTTGTTATTAAATATATCTCACTTAAAGCATATTTCAAACGACTAAAGAATGTTCAGACTTACTATAATGCAGTAGTTACTATCAGAATTCGGTAATTCTATTTGATACCACAACGTTGTAGTACTGCTTAAGAAGCTATTAATGGTTAATATGTAACACGACATCTCATTTAACATTACTAAGACTTAAAAACATTTTTGTTGTGGTAATAAATACCACAAACATTTGCTGTCACCTATTTCAACCGTAACAATCTATACTTATTTAACAATTTTTCGGTAACGGCTAAGGATACATTTTTTCAGTGTAAATATATTCTTGTTACTTCCTTAAGTTTACTTATTTTTTCTACGAGTATTTATGAGAAGTATTAGCCAAATTTGGCTAATACTTCTCATAAATACTCGTAGAAAAAATAAGTAAACTTAAGGAAGTAACAAGAATATATTTAGACATGTTTCTGATGTGTCCTGTCCATGGGCTTGGAATGGCCGTTGATATACCTTTGCATTTGAAAAAAAAAGTTAGGGTTGGTTGCACCCTCAAAGGGTTCTTATATTTTTAAGATTTACCACAATTTACCCAGGTAAATTTATAAATTGACCTGTTTTTGGATTTTTTTAAAAGTAAGTCACGGTTCACCGAACACCGTTTTTAACGAAAAAAATAGAACAACTTTGAAACATTTAAAAAAAAAATACTTACCAACTAAGTATTCAAAAAAAGTAAAATGAAAATCTTCCATGAAGATCTTGGGAAATAGCGATCAATTCTTCGTAATTTATGTGTAGTATCGTATATTGACTGTCTCAAAGTTAATATTTGTAGAATATTTTTAATTTTAAAGACTCATACGATAGTAGGAAACTCAAACTTTATTCTTCTGAATGCATTATTCAAAATTATAAACGTAAAAATTGATAAACTTTAACAAAAATTTAAAAAAAACAACAAAATAAATCTAAGCCTACAGATGTTGACTATTGTATGCACAAAGACATCGAAGCAAGTTCATATTATATTTTTCTAAGTTATTTCTGGATAAATTAAAATTCCTGAAAAATAAATTGAATGAATGACGAACTTTCTCCGATGCTTGCTCTGAGAAGAAACCAAGGGCTCTTTGCGTTTCTTCAATAAATTGAGGAACATGGTAAATGAAAGCATGCATTTATCATGTTACCATGGATCTTTGGTGTACATGTAATTCCAGCTTTTGATGATTGTAGTTTAAATTCTTTTATGTAGTCTACTAGACTTTATATTCATCTGCTAAGTTTTGGCCAAAGCAGCCAAAAACTACTTGATTGAACGCATCAAATACGGGTAGATATTCATTGTCTAAAATAGGAATTATAAATCAGTAGGTAGAAAACATCCAAACAAAGCACCGCTTATGACAAAGTTTTCAATAAAGCAATCGACTTTAGTAGTTTTAGTGCATTATTGCCATTAAATTTGCCATAATGGTCAAAGCAGATTCCAGCACTTTTCACCCATGCCTCCCAAATTCTGGATATTTGCTGTTTAGGGAATCAAAAAGTTTTTGTACAATGCCCAGCATAAGGTGAAGTTCTGGTGGTGGAATAAAGAACAAAGCTGGGACATTTTGAACATTTGAACTCGTTCAAAAACGTCTACAATTAAAAAACATCGATAAAAACTCGAAGCAAATACGGGCGCAATTTACAAGTTTTAACCACAAAATTAAAAATAATATTTTGTATTCAGCGGCAAGATAAAAATCGAAGCAACAAATTGTAAACCCAGGCATGTTCAATAGTCGGTATATATACGCAAAAGAGGATTAGTTTTAGTACGAATCTCACTTATAGTTGGCTGCTACTTTTAACAAAAAGAAACAGAGTTTTTATGCGAGGTCAAATATCAGTGGTCTAAACTATACAAACCTATTTCAATAAAAAATTGATATATTATCGACAAAATTATAAAAAACCAAGAAAGAAAAAGTTTCTTTTTTATGCACTTTTTATTACCTACTAAAGAAATAAATTATAATTCATATTTTAAATATAGCAACCCAAAAAACGTATTTAAAAAAAACAGTTCTTTGACAAAATTTTTGACAGATCTACATGGAAGATTTTCATTTTACTTTTTTTTGAATACTTAGTTGGTAAGTATTTTTTTTGAAAATGTTTCAAAGTTGTTCTATTTTTTTCGTTAAAAACGGTGTTCGGTGAACCGTGAAGTGGTTTTCAAAATACAGAATTTATTCCAGTTAAGGTTTCCACACTGTATGTTTTAATGTTAAAATATTTTTTTAGGTTGTATTTGTTATTGCCTTTTGTTATTTAAGGCAGGCCTTGGTGGCTGCGATAAACATCGCTGTGGTCAAACATCACCTCTACGAAACCGTTGAGATTGACACCATCATAATCGGACTGAATTCTACATTGACAGCTTTGTGTACGATATATTATGCGAAACTCGTCGGTGCCATAGGAGAACGAATGACGAGCGCTTTCCTGCCAAAGACGCAGGGCGGTTACGACAACATATTAATCGTTTTGACATTTAGTTTGGATATTATCAACACCTTTCTTCCGCTGTTTTATACGGCTTTCCTTAAGGTGTCAACAACCTGAACCGTGGCGATCCCAAAGATCTCATTTTTTCAGAACTAGAAAGAAACGTCAGTATGTATACTACTCCGGTTGCTATGTAATACAGTCAAGTGAAATCTACCTTATTAAGACTACCAAATCCATACAATCGATTCGCGTATATTACTTAAAAAGCACTTTACAGTCAAACTTTTGAACTCAATGGTTTATTAAACCTTGATTTTCAATTAAATTCGAATCGAATGCGCGCATGCGCTGCCTACTTTTGGCGGAATAATTTAAATATCTGAAAAAATCAACTTATGGAGTTTAAAAGGCAAAAATACTGTTTATTTGATGC
This sequence comes from Brassicogethes aeneus, assembly GCA_921294245.1. NCBI lineage: Eukaryota > Metazoa > Arthropoda > Insecta > Coleoptera > Nitidulidae > Brassicogethes > Brassicogethes aeneus. The sequence goes on from OV121137.1 coordinate 48,005,797, forward strand.
AAACATATCTAAATAATTATAAACTTAAATGCTTAAATAAACCCTACCCTGCCTTTCAAAACCCATAACTATATATATATATATATATATATATATATATATATATATATATATATATATATATATATATATATATATATATATAGTTATTTAGATTTTCTTGCTATTAAAACACAAACTTAGACCTCAAAATTTATAAACAAAATATTAAAATATACAAAAAACACATTTTTAAATTTGTGTTTAAACATTTAAGTAAACCTTGTAAGACTTTGCAACTTTAAAAAAGGTGTTATAAGTTAAAAAACTTTCAAGGAAATTTAATTTGTGGCAGTTACTTTCGGTTGCTACCTAAAGATTACATTATAATTATTTTTACTTTGTAGGCCCTTTGCAAGTTAAAATCTCGAAACTGGAACATGAGTTTAAAACTACAAAGTTAATAACTTAAAAATTATTATTTTAGTATTTGGAACGTTTATGGTACTAACTAAAACTACCGTAAAGTAAATTAAGGTGGAAAAAAACTTTAAAGTAGCGAAAACTACTTAAAAGGAAAATGCTTCTTATTGGCCATTTTTTACTGTACAGTACCACGTGGTAATGTAAATAATAAATTATTTTAATTGTTTGTAAATGGTTGTTTACTTTTAAATAGTAATTTTGTTGGTAATAGACGGTATTAATATTTAAATAAAAAATTAATTATAAATATTAACACTTTTTTATTTATAAACATTATTAAATAAATAAAGGGTTTATAAATTTACCTGCCTAATTAAACTTTATATTGTTATTCTGGAAGTTATAAACTACCAGTACCTATTTAATAAACGACGACATTGAAAAGCCAAGTCCGTAGTGGTTCCATTTAAAAAAGGAGGGATAGTATAATCTAATATAAGTTTGACAAAGACAGTTAATATAGAAGTAAAAACAAATAAATAAAAGTAATTATAACGCTCTAGCAACGATATTGAAACGTTCTAGTAACGTAGCAGCTACGTTCCAAATAGTAGCAGGGTTTATAGCTAATGAGATATTTGTTACTTAATAATTGTTCCCCACTTTAGTCGTAACTTAGTAATGAAAGAGTAATATAAAGAGACCGGCGACTGTTTCTTCAATAGTCCCATATACGTAACAAATACTTAAATTGTTGCTTGGGTAATTATTGAAAGTAAACGTTTCTTCCTAGTTTTTGGAAAATAGGGGATCTTATTTTTGGTACCACCACTTATTATTTTTTATCTATTGATTATTTATTTTTTAGGATAGTAACTCCAATATTCCCGTGAGAAGTGGATCGTGGTTTTATGGTTACGATGATTGTGATCCATATCCTTGCCTATACCAACTTCAAATTCAATTCCTGATTTATTTAACTTTAAAAACGTTAATTGAAAAAATATTTGTAATTATTGGTCCGTAAGTAACGTAGGTATCTTGAAAAATAAATCTGCATCTAATAACTTCAGAAAAATTAACAAACTCATAAAATACTACTTCACGGAACGATTGAAACAATCCTCAATGCCTCAATATGAAGAAGAATACAACTTAAAACCCACTACCAGAAATATGACCAAGATACTTCATTCCAGACGATGTAAAAAAACCTAATTAATCAAAAACTGATGAACGATTTAAAAAATTTCAACTTGAGTCTCACGATACTTCCCTGATAGCAAAATTTGATTTTAAGAATCTTCTAAGAAGATATGACCCGGAATAATGGAATATTCTTAGAACCTTCCCTTATTGCTAAGAATGTTCTTAGGGGCTTTTAAAACATTCAATAGATACCCTTTTAATGCATTAGATTCTTAAAAGCTTCTTAAAACCTTCCTAAAAAGCATCCTAAGAACATTTTAAGAATGCGTTTTTGGAATGTTCTTAGAAGGTTTCTTATGGATTCTGAAATTTCATGAAATTTATGAAATTTATTGAAACTTACAATAAATTTCAATCACTTTAAGTGTAATATATTAATATTGAAATAAGCCCACTCGGGGACCATGGCAAATTGCCTCTCTTACCTCCTACCCCTCTGTGGGCCCCCTTACCAATAATATAAATAGTAAATACCTATGTTTACCACAAATTTCTTGAGATTTCCTTTTAAAATATTTTTAAAATTACTAAAACTAAAAGAGATTTAGCACTTTTTGGTAAGCTAATGAGATTGTGCCACTTTCATTGTTTTATATTTATATATATTTAATATTTTTAAATATTTTACTGAAATTTTACGAAAATTGAAGAAACTTCATCAAAATTTTATGAGCCAAAGGCATTTTTTATCCGTTTTCCGATGCAATTATAGCAAAAGTAAAAGTTTAAATTAATCATGACTTTTAAAAAAATTTAAAGTCTGATTTAATTTACAAATTAAATTGGTAACTGAATTAAATTATTTAAATTAATTTATGCATATAAGTAACAATAATTACTTATAGTGTATTCAAATCCAAGCCGAACTAAACAAAAACGCCCAGACGCTTGATAACTCGTTCTTATTGGTCGATTCGGAATCTGTTGTAAATTATTATTAAAGGTCCCAGGGGAAATTTCTGAAACTTTCACAGGCAATGTTGAAATTTTCGGATTGAAAATTTCATTTGAAATTTTAAAAATTTCACTTTTCCAACTAAATTAAATATTTCAAGTTTGAAACTTTCAAAGTTGAAATTTGCATTTGAAAATTTCAACTGTCCCAACCCTAATGACAGTGAAATGTATTAAATACAAATTTTGTCGTCCCTTTAAAAAAATTTGCGACATATTAATATATATTTATTTAAAAATATTAAATAAACAATTTGACCTCTAAACCATAAGTTGTATGACATTATTTCAAAAAAGTAAAATTGGAAAATTTTGTGGGATAAGTCAGATTAGATTGAAGTTGAAGATAGTTAGGATTATTATACATAAAAATGTTAATTCAGAAATAAAAAATCGGTATACAAATTAATATATATTTATTTTTAACATAAAATAAAATACCTATAGTAAAAGTATTTTTGTTATCGAATATTGTTTTAATTTTCCAAATAACTATAACTAAATATTGGATTGTGTTTTTTACTTAGAATTTAATACTAATTAGGTACTTAAGTTACTTATACTATACCTATACTTAAGTTAAGTATAGGTAGGTTACTGAACTAAATATGCTTATCAGGAATATTCCTAAATGAACTTTCTATAGCAATTATAAAGTATACTTTCTTAACATTCTAACCCTGATAGCAAAATTTGATTCTAAGAATCTTCTAAGAAGATATAACCCGGAATAATGGAATATTCTTAGGACCTTCCCTTTTTGCTAAGAATGTTCTTAGGGACTTTTAAAACATTCAATAGATACCCTTTTAATGATGCAATTAGATTCTTAGAAGCTTCTTAAAACCTTCCTAAAAAGCATTCTAAGAACATTTTAAAAATACGTTTTTGGAATGTTCTTAGAAGGTTTCTTATGGAGCTTCTAGGAAGCTTTTGAGAATATTTCCAAATATGTCAGATACCCACGTTCTAATATGTTGGATTCTACATTCGTAAAATTCTTCAGGAGGCGACAAATACGCCTCACTGTCATAATATGAAAGTGAAAAATGTATTTGTCGTCCCCATAAAAAATTTTGCGACATAATATATATTTATTTAAAAATATTAAATAAACAATTTGACCCCTAAACCATAAGTTGTATGACATTATTTCATAAAAAGTAAAATTGGAAAATTTTGTGGGATAAGTCAGATTAGATTGAAGTTGATAGTTAGGATTATTATACATAAAAATGTTAATTTAGAAATAAAAAATCGGTATACAAATTAATAAATATTTATTTTTAACATAAAATAAAATATAAAAAAACAAAATATTTCCTTATAAAATAATTCTTCATAAAAGAAAAAACCAAATAGTTCTTCATAAAACAAACATTTTTCATTGTATTTAAGTTGGATAGAAGATTTTATGTAAATGCCGGATAATTTAGATACCTATAGTAAAAGTATTTTTGTTATCGAATATTGTTTTAATTTGACAAATAACTATAAAAAAATATTTTGGGTTGGTTTTTTACTTAGTATTTAATACTAAGTATAGGTACCTTTATACGTAGATTATGGTATATTTTACTATTATATAGGTACCTAACTGAACTGAATATGCTTAACAGAATGTTCCAGGAATATTCCTAAATGAACTTTCTATAGCAATTACTTTCTCAACATTCTAAGCATAAGTTTAGAGTGGATTAATTTTTACCACTAAACTTTGCAACTTCTGAGAACCTGCCTATAGGCCAGTGAGAATATTCTTAGGATTATGCTATATTTCTTTTAAGCATGTTCTTTAGAAGAAATATAGCATGATCCTAAGAATATTCTCACTGGAAGGTTTAAAAAACATTCTTAGAACATGACCAGAAGAAATATAGCATATGCTATATTTCTTCTGGTCATGTTCATATGATCCTAAGAATATTCTCACTGGAAGGTTTAAAAAACATTCTTAGAACATGATTAGAAGAAATATAGCATGATCCTAAGAATATTCCCACTGGAAGGTTTAAAAAACATTCTTAGAATAAACTGTGCTATCAGGGAAGCATATGTTTGGAGTAGACTAATTTTTACCACTAAAACTTTGCACCTTCTAAGAACCTGCCTATAGGCCAGTAAGAATATTCTTAGGATCATGCTATATATCTTTTAAGCATGTTCTTTAGAAGAAATATAGCTTGATCCTAAGAATATTCTCACTGGAAGTTTTAAAAAACATTCTTAGAATAAAGTGTGCTATCAGGGTTAGGCACTAAAGGAACTCTATGTTGCACTATAGGTACTCTATAGAGCCCCTAATCAGGGGCGGACATATGACCGGGCAGTTCGGTGCGGTGTCTGGGGGCCCCTATCGAATAGGCTTCCTCTAGAGCAAAATTAAATTTAAAATATCTTGATTTATTGAATCTATAGATTTATAAATTCGACATATATGTATAGCGCATCGATTCATCAGTCTTTGAACTATTTCTAAAATTTCTTTTACCAACATCTGATTTCCAGGCATGCAGTATGTTCTGGTGCTAGGCTTCGTTTATAGTCTTCCGTTTGCCCATTTTTGCGCATTGGCTCACAACTTATTGGCTTTGAGAATGGATGCCAAAAAGTTGATTTATAATACCAGAAGACCCCCATCCGTCAGACACGTTAAAGGAATTGGAACCTGGCATTCTGTTGTGTTAAATATGACTTTTATAGGAGCTTTGTGCAATGCATGTAAAAAGTTTGTTTTAAACAAATATATTATATAATTTTTTAGATACTGGTTATTACATTTTCCGGACAATTGATTAACCTGATATATCATCACCATTATAAAAAGGAGTATACCATTTTGAACTTGTTCTCTGGTAAGTTTAATCAGTTAAGTATGAAGAGTTATTTTTAACTGATAGCAAAATTTGATTCTAAGAATCTTCTAAGAAGATATGACTCGGAATAATGGAATATTCTTAGAACCTTCCCTTATTGCTAAGAATGTTCTTAGGGACTTTTAAAACATTCAATAGATACCCTTTTAATGATGCAATTAGATTCTTGGAAGCTTCTTAAAACCTTCCTAAAAAGCAATCTAAGAACATTTTAAGAATACGTTTTTGGAATGTTCTTAGAAGGTTTCTTATGGAGCTTCTAGAAAGCTTTTGAGAATATTTCCAAATATGTCAGATACCCACGTTCTAATATGTTGGATTCTACATTCGTAAAATTCTTCAGGAGGCGACAAATAGGTACGCCTCACTGTCATAATATGACAGTGAAATGTATTTGTCATCCCCTTAAAAAAATTTGCGACATATTAATATATATTTATTTTAAAATATTAAATAAACAATTTGACCTCTGAAGTTGTATGACATTATTTCATAAAAAGTAAAATTGGAAAATTTTGTGGGATAAGTCAGATTAGATTGAAGTTGAAGATAGTTAGGATTATTATACATAAAAATGTTAATTCAGAAATAAAAAATCGGTATACAAATTAATAAATATTTATTTTTAAAATAAAATAAAATATAAAAAAACAAAATATTTCCTTATAAAATAATTCTTCATAAAAGAAAAAACCAAATAGTTCTTCATAAAACAAACGTTTTTCATTGTATTTAAGTTGGATAGAAGATTTTATGTAAAAGCCGGATAATTTAGATACCTATAGTAAAAGTATTTTTGTTATCGAATATTGTTTTAATTTGACAAATAACTATAAAAAAATATTTTGGGTTGGGTTTTTTACTTAGTATTTAATACTAAGTATAGGTACCTTTATACGTAGATTATGGTATATTTTACTATTATATAGGTACCTAACTGAACTGAATATGCTTAACAGAATGTTCCAGGAATATTCCTAAATGAACTTTCTATAGCAATTACTTTCTCAACATTCTAAGCATATGTTTATAGTGGATTAATTTTTACCAATAAACTTTGCACCTTCTAAGAACCTGCCTATAGGCCAGTGAGAATATTCTTAGGATTATGCTATATTTCTTTTAAGCGTGTTCTTTAGAAGAAATATAGCATGATCCTGAGAATATTCTAAGAATGTTTTTTAAACCTTCCAGTGGGAATATTCTTAGGATCATGCTATATTTCTTCTAGTCATGTTCTAAGAATGTTTTTTAAACCTTCCAGTGAAAATATTCTTAGGATCATGCTATATTTCTTCTAGTCATGTTCTAAGAATGTTTTTTAAACCTTCCAGTGAGAATATTCTTAGGATCATGCTATATTTCTTCTAAAGAACATGCTTAAAAGAAATATAGCATTATCCTAAGAATATTCTCACTGGCCTATAGGCAGGTTCTTAGAAGGTGCAAAGTTTAGTGGTAAAAATTAATCCATATAAACTGTGCTATCAGGGTTAACTGAATATATTGCAGAGTTTCAACCGGAACCCGTTTTTGGCGAATCCAAAGTGAAGCTTAACACGTGTTGGTATTTAGGCCAATATCTTCCTCCGGGACACAAACGGGGCCAATATAAAAGGCAGAGAACTTTTTACAAGACCGCCGATAAAAAGTCGGAGTATTTTCTTTACTTCGAAACAATCATTGTGCTCTGCTTTATCATCATTCGTTTACTAATACCAAAAGTGCCGTTGCACATAAAGAAAAAAACTGGCGTAGACAGAACGAACCTTAGAAATTCATACAATGAAGTGTTTAATAAGAAGTTGAATATTGAACCTCCAGGTTATAAAGGTGAAAATACAGACGTCGAAGATGAACCAGAAGACGATGAAGATGATGATCAAGAGGATGATCATATAGATGATCCAGATGTTGGTATAAGCGATATTGGTGTCGATAGGTCCCGCGCACGTCCTTCCATATACGGAGAGCCAGTTCCCTACACCGAAGGGGAAGACGAAGAAGATGAAATTGAGTGGTTTAGATATAGATAAGTTTTTCTTATATTTACTAGTTTATACAATCAATTAATAAATATTAATGGTTTATTTCGGATTTGGACATTTGATTTCTTAAAATATAAAAACATCAACAAGGTAGTTCAACTTTACAATAATAATAATTACACTATGATAGTTTAAATTACTAACATCGAGTACGCCCACCTATATTAAGTAGTTTTGCTCCAGGACGTCTAGGATTCGAAATAATTGGGTAATAAAATGCTCTGCCCAATTATCTCACAATGTACCCAGACAGCATCCAATTCAGAAAGATTTCTGTACGAAGTCTGTTTAAAAACATCTTACCGAGGTCAAAATATGACATCTTAGAGAAATCATTTTAGGAGCTCAAGATTAAGAGTTCTTTATGAATTCATAAATGAGAAGTCAATTTTTTAACATCTTAAAGTATCTTTTTTTCTGACCTCTTATTGGAATCAAAATTAGAAGCTACTAAGGGTATCATAAATGAGACTTCAGTTATATGATATCTTACAGTATTCTCTTTTCTTACTTTTACTGAAATCATATTATTAAGTCTTTAAGACGTCAACGTCACATTTATGACATTTTAATGCGATTACTTTCTTCTCACCGCTGTAACTGCTTGTGTTTGATATAAGAAGCGGCGAAGTAGAATTTAGAGCGTGCTCCATACCAAACGGTCTTAGACCTAGGTAAACGGCTACCCGATACTGACGAGCTCCAAAAGAGCGAAACAGGCCGTCTATCGGTGCCGGTGAAGAGCACGCTTGAATTTAAACAAAAGTGAGACGAAGTAATCGCAATTCTGAAAATAAGCGAATCGATCAAATTATTATGATTTTAATAAAATCAATTTAACAAATTCGATGGTTCTATGGTAATAACTTGATATGTCAAAATAAGCAACGATCCAGTATGTAATTTTTTCATCAGTACCCTAGTAGTAGGTACTTCTATATCCAAAACGGGAAATTCTAAAGAAGTCTTTTTATAAGTTTATACAGTAGGACTCTTTAAAATGCTTAATTGCAAAGTCAAAGAAAAGGGTTCCTCAAGAGTTCTTTTTTGAGAAGTCTGGATTATTTCAATAGGTGGCGCATTCGAAGTCTTAAGAACTTCTTAAAAACTTCTTACTGATGTTGTATTTGACGTCCAAATCATAAAATAGAGCTTATGCAGACTTAATTAAGACGTCATATTGCTGTCTGGGTAAGTTTTTGATTATTTATTAAATTATTTTGCCTTGGATCTATTTTAGATGTTCAGTAGGTATATTTTTGATTTTTTTTCAAAAATATACAGGGACTCCATACAGTCATCGGTAGATAAAATTTATGTCAAATAGAAATTTTTTGTTCCATTGTAGCCCTTTATACATATAGTATACATTAGTATTATACATAAGGGATATTTAATAAAGCACTTTTCTGCTGCAGAGAAGTGCTTTATTAAGGTAGTTGTCGTGCTGTAAGCATACCATCAGAAAATTTTAAATTTTTGTATACTTATTAAGGACATGACAATACAATTATCCTTAAAATTTAAAGTCGATTGACTGTCTATAACCCGAGATAAATTCAATTAAAAATTGGATAATTAACATGGATTGTATACGCTTTCTGTAGTTCTGTACCAGTTTCTTAGTTATAAAAAAAACTAACTGTCAGAAGCTTTAAAAAAACTAACAGTCTTTTAATGTATTTTTGCTGAGTTTAAAAAAAAATAGTTAAAAATTTTTGACCATCCAATTGTTTATAAATAACCGTTTAAAGTTCAACAATTTGTAAAAAAGTATACATCACTAGTGTCAGATAAAAACAACTTGGCAACGCTGTATTCGAGTATAGATATTATTTCCGCAGTAAATTCAAACAGACTGATTCAGTCTCCAATATATCTATTGGTTAAGCATAAGCGACGTTGCCGGATTAAAACTTATGAAAATATTTGAAAGTATTACGTAAAGGTAACGTCTCCAAGGGTACAGTCTTGCGAAAAAATTATGAATCACTTAGCTACAAGCTCGTATACTTTTACGGTGCGTATAATCTAAAAAATTTTGACAATATTGTACCACGACAACTACCTTAAATACCAAAACTAAAATTATAATGTTTTTTTGGCAAAAAGTATAATTTTTTGAAATTTCTGTGTCGTTTTTTTATTACTAATTAATTTAAAAAGGCAACAAAGTAAATGGGTTTCGGTATAAACATTACTCTTCGACTATTATTTGATATTTTTTTTATTCACATTATGTCCAAAGTACCCAAAAGTTCAATCTCCAATCTTATTTATTAAGTCTTATCTGCATTAGCAGTCGCTATTTACTATTAAATACGTATGAATGGAAGCATATTGTCCCTGTACATCAAGATTTTTTGCAGAAAAGTGTCCCTCTAAGTGATAAATTTTAAGGTTAAATATATAGTTTCAGCGCAGATTGTTTTCTCACGAAAAGCGTCATGTCTGCAAAAGCAGACAGTAGCTTAATATCGGCCAATGGAAGAGGTTATGAAGTGTCCCTGTAAATTTCGATTTTATTTTGTTGTTTTTAAATGTTATTATAAGTTGTTTTTTTCGATTTTAACTCTCGGTAAGTACTATATTTTTAATAAGGGTTTGTTCAAATATTTTTATTTATTTTTATTCTAAAGTCTATGTCTGACGGTGCAACTTCTCGCGGCGACTTTGTTGCGGCGACTAGGTCGCCGCGATTTTTTGGTGGTCACACGATGCAACTAATCAGCTGATCTAACCTGTCCTAAAATAGAACATGTTCTATTTTCATGCAATAAAATCGCCGCGACTTGGTAACTTTTTTGGGGATTTACGAATTTTCACTAAATTTTTTGGTTGGTACTTAATATTTATCAGCTGTGGAATGACAGATGTGATTTGCGTGTGCTTTAATCTGAGTGTTTTTATTTTTACACCACAAAATACTTATAACTATACTTATAACTAAAAGAAAAATAAAACCGATTTAAATAAACATTAAATTTGTTTAGGTATTTTTGTTTTTCAACTAAGTAATTTTCGGTTATGTTGGCAATCCTAGTATAAAATAACGTCAGTTTGGTTGCACCGTGTGAACACCCTAGAGGCGAGAAAGTCGCTGCAACTAGTCGCCGCAACAAAGTCGCCGCGAGAAATTGCACCGTCAGACATGGACTTAAGGAAATATTCCTGCCTAAGCTAAATACGGTTTTTTATATTTGGTTATAAAATTTTAATAATCATAAATATATAATATTATAAATTATAAATATATATTATAAATGTAATATATATAATTAATGTTTCGTATTGACCTATAGGTCAATACGAAACATTATCTCTTTTGCCAATGATCTTATACGTATATTTATTCAAAAACCATTTTATGTATTGAATATATATGTATATACTATATAATATAATATATATAATATTATTATATATTTATAATTTATAATATTATATATTTATGATTATTAAAATTTTATAACCAAATATAAAAAACCGTATTTAGCTTAGGCAGGAATATTTCCTTAGAATAAAAATAAATAAAAATATTTGAACAAACCCTTATTAAAAATATAGTACTTACCGAGAGTTAAAATCGAAAAAAACAACTTATAATAACATTTAAAAACAACAAAATAAAATCGAAATTTACAGGGACACTTCATAACCTCTTCCATTGGCCGATATTAAGCTACTGTCTGCTTTTGCAGACATGACGCTTTTCGTGAGAAAACAATCTGCGCTGAAACTATATATTTAACCTTAAAATTTATCACTTAGAGGGACACTTTTCTGCAAAAAATCTTGATGTACAGGGACAATATGCTTCCATTCATACGTATTTAATAGTAAATAGCGACTGCTAATGCAGACATGCGTTTTTCTGTGGTTTAAAATTTGTCTGCAATTGCAGTCGTGTCCCTACACATGTGTCTGCAATAGCAGTCGTGTCCGCGAATGTGTTAGGTCACTTAGGGATATTTAAAAAAAACTGCATTTTATATTTATTTAATACACCTATTTATTTATGTTTTGAATATTTTTTTCCAAATAACCAATTATTTCGATTTTAAACAGAAAAAAATAATATTAAAATAGATTAACTATTCTTTTACATAACCTTTATTACCTATATAAACCTATTCATGCAAGTAATTTATTATATATTTTATTTAATAAATAGCCTAAACATTATTTAACTGCAAGCACGAAATTAAATTAAAGTACCATGCATTTATGACTGCAAAAAAAATAAGATTGAATGCAAAAATATAACCTAACTTTTTAAGCGTAGGTACCAAATATAACAAAAACATATTCGAGTAGGTAATCAAATACAAAATAATATTTAAAATCCTACTCACCCCAGTATAACAAAAACCAAAACACTTAAAATAATACTAATGCACATTCTGTATTGCAGAATAATCTCAAATTTATTAAAAAAAAACCGTTACATACGACATTATGACAGCACTGCCAGAGATAAAAAAAGGGCACTACCTCTTGTAATTTGTAATATCTCTATAAAGTAGGGCACCACAATGATATTTTATCTATTTTGGTTTCATAATGACTTCATTATATCACCGCTTTTGGTTCTTTAATGAGGTACTTTATTCCACCCAAAATTTTGATTTTATAGGTTGGCTACTGGTAAAATACAATTTTGAATACCTATAGGTTATAATATTTTTATGATTTGTTTTCTAGTACTTACGAGACTTTTCGTGTAATAAATTTTGTTTAACACCAAAGAAAATCCTTTTTTCTTCTTTAACAGCCGCTTATTGTAAATACTTATTGTAAATTAACGACGCCATAGCGAAAGAATGTGATAATGTTTGAAAGGTTAATGACCTTTCAAACTTCAAACTTTGTTATCTATGATACCAACTATGTAAAGTAAAATTTAACCAAATTAAATATAAGGTACCTATAAAATTAATTTGTTTTATGAAATGTTTGCAAAATAGATAAAATAGCATAAAGAACTCATGTCATAAGACCTTTTGTCGCACTTGTCCATTATAAAACTCGCTCCTTCGTCGCTCGTTTTATAAATTGTCCGCGTGCGACAAAATGACGTCTTATGACATTAGTTCTTTAATATACTATTACCAACTTGCCCATATCGAGGATTTATTCCGAATATTGCCGAACCGTTAAACTTTAGCTGCTAAATCATTATAATTATGACGATAAATTTGAATATGTAGTAGTGGTTATGTTAACTTAACACAAAGATGCCGAGTACAAAAAGTACTCCAGTACATTAAATGTACTCGAGTACAACAAAAGTACTCGAGTACAAAAAATGTACTCGAGTACAAAAAATGTACTCGAGTACAAAAAATGTACTCGAGTACAAAAAATGTACCCGAGTACAAAAAATGTACTCGAGTACAAAAAATGTACTCGAGTACAACCAATGTACTCGTGTCCATTTTTAAATTTTTAATTTAAATAAGTACAAGTACAAGAACTTTGCATAGTTCAGAGAAAAACCTTAAGGTTATAAATTTAAATTATGGCACTATGACATCAAATGCATTTCTGTTAAATCACCTGGACCCTCACATGGAGCTCATTAGCTGAATCATTGCTGAGCTCATCCTGAGTTCTTGATGAGATCATTTGTGAAATTAATTTCACAAATGATCTCATCAAGAACTCAGCTCAGCAATGATTCAGCTAATGAGCTCCAGGTGAGGTCCAGGTGAATTCACAGAAATGCATTTGATGTCATAGTGAGTTCACTGTGAGCTCACGCGAGTGATTTTTTAATGATTCATAAATGTTATCTGGGTACTCACGTAACGTCAAAACTCGTGCTTAATCGTGCCCGCTCGGACAAATACGCTTCTACATGTAGAAGCGTATTTGTGAATATTAACAATGTTTATAAATCGAGTGAAAAAAAACATCTGTAAATGGTATTTGTTTCTGAAATCGATATTAAAATACAATTTTTTTTAGCAGAATTTCGTTGTTTTATTTTTTGTAATTTACTATATTCGATTTAGAACGAATTTCGGGGAGCAATTAAGTTGTGAGTGCAATTTTTGATGAGCAAAAACGAACGCATCAATTTTTGGAGACTGCTCAGTACACTATAGTGACGTCACTGACGTTTCGACAAGTGTGATAATGTGACGTTCAAATATGAACCCGGTTCTTGAAATTGGCAACCGCGCAAGCGCAGTAGCGTTGCCAGAAAGGGCTATTGTCTTTAAATGGATTTTGGAGGGTACAAAGTTCCAATGTAGTACCATAAATGAATCAGTTTGTTGTAAATATCATTTTTTATAAGTTGATCAACAATACAGCGCCATTCACCAATCATTATCGCTGTTAAAGTGTAAATAACCATTCAGTACCAATGCGAAGGAACCGGTGCTTAAACGATTGAAAACTTCTCGACAACAGTACCTTTTGTCTATGGTCATGGCCCTCATTGAGAACCATTATTGCAGAAACAGCATTCCCTGCTGAAAAAAACTGATCGAAAATGGATCGAGTTTAAATCTCGATCCTTTTTGATCATTTTTGATAAGGATTTTGTCTCCTGTTTTCGTGATCAAAAAGGATCGAGTTTCGATCCTGTTTTCTGGATCAAATAGGATCGAGTTTCGATCCTTTTTGATCACGAAAACAGGATCGAAACTCGATCCTTTTTGATCACGAAAACAGGATCGAAACTCGATCCTTTTTCGATCATTTTTGATAAGGATTTTGTCTCCTGTTTTCGTGATCAAAAAGGATCGAGTTTCGATCCTGTTTTCTGGATCAAATAGGATCGAGTTTCGATCCTTTTTGATCACGAAAACAGGATCGAAACTCGATCCTTTTTCGATCATTTTTCATAAGGTTTCCATAATTATAATTATGGAAACCTTATGAAAAATGATCGAAAAAGGATCGAATTATAATTCTAAAATAAAAGATACAATTTACAAAACTTGAAAACTTTATTGGGCACTTTGTATTTCAAAAAAATCGGATGACGACGACGATGATGATGAAATTCGTAATTATAATAATAACAGTTATATATTTTATAAAATAATATTCACAACAATAATTCCGTGGTTTCGGGGAATAAGGGGATAAGTCATTTTTGGGTCTCTCTTTTCAGACTACTGTCATAAGGTAAGAGTATGAAAAGTTGTATATAGTACTACTTTTACTTATTATGGAAACCTTATGAAAAATGATCGAAAAAGGATCGAGTTTCGATCCTGTTTTCGTGATCAAAAAGGATCGAGTTTCGATCCTGTTTTTATGATTAAATAGAATCGAGGTTCGATATCGTTTTTGATCACGAAAACAGGATTGAAACTCGATCCTTTTTCGATCATTTTTCATAAGGTTTCCATTATTAATTCTAAAATAAAAGATACAATTTACAAAACATGAAAAATTTATTGGACATTTTCGTTTTCAAAAATATCGGATGACGATGGTGATGACATTTTTATCCTTTTTCTAAAACAAAAAAAAGTGTCCCTTTAGGGAATATATTTATATTACTATTTTAATATTGTCTTTTTAACTTTCGCAAAATAATCTTGCAAATTTTCATTCATACCTTTTTTCCTTCGGCGATTTTTCAAATTTTTTTTTTTTTGGATTTGTATTTTCGTTTTGCTTTAGCTCATATATTGTGGCGTACTTTTTTTCTTTATATTTTGATGTGGCCCCATTGCACGCCAATGTTGTATCAAATTTTAACAATTTTATTTTTCAAAAATAGGGCTTTCATATGAAAGGTATGTATACAAAATTATGATTAATTTTTATCATTTTCATAGAAGATATGACGAAAAAACGTTTTTTCTTTGTCAACTTATGTGTGATATTTTTCTGAATCAGGATAATGGGAGGAACATTTTTCCCTGGTAGGTTAAAACTGAATCACCCTGTATAACTATATACAAGACTAAAAATTAATTATTTACTTGCAAAAAAAGAAACAACGCATTGCGCAGTTGCTCCCTCACGTTCAATAAAGTATTTCTTGTTTCGAGAGAAAGTTTTTGCATCGAAATTTGAAATTTCCGACAGCAACACCCTTTTTTTGTGCCCCGTGTCGCAAAATTTAACAAAAGCACATGGTCCATCAGCGGTTAAATTAATTGACATCTTGCTATCTTGCTGTCTTTAAATTTACCTATAACAAATAAATTCATAGTAAAATTTGTATACATAACCTTACTTTTCAGGGGCCGAAAAAACAAAATTCATAAAAAATTGCCGCAACTCGGGAATCAGTTTTTTTTGTTTGATGGCAATCAGTACTTTTCATCGAATTTTTAATTATTATAGTAAAGAAAAACCCACAGTAAAACCGTAAAATCGATAACAAAAAACACTAACCAACATGACAAGCACGTGCACAGATTATAGACACATTACCACAGAACATAAGCACATTACAGACAGGGTTGCCAGATGATATTTTTTTATTTCCCCAGATTTTTTACAAAAAAATCCCTACATTTCCCTAGACAAGTATGTCAAGATTTTATTTTATTGGAACTTTTTTTAATTTAAATATATCGATGGCCTAGGCGCAATACCTCGTATCATTAATTAATCATCATAAGGTAGCGCATGAAAAGTAGTACATAATACTACTTTTTCTTATAATAAGGAAATGTAATTATAATTACGAATTTCATCATCATCATCGTTGCCATCCGATCTTTTTGAAAGTGCCCAATAAAGTTTTCATGTTTTGAAAATTGTATCTTTTATTTTAGAATTAATTATGGAAACATTATGGAAAATGATCGAAAAAGGATCGAGTTTCGATCCTGTTTTCGTTATCAAAAAGGATCGAAACTCGATCCTATTTGATCATGAAAACAGTATCGAAACGATCCTTTTTGACCACGAAAACCTTATCAAAAATGTTCGAAAAAGGATCGAAACTCGATCGTGTTTTTATGATCAAATAGGATCGACTTCGAAATCTGATCGAGAATGATAAAAAAGGATCGAGAATTTCAAGAACCTAGTAGTCGATCATATTTGATCATGAAAACACGATCGAGTTTCGATAATATGTTATCAAAACTCAATCGTGTTTTCATGATCAAATATGATCGACTTCGAAATCTGATCAAATATGATAAAAAAGGATCGAAACTCGATCGTGTTTTTATGATCAAATAGGATCGACTGCGAAATCTGATCGAAAATGATAAAAAAGGATCGAGAATTTCTAGAACCTCATTAAATATGATAAAAAAGGATCGAGAATTTTCTGGACCATGATCAAATATGATAAAAAAAGATCGAGTTTCGATCAGTTTTTTTCAATACCACGCCCGAATATTGCTAGATTCCGTAAGCTTTCAGCCCATAGAAAACGATTGATTTGAACGGGG
This sequence comes from Brassicogethes aeneus, assembly GCA_921294245.1. Classification (NCBI taxonomy): domain Eukaryota; kingdom Metazoa; phylum Arthropoda; class Insecta; order Coleoptera; family Nitidulidae; genus Brassicogethes; species Brassicogethes aeneus. Next base: position 48,022,675 of record OV121137.1, read on the forward strand.
TCAAACCTCATTGAAAACTTTCGGTTTAAAACATGCTTCTTGCCTAAGGTGACCAACTGTTCTGATTTAATCAGAACTATACTGTTTTTGAAGTCTTCATTCTGACAGGAAATCGAAGGTAGTAAAAGTTCTGATTTTCCTATTTTGGTTCTGGTCTGTTCTGATTTAGCTTACCATATAAAATTAACTTCTAATTTTGATAAATCCATATTAATTTATTAGGTAGCCTAATAACTAAAAATAACTAGGCTAAAAACACAAATTTCATAATAATTATATATACATATATATGGGGAATTCCACGGCAAATCGACCACTTTTGACCCAACCCCTTTCGATTTGACTGAATTTTCTTTTCTACCAAACCAAAAAAAGTTACGAATTTTCAAAAAAATGGCCAATTTTCTTTTAAAATACACAACTTGAAAATTTGACTAAATTGGGCGGTTTTTTTTTGTCTCTTCAAAAAAAAAAATACAAAAAAGAGACATTTTTTTGAAAAATATTTAACGTTTTTGGTCGGGTGAAAAAAAAATTCTAAGAAAAATTTTTAGTGAGGTGAAAAAATCGAAAGGGGTCGGGTTCAAAAGTGGCAGATTTGGCGTGGAACGACCCATATATAAAATAACTATTATGAAATTTGTGTTTTAAATTCAATTCAGAGTAAAAAAACCGACAAAAATAGGGCAACACATCTTTTTCTAAAAAAAATTCCTACAGGCCACCGCTGTTCTGGTTTTCCCCTTTATTCAGTTGGTCACCTTATTCTTGCCAGTAGACACTTTGCCTACATAAAACCATTTCCTAAAGGGTGAACCATTCGAACCTATTCGTCAATAGTCATCGTCGAAACCATTGCCCTTTTGAGCCTATTGGAAATGCACTATTCATGAATGGTTTTCAATGGATTCTTTTAAGCAGGGTAGGTAAGTATAGCGGAAAGAAGTTGGATTCATTGTTAGGAGACATTTGCTGGAATTTGCAGCAAAAGATGTACGACGATGATGAGGATTAAGCACAATAATACTATAATTCAATTCGATATTTGATACGATTTAATAAATTTAAGGTAGAAAAAAGCAAAATTATGCAATGCATTAAATTTTGTGGGCTTGTTTACTTTGTTGCCCTTTCAATTCAATAATTAAAATAAACGACAAAAAATGTCAAATAACGGCTGTTTTTTACATAAAATACATTAAAATTTTAGTTTTAGTATTTAAAATGTCATATTGTTAAGATAAATATGATCTATTTGCCGTATACCAATTAATTTAGTACATTCAAGATAAATTTAAGCCAAAATAATTTAATTAGGTAATAAATAATTAAAATACTAACAAAAAACTTACATTTTGATGTGATTGAGCACACATTTTATTACAAAATTATTTTTAAATCTAGACGTCCTAGAGAAAAACGAAATAAATTTTTGAAATCAGCGGCCCAAAATTAGTTAAACTAAGCTGGAGTGGAATGTTAAGAAAAAAAAGTTTTTAAAACTATCGTAGTGTTATTATCGACTATAGGCAACACAAAAAACAGTTGCATGTAATATGGGTTGCTGCCGTTAACATTGGATGTCAGTTTTTGAAATGTCTTGAAATCTCTCGCACACTTTTGTTATGTTTATGTGTGGGTGCCGTAATAGTATTTATTATCTCTTATCACCATGGTCCGCATTTAAATTTTAGTAGTTATATCCGTAAAACAATAATTTATCTGTGATACATTAGAAGATCAATCAAGTAAACCATGTAAGTGCATAGTAACCTATAAAACACGTCAGTAGGCCGTTAAAACAAATAAACATGCTTGATTTTTTGTAGGAAGATCATTTATATATTTCTTATTGTTTTAATTAATTTAATACAAACATCTACACAAGATGAAAGTGATTATTATAAGTTATTGGGAATCTCAAGGGATGCCACTGTTAAGGAAATAAGAAAGGCTTTTAAATCTTTGGCAGTAAAATTACATCCAGACAAAAATAAGGTTTGCACAAGTACTTAACAAAAAATGTAACCATATTATTCATTCATCTTTATTTTAGGAAGATAAAGATTCTGAAGCAAAATTTATAAAAATAGCCAGAGCCTACGAGGTATTAAAAGATCCTGACCAAAGAAGTCATTACGATGTTCATGGAGATTCTGAACAAAAACCTAAAACCAATTATCATAGTTACTCTTACTACAGGAACCAATTTGGTATTTACGATGATGACCCGTTGATTGTAACTCTTAGCAAAAATGATTATGGTGAGTAATGGTTTATAAATAAACTCACATAAAGTTTATGTTTACATTTGTATTTTATTGATTTATGCACATCTGGAAACATTGCATATTAAATTACAACAGTTACTTAATGGACTAGGGCATTAAATTGGGAAAAGGTGAGGTTAAACCTGTCTGACAGATGCCAGATGGGTTAAAAGTGAGGTTAAAACCGCTTGACAGATGTCAAATTAAATTAAGATCACTGCGTCGTAAAAAAAATTATCTTTTTTTTATTTAAATTTTTTTTGTCAACATACCAAAATTTAGCTAAATAAAAAAAAATAGAAAAAAACCTAATTTTTAGAAGTAAACGTTTTGGATGGCAACAAGGCATGGTTTGTGAATTTTTATTCCCCCAATTGTCACCATTGCCATGAGCTTGCCCCTGCTTGGAGAAAACTGGCTGCAGAATTGGAGGGTGTCGTAAGAATAGCTGCTGTAAATTGTGAGGATGATTGGAGGTTATGTCATCAGTTGTCCATCGAGTCTTATCCTACTTTATTGTATTATGAAAAAGAGGTTAGTGCATAATTTATAAAGGGTGTCCCAGGATGGATTCTATATGTTGTGTTATGAGTTATGTTTATTTTTATATTCGTACAGAATCTTTAAGCTTTCAAATGCTATTTTAAATGAAGTAAATATCCAATAGAAATGTATGCGCAAATATTCTTTTTCTTTCAGGCTCATATGTATGAAGGTCACAAATATTATGGCGATAGAACTTTGGCAGCATTGAAAAGTTATGTTTTTTCAAAAGTTTCTGTGGATGTTAAAGACATAATCGATTCAAACTGGGAAGAATTGAGATATAAGGAGCAGCAGTGGCTTTTATTTCTTTGCTCTGAAGACAATGTAAACTGCCCCGAAGAACAAACTCGAATTAAATTAGGAGCAACATTGGTAAATATATTTATTTGTAAGCTTAATACTACTATACAATTCATTTTTAGGAAGGGTTAATGTCAGTGGGCATTATAACTGACGAAAATTTGTGCGATAAAATCGAAAAATCTCACAAAAAAAATCCAGTTGTTTTTTGGCAAATAAATGAGCAAGGAACTGGTGAAGCTCATTCAATTGAAGGGTCGGATAGTAAAGAAATTTTGGAGAAAGTCTTGAATATTTTGCCCAATCCGGAGACAATTAATGAGGATAGATTTAAGGTAATAATTGACTTGTAGGTAAAAAAATATATAGCAAACATTAATTTAGGAAATTCGCACGAAATTGCGCTCTGAAAACGAAAAACCCTGGTTATTATGTTTTTACTTGGGACCTGCTACAGAATTAAATTTACAGTTAAAACGCTTGCCGACTTCCATTCCCAGCATTAATATTGGTAAGTCTATTTTCTTTTCTTAAAAAAAAAATAAATAAATAAAAAAAAAACGATTTTTTAAGATATAAAATCTGTCATACTTTCTTGATTGATATTCAATGTAGTAAAAAAATATTTTAGGTCTAGTTCAAAAGAAAATTAATAAATTATTAATTTTTTTTGATTAACTATAATAAATTAATTGAATAAGGAAGTATTACATTTTTTGTTATTTTTATCCTAAAAAATCGATTTTTTGGATTCTTGACATTTTTTTTTATTTTGATTTTTTGGAATTGTTTTTACAAGACCCACGATTCGCATCAAGTAAACAAAAAACAAACATTGTCAAAAATAAAAAATAAAATTTAATTTTTTTTTAATAAATTTTTTGTTCGTTGACCAAGAATAGGGTTTTAAAGTGTCGGAAAAAATCCGGAAAAATTGGGGGGGAAACCTGTTTTTTTCCGTTGGATTTCCCAGGCCTTGGAAACATGGTCTTTTTCGGAAAAAAATGATTTTTTTCTTGGAAAATATACACATTTAAAAAAAGTAGCAATCAAGAACTTAACATTATTTTAAATAAAAAAAACTAAACATTAAATTAAACGTAAACGTGAAATATAAAAATATCAAACTATAAAATAATGAATGATTTATAAAGTTAAATTACAAAATTATAATTTTATGTGTTGAATAAAATTTATATTAATACGCACAGAATATGTTTTTTTGCGGCCCGGTGGAATATTCTTACTGATTTAAAATAAAAGGAATAATAATCATAATATTATATGATTATAATCAGCGTCGGAAATTCACTTTTTTCTCGATATCAGTGTACGGAAACTATCCATAAAAATTTTCAGAAAAATTGACTTTTGCATTTTTTCGTATTACCCTTTGAATAAAAATAAAAAAATTAAAAAGTCAATTTTTCTGAAAATTTCCCAATTTTTCCGTTTTTTTTCCGAAAAATTTTTTCCGGAAATTTTAAAACCCTAACCAAGAAACTGTTTTGAATAAGATTATTAGGTAAAGTAGACAGTTATCGGACACTTTATAGTTATTGGACAATTAACATTAATACTTTAAAAACAAGAGTTCTATACATAGTTACCTTAAAGTCAAATCATTAGATGACAATGTATACAATTATAACTATCTCAGTCAGTAATAATATAGAACTACTTTATTTTGGGTCCAATATAGGACAAAGAAGTTCGCACTTTACTTTGGTGGTAAGATTTTTGTTTTTTTATTAAGAGCAGGGCTGTGTTTAAATTACAATAAAAAATATTTCTAAAAGGTGTACAGATCATTGTATGGTATAAATGTGTTCCTCGTGGTTTAAACTTTGACACTTTAATGCGTTTTAATTTTAATTCTGAAAAAAAACAGTAAAATGGCCAGTGTCCAATTACTGGTTGGTAAAAAATGTAGATTTCCGTATTGGACATATATCCAATATCATACTCTATTTATATCCCGGACATTTACCAGCCAATTCTTGTGTAAAATTGCCCCCTGAATCCGAAAAGTCCGTCAAAAACTATAAAAGTTAAGCAGTTTTTGAGATATAGTCGATTCCATATTATATGTAAAATTGATCATATTTCATAAACTGTTCTAATTTTATAACTTTTGACGACATTTTCGGATTCAGCGAATAATATTTCATAGGAATTGACTGCTAAATGTCCTGGATACAAATTGCTGTTGACGAGAATTATTAGTGGCTGCTTTTTCGCTATTATATTTTTGACCAATTAATTTTTAGAGAGTAAGTATTATAGTGATTTCTTCCTCACATGACAGAATAACAGTGATTTAAATACAGTGCATGATAGAGAACATAAAAAACTAATGGCAACAAAATTAATAAATTCGAAAAATACTTTTAACATACCACCTGAAAAAATATAAGATATATATATAAATCATCCTGTTCCGGCCTAAACATTATAAATGCTTCACAAACTAGAGATACCACACTTAATGATATTTGCAACAAACTATTTCATAAGTCAGACCAAGGAATTAGTAGTTACCTTCAGAATCCAGAAAAGGGATGAGGAATCCGAGAAAGAAATATAGGGTAATTCCATTTATTAGCCACCAATGAGTGCACCTCATATACTCTAATTTTATTTCTTTTTTAACTGTAAATAGACATGGACCCAAGAAGTGAAAAAAACTCCCCTTTTCTTTTCTCCCCCTATCACCTATTTATACAGGGCTACGCAAAAGTTACTATGCAGACCTAACTTAAATTTTTTTTACTTTTTTTGCTAATAAATCTATCGACATTAAACAAACTGTTAATTGTTAAGAAAATATTTCTCTTTTAAACTATATAGGACACATTTAGTTATTGATGCCCTAAATGGTCTTTGGGATTTTTTTTTAAATGCAATTTTTTGTCAAAATTGTCTAATTTTATAAATTCATATATTCTTAGAACAACTTGCCAGCAAATTTTTTTTAATGTAGTTTCCCTAGATCTTACTCTATATAAAAGCAATGAAAACATTTTCAAATAATATTGGCTATGAGTTCAAAAAAATATAATAAAAATCCATGTTTTCGAAAAATCACTATTTTCAGCCATTTCATGGTTTAAAAAGGCTATGTTTGAGTGAGTCGATTTAAACCAATTTATGCTTATCATCACATGCACTTATTAGCCTCCAATAACCATTAATAAAATTATTGTGTATTTTGCTTTTAACTGGGCTGTGGCTGTATGTACAGCCCAGCTATAAGCAATTTACACAATATACCCACCTGACTAAAAAGGCTATGTTTGAGTGAGTCCATTTAAACCAATTTATGCTTATCATCACAGGCACTTATTGGTCTCCAATAATCATGAATAAAATTATTATGTATTTTTCTTTTAGCTGGGCTGTGGATGTATATGTCCACCTGTGACTATATCCATATTATTAACCATATATTTCGAAAAAGCGTATTACATCTTTAAAATAACTTGACAGCCTTGAATTGATTCTAAATAAAAATATAAAACCACATACAGTGGCGTCGAAAATTAGCTACCCATTTATTTATTTTTTAAATTAAGAAAACATAATCAAATGTACAAAAAATTAATTAAATGACTAAAAGACATACTTTTCATAAACTTTATATTTAAACAAAATAAAACAGGTATTAAATCCTAAATTTGAATTAAACCTAACTGCATATAATTAAACTGAAGAAATCATATTCTTAACTTTTACAATCACCTAAAAAACCTATTTACTATTTTTTACCTCTAAAAAGTTATATAAATCGGAAAATTTTCTTATGTGTATAATGTCTATCAAGAGGAATAAATTAACGACTTATGGCCTTTAAATGGATCGCAGCAGACTTCACCAAAAATGTTGGTAAAATTATATAGGTACTTTAATTTGTGATACCTACGTACAAATATCGGTTACAGTTGCATCCACTCGCCATTCTATTATTTATTTATATTTTTATCCGAAATCTGCCGAAAGTAGTCAACAATCGGCAGTAAAGTAAAAGAAATTAGCAGTAAAGTAGAACTTTATTTTTATTAAAAAGAAGAGAATGGCGAGTGGATGCAACTGTAACCGATATTTGTACGTAGGTATCACAAATTAAAGTATCTATATAATTTTACCAACATTTTTGGTGAAGTCTGCTGCGATTCATTTAAAGGCCATAAGTCGTTAACTTATTCCTCTTGATAGACATTATACACATAAGAAAATTTTCGGATTCATATAACTTTTTAGAGGTAAAAAATAGTAAATAGGTTTTTTAGGTGATTGTAAAAGTTAAGAATATGATTTCTTCAGTTTAATTATATGCAGTTAGGTTTAATTCAAATTTAGGATTTAATACCTGTTTTATTTTGTTTAAATATAAAGTTTATGAAAAGTATGTCTTTTAGTCATTTAATTATTTTTTGTACATTTGATTATGTTTTCTTAATTTAAAAAATAAATAAATGGGTAGTTAATTTTCGACGGCACTGTATGTGGTTTTTATATTTTATATTTTTATTTAGAATGAATTAGAAGTCAATTCAAGACTGTCAAGTTATTTTAAAGATGTAATACGCTTTTTCGAAATATATGGTTAATAATATATGGTTAATAATATGGATATAGTCACAGGTGGACATATACATCCACAGCTCAGCTAAAAGAAAAATACATAATAATTTTATTCATGATTATTGGAGACCAATAAGTGCCTGTGATGATAAGCATAAATTGGTTTAAATCGACTCACTCAAACATAGCCTTTTTAAACCATGAAATGGCTGAAAGTCAGGTGGGCATATTGTGTATTTTGCTTATAGCTGGGCTGTACATACAGCCACAGCCCAGTTAAAAGCAAAATACACAATAATTTTATTAATGGTTATTGGAGGCCAATAAGTGCATGTGATAATAAGCATAAATTGGTTTAAATCGACTCACTCAAACATAGCCTTTTTAAACCATGAAATGGCTGAAAATAGTGATTTTTCGAAAACATGGATTTTTATTATATTTTTTTGAACTCTTAGCCAATATTATTTGAAAATGTTTTCATTGCTTTTATATAGAGTAAGATCTATGGTAACAAACTACATTAAAAAAATTTTGCTGGCAAGTTGTTCTAAGAATATATGAATTTATAAAATTAGACAATTTTGCCAAAAAATTGCATTTTTAAAAAAATTCCCAAAGACCATTTAGGGCATCAATAACTAAATGTGTCCTATATAGTATAAAAGAGAAATATTTTCTTAACAATTAACAGTTTGTTTAATGTCGATAGATTTATTAGCAAAAAAAGTAAAAAAAAATTAAGTTAGGTCTGCATAGTAACTTTTGCGTAGCCCTGTATAAATAGGTGATAGGGGGAGAAAAGAAAAGGGGAGTTTTTTTCACTTCTTGGGTCCATGTCTATTTACAGTTCAAAAAGAAATAAAATTAGAGTATATGAGGTGCACTCATTGGTGGCTAATAAATGGAATTACCCTATATGAATTATATGATATTTACAAAAACGAAATAAAAAAAATTACCTAAAACAGCAATCTATCTTTAAAAAATATTAAACAATTTATGTTATTTGATGTAAAGTTGTTATGTTTACTAGACTGGGCCAAAAAAATCAACTATATAATAAAATATGGTTTGGGGTGACAAAAAAATTATTGTGAAAGTTTGAGTCCATAATATTAATATTAAGAGGTCTATCATCGCAATTTTAATTTTTTTTCCTCAGCAAGTTTTAGGCTCAGAACTCCCAAACTATTGAGTTTAACAAAATTGACTTGAAAATATATTTTTAAGAAAATTAAATGCTCTACAAAAAAGGTTAAAGTGAAATTTTCCGTCAGATGAACCGTTTCCTTAAAATCATGCCTTAAAAATTGGTATAGTTTTACATTTTGATCTTTTAAATTGGAATTTTGTAATTCATGTAAAAATCAGTACCCATAAAAAACCGATAAATATTCTTATGGGAAATCAAATGCTTTACAAAAAAAGCCTCCTAACATTTTTGGCTAAATTCACTCAATCAAAATTTATTCATATTTCGTTTTGACTTCAAATTTAACCTTGAATAACTTTTGATGGAGTGAATTTAGCCAAAAATGATAAAAGACTTTTTTTGTAGAGCATTTGATTTTCCATAAGAATATTTATCGTTTTTTTTCAGGATATTGATTTTTACTTGAATTACAAAATTCCAATTTAAAAGATCAAAATGTAAAACTATACCAATTTTTAAGGCATGATTGTAAGAAAAGGGTTCATCTGACGGGAATTTCCAATCAAACCTTTTTTGTAGAGCATTCAATTTTCTTCAAAAAATATTCTTAAGTCAATTTTGTTAAACTCGATGGTTTGGGAGTTCTGAGACTCGCTCAGGAAAAAAATCTAAAATTGCGATGATAGGAAAAAAAAATAGTCGATTTTTTTGGCCCAGTCTAATGTTTATATAAAAATTGTATGTCCAATAACTACTATATAAAATGTCCAATTACTATACTTTTTTGCATGATTTTATAAAACTATTTTTAAAAATTCAAATATTATTTTTAAGTAAACGTAAATCAAGTTTAAACAAACAAACTATCCTTTTTATATATTTATAAGAAAAAAATAAAACAAGGGCATATTTAAAAAAAATAATATTCCTTAAGTGTACAATAACTATGTGGTTTACCCTATCTTATTATTATTACAAACTTTCTTATTCATTTAGTTTTTTTATTATGTAGTGAACAAATTTTTCATTTCTTGTATAAATAATTAAAAAAATAATGAAATAAAAAAAATAAAAAAATTGAATTCACTTGGTTTATTAATACGTGGTAAAAATTCATCTAGGTCTTGTTCATTGCGGTAAAAGCTCTTCGCTCTGCGGAAGCCTCCACGTTGCCAGATATCCCACCTGGGGGGTTTTAAAAGTAGGAGGGGCATTCGAATTACACCACGGAAGGGACATTTTACATGAAATTGCCGCGTTTGCGAGAGACAGCGTTAAAACGACCAACTTGCACGCGCTGTCTCCGGCAGACTTCCACAAAATCATTAAAGACGGTACAAAAAAAAATCCTAAATATTAGGGTGGAGGGAAAAAAAATGTTTTTTTCCTTAGCCTGGAGGTGGAATTTGTAGCCTATTAAAAAAAAATTTGGAAAAAAAAAATTTTTACTCAACGTCTTGAGGTGGCCCACTGATTTTTTAAATTAAATTTAAGTTAAAATTCTTTTGAATGAAAATTTTTTTTGGCTTGTAATCTTCAAATTTATTTAAAAATAAACAAATTTGATCGTGTTCGAAATTCGCTCTATTGTCTCAGAAAAGCGAGCAGAAAAGCATGTTACTATTTTGGAATTTTTTTAAAAACAACAATAATGACCACAAAAAATTTTTCATAAGTTAAATTTTTTCTGTCCTATACTTTTTATGGTTTTATTCAAGGCGTTTTGTAATATTAAACATTTCTGTGAAATCAGAATTTCAATTGAGTTTACCATTTTCGAGATATTTACAAAAAATATAAATTTTTATGACGTCACAAACCTCGCCATTTGGCCAACATTCTAAGATTTCTATTGGTTGAAAATTACCCTGTTGTCAAGTTGTCTTGTTAATGATTTCATTCGGTTATGTCAGAAAATACCCGAAGAGGTTATGTACAAATACTGTCACTGTCAGTTGAGTGAAAGATGGTCACCAAATTCATTAAGTACCTATCTTCCTTATTACGAGGTATCATATTACTGTTTGATATTTTAGAGTCCAAGATATATCTAAAAGAATATAAAGAACTAGGCATTATAAGTACTAATGAAATACATTTACGACAAAATATGATTATAATTATAGGTACTTACTTTATTTGTTTAAAAGCTCCAATGTTCAATGTAACCAACCATTCCACAAGATTCCTCTGCTTTGGAGTCCGTTATTAATAAATCACTTATCTAATATCAATTACAAATAACATAACAATAACATTGATTTTCAATAATCTAAATTTAAAAAAAACATAACCCGAAAAAAAGAAACGTCAAAAAATCAATTCTTCTTCTTCTCAACTAAAATTATAGATCAAGTGGTTTTAAAACTAAAATATTATAACGTGGCGCCATCTATCGTAAGAATCTTAAACTAAACACACTGGCAACCATAGAAAAAGCTGGCAACGTTGTCAATAGCCTAGTGACGTAATTAGGAGATTTTTTTTGTAAATATCTCGAAAACGGTAAACTCAATTGAAATTCCGATTTCACAGAAATGTTTAAAATTACAAAACGCCTTGAATAAAACCATAAAAAGTATAGGTCAGAAAAAATTTAACTACCCCATTAGCAAGAAAGAGGACACTCCGCAGTTTCCGGAACACTTTTGAAAAAAATTTTACGACCACTCGTTTTTAACTTAATTAATTTAAAAAATCAGTGGGCCACCTCAAAACGTTGGGTAAAAAAAATTTTTTTTCCAAAAAAATTTTTTTTATAGGCTACAAATTCCACCCCCAGGCTAAGGAAAAAAAATTTTTTTTTTCGCTCCACCCTACTAAATATTCATAAAACTCACTGATGTTCGTCTAAAACTTAGGGTCGCCTTGGTTTGTCGATTGGTACGCGCCCTGGTGTCCGCCGTGCCGGAAGCTGATGCCGGAAATCCGGAAGGCGAGTCAGAACTTCGGACCGGAACAGATTCAGTTTGGCACTGTAGACTGCACGTTGCACAAGGAACTTTGCGCTTCGCAGAGCATCCGGTCCTATCCGAGCACCGTGGTTTACAATAACAGCCAAACGAATTTGTTCCATGGTCAGTTGACTTCCGCCGGTATTACTGAGTTTTTGGACAACTTACTCAATCCTATAGGTAAGTTATTTGTTAACTATGGTTTCGCGTAAAAATCGAACAAATTTTGGACATTTGTTAGTTTGCAAGTGATGCCAGAATTAAACAATTTTTTTTTGTTTGTACTATGCTCCACACCTCAAAGTCCCACTACGTAAAACTAATGAACTAAAAAATCTTTTAAGGAATTATAAGAAATTGTATAGAAAAGAACTAAAAAAGGCAAAAATTGAGGCTTATGATATGTACATAAGAAATTCGGGTAACAGCTCAAAATCTAGTTGGAAACTAGTAAATTCTATTCGAAAGCCAGGTAGGACAGAAAATAACTGCTCAGTTTCACCTAACACATTCAATGATTTTTTTAGTAATATTGCCAATAACATTGTTAACACGATTCCCCCCACAAATGCTGATCCAATTGGTTTAATGTTGAATGTTTCTTTTCCAGATGGTCTTGCTTTCAGTTTCAGGGAGGTATCACTCATTGAAGTGCGCGAAACCATAGTAAGTCTTAAAGGATCTTTAAAGGATCTTTATGGCCTAACCACTGACATAATAAAGTGTAGTAAAAATCAGATTTTTACTCCACTTACAAAATTGATAAATCAATGCATTACTTCGAGCATTTTTCCAAGAGTGCTCAAAAAAGCGGTTATCATACCTATTCATAAAAAGGGCAACATAAATGAACCTAATAATTATAGACCGATAGCACTCTTGCCGGTGTTTTCAAAAATCTTTGAAAAGCTTCTGGTTGCTCAGGTTGTCGAAGCTTCTCTACAACAAGCGCTATTATGTCTTTTGTGGATACCATAATCGAATGCTTTGAACAGCGCGAATTTTCTGCAGCCAGTTTGTTTGACCTCAGTAAGGCCTTCGATTGTGTCCCACCCCTTATACTGCTGCGAAAGCTTTACTTTTACGTATATTCCCCGGGCACTTGCCGCTTGATTATGTCTTATCTGACTGGTAGAACGCAGTGTGTGACTGTTGATGGTGCTGTGTCAGAGGAGGTTTTTGTAGATATTGGGGTGCCCCAGGGCTCTCATTTTGGCCCCGTTCTCTTTCTTATATATAAACTAAGAACAGGGTCTTGGGTGTGGCAGTTGAGGCCAACACTAGAGCACAGTTGAGGGCTTCACTGTGGTTTGGTACAAACAGGTTTCTCCTAAATGTGGAAAAGACTGTAAACTTGATGTTCACACTACGACGTTTTGATAATAATAACTACTCGCAGAGTGCCAGATTCTTGGGCTTGTATATTGACCACAAACTACTGTGGAAAGAACAGGGAGAGCGGGTTGCTGGCGTGATTGGCAAGGGTTGCTATCTTCTGCGCGGTCTCTCTGGGTCCCTGTCCGGGGCTGTTCTTCGTATGGTTTACTTTTCTGTAATCCAATCTTCCTTATCTTATGGTATTTTGGCTTGGGGCCACAGTTCCTCACGGGATAGGAGTTTTGTCTCGCTTCGCATTCTGACGTTTCCTTGTCTTTTTATACTCCACATAAAAACAAACCTAGGTAACTTTAAAACCCACCAGAACTTTCACTCCTATAGCACCAGTAATGCGAGCAATATTTATCAAACTCTCCTGAGACTGAAAGTGACACGGACTGGAACAAACTACTTTTGTATTCGTTTTTTTAAGGTCCTGCCCCCTCACGTACGCGCCTTACCATTTTTAATTTTTAAATCTAAAATCAAAAATTACCTTCTCTTGAAAGCTTTTTGGAGCTTTGACCAGTACCTTTTAAATGACTTTCATGATTTATAATTTTTTATTTATTTATTATTTTTTTGCTAATGTACTAGTTGTATTATATATTTGTGTGTTGTATGCTTGGTGTTCTTGGATTTTGTTGAACATTTTTCATTTTAACTCTATTTTAAATTGTAAATTTTTAAACATTTAATAAACATACAGTACAAAACTCTTTTACTTGTAAATGCTTTGATTTCCCAGCATACACCTCATATATTGTTTGTTTTCTTGTTTGACATGTGTATACACAAAGGTATACTATGGACGTCCAATGGACGTATGCTCGTGGACGTCTGTATGTACATAGGATGTCCATTTTTTTCTATGGACGTCCCATGGACATCCGTTTAGAGTCCAGATGTCACAACTTTGGACATCCATAAGTCGTCCACCGATGGACGTCTATAAGGTGTTTAAACCATTCCTCCAGCATCCAGGACCTGCTTTTTTGCTTACTTTAACTGTTTTTTGCGACTGTATTTTCATTGCGATGTTGCAGAAAATTTTCTACATGACTGAAATGCCTTTTGTCTGGCTCAGTAACAATCCCACTAGGAATATAAATATTCTAAAAGTTGTTAAAAGTTACAACATTCAATGGTAAACATTTCAGGAAATCCTTGTATTCGAATATTACATTTGCAATACTACAAGTGTTTAACATTTCATTGATAGCTTACGTCCTTTATAGCCCGCGCTTGCTTGAATGTCAGTGAGATTGATCATAACTGTTGTTATGCAGCCAACAATACGTTTTAACTACATTTCCGTAACAATAATTATGGACGTAAAATGGACACTATATGGACGTCCATTAAAATCGTACAAAGGATGTAAATATATGGACGTACATAGTACATTCATTTTTAGTCCGTGGACCAATGTACTTAAAATGGATCTTAAACGGACGTCCATTGGACGAATGGTGCTATCTGGGTAAATACTCTTTTGTAATCTTTAGCACGAATAAACTTACTTACTTACTTACTTACCCACGTACGGAACGCAAAATTTGGCATTTAAGGCTTTTCAGGTTATGTATCTGTCAAAGTATAGTCAACGAAAGAAATAATATTTATAGTGTTAAAAGTTAATAAATCTTTATAATATCACAATAACAATGGTGATTCACTGTCATTAGTAAGATCTACATTTTGTCAAAATTTTAATTCGATAGGTTTTGATTTAAAAAAAATATCATTTCTTCATTTTAAACACAGTGAAGAAAAAAATAAAAATAAAAACAAAGTTGTCAATGGATGAGATTTTTTTGTTAAAAAAAGTACTGCATTTAGATGTAGAAACAAGGTAAAAAAAGTTTCAATCGATTTCTTGAACCCTTGCAAATCGACCGTTCGATCCTTTCGCGAAACCGTAGTTTAGAGGTAATTTTATAATATGTGGTCATTGATTTTAGTTTTAAGTTTGGACGACAGTTCTTTCGCAAGGTTAATGCGGAAACCCAAAGAAGAAATGTGGGCTGTAGACTTTTTCGCGCCTTGGTGTGGACCTTGCCAAAAGCTTGGCCCTGAATGGCATAAATTAGCAAAACAGGTAATTTAGCGTTCCTTGAACCAAAAGTATTTTTTTTAAATATTTTTTATTAGATGGAAACCTTTCCTGAAGTTAAAATTGCCCATGTTGACTGCGTTGCCAATGCTGACCTTTGCACTGCCCAAAATATTAATGCTTATCCCACAATCAGATTGTATCCCTTGGGAAGTAAGGGGTTAAATACAATGGCGTAAGTACCTACAATTCTCAATTTAAAAAAAAGCACATTACTAGTATACTAGAGATGGGATTTTAGGTTGCAAAATATATAAAAATAGGTCAGGTTTTTTCTTGTTTGTGTGGTGAGAAAATTCTTAAATTAGGTACGTACTTTACGAAAATATGTCCTAGAAAGCAACTTTTAGTTGGTAATAGTATATTATGTATCAAGTTTGATAAACGCCATTTTATACACGAATTTAATTTAGGCACGAGCGAGCTTGCGAGCTAGTGCTTAAATTAATGAGTGTATAGAAAAGTTTATAAACGAGGTGCATACTATACTTTTTCTACGACAAATACTTATTATTATATTAAAATTATTTTAATCAAAAATTTGTACAAAACAATAGGCGAATCTGTGTGTCACCGTCAAATGTCAAATTTTCATGTTTTATAAACATCATTATAACGGTTATAAATCGAAATGTATTTCTTGAAAATTGACAGTTTTTCACAGTGAAAGTAAAGAGAATGTTTTATGAGCACTTTACAGTGGAGTCCGTGCCCGAATTTAAGTTATAGTTTACTGCCGGCGAAATTAAAAGGTCAGTACAATGTTCATATAAACTTTTCAAATATTGGCGTTGAGAAACTATTTAATACTTTTGTATTTTTGTATTGAGATAATAAAATAATTTTCACATTTAGTATTATTTCACAAGAAAGGCAATTTATTTTAACGATTTTATGACATTTGACAACTGTCAACTAACTTAAAACTAACTTCAGCCCGTGACTAAAAACCTGTTGCTAACTTCAGCCCGTGACTAAAACGCCATAAAGCCACAACTTGTCAATGTGTATTTAAAAGGTCACTTCGTGTACGGTAAAGGGCGTTTTAAAGGTGGGAGTAGAAAAAATGTTAATAAGCATACAATTCCGGAAAATAACAAATTCACATTCATTATGATAGAAATGTTTTTAGTTGCAATTATGTCATCTGAATACATCCCCAATATTACAAAAAATCATGTTTTTTATGATAAAATTTAAAAGTTTCCATTTTTCCATTCTCTTAATAATGAAAATTTAGGTAAAATAAAATCAGGCTCAAATGAAATTGCACCTAAAGTTATGATTAGCGTAGACAAATAGGTAATAACTAAAGATGGAATATTTAGGTACCAAAAACTGAAAAATAGGTTTTAGGTTAAAAAAACTGCATTTTAGGTAAAAAAAAATATTAAAAGTTCAAGTTTCGTTTATAATTTTGTTTAGCCGCATACCCAAACACAGAACATACCCACCATAAACTATTTCTGTGCAATCAACTGTGTTTCACTGAGTGACACTCACTATACAGAAGTTCTATGACAGAACATAAGCTCACTACAAATAAGGTAACTGTAAAGAAAGTTACTGTTACAGTCTGTGACCATAAGAAAAAATTCTATACCGTTGAGTTGCACGCCCTGGATAAAATATTGGCGAAAAAAGAACACAAAAAAATAAAATAAGTTAAAATACGTAAAAATAGATAACAAATATGTGAAAATAAACTGACAAATTAAAAAATATGTAACAAAAGTATAAAAAGGTAATTTAAAGCAAAAACCTTCAAAAAAGGTAAAAAAGGTGAAAACAAGTTAAAAAAATAGGTAACAAAAGTATAAAAAAGGTAGTTTAAAGCAAAAACCTCCAAAAAAGGTAAAAAAGGTGAAAACAAGTTAGGTTTATATAAGGGTAATTCTTTTACAAACCGTACGGATTTTGATAAAAATTGACCGACACATCTCCGATTTGGCTGAAACTTTTTTTAGGGATTCTATATCGAAAAATAAGAGACACGTGTCCGAGGATTTTTTTTTTCTTTAGCATATTTTCGATAATACAAGTGATCAAAAATTTGAGAAAAACAAGGTTTTGGCTTGGAGACCCATTTTCAAAAATTTATAACTCCGGTTCTATTTGAGCTACAAACATCTTTTTTTTTCATTTTAAAGCTAAAGGACTGAATTTTGATAACAAAATATTTTTAATAAAAATTATTAACAAATTCATATTGTTATTAACAATTTCATTTTTTAAATCAATTTTTAACAATGGCCCCCACCTCGTATTAAGTTTTTAGTATTTTTATCGTATTCTCCGTCAAATTTTACATAAAAAACATGTTTTCAAAATATGGTACCTTTATTATTACTATTGTTAAAACATTAATTCAAATTGCGCGACACATAAAAAAACGGTTTTTTGTTAATAAAAAGAAAACTATAGCTCGGATCAAAAAAAGTTAAATATAAAAGTTGTAGATAATAAATAGATCTACAATTTTTGTTTTAACTATTTTTCGACATAACCTCACTTTTCAAATAAATTGAAAAAAATGTTAAAAATCACCTATTTTAAATTTATTAGCAATCAATACCATGAAAAAAAACATAAATTAATTATAAATTACAGAAAAATATTTTAAAAGAGGTGATTTTTTAACATTTTTTTCAATTTATTTGAAAAGTGAGGTTATGTCGAAAAATAGTTTAAATAAATATTGTAGATCTTTTTATTATTTATAACTTTTATATTTAACTTTTTTTGATCCAAGCTATAGTTTTCTTTTTATTAACAAAAAACCGTTTTTTTATGTGTCGCGCAATATGAATAAATGTTTTAACAATAGTATTAATAAAGGTACCATATTTTGAAAATTTGTTTTTTATGTAAAATTTGACGGAGAATATGAAAAAAATACAAAAAACTTAATACGAGGTGGGGGCCATTGTTAAAAATTGATTTAAACAATGAAATTGTTAATAACAATATGAATTTGTTAATAATATTTATTAAACATATTTTTTTATTAAAATTCAGTCCTTTAGCTTTAAAATGAAAAAAAAAAAGAAGTTTGTATCTCAAATAGAACCAGAGTTATAAATTTTTGAAAATGAGTCTCCAAGCCAAAAAACTCGTTATTCTCAAATTTTCGATAGCTTGTATTATCGAAAATATGCGAGAGAAAAAAAATTCCTCGGACACGTATCTCTTATTTTTCGACATAGAATTCGTAAAAAAAGTTTCAGCCAAATCTGAGATGTGTCGGTCAAAAGGTGTTCGGTTTGTAAAAGAATTACCCATAAAAGAATCTTTTAAAACACATTTTGGCATTATTGGTTTTCAAATGGTTACATCGGTTAAAAAAAGGTAAAATAACTAAAATCCCATCCCTAGTAATAACACTAAAATCCCATCTCTACACATTACATAACAGTTTTAAGGCTGTTAAGTCTAGCTTAAGCTTGAATGGACAGTCACAGGACTATTTAAAAATAAAAAAAAAATGTTGCAGAATTTACAGCGGAAGTCGCGACGCAATATCTCTAAAACGTTGGCTGATCAGTTTTCTACCGTCGCCGGTAGAGGCGCTAAATTCGGCCGATTTTATGGAACAAATCCTGACGAAAAAATACTTACTGCCGTGGCTGGTGGATTTCTATGCGCCCTGGTGCGGCCACTGCGTGCACTTCGAACCCGAGTACAGGGCGGCCGCCCAAAAGTTAGAGGGTACGTTCATAACTCGAAAAAAAATATACGGTTTTACCCAGAAACATTGAAAAAAAAACGTACCACGGTGCTGTTCTGAGAGGTGATTTTTGGACTTTCTGTGAAACCTAATTTTTTTTATATTCTTGTTAATTAGGTCATAACTAAAAAAAAAAAAATTGACGGTTTGAATTGTTTTAATTGGCTGTTTATTAAAAATATTATGCACTCTTTCAATTATCCAATTAAAACTAGCGATTTAATTTAAATATTATATTTAATAATTGCATAACTAAAAAAAAGGTTTTTACAATTTTTTTTATATATTTTACTGTTTTGTTGCAATAAACGTTCAAACTTTTAATCTAACCTTTGACGTACACATTTATGTTCCCTTAATTAATATATCCTTAAAGGTTGCCATGAAACTTAGATCTATTAAAAATTTATTTGATGTTTGAATTGTCATTTTCAGTATACGTATTCTATAATTTTTGTTTAGTTTTTTAAAGTGTTTTTTATAAACAAAAATGAAAAATTGTAGTAAACGTTACGAAGAAATTCATGAAATTTAACTAAGGACCAGTTTATTCATCTTTAGTAAAGTTTATCGGGCCGATAACTTTCATGTCTTGGCAATATCTAATATCCAAAGAAATTATTCGTCAAATAAATCAAAAATGAATAAATCGGCCCTAAATAAAATGTGGCACCCTTAGAATTATTGTTTAATAAATGTATACTATACATTTAACCTTAAATTTCTTCTTCTTCTTTCTTTCTATTTTCGGTATTTTCAACCTTGGTGCTTGAAATCTAGTCCATGTGACCATATGCTTGTTTTAACGTCTCACGGCTTCAGAAAGAACTACCTCCGCCATTCGACAATGTGGAAATTTCAATCTTGAAACATCCATTCAATCATTTATACAATTCACAAAATACCTCACTAAAAGATCAAAGCTTGCGATATTGTTAACAAATACAGGTATATTTCTACACCGGGAATCCAATTTTGTACCCCCCGGTTCGCAAAGTCAGCTATGTTTCACACTTTTCATCGAGCGATGCGCAGCCCACGGCGTACAAAACCGAACTCCAACCTTAAATTAAAACTTTAAACGTGTATTACAACAAAACAGTAAAAGATATAAAAAATGTATAGACCTTTTTTTAGGAAATTAACTAATCTTTAATCTGATTTAAAAAGTTATGATAATATTTAAATAAAATCGCAAGTTTTAATTGGAGAATTGAAAGTGTGCATACATATTTTTAATAAACATCCAATTAAAACAAAATTAACCGTCAATTTTTTTTTATTTTGCTCTTAAAATTTTAGTTATGACCTAATTAACAAGAATATAAAAAAAAATTAGGTTTCACAGAAAGTCCAAAAATCACCTCTCAGAACAGCACCGTGTAAAACTTAATTTAGAACAATATACGGTTTTGCCACTCTACAGAGTGTCTTAAACTTATGGTAAAAAACATATTTTTGTTTAAACCTGTATATTATAATTGTTCGTCTATTTTTTATTAATTTTTTAAAATATGAGCGATTGTCCATTAATTTACCTACAATCTACATTCGTTTAATTCCGACATCAAATAAAAAAGTTATTTGCGATTGAAATTCATCGAAAATTTGTGTGGATCGATTATTTTGCCTGTGAGTGTAGTTATAAATTGCTAAAAATTCCAACCTAAAATTCACAATAAGGGGATACGTTCAATTTTGTGAAATCACCTGACCGTCGATCTCATGAGCGTCGTATAGGTTATTAAATTTGAAATGCGATGGTCATGTTAAACGTGCAACGCTTTATTTTATGAAGAAAAAAATTGTTTTAAATGAATTTGTTCCATACTTTTGGCTGTCACTGTATAATTTTTATTCAAATGTATATTTCCAGGCTTTCGGTTTTGATTCGTTTTTTTTTCAATTTTTTCAAGTGTAAAAACCATATACCTATAACTCCTATACGGGTAATCGACAATTCATTCGTAAAAGAAAGATGCCCTTATTTCAAATGTTAAATGGGAACTTTTGCGCATGTGCCTTACAATATACCACGCCCGGTTTTAAATTCGCCAAATTTAAAAATTCTTTTCCTTGTCATTTTCTTATAACCTCTTTGTTCGAAAACATTGTTTTTGTTTGAAAAAGTGTTTTTATTAATTTAATTTAATGCAGCTAGTGTTTTAAAATAAATAAGCAAAATCATATTTGCAATTCTCTTTTATTTAATCAAAAAAACTGAATTAAAAACCAGATTGTTGACGGCTGGCCAAAAACAAATGACCGATTTAGAAAAATAATGAAATATTAAAGGTTACTAACATTCCCAATCTCTTGGCAATCTAATAAAAAAATAGGTTCATAGTAGTTATTTGGTAAAAAGTTAATTGTTTTACCATAATACCTACCAAAATTTTGATTAAAGTGTAATTTTGTAATAAACCAGAATCACAGGCGTAAACACAAAATAATAAACAATTGTTTATTATTTTGTGTTTATGCCTGGTTAACCAAGATGGCAGTGCATTGTTGCCAAATTGACCAAGACAGATTATATACTTTTTTGTAAATAATAATTTTGTAGATTTAAATAACTACACAGAGAAAAAAGATTATTTGAATTAAATAAATTTTATTTATATCAAATAAATTATTTATTTCGATATACCCAAATAAATGTTCTTTTGAATGTAAAAAAATATTTATTTGTTTTAATTTATTTAATTTAAAATTAATTTATTCAACGCAAACAAATATTATTAGTTTGTATGAAATAAAACCAAGTAAAAAACATTTTTTTAAATTAAAGAAATGTTTTTATTTACGTTAAACAGATAATTTATTTCATTTAAAATTAATTTATTTAACTTAAATACCTATAATATTTGTGTTAAAAACAATTTATTTGGATTAAGAGATATTTTTTTTTAAATTAAATAATTATTATATTTGAATTAATAAAAATTATTTATTCAGATTAAAAGATATATTTTTTAATTAATAATGTTTTTTTCATCTAATCTAGTAATTAATATATATTGGTATATTGGGGAGTAAAAATAAATTAATTTTTTTATGAATAAACACTAATCTTTATTGCATAAAAGTCTTATAAATACATATAGGAATCCCTAAAATATACAAATACTTCACTAACTTAAAAAATACTTATGTTAATTTTAACTTAATGTTAATGTGTGCTGCATAAATCCACCAGGGTCTGCAAATAATAATGATAAGTAATTATTTAAATTACTTACCTTTAAAAACAGGAATAAATTTCTCAAGACCCCATTCCTTTAAAAGGTCCTCCATAGTATAAAATAATATAAAATTATTTATTATTTTATTATAATGCCACACAACACTTCTCATCAACACCCTGCTCTAAATTGGAGTCTCTAAAATCACGTACATACAAAATGGAAAGCCCATTGGGTGCCTGCAGTCGCCTGATTTACAGCAACCAATAGGATGCAAGTCATGCTACTTCGACGTGAGCAAAAAAGTTTAAATAAACCACTGCTTTAAATCAAATTACAATTTTTTTGTATTTAAATAATAATTTGTTTAAATTAAATAATAATTTGTTTATTTTAAATAATTAATTTTTTTGAATTAAATCAAAATTATATTTTAAAATTAAACCATGTTTTTAAAAAAATATTATTTGTTGTTTAATTTAAACTTTTTAATTTTTTAAAACAAGTAAATTGTTTTTATAATTTAAGAAAGTCAACTTTTATTTAAACAGAATAAGTGCAATTTTAAAATAAAAGTCAGGTACTTTGTTTTAAATATATATTTTAATAAATTTGCTTTTTCCTTTTAAATAAAGACAATTATTCTTTTTAAAGAAATGTTTTTGAATTAAATTTATATTTTTTTAAATGTAATAAATAAAATTAAACAAACATTCTTGTTTGAATTAAAACATCTTTTTTCTCTGTATACAATTAGGCTAAAATTATTCAGACATTAAAACAATAACGTTTAAAAAAGATATTTTATAAATTTTTACCATATTTACCAGTAAAATTTGAATAAAGAAATCCTCTAAAAGACAATATAAAAGAAACAAGGCAAGCTGTAGTATTTTAATAGTGTAGCATGCGCATTGGAAACATTTTATCATTTGAGATAGATACATATACCTGTCTCTTAATAATTGCAAGGGGCGTGGGAAGTCGTTTACCCGTATAGGAGTTATAGGTATATGGTAAAACCCGGTTTTTTTTCAATTTTTTAAGTTTTCTTCTACATTCTAAAACCTCTATAGGTACAGTACGCGTCGCCAAGGTCGATTGCGAGCACGAGCGCCACTTTTGCGCCAGTTTGTATGTCAATGGGTACCCCACGGTGTACCTGTATTTTTCCCCCGCCGAAAGACGGGCAGTTGAAAGCCGCGATGCCAAATCGCTCATCGCAGAAGTCAAGCAACTGATTAAGGAGCACGAGTTAAAGAAAAATCACGATGAGCTCTAAAAATGTTTTCATTTCAATTTTAAAACGAATAATATTTATTAAAAAATTTAGGCAATTTAAATCAATTAATAGTGTTTACTTTTATATTCTCTTTTGTATCTATTTTATTATATAACTTTTTGTACACTTTTATTAATGTATTTTAAACGGTTTACTCCAATAATAAATTAATGTCTTCCATAATAACGTTCTAAAATTAAATTTGACGTTACAAAACTTCTTTTTTTTGGACCATGGAGCCTACACAAGGAGTCCCATCCCCTTGTGGAAATTTTATTAAGTCGGAAAAAGTCAGACTAATAGCAAGATTTGGGAGTCTTCTGGAAGACTTAATAAGACTTTTAGCAGAGAAATGGTAGGTACCTATAGCGATTAAAAATATCCCGAATTATTCAGAGATGTTGTATTTGGTTATTGCAAAAGAAATCACAATGAAAAGTATTTATAAACACTGTTTTTGTGCTGTTATAAGGCTTATAAAAACACGGAAGCAATGTTTACAATATAGATAAACAAACTTTATTTTAATTGAACAGAATAAAACAGTTGGGAGATACGTTTGGTTTGTGTACATACAGATCTTTTGTTGATTAAGTACATAGGTAATAACTATAACAATTCTTCGCAACGCATAGGCATGGTATGAAACAAATATGCCGGATGAATGTCATAAAAGTTCCCGACCAAAAATAACAAAATACTAAAAAAAGTACTTCATTTTAAATTTACTACAACATTCGCCTTGTGTTAAAAAAAAATTAATTTAAAACTTTTATATTAGTAAATAAAAATGTAACAGGATATCCTATATAGAATAAAATAATTATGCATTTTTAGTAAACATACAATATTATTTACTGAAAATTTCTTCAGGTAGTATTTTGATTGAAATTTGCAAAATATCCTATTTTGTTTACCCGCTTCAAAATTCTACCCGCAAACATGACGAAAATACCCGATTAGTAAGATATCCGCAAACGGGCAACACTTCAGGTAAGTAGTGACAGGAGAACTATCTTGAGAAAATCGATATTGTGTCTAAAAGTTGTTTGGAACAATGGTTAGATGAATTTGCGTATATAAAAATAAACTATTAAAATAAAACGTACAGTGGCAACAATAAAAGCAAGTCAAGCGCATCGTATGTATAATTGTTATAATTATTACACCTCACATATGTTACTATATAGGTAATTATGCATTAAACTTGGCTTATTACCACCCCGGCAAAATGTTAATAAATACTTTTCTTTGTGTTTTATTTTATAATAATCAAATAAAACCTCTCTGAATAATTCCGGATATTTATTTTAATCGCTATAGTTCGGTCCCACCCATTTCTCTCCTAAAAGTCTTATAAAGTCTTATTAACTCTTCAAACTAAAAGGGCGCTGGAGTTTGGTTTGTACCAAAACAGTACCGAAACAGCAGACATCAGAGCCGATAGTTTTTAAAAAACAAAACGTAATTATTTAGTAGACAGGTTCTGTCAAGCCACACTATGTGTAGGCTCCATGATTTGGACATATTTGATTATGTTGGTATTAAACAATAATCTAATTAGAACTTAATAGTTACCACTGCCATTTAAAGCTAGTAATGTTATCTAATAATATGATGACAGTAATATATTTTAAATATATTTATTAACTATACAAATATTGTTTTATTAGTACAATACTCCTCCAAACATCCATATCCTATTTTGGAACCATTGTTGTTTCGTTGTGGCAATTATAATTAAAACGACAATTAAAATACTAAAAAATCATGCAAATTAAACGTTTTAATGATTCATCAAAATAATTACCTCTTGTATTTCATCATCGAACGCGTTTTTAAATTCCAAAACGAACTCTTCCACCATCAATGGTGCCAGATTTATTATTGCCTTGTTCATAAGGTCCTCAAATTCCGTGTCGTTTTTGTAGGGGTTCATAAAATTATCCAAATGACCCTAAAAGTAAATTTGACCCATGATCATGGGTCATGCATTTGTGTATGGGTACTTACATCAACGACTGGTAGCTCAATAGAAATGTCAAGGGGCACACAAATACTACTTTCATCTCCAATAGCGTTGAATATAGCGATTATGGTGATTTGGAGGTTCAACCTAAAGTTATATATGTATAAGTATCATGACTCTTTTATTAGTCTTAAAGCTGCTCTACCCAAGTAACATATTAGGTTTTATTATTGCTGTACCAGAACCGATATGGCCTCGTTTAAAATTACACCTTAATACTATTTGTACTTCAATGCGCTGTTACAGCAACAGACGTTCCAGCACTTGACAAGGCAAAACGCATTGTAGCAGCGAGACCTCTTAAAACGTAAAAGTCAAAACCAACATAATTTCTCAAAAGTGCAAACAAATTATAGTGAAACAACTACAGTGAGTATAGGCTACCCTACGGTCAAGAATGAGTTAAGAGTTAAGTGACAAGTGAGCTCTGGGCGGTCATACCACCAAACAATTTTCATAAAGTGCAAACTAATATAGTGTCAATAAAGAGTAAAGTGATAAGAAATAGTTAAGTGACAAGTTTCAGCTTCTGGGTGGTCCTACCACCTGTCATTGGACGCTTTTCACTAGACAAACAAAAGAGGTCAAACAAGAGGGGAAGAGGCCATCCGCAAAAATTGATAAGTATCTTCAAGCATACGCATGACCTAACACTTAATTTGCAAAATTAATCACGACAGATACCTTTAAAAACCTAAGAAAGGCACACTGCTTAAACTCTAGAAAAAAAACAATAAACATCAGTAACAATAGATACATTAGAAAGACAATACTAACCAAACACCATAAAATGATGAAGAAAAAGGACAAACAACAAAAAAAACAAAAGTTCCCATTCGAACCTAAGCTGAGTAGGACAATAAATCTGTCAACAACAAATGCGTAAGGCATGAAACCCAGTAACTTAAAGAACGGCCCCAAACAAAAAAACGTTAATTTTAACCCAAACGAGACCAATAATAAACATTTGACACATGTTTTGAGTAATACTAACTGCCTGGTCTAGGGGGGTACCGCGCCGTACTTAGATTTGAGTCGGCGTAATTGTCCCCCAAACACTAAAATATCTATCCCTCCCGTCCTACCTCCTTCATGACCCTACTGGGCGTATAGCATCGGCTCGGCGAACCCGGGAATGGAATATGAAAACAACTATGTTTTGAAAGTTTCACGTAATTTATTTGAATGTTGACAATTGTTTCGCTACACAGTAGCTTCATCTGAAGAAACATAGTTGTTTTTATATTTACATAGTGTAATAGGCGTTATGGTTTTAAAAGTATACTTTTTAAAACAACAAAACCTATAGGTATTGTTGTTTTAAATTGTTTGTGATAGCTTTGATATAGGGGAAGGTGGGGGAATTTGCGCGGTGGGTAATTTTACGCTTAAACAATTCTTCCAGATATGAAGTAAATAATACATTTTTTGAATGTTGCAA
The DNA here is from genome assembly GCA_921294245.1 of Brassicogethes aeneus. Lineage (NCBI taxonomy): Eukaryota > Metazoa > Arthropoda > Insecta > Coleoptera > Nitidulidae > Brassicogethes > Brassicogethes aeneus. The sequence goes on from OV121137.1 coordinate 48,049,642, forward strand.
ACTTGGAAACGTTGCTTTTGGTATACGGGGACTAAAGTGTACCGCAATTAAGCTTGTAGCTTTTAGCTAGTGACCATGGTCACTAGCTAACTGTGATACATGTACGTTGATCTAAGAAATCCATGTCGTTTCCGCTACGAGTTAAGTTTAAATTTCTGTCCAATCGCTTAAATGTTTATAACACAACTTTATATGATCTTTCCTCGTAATCTGGTGTATGTTTAAATTGTTCAGGTTAACTTTTGGAATGTTTTTTAGTTTCACAATATTTTTCTTGCAATGGGGGTAATTTTACGCTGAAAAATTGGGGTAATTTTTGTTGATTGTTCCTCATAAACAGTTCCATTTGGGCACACGCGGAGTGTAGCGTACAAAACAACCCCTAAAACTACATATGTGACAACTGCTGCATGTAGACCCTCTTATTTCTAAGAACAAAAATTTTATTTTTTGTTATTTATTTTTGATCTTGTTTGTTTTGTTTGTTTCATTTTTTTTTTAAATTGCGCATTATATACACATAGTAAACATAGTAGACTATCGCTGGTATTAATTGCAAAATTTCACATTTAAACTTAACAAAGATACTAGAGATTTTGCTTAGATGCGCAGAATTCCCCCACCTTCCCCTAGAACAAGTAAAATATTTACCAAAACGAACCAGCGCCGAATATGTCGAACAAATCCCCGATATCGCCAGTTAAATTGTATTCACCAACAATTGATACATTGGTTAGAGAAAACGTAAAGTTGGCACCCTCATTATCCTCCTCCGCATAGTCGTAATCCAAACTCGTGGTTGTGTTTAATATATTTGATATATTTAAATTGTCCAATGTGCCTTTAGCTCTATAATAGATTATTTTATTAGGAGTAAGATTTAAAAAAAATCGTACAGAAACTACTTAGTCTTTTCTACTTACGAAATAGCTGGATGAGTAAAGTTAAAATCTGCATGTTCTACGAATATCCAGTTATTCATTTCATCGGTAAATTTATTCAAAATATCAGTCCTGGTTAATGATTGTGCTAAATAAAACATTTAATAAAAAAATAAGTGCACTTTAAGACCTCCCCAAGCAACAATTTAAGTATTTGTTACGTATATGGGACTATTGAAGTAACTTAAAAGTGTGTTGCGACAGTCGCCGGTCTCTTTATATTACAATTATTGAGTTCGAAAAAGGTAACAAATATATCACTAGCTATAAACCCTGCTACTATTCGGAACGTAGCTGCTACGTTACTAGAACGTTTCAATATCGTTGCTAGAGCGTTATAATTACTTTTATTTATTTGTTTTTACGTCTATATTAACTTTTTTTGTCAAACTTATTTTAGATTAAACTATTCCTCCTTTTTTAAATGAAACCACTACGGACTTGGCTTTTCAATGTCGTCGTTTATTAAATATGTACTGGTAGTTTATAACTTCCAGAATAACAATATAATGTTTGATTAGGCAGGTAAATTTATTAACCCTTTAAATTTTAATGTTAAACTTATGAATTTAGTTTTTGTAAAATAAATGCGCTTCATCAATATTTAAGTTTAAACAAATTATTTATTTAATAATGTTTATAAATAAAAAAATCTTAATATTTATTATTAATTTTTTATTTAAAGTAAACAACCATTTACAAACAATTAAAATAATTTATTATTTACATTACCACGTGGTACTGTACAGTAAAAAATGGCCGATAAGAAGCATTTTCCTTTGAAGTAGTTTTCGATACTTTAAAGTTTTTTTCCACCTTAATTTACTTTACGGTAGTTTTGGTTAGTACCATAAACTTTCCAAATACTAAATTAATAACTTTTAAGTTATTAACTTTGTAGTTTTTAACTCATGTCCCAGTTTCGAGATTTTAACTTGCAAAGGGACTACAAAGTAAAAATAATTATAATGTAATCTTTAGGTAGCAACCGAAAGTAACTGCTACAAATTTACTTGAACGTTCTTTTACTTATAACACCTTTTTTAAAGTTGCAAAGTCTTTTTGGAGGCAAACAAGTTTTACTTAAATGTTTATTACTTTATAGTAACCATTTAAGGAAATAATGAAGTTTCTGTTACAAAATATTGCTATTTAAAAGTTAGATTTACTTTTAAGTAAAAATTAAAGTAGTTGTTTAGTATACTTAACTAATTTAAAGTTATCACCACTTTGGTAATGGTTTTTGGAACAAAAAATGTTGCTTGGGTCATTTGAGGCTTACAAGTGCCTCTGTAAGAAACACAACGTTTAAAAAGATTCTTAATCTGTATAAACAGCACAAGTCAAAGTACAAGAATTGTAAACCCTAAAATTGACCTTTTACAGTTTATTTTGTTTTACAAAATTGGGCTAAAATGGTGCCCTTAGCACTGACAGAAACTCTACTGAAAATGGCAACTAAGGTTACAAAAAATTTGAAATAGGTAATGGGTGATTCTACAAAACTTGGACAACTTAATGTCATTCAGTGGCGGATTGGGGATTTTGGGTATACCAATATCTCAGTTATTAGACATGGGACCCACACCAAATTTATAATAGTTTATTATGACATTAAATAGACAAGTTCGGCGCAAACAGAATTTAAATTGAAGTTTGCGAAAAAAAGTTAGTTTTTTGTGTCGCCTCACCTGGCTTCTGGCCCCCCCATTTGAGATAATTCAAATTAAAGTTGTGCAATTTATACTTCACTATAATTTATCGGTAAATTTAAAATTTTATTTGAAAAATCCAAATATTACAGATTTTATACCATATTAAATATTTTTTTATTATAATAAAATAAATAATAAAAATTTAAAATCGTATAAAATCTGTAATATTTATATTTTTTAAATAAAATTTTAAATTTGTCGATAAATTATAGTGGAGTATAAATTGCACAACTTTAATTTGAATTATCTCAAATGGGGGGGCCAGAAGCCAGGTGAGGCGACACAAAAAACTAACTTTTTTTCGCAAACTTCAATTTAAATTCTGTTTGCGCCGAACTTGTCTATTTAATGTCATAATAAACTATTATAAATTTGGTGTGGGTCCCATGTCTAATAACTGAGATATTGGTATACCCAAAATCCCCAATCCGCCACTGATGTCATTAGTCAATAGAGTAGGTATATTAATATTTTTTGTAAATATTTTGGTATATTAAAAAAGATCTAGTTTTTTTAACTTTTACACCCAATTTTAATGCATTTTTTTAAAAGCACGTTTGTAGAAAAACATAATAAATATTCAAAACATCAGTACCTTGTCGTGTCACAACTCCTGAATCAAATATTTGAGTGATTTTATTTTAAAATATATTTAATTTATCTTAAATTTTTCAATTTCACTGCAAACTATAAAACATTAAATAATGTATTTTTTATATTTTATCATAGATTCGAATAATAGCAATTTAAAAAAAATATGATAATCTTTGTACTCACTTTTACCCGTCAGTTCTATGTCCAATGTTAAAATTCAAAATTACCTACAGACCCGCCCTTTGCACGACAGTCATCTTGAAAACAATGCAAGCGGCGAAGTTGTGGTGAATGCACGTATAGTTCCAGTCAAAATTTCAGTACTGTGGTGAGTAGTTATTTTCTTACGTATATATATTTCATTGTAATTAATTACATAAATAATAATAAATTTATATAAGGCTATATGTGATTTTTTGTGATTTTTTGAAAAGTAGCATCCACTAATAAAAAATATCAGTAAAATACTTAATTCCGAATTATAATCTCAAATTTGTATCCCATTCATCAGTACTGTGTAGTCAGTTCCATGTTCGATTTTTCGGTTATCGCAAACTTTAATTTAAATTCTGCTTGTGCAGAACTTCTTTATTTAATGTCATTATAAACTCATATAAATTTGGTGTGGGTCCCATATCTAATACCTAATTGATATATCGGTATACCCAAAATCCACCAGCCGCCACTGATGTGTGGTAGGTATTATTTGATTTTAAGATATTTAATGTATAATATGCTCAAATTATTATTATTATTTAATTAGTACCCTGGTATACTCGTCACTTCCCTTGAATTCAAATTTAGAAAAAACAGATATTTCGGAAACTGTTTGAAAAAGTGACTGGCCCGGTCTGGAATAGTATATTATTATATTAGGTATCTATGCATGTTCTCATAACAAAATACTGTTTAATTTTCTCCGAAAACTATATAAACAAAATGAGGTCAAAAGTTAACCAACTTTTGTAGAATCACTCTAATACAGAATAACATTATGGACCACCCGAAGTTTTTTTTTAAATATTAGTTACTTACTTTGTTCTTGCGTGAGGTTAAGGCATATTGTTACTTTACTTTCTACCCCATTGAAAAGTAAAATTAGGAAAAATCCCCAACATATCAACCTACAAAATATTTGTAATAATTTTTTTTTAGATATTTTTAAATATAAAAATACCAACATTTTTTTGCTGTTTTACACAAAAATTTACACGAGTTTTGATTTGATAATAATAAAATTCTATTGAAGTGTTAAATTAATTAAACGATAAAATTGTTATTATCTTAATTGTATTTAAAAATATCAAGATAGCAAAAAATTGGCGAGATGATTTTATATTTATTTTATCATTTATAATTTTTAAGCTTTAATTAGTTTAAAAATTGTTTTTTGGGACACTCTGTAGGTATGAATTATAAATAAAAGATACGTAAATATTAAAATTACCAATAATTTATTTACATGTCTATCTACAATTTGTATAGTTAATATTTGCTTAAGTCTTACTTAAGCTAAGCTAGGTTTAAAAGTCTTCTAGCAAGGCCGGCCACTGTTGCGTTATCTAGAATGTTATTTATGTACTGCAACAAAAATAAAATGGGTTACATATGTCCACTTTGTTTCGTTTAATTTATTTTATTTTTAGATTCCAGCATTCTTTGCCTTTATAAATAAATGTAGGTTGAAAAACAAGAATTATATTTATCTATAAATAATCACGTAAATACATTTGCATTTCCTGCTTACCTTCATCACTTGTTTTTCCACGGGAACCTTCAGTTCAGGCCAAAGGATTTTCAGGGCTTCGGGTGCCATCTGCGAAATGGCTTTGTTAAATAACAAGCCCAGTTCTTCGTCTGACATAAGGTTTTCAAAATTACTCTGAAACGATAAAATTACATTTTTTTACTCAGATTTTGATTTTTTTATATGGGATATTCCTTTTGATTCGGCTGATTTAAAAAAAAAACTTAATCTTTTGAATTATCTATAAATATATAATTTCATAAAATGTTCAGTTTAATCAAAAGGGGTAGGTTTGGTATGAAATGCTCCATATACAGTGTCTGGAACAAATTCATTGAAAAATTAGGCTTTTTTTCTAAAAAAATAAATGAAAAAAACAAGTCAATTTTGTTTTTCAATTATTTTGATGTACAATTTAATAATTTACGTCATTTTTGTAGAATCTCTGACGTAATCGGGCATTTTTTTAAATTGTAATTTGTAAATTCGAATAGATTATGAAGTACATATTTCAGCTCAGGTTCCAGCTGGATCTAGATTTTTAACCGCAATTAATAATTTTTACAATGTTTTAAAAGTCTAAAACCTATCCTCCGTGACTGTTACTCTTTCTAGGTTAACCTATGTTTTCAAATATCTGAGGTAGTAAAAGCATACTTAAAATATCAGTTCACTAAGTAAATTAAACACATCCAAAGCAATCGAATCAAATATAAAATATTAAAAATAAAAGAAATAATTTTTACAACCATGTATGTAGGTGTTATAAAAATTGATTCTATCCTCCGTGAATCTGTTTTTGTTTTAAATTTTATGCAACGGATGGCGCTTTAATCATTTTAAATAAGCAAAAATCTCTATTTACGACATTATAGATGCATGTGATTCCTGAAGGTCAGTTAGAATTTTTATGCAGATGAGAGTGTTGCTGTTTTATAATTCAAAAGTTCATTAATTTGCTATTTAAAAACCTATCCACCGTTAAGTGTAATATCTCAGTAAGTAGATGGTGGAAAACTAGATGGTTGAAAACTTATTGCTTTTAATAATGTTTTCATATTTTATAGTATTTATTAAAGGGCTTTTTAATGATAAAAGTAAAAAGTATTTATAGAAGAAATGTTCATAAACTTTCTCAAAATATTCCATTTCAAGGTCAAACTTTTTCAGTTTATTATTGTTTTTTTGTTATTCTACAAATAGTGTCGATATAGGAAAGTTTTTTGTTTTATGTTTCTTTGTAAGCAATTCTAACATTTAATTCATTTACTAAAAAGGAGGGAGTACAGGTACACTGTACCTGGTACAGGTATAACTTCTACAAAAATGGCGGCAAATATTAAAATTTTACATCAAAATCTGCAGAATTAAAAAGCAAAATCGTGTTTTGGGGAAAAAGACACATTTTTTATAAAAATTCATTAAAAAATATTTGTTCCAAATTTTTGCCGGTGACTGTATATTTTTCACAGACCACTGTGATATTTTCTAAATTAATATTTAAATAAACACACCTTAAGTTTTTAAGCTTTTTAATGATAAAAGTAAAAAGTATTTATTAGGGTGGGCCAAAAAAAAACTTTTAATTTTTTTTCTTTAGGTACCATGAAAATATCGTCCAAGATGACGAAAAAAAAATTCTCCTAAAGTTTGAGCTCTTAATATTAATATTTAGAGGTGGCTCATCGCGATTTTTTATTTTCCATTTAAATAACACGGGAAAAAAACATTTTTTTGTTTGTAATTTTATTGCGATTTAACGAATTAGTGTGTTGTAAAAATCAATACATATTCTTGTAGGGAATTGAACGATCTACAAAAAAGATCTGATATGATTTTTTGCTTAGTCGACTCTTTTAAAAGATATTTGAGGTTAAAGTTCAACCTCAAATAGTAAATGATGACTTTTATAGTTTTCCATGCTCTATTACGAAATATTGGATCAAAAACATGAAATATCATATTTTTCGTGAAGTTTATCGAGTGTTCTTTGGTAAAACAATACAATTTCTACGAAATATCAATAATCAATATCAATAATTTTTTTTTCTATAAGTAGGTACCTACCAAAAAAAACTTTTAATTTTCTTTTCTTTAGCTACCATGAAAATATTGTCCAAGATGACGAAAAAAAAATTCTGATAAAGTTTGAGCTCTTAATATCAATATTAAGAGGTGGCTCATCGCGATTTTTTATTTTCCATTTAAATAACACGGGAAAAAAACATTTTTTTGTTTGTAATTTTATTGCGATTTAACGAATTAGTGTGTTGTAAAAATCAATACATATTCTTGTAGGGAATTGAACGATCTACAAAAAAGATCTGATATGATTTTTTGCATAGTCGACTCTTTTAAAAGTTATTTGAGGTTAAAGTTTAACTTCAAATAGTAAATGATGACTTTTATAGTTTTTCACTAAATATTGTCTCAAAAACGAAAAATATGATATTTCATGTACATGAAATATCATATTTTTCGTAAAGTTTATCGAGTGTTCTTCGGCAAAACAATACAATTTTTTATAAAATATCAATAATCGTTGAAAAAACGGTTTTTTCCTTTATTTAATTTTTTTTTAATTCGAAATTTTTTCTTTACCTGAGTAATGACAAAAAAATTAATCATTTCCTTAAAAAATAATAAATATTCTATTTACACTTGACTATTAGGTAATGTAGAGTAATAAAAGCCATGTTTCAATAATTTTCCAATTAAAATAAAAAATGTTATTCCAGCGTGCACTTTTTCACTATTTTGGAATCAAACTAAATTTTTCTTGTTACAATTGGGATATTTTTGCTGGTGGTTTTTAACTACTCGCTATAAGTATCAAATATACATATACAATAGGGTGGGCCAAAAAAAAACTTTTAATTTTTTTTCTTTAGTTACCATGAAAATATCGTCCAAGATGACGAAAAAAAAATTCTCCTAAAGTTTGAGCTCTTAATATTAATATTAAGAGGTGGCTCATCGCGATTTTTTAGCTAAAGAAAAGAAAATTAAAAGTTTTTTTTTAAATCAAGTACTTATAGAAAAAAAAATTATTGATATTGATTATTGAAATTTCGTAGAAATTGTATTGTTTTACCAAAGAACACTCGATAAACTTCACGAAAAATATGATATTTCATGTTTTTGAGCCAATATTTCGTAATAGAGCATGGAAAACTATAAAAGTCATCATTTACTATTTGAGGTTAAACTTTAACCTCAAATATCTTTTAAAAGAGTCGACTAAGCAAAAAATCATATCAGATCTTTTTTGTAGATCGTTCAATTCCCTACAAGAATATGTATTGATTTTTACAACACACTAATTCGTTAAATCGCAATAAAATTACAAACAAAAAAATGTTTTTTTCCCGTGTTATTTAAATGGAAAATCAAAAATCGCGATGAGCCACCTCTTAATATTAATATTAAGAGCTCAAACTTTAGGAGAATTTTTTTTTCGTCATCTTGGACGATATTTTCATGGTACCTAAAGAAAAAAAATTAAAAGTTTTTTTTTGGCCCACCCTAGTATTTATAGAAGAAATGTTCATAAACTTTCTCAAAATATTCCATTTCAAGGTCAAACTTTTTCAGTTTATTATTGTTTTTTTGTTATTCTACAAATAGTGTCGATATAGGAAAGTTTTTTGTTTTATGTTTCTTTGTAAGCAATTCTAACATTTAATTCATTTACTAAAAAGGAGGGAGTACAGGTACACTGTACCTGGTACAGGTATAACTTCTACAAAAATGGCGGCAAATATTAAAATTTTACATCAAAATCTGCAGAATTAAAAAGCAAAATCGTGTTTTGGGGAAAAAGACACATTTTTTATAAAAATTCATTAAAAAATATTTGTTCCAAATTTTTGCCGGTGACTGTATATTTTCCACAGACCACTGTGATATTTTCTAAATTAATATTTAAATAAACACACCTTAAGTTTTCTTAATTTTACATCTATATCCATGGATGTGATTCTCAAGCGGGGGAAATCATATTTTAATATTGTCGAAGTTCCTATGGATAAATCTGTCAGATTTAACCTAAAATAATACATTTTAATATTAACTCTACCCTGTACATATATATAAAACTCATTTCAAATAAAACCTTACCCAAAAGGACCATCCCCAAATATCCTGAAGGAATCCCCTACCATTCCATTGATTTTGTATTTTCCAGTTGCTGTTAGATACGGAAAGGTGATGTTTAAGTCTAGCTTAAATTTCCAGTCCCCCAAATCGCTAAACTTCTGCTTATCCACTCTAAATTTCGATATGTGCCTTATTGTTACATTTTTGGCATATCCTTTAAGGCTAAAAATACTATTACAAAAAGCAGTCCCCAGCATTTGTATCCCAGACATTCAACAGTCAATTCCTAGAATATCCAGGTGGATCCTTGGTTTTTTTTGTTCGCAGCGCCCCCTAAATTTTAGTTTATGACCTAAAAAAGTTATAAAAAAAAATATTCATATTAAACCGTGCCACAAAGACGATACATTTTCTATTTAAATTACATGGGGGTTTCGGCAAGTTTTACATTTAATTTTTTTCTTCCGATCAAGTTAATAAACAGCAATAAGAGACACATATTTTTATAAGAAATTGAAAGCTGTACAAAAAAGCTTTTCTATGATTTTTTCATAATTTCACTGATTTAAAAGTTATTTAAGGTTAAAGTTAAACTTATAGTAATTTTTTCGATTTTTTTACTTTGACTGCAATATTATAATTATTTTTATGAATTGTTTATTTTTGAAAATATGTGATTTTATTGTATTATTGAAAAAATAAAAATTATTGAAAAGAGAGACAAGAGATTCAAATAAATTCAATTTTTTTATTACATTAAACGAATCTGGTACTAGTTTTACTTAATTTTAGCACGATTAATTTTTTACAAATTTTTTTTATTTTTTGTGAAATTCTACAAAATTTTATACGATTTTATAAAATATTATACAATACTGTACAGTACAGCTAATGACGTAGAAATTATTTTAATAATTATTTTTGCGACAAAATAAAATTCGTAGTTACGCATACGTAGTCTTGAGTATGAGATGCAGACATTTCCGCTATAAGTTATGCTGTGACTTTATGGCACTTTAGTCACGGGCTTGCTCGTGCCTAATAAAACTCGAAACTTTAATGGCGTTTATAAAACTTGATACATAATACCTATACTATTATAAAAAAGATGCCACAGACGATGGGTGATTGACCTACTTCAAACTTCAACTTTGCGACACAAAATCTGTGAAGTGCGACTTCTGCCTTCTGTGGTCAAAGTACCAAATCATACTTTAGTGCGCATGCGTAACTACAAATTTTATTTTTTTGTAAAAATAATTTTTGTGGCTCGGTATGAATATTTTTTTAAATAATTTTTTTAATAATTAAATCATAAACTAAAAATTTAGAGGGCGCTGCGAACAAAAAAACCAAGTTGGTAAATAACGGGTGTGTTCAGAAAATATCAGGAATTTTCGTTTTTTGAAAAAAATATTTATTTATTCGTCTACATTAATGTTGTCGCCTTCAAAATAGTCCCCATTGGATCTTCTGCACATGTGTCAGCTCTTCTTCCAATACTCGAAACACTTCTAAAACTCGATCTTTGGGATAGCCTTTAGTTCTTTCAGCGATGCGCCTTTAATGTCATCTATGCTTGTAAAACGACGGCCCTTTAAGGTTCTCTTTATATTTGGGAATAGGAAAAAGTCAGACAGAGGCATGTCTGGCGAATATGGAGGCTGGGGCATCATTACAGTATTGTTTTTGGCCAAAAATTTTGTTCAAAATTTAATAATTTTGGAACAAATTTTGCTGCCACGAGTTTCACCAAAACATTCGAAAAAATTTCATGGGATGAGCCAATCGATATACCAACGTCATCAGCGACTTCTCTGATGGTTTATAACCATTTCTTCCACTTTTTCCATGTTTTTATCGGTTGTTAATGTGCTTGGGCGTTCGGGGCGTTCGTCATCTTTAACGTCTTCACGGCCATCTTGGAAACTCTTATACCACTTGTGAACTCTTGTTTACTTATAGCAGACTCTCTATAGGCCTTTGTTAACATTTCACAGAATTTATTTCATTTTTTGAGCAAAATTGGATACAAATTCTTTGATCCATTTCTTTTAACGAACGAAAATCGCCGAGCTCATAAAACACGTCTAACCTTAGCGGCTGCCACAGACAAAGTAAACAATGAAAACAGCTAAAGTTTTTATTATACTTCGGGGGCATGTATACCAACATAATAAAGAAAATTTTATGACAACCGGATCCTCCGAACCCGCAAAATTTAACGATTCCCGTTATTTTCTAAACACACGGATTTTGGGAATTGACTTTTAAATGTCGCATTTAACGTACTCAGCAGCATCATGGGAAACGTCAAATTCGATGTTTTTGATGTGTAGCGGATCCAAAATCGGTATGTTAAATTCCGGTATACCGTGAAGAATTCGGTTTCTAAATTCGTTTAGTAATGCGCTCAATCTGTCTTCCACTCTGCCAAATGTGTTTATTATTCTGTCTATTGTGCTCGAAAACAGGTTTACTCCGCCTCGTATCAAATCTGCAATAATTTCATGATAAATAATAATTAAAAAGTAATACAATATTTACTCCCTCATATGCAATTACGTGTTGGAAATATGTAGAAATATACTATTAAAGAAGTGGTCTAATATAAAAAAGTGTGATGTGTGACGTCACGCGTATATTACAAAAAACTACTTGTTTTGTAAATAGTCGTTTTACCTTTCCGGGGACACTGTATATTTCCTTGAGTTTATGTATATGTAATTTTAAAATTACGAGAATATCCCTGAGAATTTTTTTATTTATTTCAATAAAAACAATTATATATAATTAAGGCTTATTTTATTTTAATGACCGAAGTAGTTTTTATAGGTTTACAAGCTATTTTTTAATTGAAAATTTAATTTAAAAATTTTGTTATGATATTAATATACAGGGTGTCTATTTAAAAACCAGCAATGCTCTATACACTGTTTAAAATATCTGTGGTGTAAAGAGTAATATTAAAATGGTGTCAAAATCCAACACCAAGTGGTGTTAATATAAACACCATGAATTATGGTTGAAAATGTTTTATACATCAAACACCAAAACGGTAATTATCTAAAAATATTTGAGAAGTGCACCCACACAGAAAAAAAGGAATAATTCATTTAACTATATTAATTTAGTTGACCCATAAGTATTTATTTAAATTAAATGTGGGAGGGTTAATATAAACAAAGATTAGTTTGACAATACTAAACCAGATAGTATTTTTTTTTAATTGGTTAAATTAACTCAGAAAACATTAGTGAAACCAACCCGCTGTATGGTTCAGTTTACTAAATATGTTATTTGTAAAATAAGAGTTACTTCAACCTAAAGCAATCTGTTTAAACGATTAAAACAATTTGCCGTGCATTCCTGGTTGCATAGTGTGTACCGATCGCTGCAAAGGCGGTGTGGATCACGTGACGTTTTTAAATCTCGCCTCTGTTGACTTACATGAAGAGTATATAAGCTAGGTACTCCTTTGCTTTGGTGTGACACTACAAGTTGTCATATACTAAAGAGACCTTAAATAGGTGGTCCACCTAAGGTGGAAACAGCTGTCAATACTTGAAGTATTTTGAGTTGGTGAAACACACTAAAAACATTATTTTTAGCGAGTTGAAGGTTTAATTTTTTGAAATAATACCACTGGTAATACCCTAGTAATGCGTCAAGGAACTTCCTGTTCCCTTTTTTTCCTTTTTTTCTGTGTAGCATGATTTAATTTGACCAAAAACATAATATTTAACACTGAAAAGGAGTTCAATTTACCCCAGGTAAAATTTATTTTAATATTGTGTGAAAGTTAAATTTGTACTATTTTAGTATTTGAATTAACACCGGACCAACGAACCATATTTGACACCATTTTGGTTTGTATCGATATAGACCATGTATGGTGTTAATTTGGTGTTAAAATGGTCATGCAATTTTGAACAGTGTAAGTCTGGACGTAAAACATTTTCAAAAATTTCTCAAAACCGTTTCTAGGATATCCACTACATATCAATTATTAGTAATAATTTATTACACAGTTCAACATGATTTGCCTCCCAAGAAAATTGTTAACAGATTTTGAAAATAGAGGTTATAAAAACGCACCCGTCTCTCACCGTTTCACAAAATCACGTAATTTAAATTTGTTATATTATTTTAACAAGTACATTTTTGTTATAAATCATTTTTTTTCTTCAAATATGTTTTTACACAATACAAAAATTATACTTACAAAAAATAATAATTTAAATTTTTTTAAATAAAGAAAATTTCTATTTTAAATTTTTGATTTTTTTTAATAAAACAACAGATTTGTAATAAACTTTCTCTTATATTTAATATAAGTTGGAAAAAAATCTTGGCGTTTTAGTTTGGCGATTATACATTGCTTTGGAATCTAAAGTGGTATCAAAACCTAAAAAACACCACTTGAAAAATTTCGTAAATCTGCAAGTCTATTTTCTAAATTTGTAGAAACTTTTCATGGAAGGAAAAAAACAAATTTTGTCGTACTGTGTTATTATATGAGGCCATTATTTGCAAAACTCTCTCTTTGCTATTTGGTTTACTTTTCAGGGGCAACATAAAACTTTTTAGCTTATCGGCACTTCAACTGGCTAAATGGATGTAAAGAAAGAGTTTTTCAAATAACCGATAACCCTTTAACCGATTTTATATAGCAAAAAAGCAGTTTTAAATGTGGCAATACATTCCTTATAAAAAATCCAATGAAATTAGCGAAAAAAGTGAAGTTTGATTATTTTGTCTATTAGAGACTTTTGCAAATAATGGCCTCATATTATAAATATCAATTTAAACCACTAAATATTAAATTAAACCATTTTGTTGTAGTGAAAAATTAGTAAAAAAATTGAAAAACACAAATTAATTCTTACAAAAGTATAATAAACTTAAAAAGCTTAATTAATAAGTTTTAATCAGAGAAAATCATACCCAGTATCCTGAAAAACTTAATGTCTAGGCAGGAATTTTTGGAGATTGTAGTATTGGTCCTTATTATTGACCAAAATTTGAATGGTCAAATTTATTTTTAAATGTTATGTTATTTTAAAATAATAAATGAACTATAGTAAATCAAAGAGAAGAGAATGATGAACTAGCTTGTGTGGTAGCTGATAGGGCTTGACTGGATCAGAATTATCCAGAACAGTGGATTGGTAAAAGAGGACCAATAGAATGGCCTCCAAATTCTCCATAGGACTTTTTCTTAAGGGTTACAAAAACTGAAAAACTTTTTATCGACATTTTTATATAAAAAGTACGTTTAAAACAAAAATAATCGGATAATAATTTCTGCCAGTGGAAGATTTGTCGTGGAATACCCCATATATACGTTTAGTAATTTCATACGTTTCCTTAATAATTCAGTTGCCGTATGGTATAAATAGAAGAAAGTTTCCCATAATATTATATTGTATTATAATGACCCATGCAAAATAAAAACAAACAAAAGTAAAAAAATAATGTTAAAAGTTATCAATATATAATTAATAATGTAAAATTTATTACGTTATAACGGTGGTCAAAACTAAAGTATAGGAAGAACAAAAATGCCAACCAAAACTGATAGCATAATCTAATTATAGACTATTTTGGTAACACAAAAATGTATTTATCAAAATCCCAGCTGATCCTTTATTAAAGTTTTGCATATTTCTTAGTATTTTAAAATTGTTTATGCCATTTCGATAAAATACTCTAGTACCATTATCAAATGTTTTTAAAAATTTGGCAGATACATGACTGAAATATGGATAAATTACATTATAAATACAAAATAATGTAAAATACAGTTTGCAATATCTTATTTATTGTTTTAATGTATCTAATCCAAAACTAATAAATAACTAAAGATTCTTTGAAGCAAAATCGATTACTGCTTGCCTTAAATTTTCAGTAAAACTTTTTCTTGGGTTTTCATGGAATTGTTTTTAACATGAAAACAGTATTTTTAAATTCTTCAGTCTCCGTACAAACATGCTTCTTACATCTAGCGATATCCCCTAGAAAGGAAGAGCATATCAAAACTTTAGTTCGTTCGTCCGACCTCTTCCCTTAATAATTTTTATGCCCTTTACTTATATCTTGCCATTTTGCAAATAAAGCACATACATTCTTGGATGCCGCGAAATTCTCTAGCAATTTCTAAATTTTGAAAATTTGGCAATTGTGGCTATGCAAAAATACCGTTTTTACCATATTGAAGTAGGTAATTTTGAATCACTTAAGTTAAAGTGTTCGTTTGAAAAAGTCTGCAGTAATTTTTATATTTTTTCTTCATGGCTTAACTTGAATTTCGGTTTAATTTTCATTTTAAAATACTATTTTTAACTTTATAGTATGCATTAAATAAACAACTAAAGCAAAATGTCACTTGCTTTATAACGTATAGCAATTTTTTTCATAACCACCTTAATTATTGTTTTACAAAATTTGCTAGTTGTAATTATTTCATAGACAAACTTCCAGTATTTTTTGTTATAAAAAATATTTAAGATATAAATCTTCGTTTTTTTTGTTATGTTTTGTTTTGAGTGGTAAAAAATAATAGGTCACTCAATAAATTAATACTGGGGAGTAAAGTAATTTAAATGATGCAAAGTTTATTATTTTGCTTAATTTTATTAAAATTGTACAGGGAGTTTTAGTACAATAATTGCAAAATAATATATAGAAATAGAAAAACAAAAAAGTTTGCAAAACTTTAAAATAGGATCAGCTGGGATTTTGATAAATACATGTTAGTTTTACCAAAAAAGTCTATAATCAAAATATGCTATCAGTTTTGGTTGGCATTTTTGTTCGTCCTATACTTAAGTTTTGACCACCGTTAGGGTCATTTCATTCCATCTTAACCGCATCTATAGTTATTGATAAAAAACTAAAACTTACCTAAAGTGTTGTTTGTAAGTCTTCCTAAAAACTGACCAATCCTGGGTGCCCTAAAAGTCAGCTGACTATCGACACTGGAGGCCAACATCACCAAAAAAACTAGACCGAACAATTTGCACTCCATTATTTTTCCTTCCACAAACGTCGGCAGCCGGCAAAAGTAAAAGTTTTGTCGAACCGAACATAAAAAAATAATTTGCGACGATGCAGCGCACGAACTAATAATGATAATGAGTTTAATGGAAAATGCTTGTTTTGCGCGTATACTGAGAGTTCTTCAATTCCATTGTTTTATTTACTTTAGTTACAAAACGCTACAGTGGTAATAACATACGTTCAATCAATTTTTTTTTAAACACCGGTTTTCTTGTCAAGGTTGACTTACTATTGCCAACAAATTAATGGTTTAGCTTATTTATTAATTAATTCAAGCATAATTAACTAACGCAAATGGTTGACTTTAAGTAGAGGAAAAAAGTAAAAAAAAACATTTTTTGTAGGAAATTTAGTCTTCTACAAAAAATGTCTATGTTTGTTTTAAACGAAGCATAATCTATTTTATATTTTTTTTATATTAGATAGTTAGGTACTAGTAAAAAAAATCAATAAACCCTAAAGAAAATATTTACATATCAACAAAAAATACCTATCATAACCATTGATAAAAGAAAACTCAAAAACATAAATTCGTTTTTTAAAACCTTAAAATAGATATCTGGAACTTAAAATAGTATATTATGTCTCAAGTTTGATAAACGCCATTTTATACACGAATTTAATTTAGGCACGAGCGAGCTTGAGAGCGAGTGCTTAAATTATTGGGTGTATAGAAAAGTTTATAAACGAGGTGCATACTATACTTTTTCTACGAAAAATACTTATTATTATCTTAAAATGATTTAAATAAAAAATTTGTATAAAGCGCCATCTATGAAACAATAGGGGAATCTGTGTGTCACCGTCAAATGTCAAATTTTTATATTTTATAAAGGTTATAAATCGAAATGTATTTCACAGTGAAAGTAAAGACAATGTTTTATGAGCACTTTACAGTGTAGTCCGTGCTCGAATTTAAGTTACAGTTTACTGCCGGCGAAATTAAAAGGTCAGTACAATGTTCATATAAACTTTTCAAATATTGGCGTTGAGAAACTATTTAATACTTTTGTATTTTTGTATTGAGATAATAAAATAATTTTCACATTTAGTATTATTTTACAAGAAAGGCACTTTATTTTAACGATTGTATGACATTTGACAACTGTCAACTAACTTAAAACTAACTTCAGCCCGTGACTAAAAACCTGTTGCTAACTTCAGCCCGTGACTAAAGCCCCATAAAGCCACAACTTGTCAATGTGTATTTAAAAGGTCACTTAGTGTCTTGGAAACATGTACGATAAAGGGCGTTTTAAAGGTGGGAGTAGAAAAATATATTTATATGGATGGATAAAAATATACATATAAAACAAATAAAATATCAGAGCAATCGGAATACCACCCCCTGAACTCCAAATGTTTTTGACGCTGCCTAATAAAATACAATGCCAACAGAATAAGCTTTGTTTATAAATACTTCCGCATAACCACTTATCATTAAATATTGATCAAATTTTTGGCGTTGGACACCAATATCTGTGTTGTTTCAGTTTCGTTCTTCCTAAAAAAAGGCGTTTTAATTATTGGGAGAATAATATCATGCACAGAATTCATTAAAAAAAACAGAAATATTTAACTAAAGAACACTGTTAATTTTCAACTCTTTTAATATTCATTTTAAGTATTTTTTATTTAAACAAAGAATAAAAAATATATTTTATTAAATAAGGGATTGTTCTTAAATTAAGTGAAAATGTTTTCTCTTTTGAAATCCATATAATTTTTCAATTAAAAACTCAAATAACATTTCAATTAAATATATTTAATATTGCCAGACCACTAAGTTATAATTATTTTAACATTAGATTACTTTGAGAGAAGTACCATTTTAATGAACAAAAATCAATTCATCTTTGCCATGCAAACGTGAGTCAACCTGTAGAACATAAAGGAAAGGGAGGCTGGGAGTCCCAGTTAGCACTGGAAGAATAAGAATACTTGATCATGAAATCTAGCTTAATCTTAAAACAATTTTTAGGCTATTGTCAAATTCAACACTAGCGAATTCTGATAATAAGTGAAACTTACCTAAATTCTTATAAGAATAGGGCTATATTAGAATCAAATATTATGTTTTCTTGTGATACGAGTATATTCTTGTGCAAACGCTACTATTCTTTAGTATAGTGCAGCTTTTTTCCGTGTATGTACCACAATAATAAAAATAAATTTTACTAATCGAGACAAAAACTATAAAAGATCAGACAACAGTTTTATAGTTATTTACGATATAAGTGGGATAAGAGCTTTATTAACGTACGCATGCGAAATTTCCCCAACGAGTGCGTAGCACGAGTTGGGCAATCGCAAAAGTACGTTAATAAAGCGTTATCACACGTATATTGTACAAATTTTTATCTACGCCTCTAAATAAAAAAATAAACGGTAATTATTTTTGTCTAAGACTTAATTTAGGGTTATTTTGACATTTTGACTTTTTTATTTGATTGGTTAAAAGCAGAGAAAAACGCGTGCGTTAATGAACTTCTTATCTCACTCAAAATGAGTGGGATAAGAAGTTCTTATCTCACTGGCGTAGATAAAATAATTTAATCTGAATCAAATGTACACAAATTGCAACACAAACTGCCAGCCACCACATCTTCAGTCATGTGATATTAAACCACCAATTAGAGCAAGCCGAAGCTCTAATTCTCTCGCCTCAAGCACACCGAAAAAAATAATGTAGTTGAGTTAACGTTTGCCTAAATGTTGTTTCATCAAAAAACCTATTGGATTAATCTATATTTTGGTGCACAGAAAAAACGCTAGCATAGCATGAATGGGTGAGCCATTAAACCAATGGGATCTTGTAATCCGTATTCCTGAATAACAGTTCCTATAATACCAATAGGTAGTTAGCACTTGGTTTATAATCGTTTACTGTTTTTAAATTAACAACAAAAGTTATCGCTCCTAAATCTATTGATATTCATATTGATATTTATTTGTTAGAATGTTAGAATGTTATTGCATTAAATACTAATTTGATTTATTTAATAACGTTACTATTGTATGTATACTATGTATACATTTAACGCAATAAATTCTTTGACAATTTGGCAAAATATTTCCCAATTTTGGTTTAATAGTAATTAATTGAGCAAATATCAATTTAGATTGCTTTAATTTTAATGCATTCAATGACAGCCCTGTTCTTGGTACTATGTTAGATTTTTTTCTGTGTGTCAAAGCAATAGTCAGAGTTTGTCAAAGTTTATTTGTTCATTTGGCAGTTAAAATATTGATTTAACATAAACTAATTTTTTGAATTAAAATGTTTATCCTATTTTGATTTAATAGCTGGAATTGGTTGAATCAAATACTGAAATTTTTAGGATTACCTAAAAAACTATTAAATTAACGTTTAGTTGCTCTTTAAATCCAAAACATTAAATTTGTTCATTTAACAAATTGTAAATGTTTGTTCAAAATTTGTTAATTTTGCATTCATAAAATTGCCGTGACGGTGTTGATCACGTGATGTTCTTACATCTCGCCTCAGTTGGCTTACGATAGGAGTATATAAGCTCAGGTAGCCGTTTGTTTTCGGTGTGTTCCACAGTGGAACTAAGACCCCAGTATAGGTCAAATCAGCTGTCTGTCGGTAGGTATTTGAAGTAGGTGGAACGCACTCAAAACAAAAACTCTGGCGAGGGAAGGTTCAATTCTTTCTCTTGATATTAATTAATTCCATTTTCGGACGACTCTCAACGATGTAGTGGGTTGACGCGGTTTGAGCGTGGATTTTAATTTACTATTTATTCTTATAGTATGATTGATTTACTTTTTAATTTTTATTGTGTAGAACTGTACAGTGCTACATAGTAAAAGAACACTTTGTTTGTTCCTTCATTTTGAGGGTATGACATTTATGAATTTAAAAAAACATAAGGCGTACCTACTACCAGAAGGTCAAATTAAAAAAAATACAAATTGGTCATATGACATATCGTTTAAAAGGTCTTTTAAAGCTTGTTATATATAACAACTTATTTGTTTATAAATATATGAATGAAAACAACACTGTTTTAAAGTTTCACTAATTTATTTATGTTTTTAATAATTAACAATTGTTTCGCTACACTGTAGCTTCTTCAGAAGAAGCTACAGTGTAGCGAAACAATTGTTAATTATTAAAAACATAAATAAATTAGTGAAACTTTAAAACAGTGTTGTTTTCATTCATATATTAATAATATGGAGTTTCATCAAGTAAAGGTCGAAACAATCAACAACTTATTTGTTTGATTGTACATTCGCCAAAAAGAACATACTAAAATTTGAAAGTTCTATAAATGGAGTAATTACAAAAATAAAGTAGTATTTATAAATACTATTATAATAATGTTAATAATGTAGTATAAAGTAGTATTTAATAATGTATAATTCCAAACTTGCCGGTTCTAAACATAAAAGGGTGGAGTTTTTACGTTCGCACTGTATATTATATATATTGTATACAAGTTTTTAAATTATCATTTAACATGTTTTATCAATTATAGCAAATTATTTGAACAATTATTATAATTAATTGTCAAATGAGTCATTCAAAGTATACGAGATATTTTTTATTATATATTTTTTGCATGTATAAATATTAAATTATTTTTTTGGCATTAAGGACCGTAAAACACATGAACAATTAAATACAATGCAATACAAACTTTCGATTGAAGGCAGTAATAGAATATTAATTGGTTTTATGTGACCCTAATTCCAAATATTATGACATTAGTATTTCTGTTTTTATCATATTATATCATAATACAGGGTGGCCCATCAAAAACAGTCCAGCAAGGTTTACGGCTTTGAACACTGTTCAAAATTTCATGACCATTTTAACACCAAATTAACACCATACATGGTCTTTATCGATACAAACCAAAATGGTCTTAAATATGGTTCGTTGGTCCAGTGTAAATTCAAATACTAAAATAGTGTAAATTTAACTTTCACACAGTATTAATATAAATTTTACCTGGTGTAAATTGAACTCATTTTCATTGTTAAATTTTATGTGTTTTTGGTCAAATTAAATCATGCTACACAGAAAAAAAGGAAACAGGAAGTTCCTTGACGCATTACTAGTAAGTTACCATGGTACCACTGCAGTGGTATTATTCCAGAAAATTGAACCTTCAACTCGCTAGAGATAATGTTTTTAGTGCGTTTCACCAATTAAAGATACTTCAAGGTCTCTTTAGTAACAAACAACTTGTGTCACACCAAAGTAAAGGACTACCTGAGCTTATATACTCTTCATGTAAGTCAACAGAGGCGAGATTTTTGTTTATAATAGTATATTATGTATCAAGTTTGATAAACGCCATTTTATACACGAATTTAATTTAGGCACGAGCGAGCTTGCGAGCGAGTTCTTAAATTAATGAATGTATAGAAAAGTTTATAAACGAGGTGCATACTATACTTTTTCTACGACAAATACTTATTATTATCTTAAAATGATTAAAATCAAATATTTTTATAGAGCGCCATCTATGAAACAATAGGGTGTCACCGTCAAATGTCAAATTTTGTTATTTTATAAACACAGATTATAAAGGTTATAAAACGAAATGTATTTCTTGAAAATAGCGTTTTTTACAGTGAAAGTAAAGAAAATGTTTTATGAGCACTCTAAAGTGGAGTCCGTGCCCGAATTTAAGTTATAGTTTACTGCCGGCGAAATTAAAAAGTCAGTACAATGTTCATATAAACTTTTCAAATATTGGCGGTGAGAAACTAATACTTTTGTATTTTTGTATTGGGATAATAAAATAATTTTCACATTTAGTATTATTTTACAAGAAAGGCACTTTATTTTAACGATTGTATGACATTTGACAACTGTAAACTAACTTAAAACTAAGTTCAGCCCGTGACTAAAAATCTGTTGCTAACTTCAGCCCGTGACTAAAACGCCTTAAAGCCACAACTTCTCAATGTGTATGAAAACATGTACGATAATGGTCGTTTTAAAGGTGGGAGTCGAAAAAAATATATAAAAAATAAATCCAGAAAGTAAACATACCTATAAAAAAGATATAATTAAAGAATACAATTTTTTAAAAATAAAATTACTACCATGCTAAATTTGCATAAAAAATCAAATCTAGTAAACCAGGTATTTTAGCAAAATTATTTTCTAATGTAAAATGCATTTTTTTATATTTAATTCAAAATCTTCAATTCAAAATGTGTAGAAAGAAATCAACTCTTAGGTATAAGATAAACGTTTTAAAGATAATTACCGAACTAATTTTATAAAATATAAGTGTTTTTGAAGAAAATTGCTGCGCTGCCATTTCGTGCAAAAACCTAAATCCACTGATATGCTAAATCAGTGGATATAAATAAATCAACCTTTCTGCATACGGCCCTTGGTGATTTAATTAAAACATTTGACTAAAGTGAAAAATACTTTTCATCTTTAAAGTTCATGGTCGAGCGATAGATGGTGTTAAGCTATAATAGGTAATTTAAAATTAACTATTAATGATTTATGATTTACAATATTTACAAAGTCAATATTAAAAGCATATAAAATAAAATTTAACATTAAATACAGAATAAATATTAAATGGTCGGTAAATTAAACAATTAATAGCAACTCGGCACTGATGAGTTCCACAGAACGAAACGCGTCTGTCGATGCTGGCATGAGATCCTGAACGAAATTAAACAAAAGCGGTGATAAGAGAAATGCTTGCAGAATATTAATTAATATATATATCTAGCGAGTTTGTCGCAAAGTTTTAATACTTTTAATACAATAACTATAATAAATTACCTAGCCGGGAGGGCAAATACATCTTTCAGGTCATAGATGGCGTAAAGCACGCTATATGTTCCGTACAGATAATGTCATGACATATAGAAGACCGCGTTGAAAAATGATAGATGGTACCATTGTGCAGGCAAATTCTCTTCTCACCGCTTTTGAACTATTCCTTTCCAATATAAGGAAAGGAATTAAAGTTTTCGTTTGGGTCTCAAGCCTATAGCAACTCGGCACTGATGAGTTCCACAGAACGAAACGCGTCTGTCGATGCTGGCATGAGATCCTGAACGAAATTAAACAAAAGCGGTGATAAGAGAAATGCTTGCAGAATATTAATTAATATATATATCTAGCGAGTTTGTCGCAAAGTTTTAATACTTTTAATACAATAACTATAATAAATTACCTAGTCGGGAGGGCAAATACATCTTTCAGGTCATAGATGGCGTAAAGCACGCTATATATCCCGTACAGATAATGTCATGACATATAGAAGACCGCTTTGAAAAACGATAGATGGTACCATTGTGCAGGCAAATTCTTTTCTTACCGCTTTTGAACTATTCCTTTCCAATATAAGGAAAGGAATTAAAGGTTTCGTTTGGGTCTCAAGCCTATAGCAACTCGGCACTGATGAGTTCCACAGAACGAAACGCGTCTGTCGATGCTGGCATGAGATCCTGAACGAAATTAAACAAAAGCGGTGATAAGAGAAATGCTTGCAGAATATTAATTAATTAATACAAAGCCGTAAACCTTGCTGAACTCTTTTCGATGAGCCACCCTATATAATTAAAAGATGATATACCATATTAAAACATTTATTTACTTTAAAAGTACAATTTCTTAAATTTATCATAGCTTTTTTAGGAATTTTTATATTGTTAATAGATTGTTGAATCTAACTTTGGTTTTTATATTTTTTTTAGATTAATTTTTATTTTACCCACTGGAGCTTTTATAAAATGCCATGGTTCAATTTTCAATTCTTTATCACTTTCTTCACTTAAACGGAGTTGAAAGTTTTTAACCAAGTAAACTAGAGCAATTTTTAATTGTAATAATCCGAATTGGCGCCCTGAAACAGATCAAAATGGATGTATTATTATTCTCGAAACTTAAAAATGCCCTACCTAAACAAGCCCTTGGTCCTTCCCCAAAAGGCATGTACACATATTTCGGGATTTCAACGTTATTCAAAAATCTATCAGGATTAAATTCATCGGGCTTTTCGAAATATTTGGGATCTGTATGTAGTCCAGTGACGGGAATAATTACCGTGGTGCCAGGTTCTACAGTTACAGACATTTTTTTGAAACTGGAATCTTCAGATGTGGTGTATGTGTACGAATTGTTGCATCTTTTTCCCAGCGTAAGGAATATTGGATGAAGCCTTAATGTTTCTAAATTTAAATATTCTTTTATATTTTTATTATTAAATACAGGGTGCGCCATAAAAACCGCACACATTTCGAAGCGGAATTTATCAGCACTGGAGCAAGCTAGAACTTCCTTTAAGTTCTCTTTTGAAGGGAACACTCAAAAAGTTTTTTTGGTATGCTTTAGTATCGATTGAAGACAAGAGAACATTGAAAAAAATTGGTTATTCCGATTTTCAACTTTTTCGATTTTTTGCAGAAGATTCGTATTGTATCTTCGTAGCTATGGAAATATATTTTGTCTATTTAATAATCAACAATCAGTGTCTTAAAATTCTTCAAGAGATGAATAATTTACCCGAACACAGATCATTCGTTATTGAATGATTTTTCAAAAATAATGAATCTGTGAATTTAACCCAGCGCCAGTTTAAAAACACCATTCTGCGATTTTCATTTCTACAATAAAAGTTAAAGTTTATTCAATCAAATATGTTTGGAGCAATTAAAGTTAAGGGATTGATGCATGGGCGCCGCTACATAGGGACAGGGGGGGGCCCGGGCCCCCCCCTGGAAATTGATACCCAGAAATTCCGGTACTCCATAATTTGACGTTAAGTGCTGATCGTTATCATTTGTTCATTATATTTTAATTTAACATAATTTGTATAGCGTATAGTTACATAATTTGTATAGGGTGTTTCATTTACAACGAAATTTTTTTTTTCTTGCTAACACATGAAAATTTTGTTTTTTAGGTTGAAAAAAAAATTCCCTGAAAATTTGAGCCCTTAACTTTTATTCTAAGTACTTCCTTTTTAATTTTGTAGTTTTTCCATATAAAAAAGATGTATTTTTAATCATTTTTACTTTAAATTTCTATATTTTGGCTGGGTTTTGAATTATAATTTTTATCACCATAATTTCCTGCATAGTATTCACGGTTTTTGAAAGGCCCTGCATCAATTTTGTTGTAGGAAATTTAATTTTTGACAAAAAAGGTTTTTACGTTCTTATCACTAAAGTGCTTTGTTTAAGAGATATAAGCAATTCAATAACCAAAAACAAAGAAAAAATAGGTTTTATTGAAATTTATGTAATTTGATTAAACAACTATATATTCCTTATATCTCTTAAACAAAGCACTTTAGTGATATGAAAGTAAAAACCTTTTTTGTCAAAAATTAAATTTTCTACAACTTTTTTATTTGAACTTTTTCGGTAAAACCAGTCATTCGCTCGATTTTCTCAAAAATATGTGAAAAGAGTGAAAAAACGACTTTTGGAGCTACTATAGTATACAACCAACGTAAATAAATCAAAAACAAAATTGATGCAGGGCCTTTCAAAAACCGTGAATACTATGCAGAAAATTATGGTGATAAAAATTATAATTCAAAACCCGGCCTAAATATAGAAATTTAAAGTAAAAATGATTAAAAATACATGCTTTTTATATGGAAAAACTACAAAATTAAAAAGGAAGTACTTAGAATCAAAATTAAGGGCTCAAATTTTCAGGGAATTTTTTTTCCAACCTAAAAAACAAAATTTTCATGTGTCAGCAAGAAAAAAAAATGTTCGTTTTAAATGAAACACCCTAGAGTATACTTAAGACGGCTGTACTAGAGATTCCTCGGCGATACAATTTTTTTATATTTATATATTTACCAAAAAACTGTGATGTATTTTTTGCAATATGTACCAATATCAATAAATAGGTAAATATACATATAAGGATAATATTTTATTTGGCTTAAGTTTAATGTGAACTTCTACAGTACAACTTGATTATAAATAACATCTATCAAACTTGTAAAAAACTTTAAGGGCCCCCCCCTAGACGAATTCCTTCCGGCGCCCATGGATTGATGTTAACATAATAATTATTACAAGTATTATATTCAGCCCATAACAAAATATTATCAATTTAAAATTACTTGTTATAGTGTGAATGGCTCTTTACATTTAAACCTAATGGAAATGTGTACTTGAAAATGTTAGAAATGATTGTATTCAAAGTTTATCTGGCAAAATTAACAATATTTAATTAAATATAAAATTGATTTATATTAAAAGTTATATTGCGTCAACCAAAAATTAAAAACAAATGAAATAAGAATAGTCTTTGTTTCTTTTAATGTTTATGGTTTGTATTCCAATGTAAACTAAGGTAAAGTAAGTTATTACTGTCTTACAGTGAATACCAATGTTTTCACTGTCTTGAAAAATACTTGTTATTTGCCTAATTACCATTCCCATTTTTTCAATGCGGCCGATATATTCAATTTAATGATTGCTAAAATTCAGACAGACTTAATCTTGAGCTCCTAAAAATGATTTCTCTAAGACGTCATCCCTGATAGCAAAATTTGATTTTAAGAATATGACCCGGAATAATGGAATATTCTTAGAAGCTTCCCTTATTGCTAAGAATGTTCTTAGCAGCTTTAAAACATTCAATAGATACCCTTTTAATGATGCAATTAGATTCTAAAAAGCTTCTTAAAACATTCTTAAAAAGCATCCCAAGAACATTTTAAGAATACGTTTTTGGAACGTTCTTAGAAGGTTTCTTATGGAGCTTCTAGAAAGCTTTTGAGAATATTTCCAAATATGTGACGACAAATACGTCTCACTGTCATAATATGACATGTATTTATCGTCCCCTTAAAAAATTTTGCGACATATTAATATATTTATATAAAAATATTAAATAAACAATTTGACCTCTAAACCATAAGTTGTACAACATTATTTCATAAAAAGTAAAATTTAAAAATTTTGTGGGATAAGTCAGATTAGATTGAAGATGAAGATAGTTAGGATTATTATACATAAAAATGTTAATTTAGAAATAACAAATGGGTACCTATAAAAATTAGTAAATATTTATTTTTAACATAAAATAAAATACCTATAGTAAAAGTTGTTATCGAATATTGTTTTAATTTAACAAATAACTATACAAAAATATTTTGGATAGTTTTTTTACTTAGTATTTAATGCTAATTAGTAATTAGTAATTAGGTACTTAAGTATGGGTATAAGTATACCCACATACGTAGTTTATGGTATATTTTACTATTATTTAGGTAACTGAACTAAATATGCTTAACAGGAATATTCCTAAATGAACTTTCTATAGCAATTACTTTCTTAACATTCTAAACATATGTTTAGAGTAGACTAATTTTTACCACTAAAACTTTGCACCTTCTAAGAACCTGCCTATAGGCCAGTAAGAATATTCTTAGGATCATGCTATATTTCTTCTTTAGAAGAAATATGGCATGATCCTAAGAATATTCTCACTGGAAGGTTTAAAAAACATTCTTAGAATAAACTGTGCTATCAGGGATATTGTGACCTCTGTAAGATGTTTTTCAACAGACTTCGTACAAAAATCTTTCTTAATTGGTTGTTTCACCTCTGAAAAGCACCCTCGCGTTTTTTATGGCACGCCCTATATATTGTAGACATTATAATGCTTACCCATTATACAAGAGTCCAGATATTTCATATCCTGAACAACTTCATATGTCATTTTATCTTCACAATCATTCAATTTTTCTTCAATTTCATTTCGTAATTTACTTTGAATTTCCTCATTTATACTCAGTTGATAAATAACATAAGTTAAAACGCTTGCGCTGGTGTCATACCCATCCATAATTAAAGCTGAAACACCTGAGGCTATCTCAATTAAATTAAAATCTTTCGATTGATTTTGCAGATGATTAAGTACATCATATCGGGTAATATTGCTGGCTTGTCTATATTTTAAGCATTCTTCCACGATTGATAGGGTTTTTAAGTCAACTGCTTTATTAAATACTCTTAAAAAAAATATTATTTAGTATATTGACTGATTGACAAAGTCAACACACTGTAAACTCACTCAATTTTAAATAGATTAAACCAGTATGGGAGTATAAAAATAAAGTTCGTAGTAAAATCACCCCACCCAGGCGTGATAAAATTATTAGCAATAAATTTAAAATCACCGTCTTCGTCTTCGAAAGCCTTTGCATCGATTCCAACCGAAAAATTTGCCACATTTTGCAAAGTGAATTTTCCCATCTCTGATCTGCAATCTATTGATGTTTCCTTTGACTGGGCTATTTGTTTGTTTAAGTATTCCACAAACTCTTGGCCGATTTCGTTTACAATGGGAAACAGTGATTTCATCTTAAAATGTTTTAAATTTTTAACTGTCGTTTCCCTGCCACTGCTTTTTGCCAGAGAAAATTTCCACAAGTATATGAAAAGCAGTGGCGGCTCGTGGGTGTATGGGAGGGTGAGGCTACATGAGGTTAAATTTGTTATTCTGCGTCGCGTTGCTTTTGTTTAAAATGACCGATAGCCCTACTAAATTATTATAAATTAAAAAAAACTAAAAAAAACAAAACATAGAAAATATCAAAGCAATTTCAACCGAATTTAAAAACATAAATTCGTTTTTTAAAACATAAAAATATATTTATATGGATGAATAAAATAAACATATAAAACAATTGGAGGAGCAAATGCAAGAAATGCCTTAGTCACAAATAGGTGATTCTGAGATATTTCAGTTTAAAGGTGAGTCATTCCATGAAATTTCACCTAATGACAAAAGCTCGACATCTCAGATTAAACTAGGATTTGAAGATCAATGCTTGGGATGAACTAAAATCACAATAATATTTTTTTATTTAAACACCCTGAGAAATTAGGCGAGGCCATGTTGACCAGTTTTCATAAAATATTACCAAATCGGTTATTTATTAATATTTATTATCGCTTAATATTTTGTTTTAACTATAAAACATTGTACTTTTTTATATATATACCTAAAATTATACAAATATTTTTAAAAGTGAAGATTTTTTAGTGCTAAATTCACGCTTAGTTTAACTGAAAAGTGATTTTTATATCACTGATATTATATAGTAGGCTATGAAAATTTGATTTGGTGTGTATTTTTAATTAAAGTACTTATAAATATCGATTAAAATATAAAATACAAAATTATAAAAAAGTACCCAAATTTCAGGAAAAACCATTTGTAAATTTTTTAAAAAAATTGTGTATTTGCCTTCCTAAGAAGATACAACGGTTTAAAATGCTATATTTTTTACATTTAAAAAATATTTACATGTTGACATTAGCTATTTTCGCGGAACTAACTAATCCCGAACTAATTCCGGACATGCGTTTTTTTTAAATTTGGGGTTAAAAATTTAAAGTGCGCATGACAAATATTAAAATGCGCATGCCTATACTAGGATGTCCGAACTGGTTCGGGATTAGCACCGCGAAAACACCTATTTTTACATGTTTACATATTTTAAAATCTCCGTTGGACAATTCCTGAATAAGAAGTGTCGAAGACTGATGAAATGTGATATATTATATCAAAATATCGAATAACCTAGTTCAAACTCTTTTAAAACTAAGAGTAAATGAGGGTGCACCTATCATTTAAAAAAATTTGTGTATAAATATTTAGTAATTTATTTACCTTTAATTTACCATTATCTGATTTCATTGACAAAATATTATCAGCAATATATTCTTTAAAAAAGCATCAGTATATTTCAAAATATCAGGCAAAAAATGATTTGCTTCCCATGCATGCATGCATGCTGAAAATTTCTCCTCCGTTGTACAATACGAAAATACTATTCTTAAAGAACTTAATTTCATAAAATTAAATTTTTCCCCATTAAAAAAATAATATATTTTACTTATGGATGTGGGGACAATATAAAAATAAAAATATTTTATTAATTTGGGATATCACAAAAATGACTGGTTTGGAGACAGAGTGGCATTTTTTTGCCACATCGCACGGAAAAGGACCTTGTGATGGAATAGGGGGAACCGTTAAGAGATTGGTTTCATAAGCAAGCCTGCAAAGACCATATAAGGATCAAATTTTATTACCTTTAGATATGTTTTACAATGAAAATATAAAAGGAAAACATTTTTTTTTATATAAAACCTAAAATAATAGAACAACAAAAATTAATCCTTGTACTAAAAAATACTAGAAGTTTTCATTCATTTGTGCCTAAAAATTTACAAATTATTATATCAAACCGTTTTATAAATAAAAAATATTAAAAAGAACAAAATTTGGAGCTTTAAAAAACCAATAATTAATTATTAATTATGTTAAATGTTATTAGGGTTACCTTATACACGGAAAAAAATCTATACTGATTCCAAGAAAATTCAACTCTATCCAAGTATAGCTTAGTTTCCCTATTCCGGAAGTAAATTTATACTTGTTTCAAGTATCCTCATATTCTTATAAAATAAAGATAGCTTCGGTTTAATCTAAGATTACTGCTATACTAAAAATAAGAAACACACTAATTTTGAGTTAAGTATACAAATTTGTCTTCAATGAAGAGTACGGTATTCTTGTTGTAACGTTAGTATGTACTTCATCAAAGTATAGTTTCTTTGTAAAATCTTTACAGTATTCTTGATTTAAGAATATACTTTCTTTAAAATTTATTTATTTATACTTATTGTAAGTACACGCTTTACTTGCATAAAATGCTTGTATTCTTACTTTTCCTTTTTTTATATTTGATAAAAGTATAGTATATATTTAAAATAACTTTACACTATTCTTAAAGAAAGTGGTTGATTAGAAAAAAAAATTCCCTCGTCTAGCGACTCGGAATAATTTTTACAAAAAAAACATTCGGGACCCTGAAAAATATTTGTATTAATTATTCTACTACTACGGAAAATACAAGTGAAAGTGAAAATATAATCGTTATGACAGTAATTTAACAGTATTTTTGGCATATTATTTTAATTATTTTAATGTACTAAAGTACTAAGTATAATAGGCACTGATATCACAATAGGTTTATTACCTAATAGTCTTAGAGGTATTAGAAAAAGTACTGTCAATTTATATAAATTCATTCTTTCACGGTTAATTAACATAGATACTATATTTTACATTTTATTTTTTTAAGTACCTAGGTATCACATTTTTGGTGCTATATGTAAAGGTAAGGTTTTTTAATCACAATAGTTAATATTTTTTTAAGTAGGTATTTTTATTGTCAGTAAAATTTATCTCCAGCTAAATATTATGTAAAATGAGTCTCTAAGAAGGCTACCATTATCATCGTAGATGGTTTGGTGTTAATTCTTCAATTTTTTCTCTACACTTGATCCTCAATCCTATTTTTGGAATTAATTCCTTTAAATTCTCCTCGCTTAGGTTTACCATAATATCGATATCTATCTCGTTTTCTAAAACAAAAATAATATAGCTGAATTGGAGGCTATAGCCTTTCTGCTGTTTATGTTTTATTGTCTATTACCTGTCGTATGCTCAGGCCCGTTCCTGGGGTGTCTGGCGCCTGCGTGCAGCATTCGTTGGTGCGCCCCTTTTATATTTAAATATAATACATTAAATATTTGAATTTTAAGCCGTAAAATTTTAAAAATATATATTTTGCGACAAACTGGCAATATGTAATTGAAAATGTAAAAAAAATCGCTTAAATTAAGTATAAAAAATATTTATTAAATTACCAAACAAACAAGAAATAACATAAGGGCATCTATTTTTTCGGAAAAAAATCGAAAAAACACGTTGCTAAGTAATATTTTAACAAGAAGCATGAGTGCTGCTGGCAACAAAAATACGAGTCGAAGACGAGGATTTTTGCAACTGCACGAATGCATTTTGTTAAAAAATATTACTTAGCATTGTGTTTTTTCGATTTTTTTCACAGGAAATATTAGATGCCCGAATGGTATTTGACAAGACTATTTCATGAGTAACAGTTAACAATTAAAATATAATTTTTGGACAACAGCTGTCAAGTTTTGCCGCAGGTAAACTCGAAAAAACTGCTGACAGGTGCTGTCATACAGTTTTTCCACCTAGAAACCATTTGTAGTTCAAAATTGAGCGTTTGTGATTGGTGGAAATTAAGACAAGGGAAATAGTCAGTGATAAAAATACTCTGAAGAAAACAAGAAAAACAATATAAACAATATAATAACTACAACTGGTTTTTAGTGACGTACTCTCTAAAAATGACTAGTTTTCAAAGTAAAATATATTTTCCAGCTTATTATTTTGTAAAATTGTCCCCTGAATCCGAAAATACCGTCAAAAATTATAAAAGTAAAGCAGTTTTTAAGATATAGCCATATTATATGGAAAATTTACTAAATCTCAAAAGCGTTCTACTTTTATAACTTTTGACGACATTTTCGGATTCAGCGAACAATTTTACAAAATAGTTGACTGCTAAATATCCGGGATACAAATTGCTATTAACAATAATTATTAGTCGCTGCTTTTTCGCTATTGCAATTAGACTAATTGAATTAGTCATTTTTGACTAATTCTATTTTAGAGAGTTAGGTACTACTGTTAAACTTTGCTACCGTCAACTGCAACTATCAAACAAATACTAAAGATAATATGACCATTTCTCTCCTTTTATTTTGATCCTCATATCAAAACAAAATAAGCAACCAATATCAAAGCGGCAAAAGGCGCTTAATAGCGACCGAAAAAAAGAGCGGCCGACGCAAAAAAGCAGAAATCTTTATCCAATGTATTGGTGGATTTATGCAGCACAAATTAACATTAAGATTAACTTTAACATTAACATTAAGATTAAGATTAATTTAACATTAATAGGAGGGTATTTATGCAGCAAAATTAGTAGGAAATTAAGCATGCGTATAAGTTAAAGTAATTTTGACATCTGACATTTTTGGTTTGTTTGAATTTTGTTTTAATCCCGTTTTAGCATCTGTTAAGTAAAATAAATGAAAACTATAAACTCCACGTCAAACAATAAACCAAAGAACACAATCATTGAATAAAAAATCAATCATTCAGCATTAAGTTTCATTTTATTTTCGGGTATGTTGGCATTACTGACACGGTTTATTTAAAAATTGCGCCGCAAACCTGCGCAGGAGGAATAAAAATTAACATTATCATTAAGAAGATAAAAGTTGGCCATCTCTTAATGTTAACTTAATGCTAAAGTTAATGTTAATGTGTTGCATAAAAGCTTCCAATGGATTACGTTCATTTAACTTCTTAATGTTAATGTTAATCTTAATCTTAATGTTACCTTAATGTTAATGTGTGCTGTATAAATCCAGCATATGTTTAAGTATCATATGCAAGAAAGTTTATCGTTATAAAGTACTGATTGACTCTTTGATTTTGCGCCCCCGAAATGTTGCGCCTGCGTGCGTGCACGCACTGCACGCTCGCCAGAAACGGGCCTGCGTATGCTATCCATTTTACACTACAGTATACCTATCCATTTTACACTACATTTTTACGATCATGCCTAGTTAATTACTTTAAATTAATGAAATATTATTTACTTACCCAAAAATGTGTCTAGTAAACATTCTAAGCCCCAATTTTTAAGTTTCTTCTCCATTATTTTTTATTAAAAATAACATCCAGACCGAAGAAGGAAAAAACGAACTGCCGGTGCCGACACGTACACACGCTACCACCATAGAACACAGGACAGAACTGAACACAGAAACTGCGTCTTTTCTTTTAGCGAAGCGGTCTTAGAGGGTGGACGGTATTTACTTAAGCGAAGAATAAGGTATTTGTTTTAATAATAGCTATACTTAAATACAGTATAGTGTATTCTTTGTTCTAGTCTTATACTTAAATTGAAGTATAAGCGTTCTTGTATTAAATATACATATATTTAAATAAAGTATACCGAAATTTCATACAAATATACAGAATACTTAAATCAAGTGGCAATATTCCGCTTTGAGTAAACAACTAGAGGTCTTTCATCTAAGTATTATTGTATATTTGATTTAAGTATACCAATTTTCTTTAAAATAAAATACCTTTAAACTCAATCCAAGAATACTCATCTCAAATCAAGTAACAGTTTTTCTTAAAAATTAAGTATATCCCATTACTTAGTTTAAATGTACGCTAATCTCATAGAAATAATAAATATACTTAAATCAAGTTCCTAACATGAAGTATAGAACTATAGGGAATGTTATTAAATTTAAATTAACAACTACCTTAATAGATTAATAGATAAATTTAAGATTCCATGTAGAAAAACAATATAAATGTTACCTTTAACATAGTTTTGTATTATAAATGAACTAACACGTGAATAGCATTGTTCAAGATAAAAAAAACAAGTTCTCTGTTAAAATTATTGCTAAAATAGACATAATTATTCACTTAGGCATAGTACCAAAATTGTTCTTGTGTTAAATTAAATAAGTAAATCTGATTGTAAGAAAAAATTGAACCTACACCTCGCCAAAGATTTTTGTTTTGAATGCGTTCCACCAACTATA
Organism: Brassicogethes aeneus; assembly: GCA_921294245.1. NCBI lineage: Eukaryota > Metazoa > Arthropoda > Insecta > Coleoptera > Nitidulidae > Brassicogethes > Brassicogethes aeneus. The sequence goes on from OV121137.1 coordinate 48,084,321, forward strand.
AATACCGACAGACAGCTGTTTCGACCTTTATTGGGTCTCATCTCTCATCAAACAGCTGTCTGTCGGTATTTGAAGTTGGTGGAACGCATTCAAAACAAAAATCTTTGGCGAGGTGTAGGTTCAATTTTTTCTTACGAATATTACCAGTGATGGGTCAAGAAAGTTTCTTAAAGAAACAAAGAAAATTGAATGTTTACCTTAATGTTTAGCCCGTTTGGGTTAATTCTAGATTCCTTTAGGCCATATTAGTATCTGTGATACAATTGCTGTGTGCAGTCCCGGTTGCATAGTATGTACCGATTGCGGCAAAGGCCACGTCGTTTGACGGTGTGGATCACCTGATGTTCTTACATCTCGCCTCTGTTGACTTAACAACCGAGCATATAAGCTGAGGGAGTAATTTGTTTTGATTGTGTTCCACTACACCAAGTTGCCCGACACTGATGAGACCCAATAAAGGTCGAAACAGCTGTCTGTCGGTATTTGAAGTTGGTGGAACGCATTCAAAACAAAAATCTTTGGCGAGGTGTAGGTTCAATTTTTTCTTATGAATATTACCAGTGATGGGTCAAGAAAATTTCTTAAAGAAACTAAGAAAATTGAATGTTTAAATCTGATTGAATGTTTAAATCTGATTGGTTGCAATCATTTAACAGTAATAAAAATAACATAGGCGATCCACACCGAAAAAAATAATGTAGTTGAGTTAACATTTGCCTAAATGTCATTTTTAAAAATGTTGTTTCAACAAAAAACCTATTGGATTAATCTATATTTTGGTGTTAAAGCAAAAGTCAGAGTTTGTCAAAGTTTATTTGTTCATTTGACAGTTTAAATATTAATTTAACATAAACTAATATTTTGAATTAAAATGTTTATCGTACTTTGATTTAATAGCTGGAATTTGTTGAATCAACTACTGAAATTTTTAGGATTACCTAAAAAAAACTATTAAATTAACGTTTAGTTGCTCTTTAATCCAAAACTTTAAATTTGTTCATTTAACAAATTTAAAATGTAAAATTTGCATTCATAAAATTGCCGAGAATGGCGCTTCGAACACTCACGCCACGTCATTAGACAATGACGTTTTCTTACATCTCGCCTTAGTTACCTTACGATTAGGTGTATATAAGATGAGCTATCTGTTTGTTTAAGGCAGTGTTACCAGATTCTGTCAAAAAAGGACCGTACGTTTCGTTCGAATTTACCTTAATTACAAAATGACACAATGAAACAATGCAAATAAATGCAATTATGTCAAGTTGACGTTATTTAATATTGTCCATTGAGTCATTTTTGTAATTAAGGTAAATTCGAACGAAACGTACGGTCTTTTTTTGACAGAATCTGGTAACACTGGTTTAAGGTGTGTTCCACAGTAGAACTTTCACTACACCATATTGCCCGACACTGTTAAGACCCTCAATACAGGGCGAAACAGTCTGTCGGTATTTGAAGTAGGTGCACCATGGAACACATGATACAAAGATGTATCATGATGTATCATGGGTGGAACACGCTCAAAACAAAAACTCTGTGCGAGGTGAAGGTTCAATTCTTTCTATTTATATATAATAATATATTATTTCCATAATTTTGCTTTGGATACCAACTTTTAAAGAATTTTACATTTTCAGAATGTTAATTTAACATTTTATTGGTGTTAAGTGAATATGCTAAAAAGGTTACCTGGACATTTCAAGAAATTTACCTTAACACTCTAAGAATGTTAAATTAACCAAATTAGCAGATTAGAACAAATATTCTTATTTTGTTCATTTGACTGTTATTTGTTGTTCAATTAAACAATACAATTTGACATTTTTAGAAGGTTAAGTAAACGTGCAAAAACCATTGCTTGTATTTAAAGTGCATAAATAGTTGAATTAATATTTTTTTTGTTGTTTCAACAGCTTATTTTTTTCAGTGCATCATATGTAATATGTAAGATAATACAAATATTGTTTGTTTTATTTTATATTAATTATTATGTAAAGTCGCGGCGAATGTTTCAAATTGCGTCATGTCGAATGTCAAACACCGATTTCTCGACATACTGTTAACCTAGCGGTTCCTTGGATTATATACTTAAAAGAAAACAACAATAATTGTAATGTCTGTGCTTGGTTCAGAATTTGATGACGCAATTTGAAACATTCGCCGCGACTTTACATAATAATTAATATAAAATATATTTTAAAATCACATTGTTTTATGGTTAAAACAAAATATTACGCGATACAGAATATTAATAAACAACTTAGTTATAAAGGGTTTTCTTAGACACCGATTTGGTAATTTTTTATGCAAACCGGTCAACATGGCCCTGCCTAATTCCTTAGGGTGTTTTAATAAAAAAAAATTATTGTGGTTTTTGTTCATCCTAAGCATTGGCCTTCACACCCTAAAAGTTTTAAGAAAATCCAATCAGGTCAGCTTTCAATTTTTGTCAAATTTGGTGAAAAATGATAGAAGGACTCAGGTTTATTTTTGATTATGAAATATTGCACAAAATTTTATAAAATTATAATTATGATCAAAATGTGGGTGTGCATTGTATTTCCTGGTAGAAAGTGGATTTGACTTCCATGATAAAAAAAGGAAAAACATTTTTGTTATATCCAAAAAATATAATAATTGGGACTTTTTTATTTTGTCAAAAATTTAAGATTATATTAAGGAAAAATTTGTTTATATTTAAAAAAAGGTTTGCTGGTAAGTAGAAGCTTCAAAGGCTATAAAAATTTCGCCTCTGTTCGGTGGACTCTCAACGCTTTAGTTGGTTGGCGGGTTTGAGCGTAGATTTTAATTTATCATTTATGCTTAGTATGATTGTATGATTGATTGTTTTTTTATTTTTTGTTGTGTAGAAGTGTAGTAAAAGTATACTTGTAATAGGTAAAAAGCTAAATACAAAGGGTCGTTCCTTCCTTCATTTTGAGGGTAAGGTGCGACCTCAGAGGCCTACCCTCGCGAGCCGCCACTGATGAAAAGATTTTTTTAAATGTTCACGTACTTTACCACTCGTGAAAGCTCCCGTTAATTGACTTCTTAATTTTTTCCATTCTGCATCATTTGAAACAAAAGGATTTCTTCCAATTAATGGGTTTTTATGTTCTGGTACCTCAACATCATTATTTTCGAAACATTTAAAATGTTTTACTGTGACGTCTTTTATAAAATCAGGATCCTTTATTATTAAACATGGAGTTGCTGCCCTGTAAACTCCTACGAAAGGATGGTCTTCATATTGCCTGAAAATCATTTGAAAAGTGTACAATGTACATGATGGTTTGCTGGGTGTACAAAAAGGGCGTCTCTGTTTATTTACTGCGAAACTTGGCAACTTGTAACATTGTTACATAACAATGTTACATTGCCGTTATGAAAATGATACATAACTGTTACGTAACATTAACCAAAATGTTATTTAACGATTGTAATATTACAGTTACATAACCTGACGGTTGCAAATAGGTTCCTATTTCACACTCATTGAAGTAACATTGTTACATTGCCGTTATGTAAGTGAAACATAACTGTAACGTAACATTAACCAAATTGTTATGTAACGATCGTAACATTACAGTTACATAACCTGACGGTTGCAAATAGGTTCCTATTTCCCGCTTTTTAAGTAACATTGTTACATAACAATGTTACGTTGTCGTTGCATAAATGCATTATAATTGTTATGTTGTTGTTATGTATCTTTTTAATGGACTACAACGTTACATTGCCGTTATGAAAATGAAACATAACTGTATGTTAAAATTAACCAAAATGTTATGCAACAATCGTAATATGTAACATTAAGGCGGCGCCAGACATGTGGCATTCGGCGAGTACCGAGCGACTGCTCGCCGAATGCCGAGTAGTGTGGACGGGTTCGTCGCTACTTGCCGATGACAAATTTTGGTGTTTTTAGAGTGCTCCTGTATTTCCCGTGGTTTGTCGGTATTTTATACAACATCAAAGTAAACGAGTATTCGCTGTTAAGCTTTGAATCTGTATCCACATATTCGTCCTTTTGCAAGCAAAAGTGTAGAGCTAGAAAATATCTATATATATATAGCAAGTATATATACTTGCTATATATATATAGATATTTTCTAGCTCTACACTTTTGCTTGCAAAAGGACGAGTATTCAGTATTGGCTTATATTTGTTTATCGAAATGGATAACGATACAGTGCTATTAGCTACTTTTACAGTCATATCTTGTGGTAGTATGTTATTGGACAAAATAAAATCTAAAAACACAAAAATTTTCTACAAAAACCCACACAAAAACCCAATATAATTTTTTTAAAACCAGTTTTTTGACCAACCCTGCAATAAATAATAAGAAACAATTCGGTAATTCAACAATAGGTATATGTACCTATTGTTGAATTACCGAATTGTTTAATTTAAGGGCTTGTTTGACCAAATCGATCAATTAGATTTCAAGCTATACTCAAAAACGTCAAAACACCTCCGAAAATTGAAAAAAACAAATGAAAATTCAAATTTCAAAAAGGCTTCCATAAAAGAAATTGAGCGTGATTTTAGAGTTTACAATGTAAACTCTAAAATCACGCTCAATTTCTTTTATGGAAGCCTTTTTGAAATTTGAATTTTCATTTGTTTTTTTTCAATTTTCGGAGGTGTTTTGACGTTTTTGAGTATAGCTTGAAATCTAATTGATCGATTTGGTCAAACAAGCCCTTAAATTAAACAATTCGGTAATTCAACAATAGGTACATATACCTATTGTTGAATTACCGAATTGTTTCTTATTATTTATTGCAGGGTAAACTTTACATACAAGGAAAAAATATAATGGGATATGGTGGGCAGATTTTTTTTTTCGATATTGTAAACTATAGTGTTATCAGTTGTGAGAGAACTTGTTTGATCTTTTCCAGTACTGTTACAATAGAATTAGTGTTTCACAGTAAATGTACAAACATACTGCCTTTTGAACACTGCAGTGTGTAAAAAATTTATCCCAATATGGAAATAACTAAGCTATACCTATACTAACCTGTATATATCTGTAAATATTTCTCCCATAGATTTTTTCCTCAAAAAAGTTAAGCCTATATTTCCGAAGAAAAAAGTGGGCTTCGGACCTGGAACGCCTTTTCTATTCCAGTACGAGTAAACGTGTTTAAGGTAAAGGTAGCCCAAAAAGGTTACTAAAATTATCAACCAACCAATCATTTTTAAAAGCAATGACTTGTGTTCGAAACTAAATGTTATTTAAAAGTAAATTTAATTGTATAAATACATGCAATCTTATCTAAGATTACAGGGGATATTTAAGTATAAACAAGATTAAATTTTTTATTTGTCAAGGAAGAATCATATATTTCACACTTGGCTTTTATAGCCTGAAAATGTTGAAAGCACAAGGGGGTAAGTCTGAATTGTAAGGCGGCTTAGTACATAATTTGTTAAAAAAATTGGTATATTTGAAATATCCTCGTATCTCACTTAATGAAAATTGTATTGTATTTTGTAATTAGATGTAGGTAAGTCTCAGTCATGCAAGATTTTACATTTTTTATTGTTTTTAAAATAATTTAAAATAAATGCATGTGCAATAAACAAACAAACAAATATAAATGTCTTATTTGGACTTCAATTTATATCTTTAACTATTATAATTTTATTTTTATGTGGCTCTACATATAGGTAAATCTATTTTTTTATTATTGTTGCCCAAAGACACTTTTGAAAAAGATTGGGTTTGCTTTTTTTCTTGTAGTATTCTAGATGCTATAGCATCTGATATGATATATATGATATATCAGTGGTGTACGAGGTGTGTTCAGAAAATATCAGGAATTTTAGGTTTTTGAAACAAATATTTATTTATTCGTTTACATTAATGTTGTCCCCTTCAAAATAGTCCCCATTGGATATTATGCACATGTGCCGGCTCTTCTTCCAATACTCGAAACACTTCTAAAACTCGATCTTTGGGATAGCCTTTAGTTCTTTCAGCGATGCGCTTTTAATGTCATCTATGCTTGCAAAACGACGGCCCTTTAAGGTTCTCTTTATTTTTGGGAATAGGAAAAAGTCAGACAGAGGCATGTCTGGCGAATATGGAGGCTGGGGCATCATTACATTATTGTTTTTGGCCAAAAATGTTGTTCAAAATAATTTTATTATTTATTTTATTATTTAACAATAATTATTTTAGAACAAATTTTGCTGGCACGCGTTTCATACCCAAAACATTCGAAAAAATTTCATGGGATGAGCCAATCGATATACCAACATCATCAGCGGCTTCTCTGATGGTTTATAACCATTTCCTCCACTTTTTCCATGTTTTTATCGGTTGTTAATGTTCTTGTGCGTTAGGGGCGTTCGTCATCTTCAACGTCTTCACGGCCATCTTGGAAACTCTTATACCACTTGTAAACTTTTGTTTTATTTATAGCAGACTCACTATAGGCCTTTTTTAACATTTCACAGAATTTATTTTATTTTTTAAACAAAATTGGATACAAATTCTTTAATCCATTTCTTTTAACGAACGAAAAATCTTCGAGCTCATAAAACACGTCTAACCTTAGCGGCTGCCACAGACAAAGTAAACAATGAAAACAGCTAAAGTTTTTATCATACTTCGGGGGCATGCATACCAACATAATAAAGAAAATTTTATGACAACCGGACCCTCCGAACACGCGAAATTTAACAATTCACGTTATTTTCTGAACACACCTCGTATATGAGGTTAATTTTGTCTAAATACGAATAAATTTTCACCTCACCCGGGAGTTGTTATTCTGCGACGCGTTGACCTTCTTTAAAATGGCCTATAGCCCTACTAAACCATTATAAGTAGAAAAAAATAAGCTAAAAAAAATAAATTAAAGAAAATATTAAAGCAAACTTCACCTTAATTGCAAAATTATAAATTCTTTTTTTAAAATATATAAATATATAAAACAAATACCCACCCCCTGAACTCCAATTGTTTTTGACCTGGTCCATTAAAATACAATACCAACAGAATAAGCATTTTCCAGAAAGAAAAATGTTATTATTAGTGAATATATCATTGATGACTACAAATTAAAAACAGTTTTTAGGGATCTAGGTATAGAGTTTGATCCCGAGTTAAATTTTATTACACATATAGAAAAAACTATAAACTCGCCACTAAGATACTTAGGCTTTCTGATTCGAAACACAAGAACTTTTAAAAATGGGAAAACTTTTAAGACCTTTTATTTTGCTTTTGTTAGATCTAAACTGGAATATGCCTCATTAATTTGGCACAAAATGAGCTTGGAAGGAGCGCAGCTTCACTTTAAAATATACGGTAACTATCCTGTCCAAGGATTTGATCATGCACTACTTTTTTCATTATTTAATATTGTGCAAATGACAAAAGTTAAACCTATTTCCGAAGAAAAAAGTGGGATCCGTACCTTTACCTACATGCACTTTATATTATTAACAGCGTTAAAAATAAATTGATGTAAAATAAAAAAAAAACAACTTAAGAATAACTCGTGATTATTTATTTTTTGTCATTGTTGTTTATTTGATTTTATGAAAATCTAACCACAATCCTCCTTTTGGTGAAAGCATCATGTACCAGGGATCAAATTCTAAGGGTTCTTTTGTTTTTGAGTTGACACTTACGGAAAATGCTTGAATAGTATGTGCCACCGCAGCTTTAATTTGTAGCATACCGAATTTTTGACCTACAAATATAAAAATAGTATTAATACTATTATAATATATTATAATTATAAGGGCATTTTATTATTAATTTAAAAAAATGACTTTTAAAAAAAGCATTATGAAGAATTTACCTATACAAACTCTTGGTCCATCACCAAATGGTCTAAAAACACCTTGCGATCTATCATACTTTCTATTTTCCTTCAAAAAACGCGCAGGATTAAATTTATCGGGTTCATCAAAATATTTTGGGTCAAAAAATAGACCTTGAACTGGAATAACCATGACAGTACCAACATCAACAGTAACATCGATATCTTTAAACTCGGACGTAGTAGTCGGTTTGTAAGAAAATTTTTCTGTACAAAGTTTGAAGAAGGCTGGTGCAATTGGATTTTTTCTTTGAGATTCTGCAAAAAACACATATCCAGCTTATGTTGACATTTTTAAGAGAGCTAGAGTTGTTACCATTAAGACAAGCATCTAGATATTCCATTTCCATTAAAACATCATACGGCAATTTCCCGCCATTTCCATCCATGGCATCGTTGATTTCTTGTCTTAGTTTATCCTGTACTTCTGGATGTTTGGCAATTTCGTAAAGTAGAAAACTCATCACAATGGAACTGGTTTCGTAGCCATCTACGAAAAATGAAGCTGCATGGGCCACCATATCATCAGGATCGAAATCCTTGGTCGACTCTTTTAGTTGCATCATAGATTGCAAAAAATCTGGTCTCTGTACGTTATTCTTTTCCCTGTAGTCCACAGTATCAAATACAATTTTTCTCAGTCTATCAGTCACCTCTTTTGTAACGAATCTAATAAAAAAGGTATTCATCTTATAACCAATACACTTTTAAAGTTTGATGGTTTCAAGAAATATATGCATATTTAACATATTTAATATGACTTACCGTATAGATAACATGTTCATAAGAGACGGTATAACCGATGCTATAAATAATTTAAAAGTTTGCCACTTTTCGGGTGACATAAATTTGTTTGCGATATCTTGAAAGTTGCAGTTGGGATCATTAAAACAATTTGCCTCCAGGCCAAAAGCACAACTTGCCACATTTTCTAGAGTTATTTTCGTACAAAGATTTTTGGCCTCCAGGCAATTTTCTCCACAATCAATTTGTTTGTTTACATAGCTCACAGCTTTTTGACTTACATTTTCCAAAAGGGGAAATATTGTTTTCATCTAAAAATTGAAATTACCTATACCTACCTATCAATCCAATTTAAGATGACATTCTTGAGACAAATATGCCTAGCTCATCAGTGTCGGATTAATAATAACCTTTCCAGTGGTAAAGTTCGGTGTTAGTAAAGCTCTTCTTTCTTTCCAGATATTGTCCCTTGAACAGAATGGGTTTTTACCCATAACTGGGTCCACTTTTTCATCAATAAAAAAATCATTGTTCATAAAACTTTTGAAATTTTTAACGTAAATGCATTTAAGGAATTCTGGATCCCTTACAAGCAAACATGGGGTCATCATTTTGTATACTCCTATAAATGGGTAATCCTCATATTCTCTGAAAAAATTAATATTCAATAAAAAAAACAAGTTTAATTAAATTCGTGTATAAAATGGCGTTTATCAAACTTGATACATAATATACTATTATTTTGTAATCTTTTCAAATTATTATTAAGTTGTCTTAATAAACTTGTTGTTTAATAAATACTTATCAAAAAAGTTGAGTTTGGGCTGCAACCAGACGGTTGGTGAAACATTTTTGATCGAGGGTAAGAATTTTGATTGATTTTACGTTTTACACCAACAAAAAATGTCAAATCTTTGACACTTTTCAATTTTTAATGCAAAGCAATATTGTGTTAAAGAATAAAAGGCTATTTAATTTGTAGTTTATTGTTTTTTAATGCAAAGCAATATTGTGTTAAAGAATAAAAGGCTATTTAATTTGTGGTTTATTGTTTTTTGTTTAAATAAAATTAATATTTCCAACTAGCTCTAATTTTCAATGCAAAATATTTTATCCAAATACAATCACTTTTAGACAGTAATTTGGTGAAATTTCATATTAGGTCAAGCAGGACAAGACTGTAGAAAATGTAATAACCAATTTAGACACCTAAAAATATTTTTGCCTATACACTGTTCAAAATTTCATGACCATTTTAACACCAAATTAACACCATACATGGTCTATATCGTTACAAACCAAAATGATGTTAAATATGGTTCGTTGATCCAGTGTAAATTTAAATACTGAAATGGTGTAAATTTAACTTTCACATAGTATTAAAATAAATTTTACCTGGTGTAAATTGAACTCCTTTTCAGTGTTAAATATTATGTGTTTTTGGTCAAATTAAATCATACTACACAGAAAAAAAGGAAACAGGAAGTTCCTTGACGCATTACAAGTATATTACCAGTGGTATTATTCCAGAAAATTGAACCTTCAACTCGCTAGAGATAATGTTTTTAGTGCGTTCCACCAACTTAAAATACTTCAAGTATTGACAGTTGTTTCCACCTATTTAAGGTCTCTTTAGTATCGAACAACTTGTAGTGTCACACCAAAGCAAAGGACTACCTGAGCTTATATACTCTTCATGTAAGTCAACAGAGGCGAGATTTAAGAACATCACGTGATCCACACCGCCTTTGCCGCGATCGGTACACACTATGCAACCAAAAATGCACGGCAAATTGTTTTAATCGTTTTAACAGAGTGCTTTAGGTTGAAGTAACTCTTATTTTACATACAACATATTTAGTAAACTGAACCATACAGCGGGTTGGTTTCACTAAAGTTTTCTGGGTTAATTTAACCAATTTAAAAAAAAATAACTATCTGGTTTAGTACCGTCAAACTAATCAGTGTTTATATTAACCTTCCCACAGTTGATTTAAATAAATACTTATGGGTCAACTAAATTAATATAGTTAAATGAACTATTCCTTTTTTTCTGTGTAGGTGCACTTCTCAAATATTTTTAAATAAACACCGTTTTGGTGTTTGCTGCATATAATATTTTCAACCATAATTCATGGTGTTTATATTAACACCACTTGGTGTTGGATTTTGACACCATTTTAAGATTACTATTTACACTACAGATATTTTAAACAGTGTAGTTGTCAAGGACCATATCTTACTTGTATATATCACAAAAGCAATCTCCTAGGGATTTTTTTCCCAAAAAGCTTTCTCCTATATGCCCCACCAAGAATGTGGGCTTTGGTCCAGGTACATTCTTTTTCTTCCAATACTCGAAAGTACGTTTATGCAGAAAGTACAGCAGAGTTAAAACAAATATAAGTAACACGACAAACATGATGCACTGAGCACAAATGAATGACCCCTCAATAAATAGGACCACTTATAAATTATTGTTTAGACTCTGTGAAGGTTAAAATTACCTATCTAGATTATTACAAGCACTTTAAAATTTCGTTTTTATTACTGGTTTTATTGGGTTTGAAATAAAATTGTTTTATTCAAGACAATAAAATGTTTTTGTTGTTGACCGAAAAATATATTTTTGGAGAAGGTAATAGAATTTTATCGTTGTGTGTAAAATAATATTTTTTCTTTAGCCCAATTATGGAGAAAAAATTAGTAATTATTTGAAGCCATTTTATATAAGGAAAGCTTCCCAAGTAGCAAAGGGTTTCCACCGATAATGCTTTACTATTTTATGCAAGCAAACATGCTTTTTGTTTGCTCTACTTTGTGCTAATTGGTCTTGAGATAATGAAGCTTTATGATTAGTCTTTATGAGCGACTTTAAAGTAAAGTATTAAAGCCTTTTTGAAATTATAACCGTTTGATCTTAACATTGACGTATTACTGTTAACCAATAATGCTTTTTTAGGGCAACTTGCTCCTAAGAAACGCCTACAGTCCAATAGGCTTTATGAAGGTTTATCAGATGCCTATTGGTTTTAATGGTGCTCGGAAAGTTGGCTTTAATGCATCTGTTAAAGCCGACTCATATGAGCATTTGGTCTTAGGTCTACTTTTCCTCTATGTAAGAATGTTACAGAACCAAAGAGTAAAAAGGTTTTATGTTTGTTCCTAGTAGAGCAGCAATACGTCTTTAATATAACAAATTTGCTTTCCAATTTGCAAATTTGCATGAGTTTAAACCATTTTGTTGGTATTATTTCTTTATTAAAACGTTTTTGTCCTGATAATCGCCAAGAAAATAACATGTCGCCGCCATGCATGAGGAGTTTTTTAGAGCAGTGGTTAAAAGTTAAAAAAAACTTTTTTCAAATAACGAAGAAAAATTATTCTTAGTTCTTTACGTTCCCTGGGCCCATAACCTGTTAGGAATGTAGAGTGCAGAGGAGAACCAATACTTCACAGACATTCTGTAATTCTCCTCGTAACTTAAATTGCTTGAGAGGTAAACTCGAAGTCTCCACTCTTTGATGACTGGAAGACCTTTTCATTGGTAAATACTACATTTTTACAAAAATCTTCACCGTGATTTATTAGCAAACTAAACTCGCCTGCGCTTATTTACGTCTGTTAAAAAAAACCTTGCAGGCAACAGAGCAGTTTTTTAACCCAGCTTGTTTTAATAGTATATTATGTATCAAGTTTGATAAACGCCATTTTACACGAATTTAATTTAGGCAGCGAGCGAGTGCTTAAGTTAATGAGTGTATAGAAAAGTTTATAAACGAGGTGCATACTATACTTTTTCTACGACAAATACTTATTATTATCTTAAAATGATTTAAATTAAAAATTTGTATAGAGCGCCATCTATGAAACAACAGAGGAAACTGTCAAATGTCACATTTTTACATTTTATAAACGCAATTATAAAGGTTTATCGAAATGTATATTGAAAATTGACAGTTTTTCACAGTGAAAGTAAAGGAAATGTTTTATGAGGACTTTACAGTAGAGTCCGTGCCCAAATTTAAGTTATAGTTTACTGCCGGCGAAATTAAAAGGTCAGTACAATGTTCATATAAACATTTCAAATATTGGCGTTGAGAAACTATTTAATATTTTTGTATTTTTGTATTGAGATAATAAAATAATTTTCACATTTAGTATTATTTTACAAGAAAGGCACTTTATTTTAATGATTGTATGACATTTGACAACTGTCAACTAACTTAAAGCTAACTTCAGCCCGTGACTAAAAACCTGTTGCTAACTTCAGCCCGTGACTAAAGCGCCATAAAGCCACAACTTGTCAATGTGTATTTAAAAAGGTCACTTTAAGTGACTCACTTAGTGTCATGGAAACATGTACACTCTTAGAAAAGACCTGGTATTTGTAACTAACTTATTATCGTTGGGGTAAAACTGTTGCAGAAAATAACATTTTTTGTTTTTTGTAATCAGTACCTTTATATGTGTAACTGCTTGCATCATTACCTGAAAAGATTTAGTTTTGTTGTTGAGTATTATTTACTGCAAAAAGGCGATTAAGTTATTTTAACTGAAACTTTGTGTTGGCTAGAATTATTGACAACATTATCTCAAAAAAATCATTTCGGCGGTAAAATGTTTTTGTTGGACCAAATATTTAAGTAACATTCTCAACTGACTGAAATTAGTCCGTGGAACTAACGGTTCAGTTGTATAAACTATGCGTCACTTTTCACACAGCTAAGACACCAGCGGTGTGAAACAAAGTATCAGTTGGGGATGTTGTCTCTGTAGGTTAATGCAACTGCAAACTTTGTGCATTTCGCGCGCGATTTGTCCAGCCCGGCGCATGCTTTATACCTGTAAACAAACGGTGTTGCACGGCGTCCAGACTTCGGTGGTGTTTGTTCTTTTGTATTTGTGTATCAGCTCGTGTGTAGTGTATATTTTAGGTAAGAAACTAGTTTATTACAATTAGTAATTTGCCCCTGTAAATTCAGTGGCGACATACTTTTTAACTATTCATATATATAAGAATATATTCTTATGTGTTGGTTACTTATAGATATCTCGAACAAATAATATGGATGAGCGGACTGAAGTAGCAGATTTATTAGGAACATGGGGTTTACCTGAATTGGTTCCAGTTTTTAAGGTCCGAAAAAAAATCAAAAAATGAGAAAATGCCATTCCGACTGAAAATGGCCTCCTGAATCCAATGGTGCCCACCAAAAGTCTCCATCACGTCGGAATTACGAGAATTTTTTTGTTTTGTTTTGTTACAGCTCAAGTCGCATTTTTGGTATAGGGCCTATACTATAGGCACTCACACTCAAAATTTATCCCCTGTTATCATGCAAGTATGTTACGTTGTACCTAAGAATCATTGTTAAGTTGTTAAACAAAGGCTTGCACTTCACGTAAACATCACGGTTTACTGAAGAAGTATAGTCAACTTTCATCTTAATGTACCTATCTATGTATATTTACCAAATAATCGTTTTTGATTTATTGTTAAAATATTTATAAATGTTTTCTAATTATTAATTTTTGTTATAATGTTTAAACCAAACCAAAACCAAAATTTTCAGTTATATTGTTATTTTTTAATTTATAATAAATATTTATAAAACATGAATTTCCTTTCTCTACACTCTTAGAAAAGACCTGGTATTTGCAATGAAAATTTAGTTCCCAGAACCAATTTTATTAGTGAAAATAGGCACAACAAAAAAATATGTTGTGGGAACTAATACAAATTTGTTTTTACAGTTTGTTGTCGGAACAGCCAATATTGGTAGCTCCAACCAACAAGTTTAAGTGCATCGAAATTAGTTTTTTTTTCATACAAATAATTGATATTTAATGCAATCACATTAGTCTGTCATTTTAGCAGCGTCTAAGTTGTAACAACTGCACTTGCTATTTATCGCAACAAACATTGTATCATGCAGGAATTTATTTTGTAATTGAAATTACATGAAAGAAGGTACATTTAAAGAATTTAATAGTTGATATAATATAAATTTGTTTTGTATTGTAACTAAGTTATATTTAATATTAAATGCTTGCATTAGTAGCAACAACAAATTGGTATTATTCCACAGTACATACCTGCTTAGTAAATATAACACTTTTTGTGTAAATATTATAAAAAATAGAGAAAGGAAATTCATGCCCGTTCGTTTTATAAATATTTATTATAAATTAAAAAATAACAATATAACTGAAAACACCAAATTTTGGTTTAAACATTATAACAAAAATTAATAATTACTATAAGAAAACATTTATAAATATTTTAACAATAAAACAAAAACGATTCTTTGGTAAATATACACAGATAGGTACATTAAGATGAAAGTTGACTATACTTTTTCAATAAACCGTGATGTTTACGTGAAGTGCAAGCCTTTGTTTAACAACTTAACAATGATTCTTAGGTACAACGTAACATACTTGCATGATAACAGGGGTAAGAATTCGAAATTCCGACGTGATGGAGACTTTTGGTGGGCACCATTGGATTCAGGAGGCCATTTTCAGTCGGTATGGCATTTTCACATTTTTGAATTTTTTTTCGGACCCCAAAACTACAATAGTGTAATTAAAGGAGTGCAATAATAATACCTAACCTTTAAAAACTGGAACCAATTCAGGTAAACCCCATGTTCCTAATAAATCTGCTAGGTACTTCAGTCCGCTTATCCATATTATTTGTTCGAGATATCTATAAGTAACCAACACATAAGAATATATTCTTATATATATGAATAGTTAAAAATTATGTCGCCACTGAATTTACAGGGGCAAATGACTAATTGTAATAAACTAGTTTCTTACCTAAAATATACACAACACACGAGCTGATACACAAATACAAAACAACAAACACCACCGTCTGGACGCCGTGCAACACCGTTTGTTTACAGGTTAAAAGTAAAGCACGCGCCGGGCTGGACAAATCGCGCGCGAAATGCACAAAGTTTGCAGTTGCATTAACCTACAGAGACAACATCCCCAACTGACACTTTGTTTCACACCGCTGGTGTCTTAGCTGTATGAAAAGTGACGCATAGTTTATACAACCGAACCGTTAGTTCCACGGACTAATTTCAGTCAGTTGAGAATGTTACTTAAATATTTGGTCCAACAAAAACATTTTACCGCCGAAATGATTTTTTTGAGATAATGTTGTCAATACTTCTAGCCAACACAAAGTTTCAGTTAAAATAACTTAATCGCCTTTTTGCAGTAAATAATACTACACAACAAAACTAAATCTTTTCAGGTAATGATGCAAGCAGTTACACATATAAAGGTACTGATTACAAAAAACAAAAAATGTTATTTTCTGCAACAGTTTTACCCCAACGATAATAAGTTAGTTACAAATACCAGGTCTTTTCTAAGAGTGTATTTTTTATAATATTTACACAAAAAGTGTTATATTTACTAAGCAGGTATGTACTGTGGAATAATACCAATTTGTTGTTGCTACTAATGCAAGCATTTAATATTAAATATAACTTAGTAACAGTACAAAACAAATTTATATTATATCAACTATTAAATTCCTTAAATGTACCTTTTTTCATGTAATTTCAATTAAAAAATAAATTCCTGCATGATACAATGTTTGTTGCGATAAATAGCAAGTGCAGTTGTTACAACTTAGACGCTGCTAAAATGACAGACTAATGTGATTGCATTAAATATCAATTATTTGTATGAAAAAAAAAACTAATTTCGATGCACTTAAACTTGTTGGTTGGAGCTACCAAAATTGGCTGTTCCGACAACAAACTGTAAAAACAAATTTGTATTAGTTCCCACAACATATTTTTTTGTTGTGCCTATTTTCACTAATAAAATTGGTTCTGGGAACTAAATTTTCATTGCAAATACCAGGTCTTTTCTAAGAGTGTACGATAAAGGTAGTATAAAAACGTCTTTAAGCTGTTTCTTTTCGAGCTGGAACAGCGATTTCAAAAAGGATTTGGCGGATATTTTGGATGAGAGCATTGTCTTTATTCTCGTTAGATAATCATTTGCTTACTTCGCGTGTGGTTTGACTTTATAAAAAGCAAGAAGTGGCATAATATGCATATTATGTAAAAACCACTAAAAATATCTAAAAAAAACAATGCAAAAACAATTGGTATACACACTGAGAGAAGGTTTTATTTCAACGAAAGGCATAACGTTTGTTTCAAACGTATGACATATTTAAATACGGCGGAATTTACCAAGGTTTAATGGTAAAAAACCATCACTTTGGAGCTTCCGGAAAACTGCTATTGAACGAAAAGCTTGTAGATTTGTGTCAAATTTGCTGATTTTGAATTCTTTGTTGAATACTTTTCTGATAAATTGGTAATTGCTTGCTACCAGTATAGTCGATTTTGTATGAATCGATGTAAGTTTGCCTCAAACTTACTAATTTTCAATTTCTTGGTAAGTAACTTTAGGAAAAATTGGTATCTGCTTGTTACCAATAAAGTACATTTCCATTAAACGTACCTGCATTTCTAAAGAAATTATTCATTAATAAATTTTAGTGGAAAACCCACCTAAATTTAATTCAAACGTAAAAAACCTAATATTATTAACAAATAGTACAGTACAAACTTTGCATAGAACTTAATAATATTCCAAGCAAACACAGCAGCCTAAACGAATCATTCATTTCTAGCAAAGCAGTTCACCCATTCTAAGCAAAAGCACTAATTTTGAATTAATTAATTTAATTTTTTTGATTCAAAGCAATCAGGCTCAAACAATTGCAACGTTTGTTAAAAATATTCTTTTCCCTCCGTGCAAACAAACAAAATTGTTAATTATAAAAACCTGAACATATTAATATGTCGATGATAAAAACGTTCTGGCTATCGTTGTCGAAATACGGCGTTGCCAGATTCTTGCTGTTGTTTTTTATAAAATTTACAAAGCATTTATTATACTTCCCAAATACGAAAAAAAAAATATCGTATCAATGAATTAAAAAGTCCGTAAAATAGCTACCAAAAACAAAAAAATTATTTGTTAAAATGAGAAAAAGTTAAACCTATTTCCAAAAAAAGTGGGTTAAAAATAAATTGATGTAAAATTAAAAACAATTTAGGAATAACTCGTGTTAGTTTATTTTTTGTCACTGTTCTTTATTTGATTTTATGAAAATCTAACCACAATCCTCCTTTTGGTGAAAGCATCACGTACCAGGGATCAATTTCTAGGGGTTCCTTTGTTTTTGAGTTGACACTTATGGAAAATGTATGAATAATATGTGCCACAGCAGCTTTAATTTGTATCAAACCGAATTTTTGACCTACAAATATAAAAATATTATTACAAGGGCATTTTATTATTAATTTAAAAAAATGACTTTTTAAAAAAGCGTTATAAAGAATTTACCTATACAAACTCTTGGTCCATCACCGAATGGTCTAAAAACGCCTTGCGATCTATCATACTTTTTATTTTCTTTCAAAAAACGCGCAGGATTAAATTTATGGGGTTCATCAAAATATTTTGGGTCGAGAAATAGACCTTGAACTGGAATAACCATGACAGTATCAACATCAACAGTAACATCGATGTCTTTAAACTCGGACGTGGTAGTCGGTTTGTAAGAAAATTTTTCTGTGCAAAGTTTGTAGAGGGCTGGTATAATTGGATTTTTTCTTTGAGTTTCTGCAAAAAAAACACATCTAGCTTATGTTGACATTTTTAAGACAGCTAGAGTTGTTACCATTAAGACAGGCATCTAGATATTCCATTTCCATTAAAACATCATACGGCAATTTCCCGCCATTTCCATCCATGGCATCGTTGATTTCTTGTCTTAGTTTATCCTGTACTTCTGGATGTTTGGCAATTTCGAAAAGGAGAAAACTCATCACAATAGAACTGGTTTCATAGCCATCTCCAAAAAATGATGCTGCATGGGCCACCATGTCATCAGGATCGAAATCCTTCGTTGAGTCTTTTAGTTGCATCATGGATTGCAAAAAATCTGGTCTTTCTATGTTATTCTTTTCTCTGTAGTCCACAGTATCAAATACAATTTTTCTCAGTCTATCAGTCACCTCTTTTGTGACGAATCTAATAAAAAAGGTATTCATCTTATAACCAATACACTTTTAAAGTTTGATGGTTCCAGCAAATATATGCATATTTAACATATTTAATATGACTTACCGTATAGATAACATGTTCATAAGAGGCGGTATAACCGTTGCTATAATTAACTTAAAAGCTTGCCACTTATCGGGTGACATAAATTTGTTTGCGATATCTTGAAAGTCGCAGTTGGGATCATTAAAACAATTTGCCTCCAGGCCAAAAGCACAACTTGCCACATTTTCTAGAGTTATTTTCGTACAAAGATTTTTGGACTCCAGGCAATTTTCTCCACAATCAATTTGTTTGTTTATATAGCTCACAGCTTTTTGACTTACATTTTCCAAAAGGGGAAATACTGTTTTCATCTAAAAATTTATATTACCTATACCTATCAATTCAATTTAAGATTACTTTCTTGAGACAATTATGTCTAGCTCATCAGTGTCAGATTAATAATAACCTTGCTAGTGGTAAAGTTCGGTGTTAGTAAAGCTCTTCTTTCTTTCCAGATATTGTCCCTTGAAAAGAATGGGTTTTTACCCATGACTGGGTCCACTTTTTCATCGATAAAAAAATCATTGTTCATGAAACTTTTGAAATTTTTCACGTAAATGCATTTAAGGAATTCTGGATCCCTTACAAGCAAACATGGGGTCATCATTTTGTATACTCCTATAAATGGGTAACCCTCATATTCTCTGAAAAAATTAATATTTAATAAGATATAACAATTTTTTATGGAAAATTATTTCTATAGAAAGCAATAAACCTATCAGCACGGCGTTCTCCATCACATCTAGTGTGCTGAGGAGAATGCCCTGCTCTGATTGATTTATTGCTTTCTACATTGTGTGTGCCCCCGAATTGACTTTTAATTTGTTCAGGAGATATGGCTCTAATCGTATTATAAATGTTATTTTTTATTCTTTCCAAATTTCCAAATATTTTTTCCTTTAGTTGTAAAGGACCATATCTTACTTGTATATATCACTAAAGCAATCCCCTAGGGACTTTTTTCCAAAAAGGCTTTCTCCTATATGCCCCACCAAGAATGTAGGCTTTGGTCCGGGTACATTCCTTTTCTTCCAATACTCGAAAGTACGTTTATGCAGAAAATACAGCAGAGTTACAACAAATATAAGTAACACGACAATCATGATGCACTGAGCATAAATGAAGGTGACCCCACAATAAATAGGACCACTTATATATAATTGTTTACACTGTGAAAATTGCATATCTTGATTAATATTAATGAAGTAAAATTTTGTTTGTATTACTGGATTCAGGTTTGATAAGAAATTGATATTATTCATAAACGAATACAAGAAAATTATCGTCGTACGTAAAACGATGTTTTTTTGTATGGCCCAAATATGGAGAAAAATTTAGAAATTATTTGAAGATATTTTAAACTAGGAAAGCTTTTGCTTTAGTCCCTTTGGTGGTCATTGTGGTGTAAACACTTTTTTTGGTATCATTTATGATTGTTGAAAGCAGAAAAGACTAAACGAAATAAATGAGAAATATTACCATCTGATATTGTGGCTGAGGCGTCAGAGTTATTACCATTCAAATTTCGATTGACCTATGAAAATGAATAGAAAATGTTTCTAAAATGAAAGAACGCAAAGAAAAAAAGGATATTTTATATACGAAAGGAAACCTTAACAGTAGTTCTAGAAAAAAGAAATTCGAAATGTCAAAATAAAAACATTTTTTGTAGTATATTGTGATTTATTGTCGAAAAATACATAATTTATTATTTTTGTTATATCATTCATTAAATTAGTAACCCCCTTGGTCCCCAAACAATTTTTTTATTTTTGCATTAAATACATTCGTTGGCCCTAAAACATTTTTAGGTAAATCGTTTAGCATTTGCTTCCACAGTTTTGTAGCCAACAATGGTTGTGCTCTCTGAAAAAAAATAAAAATAATTAAAAAAATACCTTCGTCTGCCTCTTACTCGTTGCATAAAGGAAATTAAGGAATCTGACACTGTTTGTTTGGTTTTATTGGTTTTATTTAATTTTTTTGTAAAGAATGTAAATAAATTTATCTAAAATCCGAATTTTTTGTAAAATTATTTTAATGCACCAAATTGGTTAATATATATAATAGGCCAAATGCCGTAAGTTTGAATTCCAATAACTTTGTTAAAAATTATCGGATCTTATTGATTTAACAACCAAGTGAAAGCCTAACAAGCTTTTAGTAAACTCTTTCAGAAAATGTTTGTTTAGTTATTTCAAAATAATTTTTTTTTAATTTTGAAACTTGTGAAACACACATTTTCGCATGTCCCATTAGCGTTTTATAAAACTTACATACATGTTTTTTTTTTAATATTGAATTCAATATTATTAATAACCAGAACTTTATGTTGCTTTATAGCAATCCATAACATCCTTAGTTAATACAGTAAACAATTTATATATAAAATAATTAATTTTAATCTACTTTTTTTAAATTTGAAGATATCGGTTGAAACAGGTTCGGGTAACGCGAATGTAATAATTGATTGTAAAAAAATAATAAAAATAAGGTAAGAAAAAATACTATTTTTCATGTTTATGTTTATTTTAGGGCACTAAAGCTCATTGAGAGTAATTAATGATTAATTAATGATTATAATGTATTATTATTTTTTAAATAGGGTTTCACAAAACTTTGTCCACTGCCTACCGAGTCCATTATGTTACCTTATGGTAACGCAATGGAATTTAGGGTAACGCAATAGAATTTTTCGACAACAAAGTGGATATTTACCGCCGCTTTTATTAAAAGTAGTTTATGATAAACCAATTTAAAATTATTTGTGACTACAACTCATGATATAGATTACATCCAAGGGAAAATTCCACACAATATTCAAGTACTAAAAGGGACCTTCACCAGCTTATAGTAAAAAAAAGGGTGTCTACAATTTAGAAATCTAAGTTGTTATTCTAAAAGTGAGCACCACTACAAGGGATTCTGTTTATGCATTACTCTAAAATCGTACCACCCTTTATAGTTTCTTTTTTACGTTATCTGATTAAGTCCTTTGTGTACCCCAGTCCGTTGTGATACCAATGTCTATTTCGTTACTTTTTTTAGTTTTTGTTAAAAAAATTCCTTAAAATGATTTTACTATCACTTGGTAATACCTGTTTATAAATTAGAGTTTAACTCACTAATACAGTAACTAAAAGAAAATATTAATGGTATTGTTTTTTTAACAAAGAATCGGAATGGTGTCTTTTAAAAAGTAACTTAACTAACATAAATATTTAAAAAAGGCATACAATTTTTAATAAAAAATAAAATTGGAGTCAAAAGTTTGTGAACTAAGTAAATTTTATTTCAAATTATTTTTATAACAACTTTTTTTATTGAATTAAATTATGGATTTCAAATTGGTAACACAGTGGAGACATATTATAATAAAGCTAAACACATTTTTCTGAAAAAAACGTAAAAAAATTAAAAAGTGCACTGTCTGTCTTAAATGTAAGTAAACAAAACAAAATCCAACCAAAAGTCAATTTAAGCAAAAAAAAATTTTGATCTTGATCATTTTCCTGAAAGCGGGTGTTTCTTGAAAATGACCCATATATATAATAGGCCAAATGCATAAAGGTTCTGAAGGTTTTTTACATGTATTTTAAAATATTTAAGTATAGGTCCTGTTATATATTTTCTTAGTTTTCTTGGTATACCTACTTCCAGTGGCGGCTGGTGGATTTTATGTATACCAATATCTCACTTATTAGACATGGGACCCACACCAAATTTATAATAGTTTATAAAGACATTAAATAAACAAATTCGGCGCAAACAGAATTTAAATTGAAGTTTGCGAAAAAAAGTTAGTTTTTCCTGTCGCCTCACCCGCGTCCAGGCCCCCCTATTTGAGATAATTCAAATTAAAGTGGTGCAATTTATTATCTACTATAATTTATCGACAAATTAAAAATTTTATTTAAAAAATCCAAATATTACAGATTTTATTCGATTTTAAATTTTTATTATTTATTTTGTTAAAATATATAGATAATTCATCAGATTTCGCACAGTGAGGCAAAAGAATGTGTGTATCTGCTTTTTAAGTTTTCAGCCTAGTAAAATTGACAACTTGCTGAAACGACTAAATCTTCTTTGAAGTCAGGATTTGGCAAGAGAAGCATACAGGTATATGTTCATGTTCAGATGTATGTTATATTGACTTATACCTGATTTGGATGTAAGCTGTCAACGGCTTCCAGCAAGTCTGGAATGTTTATCATGTCATCGAAAATTAACTGGTTTATTGGATTTTCAACAAAGTGTAGGTTAAAATACTCAAAATTTTGATTTTTCACAATCCTTTTCAACACATCCGTCAGTTCTCCAGCTTTCTGAAAAATAATAATTTGCAAATAGGCCTTACAAGTTACACGTGTATCTTTACCTCACTCGTAATACTTCTAACGGTTTCATTTGAGTTTAACCAGCCTGTGCATGGACCAATCTGCATGCAGTTAAACCAATCGTATACATTTTTGTAGTGCACATTATTATGTAAAACTCCAATGGGGTGAAGCCTCTCAGCCATCTGCGAAAAAGTTTTTTTCCCGTTCACTAAACCCATGAGAAGGACGTGGCTATTCCTTGGAAGTTTGCCATTTAGAATGTCCAATGTTTTCATGATATTATCCTCGAATACCTTTGGGGGTGTCATATGTGCGATGGTATCTTGAAAACTAATTCAATAAAGTTATAAAGTGTGTGTTGACAGGGTCCCGGAAAATAGCGCACCATTACCATCCTGATGAAAAAAATGATTCAGGAGGAACCCTGATAGCAAAATTTGGTTCTAAGAATCTTCTAAGAAGATATGACCCGGAATAATGGATTATTCTTAGAACCTTCCCTTATTGCTAAGAATGTTCTTAGGGACTTTTAAAACATTCAATAGATACCCTTTTAATGATGCAATTAGATTCTTAGAAGCTTCTTAAAACCTTCCTAAAAAGCATTCTAAAAACATTTTAAAAATACGTTTTTGGAATGTTCTTAGAAGGTTTCTTATGGAGCTTCTAGGAAGCTTTTGAGAATATTTCCAAATATGTCAGATACCCACGTTCTAATATGTTGGATTCTACATTCGTAAAATTCTTCAGGAGGCGGCAAATAGGCCTCACTGTCATAATATGACAGTGAAATGTATTTGTCGTCCCCTTAAAAAAAATTTGCGACATATTATTATATATTTATTTAAAAATATTAAATAAACAATTTGACCTCTAAACCATAAGTTGTATAACATTATTTCATAAAAAGTAAAATTGGAAAATTTTGTGGGATAAGTCAGATTAGATTGATGTTGATGAAGATAGTTAGGATTATTATACATAAAAATGTTAATTCAGATATAAAAAATCGATATACAAATTAATAAATATTTATTTTTAACATATTATAAAATATAAAAAAACAAAATATTTCCTTATAAAATAATTCTTCATAAAAGAAAAAACCAAATAGTTCTTCATAAAAAAACATTTTTCATTGTATTTAAGTGGATAGAAGATTTTATGTAAAAGCCGGATACCTATAGTAAAAGTATTTTTGTTATCGAATATTGTTTTAATTTGACAAATAACTATAAAAAATATTTTGGGTTGTGTTCTTTACTTAGTATTTAATACTAAGTATAGGTACCTTTATACGTAGATTATGGTATATTTTACTATTATATAGGTACCTAACTGAACTGAATATGCTTAACAGAATGTTCCAGGAATATTCCTAAATGAACTTTCTATAGCAATTACTTTCTCAACATTCTAAGCATATGTTTAGAGTGGATTAATTTTTACCACTAAACTTTGCACCTTCTAAGAACCTGCCTATAAGACAGTGAGAATATTCTTAGGATTATGCTATATTTCTTTTAAGCATGTTGTTTAGAAGAAATATAGCATGATCCTAAGAATATTCTCACTGGAAGGTTTAAAAAACATTCTTAGAATAAACTGTGCTATCAGGGAACTTCTTGGTGCGCAATAATCGGGACATCCTGTATATTTATTTACTTGTTGCAGACGTCATTGCCTTGCATGGCGTAGATGACAATTGCAGGACTGTCAACTGTTTGATTTCTATTGACAGACTTGGCATGTTCGATCCCTTCGAAGCTTGAAGCACCGTTTTGCGAAAGATTTTGATAATCTCTATGGTTGCAGCGGTTTCTCTTTTTTAAACGGAGGTATAATGAATCCACTGCGCCCTAAATCAAAAACAAGAAGTTTTAGATTTTAAGATTGTATTTCTTCAAATAGAATTTATAGAACTGCAGGTAAGACCATTAAGGGTTCAGAGTTAAAAGACCTTTAAATAGTTTTAGTGAATGTAGCACCATGACAAAATAAGGTGAGGGCTTTAATAGAGCCAAAAGGAACTATATTTTGCTGTTTAGACTACACTGTTCAAAATTTTACATTTTAACACCAAATTAACACCATACATGGTCTATATCGGTACAAACCAAAATGATGTTAAATATGGTTCGTTGGTCCAGTGTAAATTCAAATACTAAAATAGTGTAAATTTAACTTTCACACAGTATTAAAATAAATTTTACCTGGTGTAAATTGAACTCCTTTTCAGTGTTAAATATTATGTGTTTTTGGTCAAATTAAATCATACTACACAGAAAAAAAGGAAACAGGAAGTTCCTTGACGCATTACTAGTATATTACCAGTGGTATTATTCCAGAAAATTGAACCTTTAACTCGCTAGAGATAATGTTTTTAGTGCGTTCCATCAACTTAAAATACTTCAAGTATTGACAGCTGTTTCCACCTATTTAAGGTCTCTTTAGTATCGAACAACTTGTAGCGTCACACCAAAGCAAAGGACTACCTGAGCTTATATACTCTTCATGTAAGTCAACAGAGGCGAGATTTAAGAACATCACCTGATCCACTCCGCCTTTGCCGCGATCGGTACACACTATGCAACCAGGAGTGACGGCAAATTGTTTTAATCGTTTTAACAGAGTGCTTTAGGTTGAAGTAACTCTTATTTTACAAACAACATATTTAGTAAACTGAACCATACAGCGGGTTGGTTTCACTAAAGTTTTCTGGGTTAATTTGACCAATTTAAAAAAAATAAAATAACTATCTGGTTTAGTACCGTCAAACTAATCTTTATTTACCTTATTTACCTTCCCACAGTTGATTTAAATAAATACTTATGGGTCAACTAAATTAATATAGTTAAATGAACTATTCCTTTTTTTCAACGCCGTTTTGGCGTTTGCTGTTTATAACATTTTCAACCATAATTCATGGTGTTAATATTAACACCACTTGGTGTTGGATTTTGACACCATTTTAGGATTACTCTTTACACCACAGATATTTTAAACAGTGTAGCCTACGACAAAGTCACCAAACGAAATTATCAGAACAAGAAAAGACTGACCTTGATTAAAATATTGTCGGATATATTTTTGTATCCAGTGGCAAATCCGAATTGCGGCCAGTCCAGCTCATCTAAAATAACATCACTGGCGTTAAGGCTAGGCTACAACCAACAATGGTTTTAAAAAGCAAAAAAGGTTTTCTGATATATGTTTTTTACCCAAGTAAACTCAATGGGATTTATCCAAATTTGCGGCATGTGGAAATGAGCACCTATGGAATCACCTATATATATCAGACCGCTCGGTTTGGATCCTTTACAAAGTACTTCTTCCCAAGGAGTGTTTGTTTTTGTATCCATGCCATATATCCCATTGCAATTGGCTGTAATAAAAATAAAAGGTTTTCAATTGCGACAATACTTGTGAATAACCCTGTATAAAAGAACACTCACAATCTTCACCTACGTCCATTTTATATGGAAGCCTTCCAGGATATATATCGGGATTATTGTCGTTACAATCTCTGCCTTTCCAGTCAAAACCTCTGCAAATTACTTCCAAATCAATATGAAATGTTTGCTATTTACATTTTAATGGTAAAAAAAAACTTAATTTATTAAATCTTTGGTATTGTTTTTTGTAATATTCTCTATGAAGATCAATATAACTTATTCATACGAGGTGTGTTTTGAAAATAACGGTAATTGTTAAATTGCCGGTTGTCATAAAATTGTCTTTATTATGTTGGTATACATGCCCCTGAAGTATGATAAAAACTTTAGCTGTTTTCATTGTTTACTTTGTCTGTGGCAGCCGCTAAGGTTAGACGTCTTTCATGAGCTCGGCGATTTTTCGTTCGTTAAAAGAAATGGATCAAAGAATTTGTATCCAATTTTGCTTAAAAAGTTAAAAAGAGTTTACAAGTGGTATAAGAGTTTCCAAGATGGCCGTGAAGACGTTGAAGATGACGAACGCCCCAAACGCACAAGCACATAAACAACCGATAAAAACATGAAAAAAGTGGAAGAAATGGTTATAAACCATTCAGAAGTCGCTGATGATGTTGGTATATCAATTGGCTCATCCCATGAAATTTTTTCGAATGTTTTGGGTTTTGAAACGCGTGGCTGCAAAATTTGTTCTAAAATTGTTAAATTTTGAAAAAAAATTTTGGCCAAAAACAATACTGTAATGATGCCCCAGCCTCCATATTCGCCAGACATGCCTCTGTCTGACTTTTTCCTATTCCCAAAAATAAAGAGAACCTCGGGCCGTCGTTTTGCAAGCATAGATGACATTAAAAGCGCATCGCTGTAAGAACTAAAGGCTATCCCAAAGATCGAGTTTTAGAAGTGTTTCTAGTATTGGAAGAAGAGCTGGCACATGTGCATAATATCCAATGGGGACTGTTTTGAAGGCGACAATATGAATGTAGACGAATAAATAAATATTTGTTTCAAAAAACGAAAACTCCCGATATTTTCTGAACCCACCTCGTAAATGTTACTCTAAGGTTTAAACCAATGTTTGGATAAATTCAGATAAAATGCAGTTACCTGGCAGATGAGATGATGCTAAAACCATCTTCATCATGATCTTGTGCTGGTTTCAAGGAAGTATATGAATTATTTAATATCCTGCATATGTCTTTTATCACGGAAAAAGTACAAACGTCTATTTTCTCAACTAAGTTTGCAGAGATTGCCATCTAAAAAAATACAACGCTGATGAAATTTGCTGATACCTAATTATTTCAGCATCTATCTTGCAAAAGCGGAACATTTATAAATTATACTTTTTTAGCAGTTTCTAGAAATTCTTCCTCCATAAATGGTAAAGGAAATAAGTGACATAAGGGTTGACCAGGGTCCACTTTACAAGTACCATATGCTATACATAGTAAATCTGGAGTAGCCTTTTTGGAAATATTTCTAAAAATGGACAGCATTAATTTTGATAACACGCTATCTAAAAATTAGTCAAAAATGACTAATTGTCATGGAGAAAAAGCATCCACTAATAATTCTAGTCAATAGCAATTTGTATCACGGACATTTAGCAGTCAATTTCCATGTAAAATATTCTCCTGAATCCGAAAAAGGCGTCAAAAGTTAAAAAAGTAGCACAGTTTTTCAGATGTAGTCAATTTTCCATTTAATATGGAATTGACTTTATCTCAAATACTGCTCTACTTTCATAATTTTTGACGGTATTTTCGGATTCAGGGAACAATTTTACATAAGAATTGGCTGTTAAATTTTGGGATACCAAAGCAGCCACTAATAACTGTAATAATTGGTCATTTTTGACTAATTCATTTTTAGAAAGCGGGTCTACAAATATTTTAAACATATGGGTGATTCTACAAAACTTGGGCAACTTTTGACTTCATTTTGTTTATATAGTTTTCGGAGAAAATTAAACAGTATTTTGTTACTTTTTCAAACAATTTCAGAAATATCTGTGTTTTCTAAATTTGAATGCAAGGGAAGTGACGAGTATACAAGTAAATATAAGATTTATTGCAACTTTGAGCATATTATACATTAAATATCTTAAAATCAAATAATACCACATATCAGTGGCGGCTGGTGGATTTTGGGTATACCGACTTCTCAATTATTAGATATGAGACCCACACCAAATTTATATGAGTTTATAATGAGAAGTTCTGCGCAAGCAAAATTTAAATTGAAGTTTGCGAAAAAAAGATAACCGAAACATCGAACATGGAACTGACGACAAGGTACTGATGAATGGGATACAAATTTGAGATTATAATTCGGAATTAAGTATTTTAATGATATTTTTTATTATTGGATGCTACTTATCAACAAATCACATATAGCCTTATATAAATTACAATGAAATATATATACGTAAGAAAATAACTACACACGACAGTACTGAAATTTTGCCTGGAACTATACGTGCATTCACCACAAATTTGCCGCTTTCATTGTTTTGAAGATGATTGTCGTGCAAAGGGCGGGCTCTGTAGGTAATTTTTTACCAACACTTAAGTTAAAACGAGGACTTGACGTTTAAACTTCAATATTTCGCAGGAATTTTGAATTTTAACATTGGACACAGAACTGACGGGTAAAAGTAAGTACAAAGATTATCAATTTTTAAAAATTGCTATTATTCGAATCTATGATAAAAAATACATTATTTAATGTTTTATAGTTTGTAGTGAAATTGAAAAATTTAAGATGAATTGAATATTTTAAAATAAAATCTCAAATATTTGATTCAGGAGTTGTGACACGCCAAGGTACTGATGTTTTGAATATTTATTATGTTTTTCTACAAACGTGCTTTTGAAAAAATACATTAAAATTGGGTTTACAAGTTAAAAAAACCTGGATCTTTTGTAATATACTACTAAAATATTTACAAAAAATATTAAAATACCTACTCTATTGACTGATGACATCAAGTTGTCCAACTTTTGTAGAATCACCCATATAACATACTATTCAGAATTTAATTATTACGTCAGGTTTTCGATAACGTACCCTTTAAAAAATTAATTGTGAACTTACAAAAATAAAGGTTCCACATCCTCAACCAAAGACAAGCATTCTTTTTTAGCATTACCAGGAAGAAAGGTACACAGTCTTTTTGTAGCATTAGCTATGCTTTCTTCTTTTATTTCTGCAACTTGCATTGCGACACCCATGAGCACGGTGCACACTAAAAATATAAAAAAAAATATTATTGATGTGTTTAAACTGGTTTAAATAGCTACATTGTCAAAAATAACTAATTTCTGGGTCTAAATAGTATAACAAAAACATTTACTAACCGGCACAACTCATTCCCCCATTTACTCCTCTGCCAGAAACAATGGCACACCATCCTCCTATTATTAATACAACAATTTTCAAACATTGCATTGTAAACACTTGAAAAGTTGGCATACACGTGCAGATGTAAACTTTACAAATGAAATGAAATGCGCATGTCTACTTCGAGTAATCGATATCTACGAACGCTATGATTTTGAACAATTAGGAATTTAGGTTTAAAACTTTTGTGTACTTTATTTCCTATAAACAATAATATTATTATTATGAAACCGTATGCAGTGATAAGGATAAAAATTGACAAATTGATTCGGCTATTTATTAATATTTGTGTTTTGACTTTTGACTTTTAGTGATAAGCGCAATATGACTGGATCTAATGATTTCTACTTCGATGTTCCTGATAATTTTGTTATATACGAGGTGTGTTCAGAAAATATCGGGAATTTTCGTTTTTTGAAACAAATTTATTTATTCGTCTACATTAATGTTCTCGCCTTCAAAATAGTCCCCATTGGATATCATGCACATGTGCCAGCTCTTCTTCCAATACTCGAAACACTTCTAAAACTCGATCTTTGGGATAGCCTTTAGTACTTTCAGCGATGCGCTTTTAATGTCATCTATGCTTGCAAAACGACTGCCCTTCAAGGTTGTCTTTATTTTTGGGAATAGGAAAAAGTCAGACAGAGATATGTCTGGCGAATATGGAGGCTGGGGCAACATTATAGTATTGTTTTTGGCCAAAAATTTTGTTCAAAATTTAACAATTTTAGAACAAATTTTGCTGCCACGCGTTTCATACCAAAAACATCCGAAAAAATTTCATGGGATGAGCCAATCGATATACCAACATCATCAGCGACTTCTCTAAAGGTTTATAACCATTTCTTCCTCTTTTTCCATGTTTTTATCGGTTGTTAATGTGCTTGTGCGTTCGGGAGTTCGTCATCTTCAACGTCTTCACGGCCATCTTGGAAACTCTTATACCACTTGTAAACTCTTGTTCTACTTATAGCAGACTCACTATACACCTTTGTTAACATTTCACAGAATTTATTTCATTTTTTAAGCAAAATTGGATACAAATTCTTTGATCCATTTCTTTTAACGAACGAAAATTCGCAGAGCTCTTAAAACACGTCTAACCTTTAACAATTCCCGCTTTTTTCTGAACACACCTCGTATACAGTGACCCGCAAAAGTATGGAACAAATACATTAAAAAATGTGCCTTTTTTCCCCAAAACACGTCGATTTTGCTTTTTAATTCCGCACATTTTGTTATAAAATTTTCATATTTGCCGCCATTTTTGGAGAAGCTATGACGTCATAGGCCGTTTTTTTAAATTGTATCCTCTTTTTTTTGCACATTCAAATAGATTATTAAATTCTTAATTCAGCAATATGCTTATGTATAGTATACATTGTATACCTTTTGGGATGATAGTTTTGAGTATTAATAAATTTAAAAGATCGTGATTTAAAAGTTTTAATTTCCAAAAAAATATTTTTAATCTTCATGAAAATTATGCTTACATTAACCAATTAAATGTTTGAGTTGCTCTTGACAGTAAGCAAGCCTATCCGAAAGTTCTTTGAGAACGTTTTTGATGAATTCCGCACTAAAGAAGCGACATTCTTCACGAATTTGGTTTTTTAAGTCTTCTAAATTTTGTGTTCTGTTGACTATCGGTCCTCTTCTGCCAATCCAAATTTAATCACTTGGTAGATCGGGACCTCCAAAAATTTAAAATACGTTTGTCCTGTTTCAATTGCTAAGTATCTGCAATCGTCTTCATGTGATAATGACAAATTTAAAAACTACGAGATTATTTGAGGAGCAAAAACCGGCTATATCCACTTTAATAAAATGTTGGGAAAATGGCAAAAACTCTCGGTTTCCTGGCCTTTACAGATAAAAAAAAGCAAACTTGAGTTTTGTGGGCTTTGTGGTACTTGATTTATAAGACATACTTTCGTTTTCAAAAACTTTATATTAAGGCCAAAATTTCAAAAAATGTTTTGTATATAGCCGGTTTTGCTCAAAAACCTACGAATAAAATGTGAAAAAACCTTTATCATTCAAAAATATTAATAAAATAAATTTAGTCACAATATGAAAAAACAGAACATATTTTAGTATACTATAGTAGTATCGAAATATCCAAGCCACATGCTCATCATCATTATTATTTATTGGATATAGCTGGGTTTGCTATAAAAACGTGGATTTGGCCGGTTTTGCTTTAAATGTGATTTTAACCTGGATATAGTCTGATTTAAACAGAATTATCTTGGTTGTCGATAGAAATGAACCCAAAGATGCTAAATCAAAAAAAAAAACAAAAACTGAATAAAATGGATTTAGCCGGTTTTTTAAACCATATTTCTTCCTTATTGATTACGCCTACCTCTTGCCACTTTATATTATGGTCAGTGGCGTAGCTAGCCTCGAGGGGGCCCCGTATCAAAAATCTGGTAGGGGCCCTTATACGGGAAAAGCTGCTGGAAAAAAAATTTTTGGGTGTCACGACCAAAGTTCATTTTGGGCAAACCAAAAAATTTTTTAGGGTATAATTTTTTTGCATTTACCAATTTTTTATAATTTAATAAATAATATATATATAATAATAATAATAATAATAATTTATTTGTTGTAAAAAAAAATACATTTCATTTTAATAATAATACAACAAAATGGACTGGAAGGCAGACAAATCTGATTGTTAATACAGCACAAGAAAAAAAGGTTTATTTAGAAACTAAATTAATGTAGTTGAAAGGTTCATTAAACAATTTAAGAAAAAATATATATATATATATATCAAAAATTTAAAATAATTGTAAAGCTATTAATTATTTCTAATTTGCACAGAACAATATGCGCAGACTGCACCACAGATAACGCATAGCGGAAAGGTGAGGGTAGAAACAATTCGTATGAGTTCACGGCCTCGTTGGAACAGAAGGGTATTCAGGAAAATTTTAATTTAAAAAATCAAAGTATAAACAATTAAATAATAATATTATTTATTTATTTATTTAATTTCATGCCTCAATTTTTTTAACATGTGGGTAATATGTTTTTTGCTTACGCATGTCGAAGCTAATACGGGGCCCTATCATTGATACGGCTGATACCGCGGTAGCTACGCCCCTGATTATGGTGTTCCTTCCATGCATGTTCGGCGATTCCAGATTTTGTTGTTTCTGCTTTTTGAGTATGCTCTCTAAAAATGAAATAGTCAAAATTCTACTATTTGAATTAGTACCAGCATTTTTTACTAATAAAATAGTGGTTTTCACTTTTAATAGTTATTTTTTATTACGTAAATAGTTAAAGTTTGACTAATTTAAGATTTACTATTTCTGTTAAAAGTAACTAAGTTCTTTAATCGTTTGCGGCTAACAGTATTATTTAAATTAAAAGCATATACCTCCATGGTTAAATGACCCATAAAACAAATAGATGCAAACAGTTTAGCTCAAAACAGCAACACAAATAATATATTCAACTTTAAAATATTATGAACAATATTTATTGACAAATAAAATTGATTTTTATAAGAGCGGCTGATAGCTGAATGGGTTATGACAACAGCTTGACAAGCTTGACATGTGACAGATCCCCGACTGGGTCAAAACTTTTTTTAAATTTAAATCTACTAATTTGACTATTTCATTCAGTAGAATTTGATTAATTATTATCAAAGACCGGATTTTAGGCAGTTAAAAATTGGAAATTAGGAGACTTAAATAGGCAATAAAAACCTACATTTTAGGCTGTTTTAGGCCTAAAGTGCCAAAAATAGGCCTCAACCGCCTAAAATAGGATTTTAGGCCGTTAAAAATTGGAAATTAGGACACATAAATAGGCAATAAAATCCTACATTTTAGGCCGTTTTAGGCCCAGAATGCCAAAAATAGGACTCAACATTGGCGTAACTAGCCATCTGTCCCGGGGGGCCTAGGGTGGGCCTGTTATTTTGACTTTATCTTTAAAAAGGTAAAACGAATGTTGTCTCCAAAAGGCACAAATAACAATTTTTTTGAACAAACAGTTTCAGTGAGAAAGGAAGTACTACAATGTGATCTTGAGGACGTGTCCAAATATAATTGATGACCGTTGTTATGAAAAGGTACAATTGCTACATACACCTTAGGTAAGTGTATGTGCGCATGTTGGGCGGGGCTTAAATACGTCACTTGTTGAGTATTTTTAAATCTTTAATTATCTGCTACTAAAATTCTTGTTTTTGCGATGCTGTTGGATGTTAACTTGCTCTATTTTTTTTTAACTTGTTGTTTTTGCGTTTAGTGAAGTTCGAATTACTTTTCATTGTTCAAATTATTGTTATTGCGTTGTGTTAACCTGTTCTGTTTGTTTATTATTGTTTTTGTGTTGCGTTGAAACTTGTTTTGTTTGTGTTTTAGTTTGTGTCGTGTCATTTGCATTTATTAAAATGCGGTGTGGCATATTTGTATGCAATTTGGACAACCAGTCCAAGGAAAACCCTTTAAATAAAAACAAATTTCATCGATTCCCGAAAAACTTTGATTTTTGCAAACACTGGTTAAAAGCCATAAAAATAATAGACAATATTAACGTTAAGACCGCTTCTGTTTCCTCTAAACATTTTCTGGACAGTGAGAGTTTAATTTAAAACACCAACTCTTAAACTACACTCCTAAATGTTATCAAGGACTGAAAGAATCTATTATCCATATTATAACACTTTCTTTAATATTAAGTTTAATTAAAACGCACTATGTCCAGATATTTCTCTATTTTCTTTGATAATATTATTCGTGTATTCGCACGGCAACTACTCATCAAGTGACGTCATGCGCGGCACGAACCAAAACTCGTCCACGGGAGCATCCAGCCCGAGTTTTTATTTAAAGGGTTTTTCTTGCATCCAAATATGCCACACCACATTTTAATAAATGCAAATGGCACGAAACAAACTAAAACACAAACAATACAAATTAACGCAACACAAAAACAATAATAAACAAACAGAACAGGTTAACACAACGTAATGCATATATGGAAATTACAATAAAACCTATAAAAAGAAAGTAAATAATAATGTTTAACCATTATTTTACAAACTTAATATTATCCATAATTATTTATAATAAATATTTAGATATTTATTTCGCCTACAAATTACAAAACTAGTGAAAATCTAATGAAAAACGTAATTGTGTTTTTGTTATAACAAAAACACAATTACGTTTTTCATTAGATTTTCACTAGTTTTGTAATTTGTAGGCGAAATAAGAGCAAGAAAGCAGAGCCCAATTTTAAATAATTTAATTTTTCGCATTGAAAAATATATTTTTTCTGAAAAATTAAAAGACCCTAAATCAAAATCTCGCCATTTTAGGCTTTCAGGCAAAAACAAAGGGGTGTCAAACGCTTTACACGGTGCTGTTCTGAGAGGTGATTTTTGGACTTTCTGTGAAACCTAATTTTTTTTTATATTCTTGTTAATTAGGTCATAACTAAAATTTTAAGAGCAAAATAAAAAAAATTTGACGGTTTGAATTGTTTTAATTGGCTGTTTATTAAAAATATTATGCACTCTTTCAATTATCTAATTAAAACTAGCGATTTAATTTAAATATTTAATATTTTCAAACTTTTAATCTAACCTTTGACGTATATTATGTTCCCTTAATTTATATATCCTTAAAGGTTGCCAGGAAACTTAGATCTATTAAAAATTTATTTGACGTTTGAATTGTCATTTTCAGTATACGTATTCTATAATTTTTGTTTAGTTTTTTAAAGTGTTTTTTATAAACAAAAATGAAAAATTGTAGTAAAAGTTACGAAGAAATTCATGAAATTTAACTAAGGACCGGTTTATTCATCTTTAGTAAAGTTTATCGGGCCGATAACTTTCATGTCTTGGCGATATCTAGTATCCAAAGAAATTATTCGTCAAATAAATCAAAAATGAATAAATCGGCCCTAAATAAAATGTGGCACCCTTAGAATTATTGTTTAATAAATGTATACTATACATAATACACAAACGTGTATTACAACAAAACAGTAAAAGATGTATAGACCTTTTTTAAGGAAATTAACTAATCTTTAATCTGATTTAAAAAGTTATGATAATATTAAATAACATCGCAAGTTTTAATTGGAGAATTGAAAGTGTGCATACATATTTTTAATAAACATCCAATTAAAACAAAATTAACCGTCAATTTTTTTTTATTTTGCTCTTAAAATTTTATTTATAACCTAATTAACAAGAATATAAAAAAAATTAGGTTTCACAGAAAGTCCAAAAATCACCTCTCAGAACAGCACCGTGTTTATTTTTTTAAATTTAGGATTAATATCAACGTCCCAAACAAATGCCTGAAATAGAAACGAAAATTCATTTTGCCTAAAATCCGGTCCTTGATTATTAGTAGGGATGGGATATTTAGGTACTAAAAACTGAAAAATAGGTAACTAAAAAGGTACTAAAAAAAAGCATTTTAGGTTAAAAAACAGCATTTTAGGTAAAAAAAATCATTAAAAGTTTAAGTTTCGTTTATAATTTTGTTTAGCCGCATACCCAAACACAGAACATACCCACAATAAACTATTTCTATGCAATAAACTGTGTTTTACTGAGTGACACTCACTACACAGAAGTTCTATGACAGAACATAAGCTCACTAGTAGTGAGTAACTACAAAGAAGGTAACTGTAAAGAAAGTTACTGTTACAGTCTGTAACCATAAGAAAAAATTCTATACTGTTGAGTTGCACGCCCTGGATAAAATATTGGCGCAAATTTTAAAAAGAACAAAAAAAATAAAATAAGTAAAAATACGTAAAAATAGGTAACAAATATGTGAAAATAAACTGACAAATTAAAAAATATGTAACAAAAGTTTAAAAAGGTAGTTTAAAGCAAAAACCTCCAAAAAAAGGTAAAAAAGGTGAAAAAAAGTTAAAAAAATAGGTAACAAAAGTATAAAAAAGGTGGTTAAAAGCAAAAACCTCCAAAAAAGGTAAAAAAGGTGAAAACAAGTTAGGTTCATATAAAAGAAAATCTTTTAAAACACATTTTGGCATTATAGGTTTTCAAATAGTTACATCGGTTAAAAAAAGGTAAAATAACTAAAATCCCATCCCTAATTATTAGTGACCGCAGTCATAATTAGTTATTTTTGACTAATTCATTTTAACAGAGTGGGTTTTATGCTCTTTTATTCTTACTTCCAAACAAAAGTTTGTCCTGTCATATTCTCAATGAATTTGTCGGTCACTGTATAATAATTCCTTATCAATCGTTTTTTTTTCGTCATTTGTTTTCAAAGTGGGACGATATTTAGGTTTGTACGGAATTACCTCATTTATTTATTCTTCGATTTTTAATTAACATTTTTTTGCCTTACCTTTAAACTGTCTTTGGGCGAAGCAGGAGCTTATATAAAAATAAATTAAAAGTGGTTTTTATTGAGTATATAATACTTACATACAATTATTGTTTTTAATTATACACATATTTATTATAAATAATACGTAGTTTTATGTTTTAAAACAAAACTAAATAGGCACCTAAATAATAAGGATTTTTACATTGTATTACATTTTTGTTATGTTTTGTTTTTTAATGATGACTGTCATTGTGTTTTGATCTAAAATAAAAATAATTAATATAAATTTACATGGGTCATTTAATCAAATACCCCGCAGGGGTCACAATTCAAAACAAAAATTTTGCATGCATATATTATTATTTTTAAACCACTTACCTCTTTAAACCGCTTCTTTATGCCTTGTTTGATTAAGTTATACATTTTAAAACTGATATACTTTTAGCCCTGCTACATATGTAATTTGTTATATACCCATTGATTGCGTAAATAGGCAATTTTAATTTGTATGAACAAGTAAATACAATTAAATGTAATGTGTTTTTAAACTATATTTAATCATGAATTACAATGTTGGCGGATACAAAAACAATACTTTTTATACAGGGTCGACCCGGCTCATATGCATAGAACTCTAGATATTGAAAGATATGTCGTATTTTTGGGCAAAAATAAGAATTCAACATTCACCTTTTCGCCAAGAGTAGGTATACTCTATATGGGTAATTCTATAGAAACTATCATTTTTGCTGTTACTGGTCAAAATTTTGACTAAACAAATTATTTTCTACAATTGTATTTTTTTTAAAGAAAGATATAGATTAACTATATTAGCTTCCTAAAGAATATTTGAAAATATACTTAATATTATTAAGTTGAAGACAAAAATCTTGTTAAAATATCATTACTCTGGCATGTTATAACTGGAGACGTCTAACATAAAGGCAGAATAGAAAAAAAAACTATTCATATTCTTTAATTGTAACTTTTTTTTTTGATTTCAGAACCCTGAAATATCAGTAAAACCAAGCTAAAAATATATATTACTTTTTAACCACCTTGTTAAAAAATATATAAAACCTGTTACCTCCAGGTCCTTTAGAGCTCATTCCTCTGGTTTGTGAATGATACGGTGTTGCCACTTGTAACATAATTATCGAATTGTAACATAATTTTTTTAAAAAACAAAGCTTGAAAATTATATGTAACATAATCTATAATTGTAACATAATTTTTAATCCAAGTATCTGGACAAAATTAACTTAATTCTATCCAGATTAATTAATTTAATTAAGCATAAAGCCTGATTTTCCTTCCTTCCTGCCGTAAAAGATCAACAATACCGTAGTGCTGTTTATAGATTCCCGTACGGTATTTATAGTTCTAAAGGTAACGGTAGCCAAGTTGGGCATTGAATATTATATGAAACAATTTATAGTTGTCAGAGGTAGCGGTAAGGGAAGTAGAGGCAAGAACGTAGCGGCAAGAGATGACCATTTTTCATTTTTTCTTACCTCAACCGCTACTCCAGCCAATCACATCCCTGCTTAAAATACCCCATAGAGACCTATACAAAATATTCTATAGGGCGCTACCGGTTTCAATATGTGCATTTGTCCAAGGTTTTTTCCGGATACAGCCCGATAGAAAATGTGGTAAACGGAAAAAAAGCCCCTGGAAAAAAAACCATGGAAAAAAAAACCCCCGGAAAAAAAAAACCCCGGAAAAAAAACCCCTAGGAAAATAAACCTACAGGAAAAAATACCCCCTTACAATTTTTTTCGGAATTTTTTAACAATTTCTTTATATTTTTTTAACTTTTTTAGAATTTTTTTACAATTTTTTTTACAATTTTTAGCATTTTTGGGCATTGATTTTTGCAATTTTTTTTTTATTTTTGCCAATTTCGGGGATTTTTACTCAATGGGGCGGGGGGGGGGGGCAATGGGGCGGGGTCGGTAGGGTTGTGTTGTTGAGTTTGGGTTGATTTGGGTTGGTTTCGATCATTTTTGCGGTATTTTTACAATTTTTGCATTTTTTATGTGACACTCGTCAAACCGGGATTTATTTTTTGGCTTTTTTTTCCTTGGGTTTTTTTTCCTAGGGGTTTTTTTTTCCTAGGGGTTTTTTTTCCGGGGGTTTTTTTTCCGGGGGTTTTTTTTTCCGTGGTTTTTTTTCCAGGGGTATTATTTCCTAGATTCAGAAAATGTATAGGAAATTACCTATAGGCACACCATAACTTTTACATTTTCCCTATTATAGGGATATCCCTATAGAACAACCATAAAACAT
Source organism: Brassicogethes aeneus (assembly GCA_921294245.1). Lineage (NCBI taxonomy): Eukaryota > Metazoa > Arthropoda > Insecta > Coleoptera > Nitidulidae > Brassicogethes > Brassicogethes aeneus. The sequence continues at coordinate 48,123,932 of OV121137.1, forward strand.
TTGACACAATTTTATTAAAACCTATGGGGTCCTATAGGGAAAAAACTAATTTCTACATTTATGTGTATTTTCCCCATTGAAACCGATAGCAAATAAATCAATGGTGGATATCCCTATAGAACAACCATAAATCTCAACTATGGGTCCTATACAAACCGATACACCCTATAGAAACACCATACATCCCGATACAAATATCTATCGGTTTGAACAGGGTCTCTATGGGGTATTTTAAGCAGGGATGGCAGTTTTTAGTTGACAGCCTCGTCTTGTAAGTTTAGTGTTTATGCGAGGGGCCGCCATTACCGCTACCGCTACTTTCTGAACTATAAATTCAGCTTTATAGTATTTTTAACAAATTTTATAATTTTCCAAAAAATATTTTCAACCCTGCTTCTTTCACTTTTTTATGATTAAATTATACTAATTATTGTAACATAATTATTACAATTATTGTAACATAATTTTCCGAAAATTCGATAATTTTATTAACCCAATTCGATAATTTCAACTTTTACATCTGTGGTATCATTGATACCTAAATATATGATCCTAGATGGCGATAAGTTCGTGCACGCAACCAGAGATTCTTTTCCTAACCTAGTTTTTGCACTGAGCCAGCAAGCAAATATTTTCTGACAAAACAACACGTGTTTTTTAAGTTTTGTTTTAAAATTGTTAATGTCACACACAGACAGGTCATTTCTCTGGTAAATGTATTTTGTATATTTCTATTTTTGTTGCATCCATTATTTGATTTGAATACGGGATTATGGGTTTACTTTTCTGTAACGCTGTGACTAGAGGCACGTTAACGTGCCGCGATTTGAAATGTTAAAGGCACGTTAGTTACGTCATAAACTCAAACCATCCCAAACTCAACAACACAACCCAACCGACCCCGCCCCATTGGCCCCCCCCCCGCCCCATTGAACAAAAAACCCAACTAAAATGGGCAAATTTATGTTACGATAAAAATAAAACACTTTTTAACAAAGCAACAACAAATTTATGAAATAAAAAAAGTTCGACAACTTCTAGTAGATTTTATGTTACGATAAAACTAAAACAAACCAACCGAACACTGTTTAACAAAGAAACAACAAATTTATGAAATAAAAAAAAAAAAAAAATCGGCAGCTTCTCAGTATCGAACCCGGGACCTCTCGCAAGTTCAAGCGAACGCCCTACCATATAAGCCATCTAGCTTGTTGTCAAATATTAAACGGTTGGGTAACAAAAGCGGATTATAATTATGACGTAACTAACGTGCCTTTAATATTTTCAAACGCGGTACGTTAGCGTGCCTCTAGTCACTGTGTTTCTGTAAACCAATTTGTAGGTTAGGGTTTGTTGTATTTTCTTCCCCACGTGAAAAGACTAAGAAATCGCTATTCCTCTGGCACCATTCCTCTGGGATATTAAGACATTGTTACAAATTATCGTCTTACAAATTAGGAAAATGGTAAAAGGTGGCCGGCTACACATATCCAAAAGCAGTCTTTACAAAAAAAAATTGAGAATGCCAAGAAAAAAATGCAATTAAAAATTTTTTGGAATTCGATTTAAATAGTATTTTATGTCCTGGAAAAAAAGACTGTTCTTCAAAAAATAGACTAATAAAGCAAAAAAGATATCTCAGTGATACTCATTTTGGGGTAGAAATCTCATATGAAAAGGATGTTTCGTGCATTAATTACACGACTCTACAAAAAAAATTTCGTTCTTTGTCCTAAAGTTTATTTTATGATTTTTCAGTTAATTATGCACAAAAACAAAAAGAAAATACATTTTTTTGGTATAAAGTTTGCTTTTGTGATAGTTATAGTAATAATACTCATTTTTGATTTTTTTTATAAATTTTAATTAATTTTAACACAATTAAAAATACCGCGCGATCAGAGTGGGGTTTTTACGTTCCCATAGTGCCGCTAGATGGCACTTAAGTGATAAACAACGAACAGGTGTTTTGTAAAAGTCTAGAAAAACTTAAAATGTCGTCGCGAAAGTGTAAATATGATGCTGATGCATTTTGTTATATATGTGGTCAATTTATTAAAGTTCGAGACGTAAAATACAATTTAAAGACATCTTACGTCCTATGTGAAGCCTACGAAGCATATTTTGACTGTCCTGTTCGGCATCAAGACAAGCCATGGGCTCCACATGTTGCTTGTAGTTATTGTAAAAGATGTTTGGAAGGTAAGCAATTTTTAATTAGGCGGTGAATCAAATATAATTATATAATATTATATTATATTATTATACTGGACATATTAATTTTTATTTCTATATTTTAGGTTGGTATCGAGGTGAAAAGAGGTCCATGAAATTTGCAATACCAAGGATCTGGCGAGAACCAAAAGACCACGTCACCCAAGCAACAATTTAAGTATTTGTTACGTATATGGGACTATTGAAGAAACTTCAAAGTGTTTTGCGACAGTCGCCGGTCTCTTTATATTACTCTTTCATTACTACGTTACGACTAAAGTGGGGAACAATTATTGAGTTCCAAAAAGGTAGCAAATATGTCACTAGCTACCAACCCTGCTACTATTTGGGACGTAGCTGCTACGTTACTAGAACGTTCCAATATCGTTGCTAGAGCGTTATAATTACTTTTATTATTTGTTTTTACTTCTATATTAACTGTCTTTGTCAAACTTATATTAGATTATACTATCCCTCCTTTTTTAAATGGAACCACTACGGACTTGGCTTTTCAATGTCGTCGTTTATTAAATATGTACTGGTAGTTTATAACTTCCAGAATAACAATATAATATTTAATTAGACAGGTAGATTTATAAACCCTTTAAATTTTACTGTTGAACTTATATATTTAGTTTTTGTAAAATAAATGCGCTTCATCAATATTTAAGTATAAACAAATTATTTATTTAGTAATGTTTATAAATAAAAAAATCTTAATATTTATTATTATTTTTTTTTATTTAATTATTAATACCGTCTATTACCAACAATATTTCTATTTATTAAAAAGTAAACAACCATTTACAAACAATTAAAATAATTTATTATTTACATTACCACGTGGTACTGTACAGTAAAAAATGGCCGATAAGAAGCATTTTCCTTTGAAGTAGTTTTCGCTACTTTAAAGTTTTTTTCCACTTTACGGTTGTTTTGGTTAGTACCATAAACGTTCCAAATACTAAAATAATAACTTTTAAGTTATTAACTTTGTAGTTTTTAACTCATGTTCCAGTTTCGAGATTTTAACTTGCAAAGGGACTACAAAGTAAAAATAATTATAATGTAATCTTTAGGTAGCAACCGAAAGTAACTGCTACAAATTAAATTTACTTGAAAGTTTTTTTTTACTTATAACATCTTTTTTAAAGTTGCAAAGTCTTCTTGGGGGCAACCAAGTTTTACTTAAATGTTTATTACTTTATAGTAACAATTTAAGGAAAAATTAAGTTTCTGTTACAAAATATTGCTATTTAAAAGTTAGAATTACTTTTAAGTAAAAATTAAAGTAGCTGTTTAGTATACTTAACTAATTTAAAGTTATCACCACTTTGGCAATGGTTTTTGGAACCAAAAATGCTGCTTGGAGAACCAAAAGACCACGTCAATGACTGCTACTTTTGCATTGTGAATCCTAGAAAAAGACGTAGTGGTAAAAATGCCAAACCTATCGAATATCCTGACCTTGAATCTTCTTCTGCTCCAATTGCACACGACCTGACACGACCCGTACCTGAGCCACCGAAAAAATTATCTCAGAAAAGTAGCTCATCTCTTAGTTCTAATAAAAGTAATTTCGATAGGGAGTTTTTACCTACACTAGAACAACCAAAACACCATCTTATTACTACAGAAGATTTTAACGACTTGGTAAGAGATTTAAATTTGCCAAAAAATAAAGCAGAGCTTTTAGCCTCTCGCTTAAAACAGTGGAATTTGTTTAATAATGTTAATATCACGGATCAGCGGACTAGGCATGAAACATTCTCAACGTTTTTCACAAAAGAAGATGGACTTTGTTTTTGCAATGACATAAAAGGGATGTTCGAAGAAATTGGCATACCCTGTGCTCCTAGCGAATGGCGTTTATTCATTGACAGCTCTACAAAAAGCCTAAAAGCTGTTTTATTACATAACGGAAATAAATTCCCATCTCTTCCAATCGCTCACTCAGTACATCTTAAAGAAAATTATGACAGTGTTAAAATCTTGCTTGAATCTCTAAAGTATCGCGAGTATAACTGGCAGTTGATTGGAGATTTTAAAATGCTGGGATTTTTAATGGGACTACAGAGCGGATATACGAAGTATCCATGTTATCTGTGCTTATGGGATAGCAGAGCGGATGATAAGCACTATATTCAACGGTCATGGCCTGTAAGAACAGAACTTTGTGTCGGAAAACAAAACGTAAAAGTTGAGCCAATTGTTGAAGCGGAAAAAGTGTTAATGCCACCTCTGCACATTAAGTTAGGGTTGATGAAACAATTTGTTAAAAAACTGGATGAAACGTCAGAAGCTTTTGGATACTTAAAAAATTTTTTTCCGAAGTTATCAGAAGCAAAAGTTAAAGCTGGGGTTTTTGTTGGTCCGCAAATTAGACAGATTTTCGCTGATGAAAAATTTCCAACGTTGTTGAATGGTATTCAAAGAGAGAGTTGGGACAGTTTCAAAGCAGTAGTTTCTAGATTTTTAGGAAATAATAAAGCTGAAAACTACGAAAAGTTAGTTGAGGATATGCTAAAAAAATTTAAGGCCATAGGCTGAAGGATGTCATTAAAAGTACATATGCTGCATGCTCATTTAGATAAATTTAAAAACAACATGGGGGCGTATTCAGAAGAGCAAGGAGAACGTTTTCATCAGGACATTATGAGTTTCGAACAACGTTATCAAGGCCAAAACAATGAAAACATGATGGGGTTTATTGAGAGAAAGTACTTACGAACATAAAAGAAAAAGTAAAAGCGTACACTTTTGAATTATTTTCCACTTTTTTGTAAGTTATTTTAAATGTAAAACTTAAATAATAAAAATAATACAGATATTTATTGAAATGGTTTAATTTTCAATTAAAAATTAAAATCACAGATTTTGAAAAATATCGTTTAATCGTTCTCCTACGAAGGCGTAGAAGGGACAATTACACTAAATTCATTTTTATTATTTAATTCTGCGTTAGCTAACACAGAATTAAATCCGCCATATTTAATTCTGCGTTAGCTAACACAGAATTAAATCCGCCATATTTAATTCTGCGTTAACTAATACAGAATTAAATCCGCCATATTTAATTCTGCGTTAGCTAACACAGAATTAAATCCGACATATTTAATTCTGCGTTAGCTAACACAGAATTAAATGCAATTAATTCCGTGTTAGCTAACCCAGAATTAAATATGTCGGATTTAATTCTGTGTTAGCTAACGCAGAATTAAATATTTGAATTTGAATTTTTGAATAAAATAATAATTGCTCTGCTTGCCTCGTCAGTTTTTAACAAAAACATAGCAAATCTGCTCAAAAAACAATTAAACTGTTTGATCTTTCACTTTGCAGGGTTTATTTTAATCAAAAGGTCGTATTTAAATACTTAAAAATACTTAAAAAATAAAATTAGAACTGTTCGCGCCAAGTGACATTAACTGTGTCGCCACCTGTTATGCGGTGAAATTTATTTGTTATTTTTGGTTTGTAACTTTTGTATGTAGACTGCTGTGATTCAGGAGTTTCTAGACAGATACGTCATTATTAAGATATTAAAAAATATATACAAAAGGAAAAATGGTTTGGTTTTAATAAAAAAAGAAGGTTTAAAATACAGTCCAGAGTTAAAACATGGTCCTTCGAGCCGGATATTTGGATGTTGAAGAAAAAGCCGTAAAAGACCAGAAAGCCGTAAAAGTCCAGAAAGAAGCGAAGAAGTACTTGGGTTGAGGCGGTTTCAATTTCTTTACCTTTTTCTTGATTTTGACCAAATTCAGGTAATCTTTTTTAACTAGCCGAGTTTTAAAAATAGTCATTTGCACAAGTTTAATCAAGAATTGCAAAATAAAATGGCAGAGTCGTTAGTTAGAAAGCGAGGTTCTTTAAAATGCTCCCTCACAAACTTTGTAAAGTATGTAGAAAGTAAGCAAGGCCAAGACAATTTAAGCGAACCTGACTTTCTTCAGTTAGAGGAAAGAGTTAACAGAGTTAAAATAGTTTTTGATGAGTTTAACGAGCTCCAAAACCAGATAGAATTAGCTGCCTCCGATGATAGTCTCAACAGTGAATATGAGGTTAGAGGTGCCTTCGAAGACACTTATTATAGTTTTAGGTCTATTGCCATGTCCCTATTGGCAACTAGAGAAGTAAATGAGCCTAGCAGTCAGCTACACTCAACAGTGTCGGAGCCAGGTATTTCTAGCATAGGTTTGCAAGGAGTTAAGTTGCCAGTTATTGCCCTCCCCAAATACCAAGGCAATTACGATAATTGGTTAGAGTTTAGAGAGACGTTTGAGTCTCTAGTGCACAACAATGAGTCTTTAAGCTCTATTCAGAAGTATCACTACCTCAGAGCCTCGTTGGAGGGTAGCGCAGCCTTGGTGATTAAAGCGGTTGAGTTTACTAGTACAGGTTATGACGTAGCCTGGCAAGTATTAAAGGACAGGTACAATAATACCAAACTTTTAGTTCACAACCACATTAAGTTAATTTTCGGTTTAGAGGCTATTGCTAGAGAGTGCTCTAATAAACTGCGAAAATTGGTGGACGATTTGTCCAAGCATCTTCGATCCCTTGAGCAATTGGAACAAGATATAAAAAATTGGGATCCTCTTTTAATTTTTCTCGTTGCGGGAAAGTTAGATGAAAAAACGTTGGGTGAGTGGGAGAAGCATTCTGTTAGCTTGAGTTCTCCTACACTAGAAGACTTAAAAATATTTTTGCGCAACCGTGCAGATTTGTTAGAAACCCTAGAGTACAAATCGAGTTCAAATAATCCAAACCACGAAAATAACAAGCAAAATAAAAGGGATTTTAGGCAAGGTTCAAAATCTTTGGTTTCTACTGATTCTGTGAAGGGGTTTTCTTGTTTTTATTGTAAAAACAATCATTCGATTTACAAATGCGGGGATTTTTTGGGTTTGCCATTAGCAAAAAAGATAAATTTTGTTGAAAAAGCTAAGTTATGCACAATTTGCCTCTTGAGTAATCATACGAGTAAAAAATGTAGGGCTGGCCCCTGCAGAAAATGCAAGGCCTGGCATAACACGCTTTTGCATCCGGAGAGCGATCCATCTAGTACTGTGGTAATATCTAAACCAGATCAGATAAATTTAAATAATGTTAATGTTTTAGCCAGTGGCGTAGACAATCCAGGTTTTTACAAGGTTTTATTGTCTACGGTAAAAATTATACTTCTTGACAAGTTTGGTCAACCAGTAGCGGTACGTGCACTGCTTGACTCCGGATCGCAGTCAAGTTTTATTACCGAAAAGTTATCAAATCGCTTGGGACTTGAAACAAGTGGTACAAATTTAAATATTTTGGGCATATCAAGTAATGTTTCTAGAATAAAGCAAAAATGCGTTGTCAATATAAATTCTCGGTACAATGATTTTAAAGCCAGCCTTACGTGTTTTCGTGCTGTCTAACATCACTAGTATGACTCCGTCTTGGGGGGTCGATGTTAGTTCTTTAAATATTCCTGATAATTTGCAGTTAGCAGATCCTGAATTTAACATACCCGCTCCCATTGACATGTTAATAGGAGCAGAACTGTTTTGGATTATAATTAAGCCTAATAAGATTTTTTGTGGTAAAAATAAGCCGGTTTTACAGGAAACTGTACTGGGTTGGATCGTTTCCGGGCGTGTCAGCGATAATGATACTGTCAACAACACATCGTGTAATTTGAGTGTAAATCAGGAGTTATGCAAGATGTTGTCAAAGTTTTGGGAAACTGAAGAGTGCGGTGTTGCCAAACCTTTGTCTCGCGAGGAGCTCGAATGTGAGCGCATTTTTGAACAAACAATTACGAGAGATTCTCACGGGCGATTTATAGTAACTCTTCCGTTAAAACAAGATCCTAGTTGTTTGGGCGATTCGCGTTTGCAAGCGCAGAAGATGTTTTATAGTACAGAGCGCAGACTAAGTAAAAACGAAACATTGAGAAGTCTGTATAACGAATTTCTTTCCGAGTACCTAAGTTTAAATCATATGAGTTTAGCGGATAATCAGGTGAGCGATGCTAGCTATGAGTATTTTATGCCTCATCATGGAGTCTTGCGTGAGTGCAGCAAGACCACGCGTTTGCGAGTAGTTTTTAATGCATCCTTTCCTACCAGTAATGGTATCTCGCTCAACAGCATTCAACACGTCGGTCCCATCTTGCAAGAAGACTTGTTATCAATCATTCTGCGATTTCGACAACACAAATACGTAATATCAGCTGATTGTGCCAAGATGTATCGGCAAGTGCTTGTTAATCCTAAGCAAAGAAATTTACAAAAAATATTATGGCGTGCTTGTACTGATAATCCACTAAATGCATATACACTTAATACTGTAACCTACGGCCACGCCTGCGCAAGTTACCTAGCTATTCGATGCCTTTTTGAATTAGCGACTGAATGTCAAGATTATAAGCCGGACATTGCGGAAATAATCCGCAAAGACTTTTACGTAGATGACTTGCTAACCGGGGCGGATACCATCGCGCATGCGCAGAATATTTGTTGCGAGGTTTCGGCAGTATTACGAAGCGGGTGTTTTGAATTGCGAAAATGGTACTCTAACGAACCGAAAGTCTTGGCTCATATCGAGAATAAGGATTCCCCTTTTGGAATTATTGAGTTTGGTCCCGGGGAAAATGCTAAGACGCTGGGTTTGATTTGGTCTTGTCAGAGTGACAAGTTGCTTTACTCTTTGGAAGACATTAATATCACTAAAAAATGTACCAAGAGGCTTATTTTATCAGTAAATGCTAGAATATTTGATCCATTAGGTTTGGTCAGCCCGGTAATAATTATTACTAAAATTTTAATGCAGAGTTTATGGTTTGAAAAACTAGGTTGGGATGATGCTTTGCCCAAGCATTTATCCGACCGGTGGTTCAGATTTTTGGGAGATTTGCCAGATTTGATGAATCTGTCTGTAACCAGAAGAGTAGTGTGCGACAATGCGCAACGAATTGAATTATACGGTTACTGTGACGCAAGCGAGCGCGCGTTCGGAGCATGCGCGTACGTCAGAAGTACTGATATCGAGGGAAAAGTACATGTTCACTTGTTAGCTGCAAAAAGTAAAGTGGCCCCTATTAAAACAATAAGTATACCGTGTCTTGAATTATGCGGCGCGCTGGTTCTCTCACGTTTAATGGACAAGATTCGAAAATCGATGAATCTTAAGTTCGATAAATGTTTTTCGTGGTGTGATTCACAAATAACTCTTGCTTGGATAAACACTAGTCCAAATTTATTAAAGGTTTTTGTGGCAAATAGAGTTTCGGAAATTCAAAATTTGTCCAACGAGAGTGAATGGCGCTATGTGCCCACGAAAGACAACCCAGCCGATTTAGTTACGAAAGGGCTCTATCCTAGTGAGTTGTCAAAGACACTAATTTGGTGGCATGGGCCTTCTTGGTTAGTTTTAGAAAAACACGAGTGGCCAATTTTAAAATGCAAACTAAGTGATTTACCAGAGTTGAAACAACAGACATGCGTTGCGGTGCAGGCATGTCCAGAGGATATTTTTCCTTTCGAAAAATTTTCTAGTTATAAGCGTTTATTAAGATCCGTTGCGTATATGTTGCGATTTATAGAAAATTGTAAAGGTATGAAAATTGATCGTGTTACTGAGTTTTTATCTAGACAAGAATTGGATCGGGCGCGAAAGGTTTTAATAAGAATGTCGCAGGAACAATCTTTTTCTAAGGAAATTTCAAATTTATTACAGAATTACAGATTAGATAGCAAAAGCAAGTTGCTAAATTTAACACCTTTCTTAGATACCGAGAATGTACTGCGCGTTGGCGGCCGATTAGAGTATTCGGATCTCAGTTTTGGTAGAAAGCACCCTGTGGTGTTGGATTCGGTTCATCATTTTACCAAGTTATTGTTTGCTTATGAGCATCTTCGTCACTTGCATGTAGGTCCTCAAAATCTATTAGCTTTTATAAGAGAAGAATTTTGGCCTGTCGGTGGACGTAACTTAGCGCGTTCTACTGTAAAAAGTTGTGTCAAATGTGCCAGGTTTCGCGGCAATACTGTGCAGCCCTTAATGGGTAACCTTCCGCGCGAAAGAATAGTTCCCTCCCCTCCATTTAGCTGCGTTGGGATTGATTATGCTGGTCCTTTTACAGTGCGTCACGGCTTAAGTAAAGGTCGCGGCGGAAAATTTGAAAAATGTTACATTAGTTTATTCATATGCTTTTCCACGAAGGCTGTGCACCTTGAGTTAGTATCGAGTCTTTCCACTGAGTCTTTCTTACAGGCGTTAAGACGATTTGTGTCCAGACGTGGAAAGCCGATCAAGATTGTATCGGATAATGGCAAAAATTTTGTTGGTGCCTTTCGTGAATTGGGTAGGTTCTTAAGTGTAAATACAAAAAACATTAAATCGTTAAGTGCTGGAGAGGGCATAGACTGGCAATTTATCCCTCCATATTCTCCACACATGGGTGGTTTGTGGGAGTCTAATGTAAAATGTGTAAAGTCCCATTTAAAACATGTCTTGGCCAATGCTTACCTTACTTTCGAAGAGTTCAGTACCGTACTCTGCCAGATCGAGGCTATTTTAAATTCTCGGCCCCTTGTCCCACTCTCATCCGACCCTAGCGACCTTAGTGCCCTCACCCCGAGTCACTTCCTCATCGGCAGAACATTGATATCGGCGCCAGATGAAAACCTTATGGATGTCAAGTTGAATCGTCTTACAAGATTTCAGTTGATGCAGAGGATCTGCCAACACTTTTGGAAACGTTGGGAACGTAATTACATCGTTGAACTCCAAATACGTCAGAAATGGAAGGCTAGTCATGGCGAACTTTTCGAAAACCAATTAGTTTTGATTAAAGATGACCTATCCTTACCCACTGAATGGCGTCTTGGACGAATAGTCAGTTTACATAAGGGTCAAGATGGTACAGCTCGCGTCGCCTCAATAAGAACCAGTGTGGGAAGTGTGTGTCAAAAGAAACTTTCAGAAGATTTGTCCTCTCCCAGTTGAAGTTTGAAAGCTTTAGCTTTCCAAAGAGGGCGGCATGTTCGCGCCAAGTGACATTAACTGTGTCGCCACCTGTTATGCGGTGAAATTTATTTGTTATTTTTGGTTTGTAACTTTTGTATGTAGACTGCTGTGATTCAGGAGTTTCTAGACAGATACGTCATTATTAAGATATTAAAAAATATATACAAAAGGAAAAATGGTTTGGTTTTAATAAAAAAGAAGGTTTAAAATACAGTCCAGAGTTAAAACAAGAACAAAAAAACTATTTTCAAATTATTTTATTGAAAATGATAGTTTCTTTATAATCACCCATATATATTTCTATAGAAATCGTCAATATATGCTGAATTTTTTTTTCGGCATGTTTGATCAAGAATTTTTTCTTATCTACTAGGAGGAAAGCCAAGCCTAAAGTTGTTTCTGTAACAACACAAAAAAACTAAATAGTATAGAATTTAAAATTTTCAATTGATCTAGATTATTTGTTAAAGGAAATTAAGACAATTATTAATTATTATTTATTAGATACCTACTTCAGCAATTCTAAACATATCAATCTTATATGTATGCAATACAGAATACACAAATAAGCATTACATTAGAGTATCTTTTATTATAGATATAGATTAAAAAATGCTCAAAAATCATTTCAACCCTAAAAAGTTTTTACTTCCAAACTCGTTTTTTAAGTCTAATTTTATATCCATCAATTGGTCTTGTGGATATGTCCATTTTTAATTTGACATCCGGAAATTTTCCATCTGCCTCAACTTCAAACCTTTGCAAGAAGTTTGCAAGAAACGTTTTTAAACATACGTTGGCGAATATTTTTCCTAAAATAGAGTACTACTTTAAAGAATATCTCAAAAACCTTTTTTTAGAAAATTTATTAAAAAAGGTTTTTAATACTTTATTACCTATGCAACCTCTAGGGCCTGCACTGAAGGGAACAAAACCGTAAACATGCCTTTTTGAGACAGCTTCCGGTAAAAAATGGTCGGGATAAAAATGTAAAGGATTCTTCCACAATTCTGGATTCCGATGGATATTAAAAATGGGAACCACAACACAAGCTCCTTTTGGTATTTTTAGAGATTCATCTAAAATAAAAAAGAGTACGTTTGCTCACAACTACACTCACAGGCAAAATAATCGATCCACACAAATTTTCGATGAATTTCAATCGCAAATAACTTTTTTATTTGATTTCGGATTTAAACAAATATTAAAGAATATTGTAGATACATTAATGGAGAATAAAAAAGAGTACGTTTGCTCACAACTACACTCACAGGCAAAATAATCGATCCACACAAATTTTCGATGAATTTCAATCGCAAATAACTTTTTTATTTGATTTCGGATTTAAACAAATATTAAAGAATATTGTAGATACATTAATGGAGAATCGCTCACATTTTAAAAATTACTAAAAAATACGTGCACGTACGTTTATAATATACAGGTTTAAACAAAAATATGTTTTTTACCATAAGTTTAAGAAACTCTGTAGAGTGGCAAAACCGTATATTGTTCTAAATTAAGTTTTAATTATCAAGTCACATCTATTTTTAACAGTTTTGTTTTTGGTTCACCTTGATATATTTATTTTTGTGGAAAATATGGATTAAAAAAAAAATAGAAATTTCCAATATTTTTTCTGTATGAAGAACTAAGGTTGCTATGGTCCATCCATAGCCTATGGAGGATGACAGTGACAGTTTTGTTGAATCATCCCATACTTGGACATGTCATATACAGCTTTCAAAAGCTATGAAGTTGTTTTTTGTAAATTAATGTGTTAATTTTGAGGTGTCTTCTTACTTTTAAAAATGTCTCCCATTGATGTTACCCTTTGTACTTTACTTCTTGTGACGATTAAAACCCTTGCCACGTAATACTGTGACCGTCCATCCTGGATTAAATTAATGGCTCTGGCAACATCAGTCGGAGACATATCCATTTTTAAAGTAAGAAGACACCTCAAAATGAACACATTAATTTGCAAAAAACAATTTGATAGCTTTTGAAAGCCGTGTATGACAGTCCAAGTATGGGATGATTCAACAAAACTGTCACTGTCATTCTTCATAGCCTATGGATGGACCATAGCAACCTTAGTTCTTCATACAGAAAAATATTGGAAATTGCAATGTTTTTTTTTTTAAATCTATATTTTCCACAAAAATAAATATATCGAGGTGGACCAAAAACAAAACTGTTAAGAATAGATGTGACTTGATAAATAAAACTTAATTTAGAACAATATACGGTTTTGTCACTCTACAGAGTGTCTTAAACTTATGGTAAAAAACATCTTTTTGTTTAAACCTGTATATTATAAACGTAGGTCTATTTTTTAATATTTTTTTAAAATTTAAGTGATTGTCCATTAACTTATCTACAATATTCTTTAATATTCGTTTATATCCGACATCAAATAAAAAAGTTATTTGCGATTGAAATTCATCGAAAATTTGTGTGGATCGATTATTTAGCCTGTAAGTGTAGTTTCGGGGTGTTTTAGCAAAATAACAGCTTCATACTAATTTCCTCATCCTCAAGACACTGCCTTAAAATGTAGGGAGCTATAGGGCACAGCCTTTCCACATCCTTAATACACATATCCAAATATTCCAGTTTTTGTATGTCTTCGTACGTCACTGTTCTAGGTGTTGTTCCAAAAATTTGTCTAACTTCTTCAACTGCTTTATTCTATAAAAGAAAACACTACTATTGATATTTTTAACTCTAGTAAAAAACAATCAACTATTTTAGGATCGAATCAACAACAAACATGTCACATCGACTATTTTTTTAAAGTAGGTACCTATATCGAAAATATTGTTTGGGGTGACAAAAAAAAATTATGGTAAAAGTTTGAGTCCATAATATTAATATTAAGAGGTCTATCATCGCAATTTTAGATTTTTTTTTTCTGAGCGAGTTTTTGTCTCAGAACTCCCAAACCATTGAGTTAAACAAAATTGACTTAAGAATATTTTTTGAAGAAAATTGAATGTTCTACAAAAAAGGTTTGATTGGAATTTCCCGTCAGATGAACCCTTTTTTACAATCATGCCTTAAAAATTGGTATAGGTTTACAATTTGGAATTTTGTAATTCATGTAAAAATCAGTACCCGGAAAAATAAAACATATTCTTATGGGAAATCAAATGCTCTACAAAAAAAGTCTAACATTTTTGGCTAAATTCACTCCATTAAAAGTTATTCAAGTTAAAACGAAACTCTTGCTATTTCGGCTCTAGATTTTTTTTTGGGTCAGTTAAAAACTTGAATTCTTTTACCGATGATAATCTTTATGTTATTGATAAAATTACTGAAAATAAAAAAAATAACACATTAGAGTTTTTTCGTATTAAGAAGCTATGTTCTTTAGAAAATTCTATTTTCACTGTTACCTATTTAATCGTTTAAATAATAACAATTGTGTTGTTTTTTTATTGGAAATTGTTAATTAGTTATATAATACACATTTATAAAAAAAATCAAATTATCACCCATAAAAAATAAATCTACAGAGGAAAAAAAAACAACTTTAACCTTGAATAACTTTTGATTAAGTGAATTTAGCCAAAAATGTTAAGAGACTTTTTTGTAAAGCATTTGATTTGCCATAAGAATATTCATCGTTTTTTTTCTGGGTACTGATTTTTACATGAATTACAAAATTCCAAAGTTAAAAGATCAAAATATAAAAATATACCAATTTTTAAGGCATGATTTTAAGGAAAATTTCATTTTAACTTTTTTTGTAGAGCATTTAATTTTCTTAAAAAACTTGCTGAGGAAATAAAATTTAAAAATCTGAGGGACAAATTTGGTTTCGACATTTTGAAAAAGTGTGGATTCAGCATTAATTAATCTAATCAAATTTAATCTAAATGTTTATTTACCAGGTTAAAAAATTACCTGATATTCTGGATACATTCCCAAACATAGACAAACAAAAGATGTTATTATGGTCATAGTATCTTCAGCCTTAAATGAAGAATATCAAAATTGTATAATCCAGGATTTTTTTGTTACTTACAGCTGCGAACAGTGTTATCATGTGGCTGATAAAGTCGGTATTGCTAATTGAGTTGGGATTTTGGTTTATATACTCCCCTATTTGATCTATTATAGGACTGACATCTGATATATTTGCGTTGTTCAAGGATCGCCTCTGCCATGATGATGCGATGACCTGCAGACAAATTATAACAAAAAAAAAATAATGAATGAAAATGACGACTGCTAAGGAAGAACATTTAAGGTTTTATTTAACATGATTAGACGAAGACGAGCTCTGGATTGGCCTGCCAGATCTCCAGATTTAACTCCCCTATATTTTTTATATTTCATAATGTTTCATTTAGTACAACAATTGCTTATTACCGTGTTTAAAAAATCCTTTATATCCTTTATAATTTCCTTCTCTCTTTTGTAATTGTTTGTAAATTTGTAGATAAAATCTGGATGTAGCCAAGGACGAGTTAATCTAGTGAAACCATTGGCGTACATACTAAAAATAAAAGTTATATTAATATTAATAATAATATCCGGTATTTATTTACTTACTCTATCGCTGATTTACAAAATTTTGTGTAACCATTTTTCTGAATATTCATTTTTGTTCCCAAAATAGTTTCTAAAAATAATATTTATACTTATATAAAAAAAAATTATTTTAAATGGCCGTACGACAAACCATATACATATTAAAGGAGTGGACGCGTAACGCCTATTGTTGTGTATCTTTGTTAATTGTAGGGAACCAAATTGTCATTGTCAACTTCAATATTAAAATACGATGGTGGTGTTTTGCATTTGGTTGTAAAAGTTATGGTGACATGAACTGCGTTCTTTTATTTAGAATGATCTCGTTTCTAATTAAATTATGCATGAACTGTTGCTTGGTTCACATATTGCACATGATTTAAGCGACAAACGCCCAACAACAAATTAAAGGGGGTTCAGGAAGTACATTAGGGAAAGAGTTTTCATTTTATTACACTTCATTAAAAAAAAATTCGAACTAATTTTATAGATATTTTTTTATTTTAATACAAAAGGCACTATATATATATATATATATATATATATATATATATATATATATATATTTATATATATATATATATATATATATATATATATATATATATATATATATATATATATATATATATATATATATATATATATATATATATATATATATATATATATATATATAACAAAGAAACGTGAAATAAAGAAACGTAAAAAATAGAATTTAAAAGCGACAACATTGCGAGTTGTTGATAGCTTTTTGCTTTTGACAGATGCAGTGACATTTCTATATGCATTTAAAATCTTAAAATGAGTTCTGAAAACAAATTAATTTGTTCTGTGAAACGAAACTAAAAAAAAGTATTAAAAAAACGTATGGAAACCAAAAATAAAGCAACAGAAAACATGCAGTATGTTAAATGAAGCGAAAGTCTCGAGAAGAGCAGAAAACAAAAATAGGGAAACTATAAAAGGTAATAGGTGATAATTTTGGTTGGACAGTCAACATTATTGTTTATTGTTGCAAAACTGTGCGGTGAAAATTGACAAAAATTTATATGGGACTTCTACAGGCATACGAGGTGCATACGAGAAAAAAAATCAATAATTTTTCAATGTCACGTTAGAAGATAAGCAATAATTAAAGACATGGACTGTATAGGATATAGAATTGGCATATAAATTTTTGTTAACATTCACAACACGGTTTAGCAATAATAAACGATATCATACCGTGTAGTCTTAGCCACTTTAATAATTTTTTACTCGAAAACCAGACGGTCAATCTTTCTAAAAATTTGTAATTGTCTTTTAAGTAAACTCTGTAGACTACAACCTAGAATTTTTTCAACCTTTTCATGTCCAAAAATCTACTTACCACCAATGATGTCCACAAAGCATTTGTGACTGATTAGATGAATATCAAAAGTGCCCTTATCAACATAACTTTCCAGGTTTTTCATGCAAACGTCTGTATATTTTTGCATGATTTCGATTTGATTAGTGCAATATTTCAAGTTAAACAGGGGCTGTATTATTCTTCTGTGTTTTTTGTAAGTCGGCCCTTAAAATTTTAATTTATAATAATTGTGAGTGTAATTGTGATTTCTTTTTAATTTATTCACCTGATCCAGAAACTAAGCCATTTCCTAGATAGGATTTAACGAATCTGTACAGATCATGTTTATGGTAGAATTTTGGTGACGATAAAATCCTCTAAAATTAGCAATCCACAGGGTTTTTGTAAAAATATTTTTTTTATATTATACCTGTATATGATTTAGTTTGGTGGTGATTAGAGCAAGTTCAGGTCCCACCCAAAATCTCATGGGCGATTCAAACTTTTCGATAACATTGTAAATTTTAGATAGAATTTCTAAAATTTTATATAAAAAAAAATTAATAAATAATCGACCTTATTTTACCTTCATCTCTGCATATAAAAAGGCCTGCATTTCCAATGAAAGGGTATGCCATGGGTCCATGCATTTTATTTGCAATAACGTATAATTTTTTTCTCGAATAAAAGTGTTTCAGAATCCATGTTGCCAATATCAGTAAAAACGTGGTGAAAATAAAAAATGTCAACATTCTAAAAAATAAAATTTATCATGAACAAATAGAAATTATCCTTTGGGGAAAAATCGTCATCACTATTCTTGTGTTATGTGATGGGCAACCGTTCTGTTGATACCAAACGTTATCCAAATTTAGGGTTATGTTTTGGATTAATTCTATTTTGAAGAAGATCCAAATATCTCGCTCCATTTAAATTGCCACCAATTACAAAGGGACCAATAATATTATTCCCATAAATACCATACCACACGTTCAACTTTTCAGGATATTGTCTTTAAGTTTAGTTGCCTGTCAATAGACCAGTACCGGACAGTAGCAAGATTGTGCTTTCCATGTACCTAATGGAAATGTGGATTCGTCCGTAAATACTATGTTTTCAATGAAATGTTCATCTTCATTTGCGCGTTCCATCATATTTTCACAAAATTCCATTCTCCGGTACACGTCGTCTTGAAAAATTTCCTGATGTACCTACTTGGTATTTATATGAACGATATTTATTTTTTCTTTAATATTTTGTGGACTTTACCCACACTAATTTGAATCTTCTTCTACCATAGCACAAGCCATTATTTCTTTCATCTCCGCATCTACATAAATTCTGGGAGTACTGTGACTTTGCACCCCAAAATACAACCATTTGTTTTAAACTTTTGGATAACGTTTGTTATTGTTCCAATTGAAGGAATAGAACGTTCCGGATATTTAATTGCGAATACTGCCCAACTATGGAGAAAGGCAGTAACTGCTAAACAAGAAATTTGTGGAAAATTAGCATAAACTACATTTTTATAAAAAGCAGTAAGTATTTTATTGATTTATTTAACTTATGAGATAGTTTACTGCATTTCTTTGTTGAATTAAGATACAAAATGTCCATAGCTTTAAGCACAAGAAAACGCATTTAGAATTTTTTGTAGTTACTGCCTTTCTCCATAAAAGGGCAGAATAGGTCTCTTGTTTGACGTAGATAATTGCCCACTAAAGACCAGCTTATCATGTCAATTTTCTCTTGCAATGAGTAGGACATTATAACTTATAATTTAAAATAAAAGAAATTAATTTATGTTATAAAAAAGTATCTTAGTTTTTTTTCGTTAACTCAGCCATTCAAAAGATATTTGGTCAATGTTTGAAAATAATTTTTTTAAATTTGCAGGATAGTAAGGATTTTGAAATGAGTACATATATTTGCTAAAAATTAACTGATCTACAAAAAGTTTTCCATATTTTTTTCGATAAATGTATCTAAGCGATTCGAAGAAAATCGCTCTCGCGGAATAATAAGTTTTTTTTAATATAAAGTATATCCCGTATGTTCCAATGTTATTATTAATATGACAAATAAATGTTTTTAATATCTCTCATCAAGAAGGCTCGGATTCGATTCCCAGTACCAGAATACTTTTTTTTAATAAATATTTTGAAATAAAATTATAGATAAAATGTGAATTTACAAATTTACTCATTATGAAATGGAACTCTGCGATATAAAATTTAAAAAAAATATATTTTTTTTCAATACTTTGACTTTAGATTTTGTTTTAAAGGCTAGGTTTACGGAAAAACATAATTTAGAGCATTGGGCTTATATTTATATTCATTTGTAGGTGAAATATAATTTTTTTATCTGAAAATGGAAAATTGCTATAAGAGGCTTTTGATATCAGAAGTAAAAAAAAATAGTAATTTTTTAAATTACCCTAATATACATAAATATATGTATAAATAAAAATAAAGCATTACAGTTACTTACGCTTCAGATTTAATGTAAACTATGTGCACATCTTACAATCTATGTCAACACTGAAAAACCTGTACTTGTTTCTTGCAATTTTATAGAAAAATTAAAACAAAACACATAGTAAGGTCAATCATAAAAATCTCAGTTTGACCCAACCATACATACCTACTTAAATAATTTAAAATTTAAAACGTAATTTTAAAAATAAAATAAATCTCTTTTTACAAAATTTACGCTCATTTTTTTTAGAATTACTTTTAATATAAGGTAACTTTTTGTTTGCTTTGAATAAATTATAAAGCAAAAGTACATAGCCAACTTTTTAGAAAAATAATATTGTCCAATTTTGATGCTCCAAACACCAATTTAAATGGCCAACTAACTCTATTTTGCACTAATAGTTGTGAAACCCTTAGCCCTGTTTTTTTTTTGATATTTAAAAGTCAGATTAGGTGTTTTATTTACGTCTGGATAAAATAAAAAAGACAACTAAAATATATTTTTTTCAAGCGTTTTATAATTTAAGCTTTATTATTGTCAACACTCACTACCAAAGTATTTGATTATCTCCTAGGCTGACAAAATAATTTAGCCCAATCAGGTGAAGTTTTTTACATTCTAGTCTGTAAAAAACCCGTTAGGGTTAATGCCAAGAAACAAAATAAGTCGAATAACTGGACTAGCTCTAAATCGCCCTGAAGAGGTTAAAATTTCTATACATTTTTGGTGTTTGAGATCGAAAATTATTTGGAAAGGCCAATTTTGATAAAATATCTGGGGTGGATATATTTATTTACAGATTTAACAACATTTTTTTCTTTGATTGGTTAAATTTACCTGCATGTACCATGGTGCGTCCATGAGGTAAGCTAATAAAACAGTTGAACAGAACTGCAGTTGTGTACGAACAATTTAATATTAAAAAAATGTCTAGTGACAAAATTAGTAAACCTAACACGGTGCACCGCGGTGGTCAAAACTAAAGTATCGGACGAACAAAAATGCCAACCAAAACTGATCTGATTATAGACTGTTTTGGTAACACAAAAATGTATTAATAAAAATCCCAGCTGATCCTTTATTAAAGTTTTGCATATATCTTAGTATTTTAAAATTGTTTATGCCATTTCGATAAAATACTCTAGTAGGTACCATTATCAAATGTTTTTCAAAAAATTTGGCAGATACATGAAATATGGATAAATTACATTATATAAGATACAAAATATTCTAAAATACAGTTTGCAATATCTTATTTATTGTTTTAAGGTATCTAATACAAAACTAATAAATAACTAAAGATTCTTTGAAGCAAAATCGATTACTGATTACCTTAAATTTTCAGTAAAACTTTTTCTTGGGTTTTACATGGAATTGTTTTTAACATGGAAACAGTACTTTTAAATTCTTCAGTCTCTGTACAAAAATGCTTCTTACATCTTGCGATATCCCCTAGAAAGGAAGAGCACAAACTTTAGTTCGTTCGTCTGTCCTCTTCCCTTAATAATTTTTTATGCCCTTTATATCTTGCCATTTTGCAGATAAAGCACATACATTCTTGGCTGCCACGAAATTCTCTAGCAATTTCTAAATTTTGAAAATTTGGCAATTGTGGCTATGGAAAAATACCGTTTTTACCATATTGAAGTAGGTAATTTTGAATCACTTAAGTTAAAGTGTTCGTTTGAAAAAGTCTGCAGTAATTTTTATATTTTCTCAGAAACCCTAAACTCTGAATTTTTCGATTACCAAAAACAATTTTGTCTCCAAAGCCAGCACATACCATCGATTTTAAATCAAAAGAAGGTATGTCATACCTTCTTTCGATTTTCTTCATGGCTTAACTTGAATTTCGGTTTAATTTTCATTTTAAAATACTATTTTTAACTTTATAAAGTATACATTAAATAAACAACTAAAGCAAAATGTCACTTGCGTTATAACGTATAGCAATTTTTTTCATAACCACCTTAATTATTGGTTTATAAAATTTGCAAGTTAAAATTATTTCATAGACAAACTTCCAGTATTTTTAGTTATAAAAAATATTAAAGATATAAATCTTCGTTTTTTTTTTGTTATGTTTTGTTTTGAGTGGTAAAAAATAATAGGTGACTCAATAAATTAATACTGGGGAGTAAAGTAATTTAAATGATACAAAGTTTATTATTTTGCTTAATTTTATTAAAATTGTATAGGTATTTTTAGTACAATATTTGCAAAATAATATATAAAAATAGAAAAACAAAAAAGTTTGCAAAACTTTAAAATAGGATCATCTGGGATTTTGATAAATACATGTTAGTGTTACCAAAAGGGTCTATAATCAAAATATGCTATCAGTTTTGGTTGGCATTTTTGTTCGTCCTATACTTAAGTTTTGACCACCGTGCTAAGGTAAGAATTAGTTCTAACCAAATTACACAATTTACTTAAAATAAAATGGTAAGTAAAGTTAAAAGTGTAGGTATACCTACACTTTTAACTTTACTTACCATAGGTATATTTGTTTGCATTTTTAATGTTTTGCAAAAGCATGCTGATTTTTGAGCATATGCCATGCATTACATACTTAATATCATCGTTTCTAAAAACAAATATTTATCTTACTTACTAAAAAAATACTTATTTATGACACTGTTTCTCATAATAGACTTCTAAATGTGCCAGAAAGTTATGGAGTCAGAGGTACAGTGCTAAAACTTTTGAAAAGCTACCTTCAGTGGCGGATTGGGGATTTTGGGTATACCAATATCTCAGTTATTAGACATGGGACCCACACCAAATTTATAATAGTTTATTATGACATTAAATGGACAAGTTCGGCGCAAACAGAATTTAAATTGAAGTTTGCGAAAAAAAGTTAGTTTTTTGTGTCGCCTCACCTAGCTTCTGGCCCCCCCATTTGAGATAATTCAAATTAAAGTTGTGCAATTTATACTTCACTATAATTTATCGACAAATTTAAAATTTTATTTAAAAAATATAAATATTACAGATTTTATACGATTTTAAATTTTTATTATTTATTTTATTATAATAAAAAAATATTTAATATGGTATAAAATCTGTAATATTTGGATTTTTCAAATAAAATTTTAAATTTACCGATAAATTATAGTGAAGTATAAATTGCACAACTTTAATTTGAATTATCTCAAATGGGGGGCCAGAAGCCAGGTGAGGCGACACAAAAAACTAACTTTTTTTCGCAAACTTCAATTTAAATTCTGTTTGCGCCAAACTTGTCTATTTAATGTCATAATAAACTATTATAAATTTGGTATGGGTCCCATGTCTAATAACTGAGATATTGGTATACCCAAAATCCCCAATCCGCCACTGGCTACCTTACAGACAGATATCAAATGGTTCGAATAAATAAAATACTAAGTGATCAATAGGGATGGGATTTTAGTTATTTTACCTTTTTTTAACCGATGTACCTAACTATTTGAAAACCAATAATGCCAAAATGTGTTTTAAAAGATTTTCTTTTATATGAACCTAACTTGTTTTCACCTTTTTTACCTTTTTTGGAGGTTTTTGCTTTTAACTACCTTTTTTATACTTTTGTTACCTATTTTTTTTTAACTTTTTTTCACATTTTTTACCTTTTTTGGAGGTTTTTGCTTTAAACTACCTTTTTATACTTTTGTCAGTTTATTTTCACATATTTGTTACCTATTTTTACGTATTTTTACTTATTTTATTTTTTTTGTTCTTTTTAAAATTTGCGCCAATATTTTATCCAGGGCGTGCAACTCAACGGTATAAAATTTTTTCTTATGGTTACAGACTGTAACAGTAACTTTCTTTACAGTTACCTTCTTTGTAGTTACTCACTACTAGTGAGCTTATGTTCTGTCATAGAACTTCTGTGTAGTGAGTGTCTCAGTAAAACACAGTTTATTGCATGGAAATAGTTTATTGTGGGACCCACAATGTGGGTATGTTCTGTGTTTGGGTATGCAGTATGTTCTGTGTTTGGGTATGCGGCTAAACAAAATTATAAACGAAACATTAAAAGTTTATGTTTTTTTACCTAAAATGCTGTTTTTTTAACCTAAAATGCTTTTTTAGTACCTTTTTAGTTACCTATTTTTCAGTTTTTAGTACCTAAATATCCCATCCCTAGTGATCAATCAAAAATCGAAATGGGTATGCCACAAGGCACAGTCCTGGGTCCCATTCTTTTCTTGGTTTACATTAATTCTATGTTAAAATTAGATATAAACGGGATATCAAATTCATACGCGGATGATACTGCATTAATATTCAGTGGAAAAACTTGGGAGAAACTAAACAGAAAGTAATGAATGGTTTCAGGATAATTCAAAATTGGCTCTATTTGTACAAGCTCTCACTAAATCTTTCTAAAACCAATTATATAGCTTTTTATTAAATGAATCAAATATACCAACACTTCTCAACTATAATATCATATGATAGATAAAGATCAAATTATTGAAGTTTCAGAAACTAAATACCTCGGGATAGTTATTGACAAATTCCTAAAGTGGGGCCCCCATGTTGATTATGTTACAAATAGAATCAAAAGATTACTACATAAATTTTATCTTCTTAGAGAAATACTTAAGGAAAAACTTTTAAAAACAATTTATAAAAACTTTGTAGAAGCTTTGATTCGATATGGAATACTGGTGTGGGGAGGGTTGTACAATAACTATCTAAAAAAAACTTAACAAAATACAAAAATTTATTTTAAAAATACTTTATAAAAGGCCTAAGAGATATCCGACCAATATGCTTTACTCTGAAGAAATACAAAATGTAAGATCTATATATACACACAGTTTTCATGTATTTCAACAAAAATCAAGCTAACTATATAAATCATACACATGATACCCGTAGTAGAACAGACCAACAAGTAAAAACGCCTTTAAGTTACAACAACATAAATTTTTAATTTATTACTTACATAGGACCTAAACCTTACAACATCTTACCAAAGCAACTTAAAGATATTAAACAAGCAAGAATTTTCAGTAGGGAAGTAAAATCATTCATTTATCGGTATTATGTACACGGAGAGAAAAGTATAATGCTGATTACCATAATTATAATACCCTTTACTACAATTTATATTACTATTTGGGACAACTATCTTGTAGATACTGCCAGATACTATGCATATTTAGTAATTTTTAAATATCCATGTAAAATATTATGGTAAAATATTATTATTTTCAACCAATTTTGTTTTTAATTCTTATTATAATTAGATTTTTTTCATTACTAATAAGTATAGTAAATTTTAAAATATTATGTTGCCATTTTAAATATAAAATATTTTAAAATCGAATATTTTTATATGTTGACAATTAAAAATTGTAACATATTTATTGTATTTTTAATATATAAAAATGTTATAAGAAAAAATTGAACCTACACCTCGCCAAAGTTTTTTGTTTTGAGTGCGTTCCATCAACTTCAAATACCGACACAGGTGTTTTGACCTATATTGGGTATCATCAGTGTCGACACGACACTGACGAGCAACTTGTAGTAGTGGAACACACCCAAAACAAAGAAATACCTGAGCTTATATAAAATGGTTGGTAAGCCAACAGAGGCGAGATGTAAGAACATCACGTGATCCACACCGTCTAACGACGCGTCGCGACGTGGCCTTATGCCGCAATCGGTACATACTATGCAACCAAATGGGTTCAATTCTTTCTTATAAGTATTACCAGTAATGGGTCAAGAAATTTTATTAAAGAAACTAGGAAAATTGAATGTTTAAAATGTCATGAGTTACTATATTGTATATTATATTTAAATATATTGTTTATTTACCTTAAACATAAAAGTATCTTTATTTTTACTATATTTTTATTAATGTGTAATATATTATAATATTAGATGTACACCTTACATTTGATTAAATCCAGTGCCGGTTTAAGTTAGTTCGCCGCCCGGTTCTGGCACAAACACAACGCACAATGCTTTAAAATATTACTTTTTTAAAAACATTTTTAAATTTTTAAGTCTTACTTTCTCACGTCAAGTGGAAGATTAGGTTGATTAGGCTGGTATCTAACAGTAAACTTAGTATCCTATAAAATATAAAATGAGCCTGTATAAACAAATTATAAAAACTAATCAAAAGCACTAACTAAAAATTAAAACATTCTTTGGTTTATATAATAAGTACTAAGAAAAACTAATTAAAAAATAAATAATTAAAAAATAAAAGTTTAATATTTTGTTTCATTAAACTAATAAAAACTAATCAAAAGTTATAAATAAATAAAACATTATTCTTTGGTTTAAATAAATATTGAGATATCCTAATACTAATAATTAAAAGGTTGTTTTCAAGTCTTTATAGTAGCAAATTGTTTTATAACACTTTACATTTATTTCATCTAGCAGGTCTTGATAAATGGACAAAATTGCTAAGGAGTTAAATCTTTCTTGGGGAATTGTATTTCTTAGGTAGTTCTTTACCCTTTTTAGAGTAGAGAAAGATCGTTCACCACTAGCATTTGAAACCATTATAAAAAAAATTCGCAGACAAATATTAATATTCGGAAATGAAGATATTAATTTATTTTCGTATAAAACTTATACTAATTCCAATGAAGTTTCTATTTTTATTTCCGAAAGGAAAGTTACCAGTTTCTTGAGTTGGACACATTTTTGAGGAAAAAACTCATCCAAATCCTCCACGAAGATTTATGCTTTTAGATTAAACAAAAATTCAAATTTGTTTGTGCCAGATTTCTAGCTATCATATCGACAAATGATTTCGGATTATAGATTGTGAATTATAATTATTATATAATTATATTATTATTATATAATAATTATTAAAATAAAACATATTGTTCGCATTGTTTATTTTTTGCTTAAATTTGCCTCTGAATTATTTTCTTCAAATTGTAATTTTCTGAGCATAATTTTCGTTTCCTGTTAATTTCCTCGTAATGATCAAAATGATCACGTAAAAAATCAAAGTTCTCAACTAAAAATGACAAAAGATGAGCATTTGTGCTTAAATCCATATTTTGTTTTTGGACTGCTTTATTGGTTTCATTAACCCTTTGCAAAACGTCTATCCAAAAAGTTAAAATTATTCCGTTTCCATGCAATAAATCAAGTTTTTCTGATGGAGAAGCTGCTTCAACTCTAACAACATTTTTCTCATTTGTATTCGTTGTATCCGCCGACGCAATGTCGCAATATTTTTTTTTCTAAATTCTAACGATTAAGTATTTTTTTTAAATTATGGGCGGTACGCGGTACCGCCCCAAAAATATTTACCGCCCGGTGCTATAGTCCCCAAAAAACCCCTGTTAAACCGGCACTGATTAAATCATATAGTAAATATTACTATTTGTATATAGTAAAATCAATTAAAATTTAAAATCAATCAATCGATTAAAAATTAAAATATATATTATACATTTATGATTTAGTAATATTGGTGTTGTAATCTTTACTTAACATGTATAATAAAAAATAGTATTTTGTATTACAATCTAAATATTGTATTGACGAATATATAATATTGTTACCCTAAAAATTTCTTAAAGTAAATTTTACTATATTTTTTTACTATCTAAAATTTACTATACATTTCTCTCCGTGTAGAAAAGTTTATAGACTTATAATATCGTATGTGTAACATTTACGTATGTCGATCGACCTTGTATTTGTAAATATAGTAAAAATAAATGTTTAATGTAGGTTCCAATTTCGGAAAAAGAAAAATAAAATTAAAATTATAGTATCATTTAACTGGACCAAAAGTAGGGTAAAAAAAACGATTCAGCATATTGTATTCATTTATTTAAGACTACAAGTGTGCAATATGTGTAGGTATATTTGAACATCGAAAATTCCAAAAATGCTAAAATGAACAGATTGCATCATAACGAGGCGTTAAATACTACTCTCTAAAAATGAATTAGTCAAAAATAACTAATTTAATAGTTATAAGTGGCTGCTTTTTCTCTTGTACCATGGTTAACCATGGAATACCATGGTATCCCCAAATTTAACAGCCAATTCTTATGTAAAACTGTCCCCTGAATCCGAAAATACCGTCAAAAATTATGAATATGGAGCAGTTTTTGAGATATAGTCAATTCCATATTAAATGGAAAATTGACTATATCTCAAAAACTGTTCTACTTTTTTTAACTTTTGACGACATTTTCGGATTCAGGGGAAAATTTTACATAAGAATTGGCAATTAAATTTTGGTATACCATGATTAACCATGGTACAAGT
This sequence comes from Brassicogethes aeneus, assembly GCA_921294245.1. Classification (NCBI taxonomy): domain Eukaryota; kingdom Metazoa; phylum Arthropoda; class Insecta; order Coleoptera; family Nitidulidae; genus Brassicogethes; species Brassicogethes aeneus. Next base: position 48,151,788 of record OV121137.1, read on the forward strand.
GAAAAAGCAGCCACTGATACAAATAAATTTTGGTGCTAATATACATTTGTAACAAGAATATGGACGTACCTACATAGTCATTTTTGACTAATTCATTTTTAGAGAGTAGATAGTTAAAAAAAATGGTGCGATTGGTATTTTTATTTATTTATTTTGCAAGAAACAAATTAAACTATATGCCTACCCTGCGATATCGCAAGATCGGCATATAGTTTAATTTGTTTCTTGCAATATGTCAGTCAAAAAAAGTGATCCTGATATTATAAAAAGGTGCAATCGACTTGTGTAAGGGACGTGCTGATCTTATCATTATTATCAGCATTTTTTTCTGAACATCAAATGGATATGTACACCACTCACTTTTAAAAACCGATTGTTCATTTTTTGACTTTCTTCAATCAATTTTTCACTGGGGACTACAAATTTATACTATAGTATAAATTGCTAATCCCAAGTAAAAAATAATTGTAGAAAGCCAAATCATTGCACAATAGGTTTTTAAAAGTGAGTGGTATACATATCCATTACATGTTCAGAAAAAAATGCTGATAATAATGATGAGATCAGCACGTCCCCTACATATGTCGATTGGACCTTTTTATAATATCAGGATCACTTTTTTCGACCTCTTTTAGTATAAAAGCTATCAACCAATATGTGGTCAGGCGATATCTAATACATTCTTCTAAATATTTGTCCTGTGATAGTTCCAAAGGTAGCCCAGATTGTTTAGATACATGTTTTCCAATTTGAACTGCAATATTTTATTATGGCTCACCAAAAACATTATTACATATATAAGCAGGCGTAGAATGATACATAAGAATTGCCAAATAATGAGTCTCCTGGAATTTTGACTATTAAAATTATTACATTATAATACATTATAAGCTAAAGAAGTATCGCTAGTAGCTCCACCACTCTGCTGTTATCATCGTAACAAAAGTAGAACTTTTAATAATCAGCTGTCAAACGCTTAGGTTACAAACGAGTGTTTTTGAGAATAAAGCTGGAAAATGTTAAAAAATATCGATACAAAAAAGGTGGATCGATTTGTTGTGTTGTTGGGTGTATTTCGAGAGGAAATCCTGGATTGAGTTTTTACCGGTTTTCCAATAAACAGTGTTAATCTGAATGAAGAAATAAATACAGTATCTGTAAATTTAAATCGTCAAACAAATAAGTCCTCTAAGTTTAAACAGCATTTAGCATTATTAAAAGCGTTGATTAAGAACTCTTTTAAAGTCTCCACTCAACGGTAAATATTATGTATTATATATAATATTATGTTGCCATGAATTCGTAGGTATATTTTGTTGTTTAAAATACAGTAGTCGGCGTTTTTTAGAGAACTCAAATATAAAAATGATTGATTTTAAGGTTATGTTTGTGCAAAAATTATTTTTTACTAATTTCTTAAAAATGTCCAAACTTAAATATAAATTATATTAGGTAAAGTTATGATTAGTTAATTCTGCACCAACAAATGTACTTACCGAATTGGATTCTTTGGAGTCATTCCAAATAAAAACACCAAATGGGGTGCGCTGCTTGATTTTTTATTTTGAGGATGATCTTTTAGGTATCAAATATACTTTTAATCGGCACCCTTTAGAAATCTGAAATCGTGTCAATTTCTTACTCTTCTTACTTTTTTTCTGTGACAAATGATTTTAATTTTATTTTACTGTTCAGTAAGTGTTTTTTCGATATAAATTATTATTATCCAATTAGTTAATCTCATAAAATAATGGTAAACCACTAAAGATTCTTGATAATTTGCAAATTTTTGTGATTTTTGTCTGGTTCCTATGCCTATTCTACTAAATCTAGAAAGTTATTTTTTTTCAGGTATCAAGTACTTATACAATAGAAAACGTAACTATTATTTTAAGTTTCTAGACTATCATTTTCTTTATTGAAAAAATTATTGAAACTTGATAATTCTTAAAATTAGTCAATTTTGCCCTCAGAAATCATTATGTTGAGGAAAAAATAAAAACTGAAACTTTCAGGAAATGTAGTCCCCACCTTCATCTTTTCAGTCTTGTTTTGTTATTTTTATTAATTAAAAGAATTCCTTTAAAAGATATATTAATTTTTTTAATGCCCGTTTAGTAGCGATATTGTTAGTTTTATTAATAATTTAAAATTTAGATGGCTTTCATGTTTGGTGGAGAAGTGTCAGAACTCTCAAAAATATTTCATAAATATTATTTGTGCGTATTTCTTTTGTAAATTTTGTATATAACATAATATGTCATATTATTAAACTTTAAAAAATCACCAAAGGAATACCACAAATAATAATTATGAAATATTTTTAACAGTTCTGATATATTTGGCAGTTATGTTATATTTTTTGTATTGTATAATCAAATTATATGATTCATATATATATATATATATATATATATATATATATATATATATATATATATATATATATATATATATATATATATATATATATATATATATATATATATATATATATATATATATATATATATATATATATATATATATATATATATATACATTAAAATGAAGTATTTAATTGACTAATTGGTGTTTAACGAAGAAGAATGTAAAAAATATATTCAAGATCCTTATGGTTTATATCGTAAAGTATAATAAGTGAAATTAATAAAGAGTTAATTTAAACGTATAAAAAATGCGTTAAGCAGTTTTTTGTCGGTTTCTTTCACAATTTAAACCAAATTAGTCTTGATCTATTATTTTTATTCCTTTAGTAAAGCACTGAATAGTTAAAAGTTATATGTATGTATTTTAAATGTTAGTGTTGGAAAAAAATTACAAAATCTGTAAATACTTCTTTAAATTTTAGTTTTTAGGTAACTGGTTAAAATAAAACATGTTAATAATAATTAATATTGAAAACATACTTACTAGGCAGTAAAATAAAATTACAATCATTTCAATAATTGCCACAGAAAAAAAGTTTTAGCCTCTTATAAGAGAGTAAGAAAATGACACGATTTTAGGTTTCTAAAGGGTGCCAATTAAAAATAAAGCAACTTTTCATTAAAAATTAAATTTAATTAAAATAAAAAATCATGCAGCGCACTTTTAAATTCATTTTTGGTGTTTTCATTTGAATTGACTCTTTGGCAAAACATGAAAATGCAACGATTTAGTTCTTGAATTTTATTTACAATTAAAAACATAATTCACCATGATCCCTTTGAAAAAATACACACACTAACGTAACTATATAAGCATTTAAGCGTTGAGTTTCTTAATCAATGGTATAATAAATAATCAATCGAAATCGAGTACTAAAAAAGTTTTTTAATTTTTTCCTTGCAACGTAAAACACAAATAAAGTGCGCGATTAAGTTGTGCAATTGAACAAAATTTGTCGAGTAAGACTTCTACATTCCTCTCTTTTGTAAAAAAAACTACCTATTTATTTAAAAATGATGTATAATTATACCGGTGCTTTAAATTTATTGTTGACAATTCTTAAATGTACGCAATGCTTTTGAAGTCCACCAGATGGCGCGCGCGTTGCGAAAACCCGATACTTCTTTAGCGTATGTGACGTGCTAAAATAAAAACCCCTAAGTGTCGAAAAACAAGGATCATTTTATACACGTAAATTGAAACCAGCTCTTCGCTATACATATTAAATTGGCGTCGGACAAACTCTTACCGGCTCGTTAGGGGTCTTTCTTCGTGTCACAAGTGTCACTTTTGAATTTACTTACCGAATGCAAACGTAATATAAGCCAAACTCCAGTGGTTCGTATAATTAGAAAAGGAAACCAAGCAGTAAAATAAAAGCCATACTAGATTTGACCTTGTTTCCTAAATTTTACCATTATCTCGTTAAATTCCTGTAATATACAAAATTAAAAAAAAATCGCAAAGAAAAATGATATATTACATCTATGTAGGTACGTCCATATTCTTGTTACAAATGTATATTAGCACCAAAATTTATTTGTATTTGAGACTACTTGATATTTATGAGTTCGTTCGATTCAATTTTAACTGATTTAAACGCGAACAGTTAAATCCCCCTGCACAATAGCCCGATAACGGGAACGGGAATCCTAACAATAAAGGTGGAAGAGACTAAAAAACCACTGTTCATAGATAGGGTTCGCTGAGTCTCTCCCACCTTTACCGTTTATTTTCCCGTTCCCGTTACCGGGCTGTTGTGCAGCGGGCTTAAGTTAACAAATAAACTAATGCAAGTGGAAATCTGCTTTTTATACCACACATAACATTAGGGAAGGGTTGGAAAATTGCGCGCGGTTGATAATTCCCCCACATAACTACAAATCTGCTAATCAGTGATGCCAACTCAAAGGAAATTTCCCATTTTGAGGGAAATTTTACCTCAAATTGAGACAAATGGGAAAAAGGGAGATATTTTTAAAAAAGGCCGTCCATGAGGGAAATTTATATCAATTCAAAATGATAATTTATAATTAACCCTTTCCTACTTTTTCTAATCGAATAATTCGGATTTTTTAAATTTTATAACTTTTTTTCGTATTTTATACAAAAAATATATATAACTCTATAACAAAACTTTATTTGGATTTACATAATAAAAATATGTATTCTTTTAAAGAACAAAACAATAGGCAGTATTTATAAAAGAAAGGATATGCTTATACTTGCAAAATATAAAAGAAATCCTTCAGCCTTTATATACATATAATCATTAATACAAGCTAAAGGATTTCCTTCATATCTTACAAATATAAGCATAGGGATATATCCTTTTTTATCAATATGGCAAATTGTTTTATATTTTTATTTTACATGCTCTCTTAAAATGAATTAGTCAAAAATAACTAATTATAAGTCATATTTGACTAAATGTCATAGCGAAAAAGCAGTCACTAATAATTAGTCAAATTCCACTGAATGAAATAGTTAAATTAGTAAATTTAAAAAAAGTTTTGACCCAACCTGGGATTGAACTCACTTGAGAAGCTTGTTAACCTAACCTCATAACCAGTCGGCTGTCAGCCGCTCTTATAAAAATAAATTTTATTTATATATAATATATATATATATATATATATATATATATATATATATATTATATACATTAAAATGAAGTATTTAATTGACTAATTGGTGTTTAACGAAGAAGAATGTAAAAAATATATTCAAGATCCTTATGGTTTATATCGTAAAGTATAATAAGTGAAATTAATAAAGAGTTAATTTAAACGTATAAAAAATGCGTTAAGCAGTTTTTTGTCGGTTTCTTTCACAATTTAAACCAAATTAGTCTTGATCTATTATTTTTATTCCTTTAGTAAAGCACTGAATAGTTAAAAGTTATATGTATGTATTTTAAATGTTAGTGTTGGAAAAAAATTACAAAATCTGTAAATACTTCTTTAAATTTTAGTTTTTAGGTAACTGGTTAAAATAAAACATGTTAATAATAATTAATATTGAAAACATACTTACTAGGCAGTAAAATAAAATTACAATCATTTCAATAATTGCCACAGAAAAAAAGTTTTAGCCTCTTATAAGAGAGTAAGAAAATGACACGATTTTAGGTTTCTAAAGGGTGCCAATTAAAAATAAAGCAACTTTTCATTAAAAATTAAATTTAATTAAAATAAAAAATCATGCAGCGCACTTTTAAATTCATTTTTGGTGTTTTCATTTGAATTGACTCTTTGGCAAAACATGAAAATGCAACGATTTAGTTCTTGAATTTTATTTACAATTAAAAACATAATTCACCATGATCCCTTTGAAAAAATACACACACTAACGTAACTATATAAGCATTTAAGCGTTGAGTTTCTTAATCAATGGTATAATAAATAATCAATCGAAATCGAGTACTAAAAAAGTTTTTTAATTTTTTCCTTGCAACGTAAAACACAAATAAAGTGCGCGATTAAGTTGTGCAATTGAACAAAATTTGTCGAGTAAGACTTCTACATTCCTCTCTTTTGTAAAAAAAAACTACCTATTTATTTAAAAATGATGTATAATTATACCGGTGCTTTAAATTTATTGTTGACAATTCTTAAATGTACGCAATGCTTTTGAAGTCCACCAGATGGCGCGCGCGTTGCGAAAACCCGATACTTCTTTAGCGTATGTGACGTGCTAAAATAAAAACCCCTAAGTGTCGAAAAACAAGGATCATTTTATACACGTAAATTGAAACCAGCTCTTCGCTATACATATTAAATTGGCGTCGGACAAACTCTTACCGGCTCGTTAGGGGTCTTTCTTCGTGTCACAAGTGTCACTTTTGAATTTACTTACCGAATGCAAACGTAATATAAGCCAAACTCCAGTGGTTCGTATAATTAGAAAAGGAAACCAAGCAGTAAAATAAAAGCCATACTAGATTTGACCTTGTTTCCTAAATTTTACCATTATCTCGTTAAATTCCTGTAATATACAAAATTAAAAAAAAATCGCAAAGAAAAATGATATATTACATCTATGTAGGTACGTCCATATTCTTGTTACAAATGTATATTAGCACCAAAATTTATTTGTATTTGAGACTACTTGATATTTATGAGTTCGTTCGATTCAATTTTAACTGATTTAAACGCGAACAGTTAAATCCCCCTGCACAATAGCCCGATAACGGGAACGGGAATCCTAACAATAAAGGTGGAAGAGACTAAAAAACCACTGTTCATAGATAGGGTTCGCTGAGTCTCTCCCACCTTTACCGTTTATTTTCCCGTTCCCGTTACCGGGCTGTTGTGCAGCGGGCTTAAGTTAACAAATAAACTAATGCAAGTGGAAATCTGCTTTTTATAACCACACATAACATTAGGGAAGGGTTGGAAAATTGCGCGCGGTTGATAATTCCCCCCACATAACTACAAATCTGCTAATCAGTGATGCCAACTCAAAGGAAATTTCCCATTTTGAGGGGAAATTTTACCTCAAATTGAGACAAATGGGAAAAAGGGAGATATTTTTAAAAAAGGCCGTCCATGAGGGAAATTTATATCAATTCAAAATGATAATTTATAATTAACCCTTTCCTACTTTTTCTAATCGAATAATTCGGATTTTTTAAATTTTATAACTTTTTTCGTATTTTATACAAAAAATATATATAACTCTATAACAAAACTTTATTTGGATTTACATAATAAAAATATGTATTCTTTTAAAGAACAAAACAATAGGCAGTATTTATAAAAGAAAGGATATGCTTATACTTGCAAAATATAAAAGAAATCCTTCAGCCTTTATATACATATAATCATTAATACAAGCTAAAGGATTTCCTTCATATCTTACAAATATAAGCATAGGGATATATCCTTTTTTATCAATATGGCAAATTGTTTTATATTTTTATTTTACATGCTCTCTTAAAATGAATTAGTCAAAAATAACTAATTATAAGTCATATTTGACTAAATGTCATAGCGAAAAAGCAGTCACTAATAATTAGTCAAATTTCCACTGAATGAAATAGTTAAATTAGTAAATTTAAAAAAAGTTTTGACCCAACCTGGGATTGAACTCACTTGAGAAGCTTGTTAACCTAACCTCATAACCAGTCGGCTGTCAGCCGCTCTTATAAAAATAAATTTTATTTGTCAATAAATATTGTTCATAATATTTTAAAGTTTAATATATTATTTGTGTTACTGTTTTGAGCTAAACTTTTTGCATCTTTATTTGTTTTATGGGTCATTTAACCATGGAGAGGTATATGCATTTAATTCAAATAATACTTTGTTGTTGGCCGTAAACTATTAAAGAAATAAGTTACTTTTAACTGTCAGAAATAGTCAAATATGGTGACTAATCTTAAATTAGTCAAACTTTAACTATTTACGTAGTAAAAAATAACTATTTAAAGTGAAAACGACTATTTTATTAGTAAAAAATGCTGGTACTAATTCAAATAGTAGTATTTTGACTATTTAATTTATAGAGAGTGTATTTATGTATTTATACACGTTGTTTTTTATAGGTTTACTAATAAATTCTGAACAGTAACATTACTAAATTTCTAAAATGCTGTCTTTTTTTCAAAATATCTCTTATGTTTTAAAAAACGGGTAACGGCATATTTAAAAAAGCGTGGGAAAAAAGGGAATTTTTGAACATTTATAAGGGAAATTTGCTGCAAAAGGGTTGGCAACACTGCTGCTAATAGAAAATTTACTTCATGCGCATCGAAATGCTATCGAAAAACCGCCCCATGCCTTACAGTCAATGTTGCCAGTTTTTTGGAAACAATCTCCCGTTCTACTACATAAAAAAACCGCTTTTTTGAATTGAAAAACTCTCCTTTGTATCAAACAATTTGAATCTTGGTTGCCTAAAACCAAATATTGATATGACACGATTAGTTGATTGTATCTTTCACAGATGTCTACAATTGTTGTAGAAGCCCCCCCAGCCTCCTGCCCCCCCAAATTTAAATAATTCAAATTTAAGTGGTACAATATTTAATTCAGTAAAGTTTATCGACAAATTTTAAATTTTAATAAAAAAAATTCAAGAATTACAGGTTTTATACCATTTTAAATTTTTATTATTTCTTTTACTTAATTTAAAAAAAAAATAGAAATGGTATAAAATCTGTAATACTTAAATTTTTTTAATAAAATTTGAAATTTGTCGATAAACTTCAGTGAATTAAATATTGTACCACTTTAATTTGAATTATCTAAATTTGGGGGGGCAGGAGGCTGGGGGGCACACTTAAAAACTAACTTTTTTTTCGCAAACTTCAATTTAAATTCTGCTTGCACAGAACTTATCTATATAATGTCATTATAAACTCATATAAATTTGATGTCTAATAACTGAGATATGGGTGTGCCCAAAATCCAAAAGCCGCCCCTGGGGTCCTCATTACTAAACAAAAACCTAACAAAATGAACACTACTTTATTTTAATTAAAAAACTTAATTTACAAATCTGAACTTGCAACACGAATATGTAAAATCGTTTTTTTTGCGACCCGAACCATCTCTTTCCCAAAAATCCAAGTTTTGTTTTTTATATGAAAAGCTAGGAGAGCCGAACCAATGAAAATTTATTAATATTAAATGATTTCATTGTTTCAGCTGGATCCACAAAAAATGCAGCAAAAAAGACATTTGCAAAAAAGTTTTATTTGCGACAGTAATAAGATATTACAGCCATTTTGGTGCAGGGTAGACAACAACTTTTTTAGGGTAATTTGAGTACGCCGAATCTAAAAATGACCATCATTTTGCTCAATCAGCTCTTGTTTTTGCGATGTAGACAAAAAACCATTTTCTTTATATGCGCACATTCAAATGCTTCAATATATTTTTTTAAACTTCTAATTTAAGCAAGGATAGTTGGTAATGTTGCTATGGGTCTTTATTAAACTGTAAAAAAATACCATATACATTGATAATGGTATTCTCTTTAAAAATCTTGCTTTCATCGAAAGAAAATCGATTTTTTAGCCAAAATTCGTAAATTTTTAAAATTCAAAGTGATACAGCATGATCAATTTTTGCCCAATTTAAATAAAATTTACCCTATTTGTAGCTTTATTTATCTACTTTATTGTGATAAAATTTCAATGCAATCAAATAAAAATTGGCAACATGGCAATAAAATGAACCAAAATTGGGTACTACATGTACCACTTAAATAAACTCCGTGAATAGCTATTAATATTCACAGAGCCTATTTAAGTGGACAATTTTTGTGCCTAGGATTTTAGACCTGATTTTAAGTATGTCGAATAAGATGTCAAAAATATTATTGTTTTTTTTTTTCTATTAGTTTTAGTGTATGGGAGTATGAGTAGAGTATCTGCTGCTGCTCTCAATACTCTACTATCATACACTTTGTCGTGCTAAGCTAAACCCCCATATCTGCAATATTAAATAATAAAGGACAAAAGATAGTTTTTATTGCTTTTAACAATGAAAATGATCTTTTATTTAATATTGCAGATACGGGGGTTTAGCTTAGCACGGCGACACTACTCGCATTCAATTTTTGATTGCATTGAAATTTTAACACTATAAATTTTATTTAAATCGGGCAAAAATTGATCATGCTGTAATACTTTGAATTTTAAAAATATTCTTTTGATGAAAGCAAGATTTTTAAAGAGAATACCATTATCAATGTATATTTACAATTATAATTTTCAGAGAAGTCCATAAGACATGACGTCTGTGTTAAGGCCTTCTTTGATTTGTTGAATTGCGTTAAATTGATGGTTTATGTTTCTAAGGTGTAAAAAATGGTTTTAATGATTCTAAAATTTTACCTTTGGTACTTAATTTCTTTTCTTTGATTGTTTTTACACAGTCTTTTTCTATGCCTTCAATAACCACTTTACATTTTTTTGTACACCTCTTTCATAAACAATACTATCTTTTTAATTAAATTCAGAGGCAGGAACTAGAAATTGTCAGTTCCTTTTCAGGCAAATTTCTTTAAACATTTAGCCTTAACAACAGAGAGTTTTATATAAATCTTCCCCCCTATTTGATGTAAACTCCAGTAAGTTTTAACTCTTGTGTTAGTAAAAAAATATTTGTATGTTGCATACAGGGGCAGGTGTCTAGTTTTTCTACACTTTGTTGTACCACCCAAAATAGACGCTTTTTAGAAAATGTTGCGTAACTTACTGTAAGGTTTTCTAATTTTATAAATTTTTCATGTAGATTTTTCAATAAATCAGTCCTTTTTTCCAGGACTAAGTTTGCTTGATTCTTCCTTTTCCAGAAATGCTACGGCTTTTTTCTTCATGCCTGAGTACGCTTCTATCCTTTTTTGCCTTTTGACAGAGGAAGAAGTTTTTTTTTTAAGATGCCATTGGGTTTTGTATTTTTTTGTAACTTCCCCAGAAATATATTTCCAAAATTTTCGCTTCTCCGTTACTATACTCACAAAAAATTAAATTCTTGTTAGCCTTTGGTGAAATTATATTTTTTCTTCTTTAATAAGCTTTTCAACATTTTTTCCTGGTGAGCTTTTATTTGGAGTCTGCTTTAATCTCTTAATTCTATTTATCAATTTTTTTTCAGTTTCGCATTCAATTTTTTTTATCATTATTAAGCCTTTTGGGTCTAGAGATTCTCTTTTCTACGTAATTTTCCTCTTTAAGCTCTGCCATCATCTTTATTCGAAGGACCGGTATTTACATTTGATAATTCTTGTACTATCAGAGCATTATACTCTAGTCGAATTTCTATGATATTTCGTAATACGTTTTGCTTCATTTTTTCCAAGGCTTCCTTTGCTGTCTCCCCTTCCTTTCTGTAATTTCTTTAATTATCTTTATCTATCCTTCTTCTATTCTTTTATAGTAACTATCTCGGGCTTTTTGTTTTTCATCTTCGTATTTTATGGGGTCATCTTTTCAAGTTTTATCATTGTCTTGCTTTGTAGTTTTTTTTGTTCTTCATGATCTAACTTAATTTTTGGTAAAAGCCATATTCCTGCAACGAGCATTTTAAGATTTTCTACCCCAAAAACTTAACGCTGTGAAATATTCTTACCTCTGTGAATACCTCTATTAACAGAAGGGCAATTTCAGGCATGCGGACGGGACAAACCACAAAACTGTTTTTATAAAAAAAATTGTAGGTAATTTATTATATAATATTTTGGCATCAAAATTGTCAAAAATATTCTTCTTTTATTAGGCTATACATTAAATTAAAAAAAAAAAACGCAAGAAATATTTTATAAAAGTAGATAATTTTAATAATTGACAGGTATGGACGCGTCCGGACGGGACAAGATAAATCTTTTTTTTGTCCCGTCCATGTGCACACCTTTAATTTATTAAAATTTTCTACTCCACTTTTATAAAATATTACTTGCGTTTATTATTTAATGTATAGCCCAATAAATGTTGACAATTTTGATGCCAAAATATTATATAATAAATTACACTGTAGGTAAATTTTTAACTTTTGAAATTATAGATCTAAAATTGGTTGCTAGGTAAACTCTATTAATAATAATCTAACTTGAGTCGATCTATTCCGCATCAACGAAATTCCATGCAAGGACACCCTTACGTGTCTTTAAGTTTTACTATATTTAAAAGTAGCAAACTTGTATTTAAGTATTTAAAATAATAATGTTGCAAGTAAGACAATTGGACAATTAAAAGAATTTAGTCATAAAATAATAATAGAGCTATAACTTTATTTTATTGACGTATTTTTAATAATCCATTATATTTTATTCAACAGATTAATTGGGTTTTATAAATTTTTCCCTAGTTTTTTTAAGACTACACACAAAAAATATTTTTTAATATATGAACTCAAAGTACTTTTTTCACGTGTATGCCATACACTGTATGGTACGCAAAAATATATTTTTTTTATTCATATTGCATATTATTGACATTATTTGGCTTGTTTCGTAAATAATAATAAGCAATATAACCGCCCTGCCTAACAACGGGAATAATGAACTTATTATTTACGTTGTTAGGCATCAGTGATTGGCTGATTTCAATATTCACTGTTATTTGAACCAATCGGGATTTAAATTGGGTAAAAGTATGGTTAACAGATGCTATCAACCGCATTGCAAAAACACGTATAATAATACTACTTATTAACGTCTATGACATATTTTTATTAAATAACCATTTTTTGGTCTAATTGAAACATCTGTCATTATTGAAAGATCAGATAAGGAACCATCGCAAGAAATTTTAAATTTTTGAAGAATTGTTGATACAATTATTTTCATGTTAACATAGGAATATTGTTGGGCTAAAAATACAAACAAATTAAATGTTTTCTCCATAAAAAATATATAAGAACCATTACCGACACATCGTCGCGGTCCAGCACTAAATGGCAAATACGCATACGAATGTCGTTTGGCTGTCGCCTCGGGAAGAAAATGTTTAGGATAAAATTCTTCAGGCCTATCCCAATATTTAGGATCCTTGTGAACGTTGTAAACACCCAAAACAACCGTACACCCTTTGGGCAACACCCATTTATCTAAAAAAATTGTTTACCTTTTTTTATTATTACAAGACTTAGAGCCCTATTCCCTTTCTTGCTGTTCGTAAACATCGATTTCTTAACATGTATGTTCACTAGGGTGTGCCAAAAAAACTCGATATTTTTTTTTCTTGCTCTCCACCCAAAATATCGTAGAATATGTCCGAACAAATATTCTGTTAAAAGCGGAGCTCATAATTTCAATTTTAAGAGGTCCTTCATCGAATCTGAAGTTTTGCCGCTTAAATAACACAGAAAACTGACTTTTTTACCTTAATTATTCTTGCAACCTAGGAAGAATTTTTTTTTCATAAAATCCATGACTTATTCTTACAAAGCATTAAATTTGGACAAAAAAATCTTATTAAGCCGAATTTCTATTTTCATTATTTGATTTTTTACAGAGCTTTAAATTTAAAGTTAATAATACAAAAATGATGACTTTATACGCCTGTAACTTTTAGAATATTGACGATACAAAAAATTCGCGTAAAACTTTTTTGTGGTCCATCAGACAAGCTAAAAAATTGCCATTTGACTTTTTCGTCTAACTTCAATAGTTTAGCGTAAAATTTTAAATTTAAAGCTCTGTAAAACATCAAATAATGAAAATAGAAATTCGGCTTAATAAGATTTTTTCGTCCAAATTTAATACTTTGTAAGATTTGGTCATGGATTTTATGAAAAAAAAAAATTTCTTCCTAGGTTGCAAGAATAAATAAGGTAAAAAAGTCAGTTTTCTGTGCTATTTAAGCGGAAAAAACTTCAGATTCGATGGAGGACCTCTTAAAATTGAAATTATGAGCTCCGCTTTTAACAGGATATTTGTTCGGACATATTCTACGATATTTTGGGTGGAGAGCAAGAAAAAAAAAACGAGTTTTTTTGGCACACCCTAATGTTCACCCAACGACAACCCAAACATCACCTATGTTTAAGGCTATTCCGATTCTCATATGTTGAGAGTCTTGACCTTGAATCTTTTTGAACAGCGATAAATGTTTCTAGGACAGAGAGAATCTTAGTTTTATAACCTAAAAGTCGCAGATCGTAAACTAAAATTGTGTTAGATAATTATTTTAAAAATCATTGGTGATATTTAATATAGTCCATCCTTAGGTCGTGGGTTCGAATCCCACCAGGGGTATGGCTGTTTATTTGTGTTTGTCCTATTGTGTATTAGTCCTTCGGAGGGGACTTTAAGCCCGCGGTCCGTTCCTACCCCTAACCCGCACAAGCCATTCAGTTGGCTTATGGGACTTCTTAAGAAGTAAGGGTGGAACTAAAAGAGCACTTTTTTTTATATGGAAAAGGGTAATCATAAAATATCTTAAAATAATTATTTGTTACTTATTTTTACACACTTTTAGTGTATTAAAAATGGCAAGAAAACTACGCATTTCTCTCATGGAGACTGGCAATGTCGGGGAGCCAGTAAAACAACTTAATGACTTTAAGGATAAATTACTAGCCCTAATAGAGGAAGCGCTGGGAAAGTTAGTGGTGGAGGGTAAGGTGGAGGTAATACCATCGTTGTAACTCTTCATTGACCAGCCTTTAAGGTCGGATGGAAGGGCCCCTTCTACAACAGAGTCCAACTCAAACTCTGACGAGTAGTGAAGGTGTAGAGGTTTTACAAGGTATTGATAAAACCTAAAAGATTTTAAAACTAAACCAAAAAGTTTTAGCTCCCATGTGAAGAAAAAGAGTTTTTAGATGCATGCATATTTTTTTGTATTTTATTAGTTATACTTTTCTTTGACTAATATTTTTCTATATTTTTGAGTAATAATATTACATAGGTAAAACATTAAAAAACAAATCATAAACATATTTGTAAAATTGAAAAAAAAATTATTTTTGTTTGTTTGGTGTGAAACCTTATATGATTTGTCCTATTCTCATTTATAAATAATTATTTATCATTTATAATTATAATTAATTAGGTATTAATTATGAAAAAGTAATTAATCCATAATTACTATGCTTGATAATGATACTGAACTGTATACTGTACCAAACATCGCCGCAATTTATGATTAGTGCAAGATAAAAAACCTCAAATATTGGCTAACAGCACCTCTTAGGCAAGCGTTCGTAAACATACGTTTTCAAACATCATGTATGTTCACCAAACATCGAATTTTGGAAACGGAATAGCCATTTTAACACCGATGATGTTTATACACATGGATGTTTAAGAAATTCTTCGAGCGCATGCGTCTATAGACGAAATAATTGAAAGGGAATAGGCTTATATCTTACGAAACATATGCAGTTCATGAACATGCATGTTTAGCGAAAGGGAATAGGCCTCTTAGTGTTCAATTTAACCTAAATGAAATTCCTCGATGGTATCCCTTATTAAAAATGGTCCCAATGGAAAAAGACGCATGGATTCCTTGATGCACATTTCCATACATTTTAGCTTTGATAAATCTGAGTATTCCAATTTTTCTTTACCAGCTAGGGCTTCATTGAGTTCAGACATAACTTCGCCCTACAATAATATTACTACTACGAATTTTATGAAGACGCAAACACAAAAAACGAACCTGTATTTCGGGGTGCATTCCTAACATCATCAAAGTAAATGCAATAGCTGAGCTTTGAGTATCCTGACTCTTCAAAAAGTAAACATTTTTAGGGTAATAAATTATCATATATCTATGTACGTACTGTCGCAACAAATGTCATCATGTGGTCGCGAAACTGTTCTTCATTTAAACAATTGGGATTTTCATTCACCATTTCCATCATACTTTCCAACATTGAGGGAGCTCTCAATTCAACGGGAATGTTGAAATCATTCATCCTTTCCAATATTTCCGGAACTCTGGAATCTGTAATCTAAAAGTTTTTGCTGATTAAATAAATATTTATGGATAAAAATATATACTTACTTCTTTTGTAATTGTTAAAGCAATTTTTATCATATGCTCTTGTTCCTTGTAATAGCTGCTAAATTTAAACACAAAATCCAAATGATACCAAAACTTAAAAATTCGTTGAATAAATATGTGATAGAATCTACAAAATAAATATGTCCCACTATAAAAAATACGCAAAACATACCTTACCTTCTGACATACGCGGGCATATCTTTGTAATCAAACGTATGTTCATTTTTATCTTCCAGCATAATATCTAAAAAAAAATCCATTATCAAAATTAAACTATCAAAATTTGTATCAGGTACCCATAGTGGCTTCAAAAGCAGCATCATGTAGATAATGTAAAATATCGAAGTCCTTGCCATCAACTTTTGATTCCAAAGTCTTTGCAAGTTTATCGGCATGCTTTTGAAATAGATAACTATAGCTCTCGATGTAAGTCGGACCGAATAGTGGCTGGAGAAGTTTCCTTTGAGTTTTATGTTGAAGACCTACAAAAGTCAATTTTGGTTAGTATCAAGAGGTCAATAATGTCCTACATTTCTACATACCAGCAGATGTAAACAATCCTTTTCCCATAAAAGGTTCCAAAAATCTGTATACATAGGATTTTTTGGACATTTTTGATGATTGCATTAAAATCTTAAAAAAAATCAGTAATTATTAAGAAATATACATAACATAACAGTTTTAAAGTTGATTTCCTCAAGAAGCTCTCATCTGATTTTAATGTTGGTTATATTTAAAAATCTTTGCACACAACTTTTGAAGCAATGTTGCCAGATGTACAATGTTTACGCTCTTTTGAATTCCATATTAGATATATACTTTAATTAACAAAATACACATTTTAACTACGGTTTCGCGAAAGGATCGAACGGTCGTTTGAAACTTTTTTACCTTATTTCTACATCTAAATTCAGTAATTTAAAAAAAAATCTTGTCCATTGACAACTTTGTTTTTTTTCTTCACTGTGTTAAAAATGAAGAAATTTTATTTTTTTAATAATTTTTTTATTTCAAAACGTATCGATTAGAAATTTGGAAAAATGTAGATCTTACTATTTTGTTTAGATTTTTACGTACGCTGGTGATAATTTAATTTAAAATTTAACAATTTTTTTTTATAAATTTGAGTTAAACACGTTGAAGTATTGATATTTGACTATTATTTGATATATTAACTTTTTTATGCAAATGATGTTTCTGTGGCCAGGATCCGTTTGGAATTACCAGTAGCAGTATTCATAAATGTTAAGTTTAGTTCATTTTGTCGTTTTTATACAAATATTTTTTATTAATAATTAAGTATAGCATAAGTGACCAGATTCTGTCAAAAAATAGGGGGACATTTTGTATGAATTTACCTTAATTACAAAAATGACACAATCAACAATAATTAAGTAACGTCAAATTTACAATTTGCATTGTATCATTGTGTCAATTTTGTAATTAAGGTAAATTCATACAAAATGTCCCCCTATTTTTTGACAGAATCTGGTCACCTTAAGCATAACAAATAAATGACGTTTAATATACAGGGTGGTTCACGAACGTAGTCCGTTAGAAGTTTATAGGGACATTGATTTAAAAATTTAATAGCGTAAATTATTCGATTTAGATATTATTTTGAACAAAATAATACTTTACCGGAAATTTTTTTGTTTGTTATTTTAAACAGGACACCTCATATATTTTTACATTTTTTAATTTTACATACAGAATTTTATTTTATTTTTTTTAAAATGGCTATACCTAAAGTCAATATTCCTCGAGTTATTAATTGTTCAATCAAATATTTTAGTTAATTTTAAACAATGACAGATTAAGTGGAAACCATAGATAACGTCACATAAACCCACATGTAGAATTTCACAGGTTTGTTGATACAAAATATTATTGAAAATATTAGAAATTGTTAAAACTTTAGGAAACAGTTATTATAATACCAATCGAAAGATTCTTTAATTTTCTATTTGATTATGGTAAAACATACAGGGTTTTACATTTATAATAAAAACTTTATAATTGTTTAAAGTTTGCCTAAATTCAAATGGTTTTTCTTAAGCTATTTGTCGAAAAACCTTTAAAAAATTAAATTATTTAAACAATGTTTTAATATTCCAAAAATTCCAACCCCATGTCAGCAAACCCAATAACCAAAAAAATAGAGGCTATTTTGGATTGACGTGCGTTTAGCAAAATTTTAACGAAAAAAATTAATATCTTGAAAACTATTTACTTTAGGTAGGTTACCGTAGGTATAGTCTAAATCAAATTGTATACGCTATTAAAATTTCAAATCCATATTGTTTGCAGTATATTAAATATAAAAAAATGCAAAGTAACTAATTACAAAAAAGCGAAAAACAACTGAATAAAAAATATACATATATCTAAATAGGCGACAAAAAAGTCTTTATTCTAATTTATTTATTGGGTAAATATTCCTTTCCTCAGTTTGGAATTAAAATTGAAGCTTGCTTATCGAGAAAAAAATAAATTGAAGCTTGGTTGTGGAGCAAAAAATAAAATTAAAGTAGGTTATAATTTCTATAGAACTTGCTATTTGTTTGTAAATATTTTAAGATTAAAAACCCAGCCTAATGTGTCTATCGTAATTTCAACCTTAATTGTTTAATGAACTTTGAGCAGGCTATAAAACTATATATTGATATTAAGAAAATTTTCTTCAAGCAATTTATTATATTCAGGTTCTTGAAAGAATGTTATATATATTATATGTAATATATAATGTATAATATGTAATGTAATGTATAATGTATAATATGTAATGTAATGTAATGCATTATTTTATAAAACTGGATAAAAGAATATATACTTTGTAAAGCACGTTAATATTATGCCCTTTGAAGGCTTAACTTAAAAATGATATCTCCCCTAGAAACGTAATTTGCATGTAGAAGTTTATATATCAAATAATAGTTAATTATCAGTACTTTAACGTGATACTCAAAATTATAAAACAAGGTTGCTTCTTCGATTTTTTAAACCTTAAAAAATGGTAAAATTTTAAATTAAATTGTCTCCAGGGCCCCCTGTATGTTAAAATCTAAAAGAAAATAATACGTGGATTTATTGTAAATATTTTAAGATTAAAAACCCAGCCTAATTTGTCTATCGTAATTTCAACCTTAATTGTTTAATAAACTTTGAGCAGGCTATAAAACTATATATTGATATTAAGAAAATTTTCTTCAAGCAATTTATTATATTCAGGTTCTTGAAAGAATGTTATATATATATTATATGTAATATATAATGTATAATATGTATACATTATTATAATGCATTATTTTATAAAACTGGATAAAAGAATAATATTCTTATATATACTTTGTAAAGCACGTTAATATTATGCCCTTTGAAGGCTTAACTTAAAAATGATATCTCCCCTAGAAACGTAATTTGCATGTAGAAGTTTATATATCAAATAATAGTTAATTATCAGTACTTTAACGTGATACTCAAAATTATAAAACAAGGTTGCTTCTTCGATTTTTTAACCCTTAAAAAATGGTAAAATTTTAAATTAAATTGTCTCCAGGGCCCCCTGTATGTTAAAATCTAAAAGAAAATAATACGTGGATTTATTGCCATTAATAAGGTCTACATTTTATATTAATTTCAAATTGATACGTTTTAAAATAAAAATGTTATTACAAAATATCGAAATTTATCTATTTTTAACACAGTAGGCCTGAAAACCACAGCGGTCAATGGATGAATTTTTTTGTTGAAAAAAATGCACCATTTAGATGTAGAAACAAGGTTAAAAAAAAATATATTTCATTCTGGCATCACTTGCAAACAAATATCCAATATTTTTTCGATTTTTACGCGAAACCATAGTTAAGCACTAATAAATAATTTACATTTTATTACCTGTAGTTGATTGGGATCTTTTATAAAAATTACAAGCCTTGGTCCCATCCATAATTTCATAGGAGAGCTGTAGTCTTTTGTTATATTAATAATCTTTTCGAGCAAATCTAAAATATTTATAATATACAGGGTGTCTTTTTAAAAACGAGCAATGCTTTGGACCTAAAAAAGATTTCTCAAAATCGTTTTTAGGATATGTGGGGGAATCAGTTTGACCACAAAAATTACCTTCACGAAGCTGAAAGAACAGTTTATTTACAATTAATGATGTTTTTTAACAATAAATAAAGGATTAATTAAGGAATAAATATTTATTTTTTTAAAAACAAATAATTTATTAGTATAACTTTAATATACTTTTTTGTGGTAAATAAATATTTATTTATTATAAACAAATACTTTATTATTTATAATTAGCATATAACTGTATTTAAAAAAAATATGTTTGCATTTGCAATAAATATGCATATGCCATGGCATATCCTTGTCAATCTCACAAAGGGACGTATTCTCTTTATAATTTTACAAGAGAGCTTATAAGTAAGATTTAATACCTATAGGTATATACACTGAGAGAAAAAGTGTAGTTTATAGTTAACAAATCTTTATTTGGATAGCATTTATTTACAATAAATAAAGTAAATTTATTGTTAATCAACCTTTTTAACTATTAATAATCTGCGTAATATTTTTTATTTAGCAGAAACAAATACTTTGTTTGTTGTCCATATGTTTATTATTAATAATGCAAATTTGGGAATAATAAATACCTATTTGCTTAGGCGATCTTAAAAATTTATTTATTATAAATTTCGAATTTATTTTTAGGTAAGAATTAATATTAACAATGAATAAATATTTATTTCGTGTTTATTGTACACAAACTTTCTGGAATGGTATGCGTGGTGTACCGCGTGCGTATGGTGTATACACCATACGCACGCGGTATACCACTTGCCTTGCCAAGTTTAGTGATTTTGCAGATTATGTTCTGTGTACTGTTTAGTTTAGTGATTCTGTTCTTTGAACTGTTATTTTAGTGTTTCAGTATTTCGTTTGAAACTGTGAACAAAATACGAATATAACGTATATTTAAAATAAATTAATAAACGATTTTATTTGACACAAATTTAGTACATTAATAACAAATAAATTCAACCCAAATAAATATTTTTTTTATAAAAAATAAATTAAATTTCAGAAATCATTGTTAGTTAAAAAAAATTGATTTACAGCAAATTTGCTGTATTTATTATAAATAAAAACGTCTCAAATAAATATTTATAATTGTATGTATTCTGAAATTTAATTTATTTTTTATAAAAAATTATTTATTTGGGTCAAATTTATTTGTTATTAATGTACTAAATTATTAATTATTAACTCTAGTGTTTTTTTCAGTGTAGAGCCTCAACAACTTCATTTTTTTTAACTACAAAAATACATTTTAATAGGATAATTTTCATAATTATTTATTTTAATTTTTAGTTATAAATATCAAATTAAACCATTTTATGGACTAAAAACATAAAAATAGACTAAAAAAGCATAAATAAACAAATTGTTCAACAAAAATTATTTTGGTCAAACGGATTTCCCCACATATGCTATAAACGGTTTTGATACCTTTTAGGTCCATACTTGCACTGTTTTAAAGCATCTATGTATATTAAGGTATAACCATTTATTTATATTAGTTTATTATTAATGTTGAAAATCGGTTTGATATAAAATTAATTAATAACCAAGTAATCTATCTTACCGTCTGGATTGCCTAAAAAATAAAATCCATTGCCTATGATGGGCCATGCGAAAGGTCCTGGCAGTTTACCACTAGTAATATACAACTTTCTACGACACCACAAAAAATACACAAGAAAAAAGAACACAAATACTAACATCACATATAGTACGGACATTTTAGTAAGTGGTGTATGTACTTTTGTTTAAGGTAAGATTTATAATTATAAAAGTAGTATATATTGTTCCCCCATTGACTAGCTTTCAATAGGTAACCTTCTAGATTATTTTTTCCCTACAATTATCAGTATTGTGGATATAAAGATTTTTATTTTATTTTATTGCACAATAGCCTTTACTTTCGGAATTAAGAGACAGTCATTTTATAATGTTTACTATCTTATTAATAAATTTAATGCAAATTTATTAATAATTAAACAATAAACATAGTCTAGTAGACTAAGTCTACCTCTGTACAATTTAATTATTATAAAATCACACCGAAGAAAAAATTATAGCAATTAGTAATTGCCAATTACAATGAATCATGGTTAATAGTTTTATGTAAGTTAATTACAATAATTATAAATATTATACAGTGGATAAGGATCGACCAAATGTTAGTAAATTTTGCGTTTTGCTTATACATTGTTTTAGAGATACATGGTGTTTAAATGTTATACTATGTTGAGTTTCCATTTTTTTTTATAATTCTAGTCTGAAGTATTATACAGGGTATGATTCGTCTAAAAATAGGTAGATTTTGTCTAAAACATTTTTTCATATTAAATTTAAATTTTGTAATAGATGGCGCTGTAATGAAAAAAAATCAATTTTGTTCGATTTTTCTTATACGATTCTGCAATAATTTTTCAATAAAAATATCAGTTTTTTTCGTAATAATTATCTTATTACATTAAATCTGTTTTTTAGTACCTACCCACGATTTTTTAACCAATATTTAAGTTTCCTTTGGTTTAAGTTTTATACATTATTTCATTCGGTGATAATTATCAATTGCGCACTATTGTCACTTTTTACCTTCCAGCATTAAATCCTTTACTTTAAAGGATTATTGTACTATTTTTAATACAAATATTATTTTGTAAATTAATTAATTTTATTGAGGTATAAAAAAATTATTTATAGTTTAGCATTATTTAATCAATTTAGTTCAAAGATTAATTTGCAAACAAAAAGACCTCCTTTCGTTAAGCAGTTATTCATAATGGATTTTTTAACAGTGGAAGAAAAAATAGAAATGATTTTGATTTATGCAGAAGCAGGCAGGAATCTTGATGATGCTGTTAATATCTACGCTCAGCGTTTTCCGGAAAAAAATCGACCACGTACTTCATTTCACCGTACAGTGAAGAAGTTTACTACAAACGGGAGTGTTCAACCGAAAAAAAGAGTTCGTCGAGCAAATATTTAATATTGTTATTTTGAGCACCTACTTTAATTAAAATTTAAAAAAAAAAAAAATAAATTTAAAAAATAAAATATAATAATAATAATAAATTCGAAAATTATTGGAGAATCGTATACAGAAGAAAAATCGAACAAAATTGATTTTTTTTCATTACAGCGCCATCTATTACAAATATGAAAAAAAGTTTTAGACAAAATCTACCCAATTTTAGTCGAATGATCCGAACACACCCTGTATAATTTAAGTCGTAGGATATATCATACATTTAAACTTATTTAAATTAACTTATGAATGTTGTTTTCAGAGGGAAAGTGAAACAATTTCGTCGAATAATATTTTATTTCAATCAAGTTACATTGTAATAACAAATTAAAAGCAATAAATGAACTGATTAAAACGTACTTGATTTGAATTTCGGTAGTTTCTTGTACTTCACTGTGCACGGGGTGTTATCCACGTGGGAGGGCGAACCACGTGTTATTTTTTTCACAAAATCAACCCCCACCTTTATTTTTTTCAGACTTAGATAACTGCTTCGGCTTTTCACTGAGTTGCACTCACTGGGATAGTCGATGATGTTCTGAGTTACTTCCTTATCTGATTCTTCGAAGCATGTTTGATATTTAGCTTTTATTTCAGATTTGTTTGGTGGAGTGTATGTCCAACCAATTTTGGAAATCTTTGATAACGTTTCGCTCAATTTTGGACTTGGAGCAATCTCGCTGGAAAACAGCGGGTCAAGAAACTTCACGTCTTCGTACAAGTCAACTTGGTTGTATTCTTCACATTTAAAGGTGTCATAGTCGTCGTACATAAAACCGTCCGTAGTAGGCGCTGGAGATTGTTTTATCCATCCTATGGAAGGTGGTTTATCCCCGAAATCTTCAACCTCCAAACTATTAATGTTTCCAGATATATCCGGAATTGTTACTGTCGTAAAGCAGCTAACTTCATCCTCGTATATGGTCTCACATACCGACTTTATGCTGACATCATCAATGTCTTTTTTTATCGTCACTTTTGGTTCTTTGTTCTTTTCGTAGTGAGAACCATAGGAGCAACAGCAATTTTTTTGTGGGGGTAAAATAACATCAACTGCTTTTATATTATCCATGTCGTCCTTTAGTATATCCAAGTTGACATAAGATTTATCCTGAAAATCCAAAACATCTTCATCTTCAGATTTGTCCTGGTCAATATCGTCATGGTTTGATAAAAAAGTCGACTTTATTCTTTTGGTGATGCTTTTTAATGACGCCAAGCTACACTTTTGTTTTAACGTGTTCACTTTTTCCTCATCATTTAAAGACAGTGATTCGATAGTCTGACACCCAATATCTTTTAGATACTCATTATTTTCCTGATTAGCAATGGTTTGAGACTCACCATCCTTAATATAGTTATTATTGACATTAAAAGGTATAATTTTGTATTTAACATCATACTTTTCCCTTCTAAAAGACAGTAAATCTAAATTTCTGCAACATCGCTTAATAAACTTCCACCTAATAAGCATATAAAATAAAAGTGAGGAAAACTCTTTGGTTTCCTACAAAAATGCATATTTTACAATAAATACAACAAAATACTAACTAATTACTTTGGTGACATATCCAGGTCTAAAGGGACGCACAAACATACAAGGACCAAAATATTTGGCAACACTGTAAGCAGATCTTCTACTTATTCTATACCTGTTTTCGCAAAGTTTTGCGAATACTTCTCTGAATAGATCAAGAAACATAATATTGGCATCTGATAGCAGATTTAGGGACCTGCAACAGTATGTTTTTTGACAAATCTGCACTGTAAATAATATATGGGTGAATATTTCAAAAGTGTAATTCAATCGGCTCTCGCTTGTTATTTCAAAAGTTGGTATCCCACTGAAAATAAAATACTTGATGTCTAGTTTAATTAACTATTTTTACTTGATTCCTCACTTATTTTAGTCTAATCGTCATTACCGTGCCTTTTTCACATTCGAAGAATTAAATCTTGCAATATCCTGTCTAACACAGACGAAGAAAATACAAAATAATACAATGTTAACTTTTCTTTTAATGCCGTTTAAACTTTGTTCACACCTATGAGCGTCATTGCCGTGGCTACTTAAAATGTGTCTAATTTCATATTTAAATACGCGATACATTCGGAAAATGCCGGAAGTTTTCGAACGTCTGATATGGAAATATCCTGCCTGTCTAACGTCCACTAGCATATGTCAAACCATAAAGTTGTTGTCTAAGTCCGTCATTGTCGGGGTAAGTATTATTTCAAAGTTTATGGGTATAAAATATTTACAATAATACAAATGTGTCTTGCATTAACAAAAAGCAACATTTGATAACTTGAAAATTCCATTACATTTTCGAATAAACATTGTAAAACACTCTTAACCTTAAAATCATCATTACCGTGCTCGTCATTGTCGTGTCCCTTACATGTAACCAATTAAAAATATTTCATTTCAGTGGGAAATTAATTAAAATGACAAAACCACGAATCAAATTGAGCAACGAAGCTAAAAGACGCAGAAGAATAAGAGATGACCAAGTAAAACTTTCTAAAAAGGAAAACAAAATTACGTTTTTAGTCTTCATGTTCATGTTCATGAGTGGAAAAGTCCTAAAAGTGCAAAATTAATAAGATTTGCAATTTTTTTATGTGTTAACGAAAATGGTTCCGAAAATCGACAGTTTTAAAATATTCACCCATATACGAGACGTGTTCAGAAAAAATCGGGAATTTTCGTTTTTTGAAACAAATATTTATTTATTCGTCTACATTAATGTTGTCGCCTTCAAAATAGTCCCCAATGGATATTATGCACATGTGCCAGCTCTTCTTCCAATACTCGAAACACTTCTAAAACTCGATCTTTGGGATAGCCTTTACTTCTTTTAGCGATGCGCTTTTAATAGCTGGCCATACACAGACGTTATTTCGCGCGGTTTATCGTGGCGTGTTGGGATGTAGCGGTTAGTATGCACGAAAGAACGGCATGGCAAAAAAGCGTCATGTTCCATACACTTGATAAAGTATTCAAATGATTTAGCAAGTGATTGCCCGTGGTATATCAGTTTCAAAGGAAAAATCGTATGTGAGTGGGCAAAAAGTGTCATTTATCGAGTCGTTTGAAACTGCATGTGATCATGTACAAATTTTCAACGTGAAATTTTGCCAAGCAAAGGTAAACCGTGACGCGGAATGTGGCGTGTGGACACGCCACACTCCAGAGAAAAGCACGTCTGAAATACCTTCCCGTTCTATCATTTCGCGCGGCGATACTCACTCACGTACATGATTTTCCATATGTTTTTGCAGATAACACGATAAACCGCGCGCAATAACGTCTGTGTATGGCTAATGTCATCTATCCTTGCAAAACGACGGCCCTTTAAGGTTCTCTTTATCTTTGGGAATAGGAAAAAGTCAGACAGAGGCATGTCTGGCGAATATGGATGCTGGGGCATCATTACAGTATTGTTTTTGGCCAAAAATTTTGTTCAAAATTTAACAATTTTGGAACAAATTTTGCTGCCACGCGTTTTATACCCAAAACATTCGGAAAAATTTCATGGGATGAGCCAATACATATACCAACATCCTCAGCGACTTCTCTGATGGTTTATAACCATTTCTTCCACTTTTTCCATGTTTTTATCGGTTGTTAATGTGCTTGTCCGTTCGGGGCGTTCGTCATCTTCAACGTCTTCACGGCCATCTTGGTATAAGAGCCACTTGTAAACTCTTGTTTTACTTATAGCAGACTCACTATATGCCTTTGTTAACATTTCACAGAATTTATTTCATTTTTTAAACAAAATTGGATACAAATTCTTTGATCCATTTCTTTTAATGAACGAAAATCGCCGAGCTCATAAAACACGTCTAACCTTAGCGGCTGCCACAGAAAAAGTAAACAATGAAAACAGCTAAAGTTTTTATCATACTTCGGGGGCATGTATACCAACATAATAAAGAAAATTTTATGACAACCGGACCCTCCGAACCCGCGAAATTTAACAATTCCCGTTATTTTCTGAACACACCTCGTATGCATGACTTACTCTGCAAT
The DNA here is from genome assembly GCA_921294245.1 of Brassicogethes aeneus. Taxonomy (NCBI): domain Eukaryota; kingdom Metazoa; phylum Arthropoda; class Insecta; order Coleoptera; family Nitidulidae; genus Brassicogethes; species Brassicogethes aeneus. Next base: position 48,178,833 of record OV121137.1, read on the forward strand.
ATTTCCATCAAGTTTCTTGAGGTCGTAAGGCTTCAACGAAGATAAAATTTGATGACAGTTTGATGCAATACTTTTCCATTTTTCGTAATTAACAAAAATCGGAAGTGGCAAAATTCCCAAAAAGTGTCTTATAATCCAAAAGTACGTAATCGGTTGAAATCTCCTCTGAATATGTAGTTCATTTTCAAGGAGGAATTTCAATTTAAAGCATTCCTTCAGTATAACAGGCGAGTCCCTGGAAAAAATATGTCTTCTACAGGGTATCCCTAATAAAGCAACTTTATTCTAGGGCTAGCCAACTTATTCTGGTCTAAGAAAACCTACAAAAAAAATCGCACGGCCTAAGGTCTGGAGATCCAGGAGGCCATTAGAAATGAACCAGTACATTTCTACATACAGTTGTGCATCTTTAAAAACATTTAGGGAGATTTTTGAGATCTTGCTACTATAGGCATAGCCTACATTGTATTATTATTGGCAAGGTTTGTACTTGCATAATTTATGAGCTTGTCTCGTGGTCAACAAAAATAAGTGAATGTGTAGCGGTTTTACTTTCACTAAAGCACCACGGTCATTGAAAATTTAGTGCATAAACAATGCAATACTGTTTTTGTTCGTTTAATTTAACAAATCAATTAATTTCTTTCTAGTTTTTTCATTTTAATTGTTTTTTTCTATTATTTTTAACAAAAATTGTGTTAAATAAACAAAAAAATACTTATAAAAAAATAGAAATAGACTTTTTAAATACATAAAAATATAAAAATCAACGTTTTTTGTTTAAATCTCCCATTTGCAAAAAATCACGTCGGTCCGTTGCTCCGTTACTGCCTGAGAGACAATCAAATGAACAAACACTTTTTCAAACACGCCAAGTGTTCCCACTAAAAACTTAAATTGTTTCCGATTTTGATGAAACTTTGCTAAATCATTGTCCTATCGGACTACTTTAATTAAGCAAAAGGGCAGCGGAAAAGACTGACGGGTTGCAGATATACAGGGGCTTGAAATTTTTCTTTTTCTTTTGTGAGAGGTTTTTGGTTGATAAAAAAATATAAATGACTTTTTTTTTAATCGACAAATAATATATCCTACATCTTTTTTTCGTGCTTTAAGATAGAGGTGGTTTCAAAAGCGAAACAAATTTTTTTGGCTTAGAAAAATTGATATAAAATAGTATATTAAAGTACAAGTTGCAGAAGGCCACATATTCTCGCACGAATTCGAAATTTGGCCTCGAGCGACGAAGGAGCGAGTGGACGAACGAATGAGTGCGAGAAAAGCCTTCTGCAACGTGTGATTTATACTATTTTCTCGATTTTAACTTTTATGTAGGTTTTTTAATTGTTTTGTGGTCGTTGTTAGTTGGGGGATTTTTCTCGCAAAATGTCAGTTGGCAACACAAAATGACAATATTTGTTATCCTGCACAAGTACAACCTGAACTGCACTTTTTCACATTAAACTTAAAATTTTGCATTAAAAGGCTTCATTTTCAATAAAAGTGTAGTTCAGGTTGCACTAGTGCAGGATAACAAACAAAGCTATTATAAATAATCCTAAAAGTAATGAATTTGAGGTTATTAAACAGTTTGACATTTTGGGGGTACCAATACTTAAAAACTAAATGTTACCAAAAATCGTTTAAGAATGAGCTTCATTCTTCAACGATTTTGCGTGCGAGAATATGACATTCTTACATAAAAATCGAGAAAAATATTTTTACCTTTTTTCTCAAAATGGGACCATTTTGATTTTAAAAAAATAAGTACTAAAAAAAGCCTATTCTTTTCCTTAAATTTTGATATATATATATATATATATATATATTTAAATGGGATCTCAAAACCAGTTCAAAAATAACGGCGTTAAAACGCACAATAACTGATAGGTAAAGGGTCTCACAATTTTTTTTCAATCATTGGTACATCGGTAGTTTATTATTTGAGTGTTAATGTAAATTGTACACGAAAAATAAACACCTAATTAATAACCTATTCAATTTTGAATATTTGCATGTCCTACGCAAAATAATACTATAATTTAAAAATTAAAATTTTAAAATTTATTAATAACTTTAAACAATTTAGTTATAACTTAAAACATTTAAACACAAACTATTTTACTTTTTAGTACAGTAGGTGCTTCTTCTCCTTTTGGAGCACTAAATCGCTGTTTTAAAAATTTAGCTGCTCTAATATGCTAAATTCTACAATTTAAGTAAACTTAAAATTTAAGTAATCTTGCCTTGCCTGGTCAAATTAAAAATTAATACAATTCACACATTATTTATCATACTTTAAATAGGATTAAATTACGCGAATACGTATGTTATGGTATGTAGTAATTATTAGTTTAATAAAATAAAACAAGTGTGAACAAGATTATTGTTAATGTATAAAATAATAAAATACAATACAAATTAATAAATTATCCCCATTTATGGTAAATAGACAACAAATAATATAAAAAAAATTAAATTTTAAAGTAAGAAAATCATAAACTTTTAAAGTTTAAGACACCCAGGGCCGGATTAAGAGTTTTGAGGCCCTGGGGCCGACAATTGGTGGGGGCCCTCAATATTTCTAAAATTTTTGACACTAAAACTCATGGTAAATTTTTAAGTTAGAGGAACTTTACGTAATTTTTTATTATCTTTGAATCATTTATTATTTAATAAACCATATAAATTTTAATAAAATTGGCCAAAGCATTTTTAAGCTATAAATATTTCGATGAAAGGAATTTCCCCTTAGCTTTGTCACCACAAGTCTGAATCACCCTGTATATTTTAAATACTACGAACATAACCTTATATACATTTTACAAGTGAGAAATTATAAATTCGTATGCAAAACTATAAAAACGTAGATAGTAGAATAGAATAGAGTAATTGCATCAAAAATGAAAATCCCTAAAAACCTTTTTAATGTAATCTAGAGGTAAAAACACATTGCAAAAATATTTTTTTATATTCCAAAAGTTCAACCCGGCCCCAAAATATCAAATTAAAAAAAAGGTACTTTTCAAACGTTCCGAACTCCCGCCAAATTGCATGACGTCATAAGCTCCAACTGTCAGAAATCAAGATGTCAACAAATAATAAACACCGATAAAGTTTATGTTTAACATGGAAAAGGCGAAACCAAAAATTGGTTGTAAATATTGTTTTGTGCCTTGTTGTACAAATACAACCTAGAAAACTCCTGGGAAAGTTGTCCCTTCAATTATCAAAAGCAAAGTTTATGACCCTACACTGAGAGTAGTTACGGCTCAGCCGTATTTTCTTGGGTTTATTAATATTTAACATACCTATTCAAACCATATACCTAGTAAACGACATTTTATTTTACTTACATTAAAATGATCCTTAAAATGATCAATAAAATGTTGACTGCGGTGACGATGTTTTGATATCGCGCCGAGCTATTTTAATCCACTTTATCCTTATTTTCCCTTTTGGCACGGTGATAAACCTTTTCCCAGGAGTTTTCCAGGTTGTATTTATACAAGGCACAAAACAATATTTACAACCAATTTTTGGTTTCGCGTTTTCCATGTTAAACTTTATCGGTGTTTATTATTTGTTGACATCTTGATTTCTGACAGTTGGAGCTTATGACGTCATGCAATTTGGCGGGAGTTCGGAACGTTTGAAAAGTACCTTTTTTTCAATTTGATATTTTGGACCCGGGTTGAACTTTTGGAATATAAAAAAATATTTTCGCAATGTGTTTTTACCTCTAGATTACAATAAAAAGGTTTTTAGGGATTTTCATTTTTGATGCAATTACTCTATTGTGAATGAAAGTGATTTTATATACTTTATATTTTATATATTTTCAAAAATACGAACATAACCATATATACATTTTACTCAAGTAAAATATAAATAAAACTGCATTAAAATTCGTATTATTTGACTGTTTTTCAAACAAAATCAAACAATAAAACAATCTTTTGTCCAAAGAAAAGCACGAAACAGTATTTCGGAAACACCGGAAAATATTCCACAACACTCCAATGTACCAATAAAAATATGGGACAAAAACTAACTTTAATATTAGGTTATAAGTAATTGACTGTTTGCCTGTATTTACAAAAACGTTACGACAAGCACTAAAGGAGGAACTTATAACTATAGACTATATAAAAACGTCTTCGCGCGCCAAAACTTTGAGTCTGATAATTTACATTCTGATTTGCAAGCGGATAAGCGATAAAAAATCCGCGAAAATTAGAGTTAGATCTACGAAAAATTAATTTAAAATTACAGGATTCGCGCGGTATAACCGACCCAATTTTTTATCTTTTTGACAATTTTTTTTATATTCGATTCATTAAAAAGCTACATATTGCATTGGTGGGGCCCCTAAATGGTGGGGCCAACATAATCTTGCTATTCTTATTTATTTTATTAAACTAATAATTACTAAATACCATAACATACGTATTCGCGTAATTTAATAATATTTAAAGTATGATAAATAATGTGTGAATTTTATTAATTTTTAATTTGACTAGGCAAGGCAGGAAAAAATCTATACTGTTTAAATAATTTGTGAATTTTATTAATTTTTAATTTGACTAGGCAAGGCAGGAAAAAATCTATACTGTTTAAATTAAATTAAATTAGGTAAATGCTTTTTATTTTTTTCATCGAAAACCGTTAGTCGTACGAAAAATGGTCAAGAAATCAAATTTGCCCTAAAATGAATGGGGATTTAAAAAATAATTTTTATTTTGAAAAATAGCAGTGGCGTGCATAATATTTTTCCAAAAATATCTAGAGCACATCCTGTACGGACGCCACTGGTAAAAAAAAAAAATCTTCTACATCAAAAACTTACTGTTAATGCTTAGAAGGCGTATGCCAAATTTTATTAAAATATCTAGGAAGTTATTAAAGTTATGATAAAAAAACGATTTTTGTCTTAAAACTTTAACACCCTGTAACTCAAAAATTAAGAGGTTTAGGTCATAGGTTTATTTGAACTTTTTTTCTTAAAACCAACTAAGGATTCACACCCTTAAGGTTCAGCATCTTATTCTGAAACACCCTGTATATATCAAAATTTAGGGAAAAGAATAGGCTTTTTTTAGTACTTATTTTAAAAAAATCAAAATGGTCCCATTTTAAGAAGAAAGAAAAAATATTTTTTATATCAATTTTTCTTAACCAAAAAATTTTGTTTCGCTTTTGAAACCACCTCTATCTTAAAGCACGAAAAAAAAGTTATAGGATATATTATTTGTCGATTTATCAACTAAAAAACTCTCACAAAAGAAAAATAAAAATTTCAAGGCCCTGTATATCTGCAACCCGTCAGTCTTTTCCGCTGCCCTTTTGCATAATTAAAGTAATCCGATAGGACAATGATTTAGCAAAGTTTCATCAAAATCGGAAACAACTTAAGTTTTTAGTGGGAACACTTGGCATGTTTTGCCCCATGTATAGTTTGTCCATGGATCGAGTGGCCAATAGGAAAACATTTTTACTATGCGTTTACGCAAAAAAAATTATAGAAAATTTTGTAGGAGAAAGTCAACAATTCTAATTTTTTTATGGGAATCTATTTAATTTTTTAAACAAGCAGGAGTTTTTATGAATAATGCATTTTTTCGTAAAACGCGTATACGGTACCGTGTTTACGGTATACGTATACCGTAAACACGGGTGGCTTTAGCTCACTTTCAAACTTAAGCTTAAAATTTGTTTGGTTTTAACAATCATAAACATTAAATATTGTATACCAAAATTTGAGTTGCTCTTTCATAATAAATATGTGTACCCCCTGGTTGCGGGTAACTTTGTCTCACAGTGTATTTTCCGTATAAAATTAACTCAATATTTTATTTTATTTTTATTAGACACATGTTATTAGCGACATGTAGCGATTGCACGGGATTACCGATAAAAAAAAATAAAAAATCGACCTGTAGTTAACCAAGGATCATCATTCCAAAGGAATGCCTCTAATATAGAAATTTGAACGCGTGTATTTTTAAATATAAACAATTTTTTCTACTCCCACCTTTAAAACGACCATTATTGTACATGTTTCCATGACATTAAGTGACCTTTTAAATACACATTGACAAGTTGTGGCTTTATGGCGTTTTAGTCACGGGCTGAAGTTAGCAACAAGTTTTAAGTTAGTTGGCAGTAACTGTTGTCAAATGTCCTACAATCGTTAAAATAAAGTGCCTTTCTTGTAAAATTATACTAAATGTGAAAATTATTTTATTATCTCAATACAAAAATACAAAAGTATTAAATAGTTTCTCAACGCCAATATTTGAAAAGTTTATATGAACATTGTACTGACCTTTTCATTTTGCCGGCAGTAAACTATAACTTAAATTCGGCCACGGACTCAACTGTAAAGTGCTCATAAAACATTTTCTTTACTTTCACTGTGAAAAACTGTCAATTTTCAAGAAATACATTTCGATTTATAACCTTTATAATCTGTGTTTATTAAATAAAAAAATTTGTATTTGACGGTGACACACAGATTCCCTTATTGTTTCATAGATGGCGCTCTATACAAATTTTTGATTTAAATCATTTTAAGATAATAAGTATTTGTCGTAGAAAAAGTATAGTAGGTATGCACCTCGTTTATAAACTTTTCTATACACTTATTAATTTAAGAACTCGCTCGCAAGCTCGCTCGTGCCTAAATTAAATTCGTGTATAAAATGGCGTTTATTAAACTTGATACATAATATACTATTAAAGTGTAATAAATCCCATTTATTTCTTTAAAACACTGATTTTCCTGTAATACTTATAAACTCAATTGAATCGCTTAATTAACAGGTTTAGACCAACAAATTATAAATGTTAATTTTATCGAGCGCGAAAAATTTTTTCCAAAGAAGGTTAAAGTCACCCGCGGGGTGCAAAGCCACCCGTGTTTACGGTAACAAGAACCTTTCTCCTATAACTAACATTATAGTGTTAGTTAGTGTTAGTTTTATTAAGAAACTGTATTAACTAAAAAATAAATACCTTAAAATACTTTCCACTTTTAATTCAGATTTCTCTTTGGCCTCTACACATTCAGATAATAAAGTCTAAAACAAATCGTATTATACAGGGTAAATAAGTAGGTAGGTACCGCAACTTTAACCCTATAGTAATATCTCAATCAACGAAAATCGTTAATTCAAATAACGGTAGGTATTTGTTAGTATGATAAAACACACAATTATTTAGTTTATCTAATAAACAATATTATTTTTATAGGTTATGACCTACCTTTAATTTAAAATGGACATCATCACAAGGAAACAAATCTTCCAGCGGTATTCCAAACTCAAATCTAAATAAAAAAGCCTTATAATTTTTTAATTTACAATAAAGAACGTAATATTAACCTTAGACAGTAAATATTTGAGTAATTGTCTTCATAGTTTGACATTTTTAATATTTAAATTGTCATACTGACAATCGCAAATAAATAAATAAATCCGACAATTTAAAGAAAAGTTATTCAGCGCCATCTGTGAGTGCTGATAAAGTAATATTATATAATTTTTATTTAAATATTTTGTATTTTTAAATCATTATAAAATCAACAATTAAATTAAAAATAAGAACAAATTAACAGTAATGTATTAATTAATACCATGTAATAGTATGAAGTTTGAATACAAATTTCTCTGCAAAACTATGCAACCCAAATTACTTAACCATGCATATTGTTGCATAACTTATACATACAAATTCTCTAATAATAATTATAATTATTTACTCCATCTAATACTTTAAACTATGTTAATATGTAAATATAATGCAAAATGTCTACATAGTCTAAAGTTTCATTTTCTCCACAAAATTAAATTGTTTAGGGTCCTCAAATAGCTTTAATAATTGGGTTTATGTTCGTACATCTAATTTCCAACCCAAACTGGATGGTTTCATTTTACAATAACTTTAGTCTAAAATTATATTTTGTTGTTAAATTATTCGGGGTTTGTTAAAATAATTGAAGTGCAAACTAAATGCAAATTTAAAACACAAAAAGCTTGTCATTTAAATTATTATTTGAACGAAATGTAAATGGGATTAATAATAAAACATAAATTTCATTATTAAAACATGTACCAATTTCGTTGCGTGCGAATAATTACGTATAAATAAACGGTGGTTTTTAAATTTAACTAAATTATGCATTAAAAGAGTTTTTTTTATTTATTTATGATTTAACACTAATGATAAGGTGGCAACCCTGTAAAATAACACGTTATTTGACATTTGCATATATAATTAATTAAATTGATTTCAAACAGTCAATAACAATAATAATTATTATAATTAATATATATAAATATAAAATTATTATAATTAATATATAAATATAAAATAATTTAATTATGACTGGCGCGTTTGCGTTGTGCGCATGACTCCGATTTGTTATTGTTTTTAGATGGCGCCTCCGTGTGTTTAAAAATGTGTTTTCGGGTCTTTTAATAGGATTTTGTAGGGTAATTAGAGTGTAATTGGTGAGTTTAAAGTGTTTTTAGTAGTTTTTACGAGGTTTTTTGATATGGTGAGTCTTATTTTATGTATTTTAGACTAAAATTTTTAGTATACCTATATTTGAAGTTAAAGTTGTATGAAAAACTTTAGTTATTTTTGTGGAAATGACAATTTCAAATTGTAGTAGTTTTTCCAACTAAGGTAATTTAATAATGTAAATCAATGATTTAATGCTTTGATTTCACCTGATATTTTTCCGATTTAAAGAGAAGAGGAACAAATTAATTTTGATTCAAAATGTCCATGTTGGGGAATTTCAATAGCAGACATTCCTTACATATCGGTTGAATTTCATTTCGTTTTGGTCTCTTCATTTAAATTGATCGGAAATCGAAAAAGAGTAGAAATACATACTTTTTTATACAGGGTGGCTCAAAAGTGTGGAATATTGAGTGTAACTTTCGAAATATCAAAAATATTAAAAAATGATTTTAATAAAAGTTGTTTAATACCTAGTTTATTTTAAGTTTTGCGGTGGCATTACCAACTTAAAAAAAATAAATACGTAGCCCCGCAAGGTACTAAAAAATACTTTTTTTTTTCAAGCGGCTAGAATATTAAAGTGACCATCCGTCCCGATTTAGGCGGGACGGTCCCGATTCTGAGCTAAGGGTCCCGATTTAATAAGTGTCCCGCTTTTGTCCCGCTTTCAATAAATTCAGACTATTAACTTTTACTCTGATTGTTTAGAATATTTAAGCGAGTACAGTAGGTAGTAAAAAAGCTCCGACATGGGAACAAGTACAAAAAAGTTTTGAGTTCCTTTTAAAAAAATTCCCTAAATGCACCATAGTTGAAAATGATTTATTTGATGGTAATATTGACAGAAGTGTTTTGGGTTTAAGGTTAAGTTTTCTAATATTGTTTTCTAGCGAGTTTAACATTTTAAACTTTTAACTTTTCAGGTTTATACAGTTCATAATTTATGCATTACTGTCCATTTAGAACCCCAAGGGTTTGTGATCCGTACTGTTTCTTAGCATATTAAGTTTAATTAAAAAGTAAGAGCGTAATGTTAAAGTTTACTGGCATTAGCATAAAAGCTGTTTAAGAAATAATTCAACATAATTAAAACAAAAGTCGAGTATGTCAATGAAGCTAAAAGGTGCGAACGTCGTGTTTTATATATATATATATATATATATATATATATATATATATATATATATATATATATATATATATATATATATATATATATGGAAATGCTGTTTTAGATAAAATCCAACAAAAACATTGATTTAGATTTAGATTAAGATTTATTAGTGTTAAAATACATAGTATATACACTACTAGTGTAACACTAGTGTAACACTAGGGTGATTCATTTCCGCAAAGTTTTTGTTTTCTTCGGTGCTCAAGCAAAATATTAATCTGCATATAGAAAAAAAATTTCTCAACAATTTTGAGCTCTTAATATAAATTTTAAGTACTTACTATCAGGGACCCGGACCGAAACCGAAAAAAACCGAAAACCGGAAAGGAACCGGTTTTTTTTCCGAACCGAAACCCGAACCGGAACCGTTTTCGCTTTTGTTAAAATCTGTAGGACCGGAACCGAAACCTTTATTTGCTTTCATTCTAATAACATTATATAACATATGTGAGGTTATAGATTAAAATTACGTAAACAAATAACCTCACTGGAACCGCTTAAAACCGAAAAGAACCGAACCGTTATAACTCCACGAAACCGAAACCGGAATCGGAACCATTAAAACGAAAATAGGGTGAACCAAAACCGTACCGGAACCGATATTTCATTTCGGTCCGGGTCCCTGCTTACTATTTAAATTTAAAGTTTTACCGTTTAAAATGCATGTAAAAAATATATTTTTTTTTTCAAATTTCTAATGCTTACCCACCTTTGAAAATATTGCAAATCGGTTTAATACACCTTATGGGGAATTTCACGCTCTTTAAAATTGCTTTTGAGTTTTTTTTTGTAACTCGCATTGGTTCACCAGTAGGAGTCGTCAAAGGCCAGTTTTTGAAAAAAATCGGTTTTTTTTAATTTTTTTCCAACAAACCGCAAAAAGTAGGGAGAAAAAAGGGCTGAATCATAAAAAAAAGTTATCCAACCAATATTTAATGAATTTAGGTACAGCCATTTTTATAACTGAAAACGTATGAAATTGAAAATTACCAACTCATAATGTTATTTAGATTGATTTTTTCTATTTATTATCATTATATTTCCCTACACTAAGAAGTTTTTTAAAATTATTGATTTCTCACTTATAATGAATATGAAAACAACAGGTAAATTCATAAAAAAACAATAAAAAAATTGTAACGTGGATTTTGCAATTTTTCAACATTTCTGTCATATAGCAAAAAATTATAAATGAAGATTATTTAATTTTTTTGAAGCGAAATTTGAAATATGTTACATAACCTTCTGTTACAGAAGGTTATGTATATTCCGATTAAAGTTTTGTTGTTTTTTTTTATAATTTATGTGTTGTTTTCATATTCATTATGAGTGAGAAATCATAATAATTTTAAAAAAGTTCTTAGTGTAGGGAAATATAATGATAATAAATAGAAAAAATCAATCTAAATAACATTAAGGGTTGGTATTTATCAATTTCTTACGTTTTCAGTTATAAAAATGGCAGTAAATTCATTAAATATTGGTTGGATAACTTTTTTTTTATGAATCAGCCTTTTTTCTCACTACTTTTGGCGATTTGCTCAAAAAAATAAAAAAAACGATTTTTTTCAAAAACTGTCCTTTGACGACTCCTACTGGTGAACCAATGCGAGTTACAAAAAAAACTCAAAAGCAATTTTAAAGAGCGTGAAATTCCCCATAAGGTGTATTAAACCGATTTGCAATATTGTCAAAGGTGGGTAAGCATTAGAAATTTGAAAAAAAAATATATTTTTTACATGCATTTTAAACGGTAAAACTTTAAATTTAAATAGTAAGTGCTTAAAATTAATATTAAGAGCTCCTATATGCAGATTAATATTTTGCTTGAGCACCGAAAAAAACAGAAACTTTGCGGAAATGAATCACCCTAATATACACACGTCAAAAAAATATATAAAATACAATGAATAAAAAATATTTATGAAATACACTAAATATAAATAAATAAATAAATAAAAAAACATTATATAATTTGATTAAAATCATCACTTAAGATATAATCCTCAAAAGAAAAGAAGGCCTTTTTTAATAAAAAGATTTTAAAATGTTTTTTAAATGAGTCCAATTCCATGTTCCTTATGTCACATGGTAGAACATTAAAAAATTTAACACCAAAAAAATTTATAACGGTTTGACACCTTCTTATTCTGCAGAATTGGGTACGCAAATTTGTTGAAGTTCTTGTAGAGTGTTCATGAATTTCGCTGCCCAAGCAGCATTTTTGGTTCCAAAAACCATTGGCAAAGTGGTAATAACTTTAAATTAGTTAAGTATTCTAAACAGCTACTTTAATTTTTACTTACAAGTAATTCTAACTTTTAAATAGCAATATTTTGTAACAGAAACTTAATTTTTCCTTAAATGGTTACTATAAAGTAATAAACATTTAAGTAAAACTTGGTTGCCCCCAAGAAGACTTTGCACCTTTAAAAAAGGTGTTTTAAGTAATAAAAACTTTCAAGTAAATTTAATTTGTAGCAGTTACTTTCGGTTGCTACCTAAAGATTACATTATAATTATTTTTACTTTGTAGTCCCTTTGCAAGTTAAAATCTCGAAACTGGAACATGAGTTAAAAACTAAAAAGTTAATAACTTAAAAGTTATTATTTTAGTATTTGGAACGTTTAAGGTACTAACCAAAACAACCGTAAAGTGGAAAAAAACTTTAAAGTAGCGAAAACCACTTCAAAGGAAAATGCTTCTTATCGGCCATTTTTTACTGTACAGTACCACGTGGTAATGTAAATAATAAATTATTTTAGTTGTTTGTAAATGGTTGTTTACTTTTTAATAAATAGTAATTTTGTTGGTAATAGACGGTATTAATAATTAAATAAAAAAATTAATAATAAATATTAAGATATAAACATTATTAAATAAATAATTTGTTTATACTTAAATATTGATGAAGCGCATTTATTTTACAAAAAATAAATTCATAAGTTCAACAGTAAAATTTAAAGGGTTCATATATTTACCTGCCTAATTAAATATTATATTGTTATTCTGAAAGTTATAAACTACCAGTACATATTTAATAAACGACGACATTGAAAAGCCAAGTCCATTTAAAAAAGGAGGGATAGTATAATCTAATATAAGTTTGACAAAGACAGTTAATATAGAAGTGAAAACAAATAAATAAAAGTAATTATAACGCTATAGCAACGATATTGGAACGTTCTAGTAACGTAGCAGCTACGTTCCAAATAGTAGCAGGGTTTATAGCTAGTGACCTATTTGTTACCTTTTTGGAACTCAATAATTGTTCCCCACTTTAGTCGTAACTTAGTAATAAAAGAGTAATATAAAGAGACCGGCGACTGTCGCAAAACACTTTAAAGTTTCTTTAATAGTCCCATATACGTAACAAATACTTAAATTGTTGCTTGTGTGTGTGTAATCTTGTATATTTTTTTTTAAACATATAAAACAATTAAGTAAATATAAATACATGGAAACGTCATTACATTTAAAGAAATAAAAAACGGTTTACAGTTTTCACGGTACCCTATTCCAGCCATCAACCTTATCGCTTTTCTTTGCATCTCAAAAATAGACTTAGCTGAAGGTGCATGACCCCAGACCAGTAAGGCGTATGTCATAACTAAAGATGGGATATTTAGGTACTAAAAATTGAAAAATAGGTAACTAAAAAGGTACTAAAAAAAGGATTTTAGGTTAAAAAAAAAACAGCATTTTAGGTTAAAAAAAACATTAAAAGTTCAAGTTTCGTTTATAATTTTGTTTAGCCGCATACCCAAACACAGAACATACCCACAATAAATTATTTCTATGCAATAAACTGTGTTTCACTGAGTGACACTCACTACACAGAAGTTCTATGACAGAACATAAGCTCACTACAAAGAAGGTAACTGTAAAGAAAGTTACTGTTACAGTCTGTGACCATAAGAAAAAATTCTATACCGTTTAGTTGCACGCCTGGATAAAATATTGGCGCAAAATTTAAAAGGAACACAAAAAAATAAAATAAGTAAAAATACGTAAAAATAGGTAACAAATAGGTGAAAATAAACTGACAAATTAAAAAATATGTAACAAAAGTATAAAAAGGTAGTTTAAAGCAAAAACCTCCAAAAAAGGTGAAAACAAGTTAGGTTCATATAAAAGAAAATCTTTTAAAACACATTTTGGCATTATTGGTTTTCAAATAGTTACATCGGTTAAAAAAAGGTAAAATAACTAAAATCCCATCCCTAGTCATAACTGAGTGAAATTGTGCAAAATACAATGTTCTGAGCACAAAAGCAGACACATTATCTGACAAGTTTCTTAAAATAAATAGACAGCTTGAGAGTTTTTTAGATAAAACGTCGATATGACAATGCCAATTTAAAGAAGGATCCATGTGAACTTCAATGTGAAGCCCTAAAAATTTGATAGATTCAAAACCATTTACATTTATGTTGTTTTTCATAGAATAAATCAAATTCTGTACCTTATCTACATTTAAGCTCACCTGTGGACACCTGATTGCAGATCATGACACCTCGCCGAAACTCTTGTTAAACAAGAATCTAACTCAACGATGGTAGTATCATCGGCAAACATAATAAAATTACTAGGTACAGATGCAGGTAAATCATTGACATAAATCAAGAACAACATGGCCCTAAGACGGATCCCTGGGGAACGCCAATATTTATGTTTAGCTTATCAGATAAGCAATTGAATTTCGCAAGTAACTTTCTACCAATTTGATACTATTTAAGTCAAATCTATATATACTATAGTAAGCAAGTTAATTTAGCAAAATACCATGATCCATGCAATCAAAAGCCTTGCTCGCAAAATATGGCCGAAGTAAAAAGTTGGTCATTAAAACCCTTTCAAACAAAATCACAAAATTTTAAAATTGCGTCCTGAGTGGAGTGTAAAAGCAAATTAACAATTTGTAAATGGGTAATTCTATAGAAACTATCATTTTTTCTGTTACTGCTCAAAATTTTGACTAAACAAATTATTTTCTACAATTGTATTTTTTAAAGAAAGATATAGATTAAATATATTAGCTTCCTACAGAATATTTGAAAATATACTTCATATTATTAAGTTGTAGACAAAAATCTTATTAAAATATCATTACTCTGGCATGTTATAACTGGAGACGTCTAACATAAAGGCAGAATAGAAAAAAAAAACTATTCATATTCTTTAATTGTAACTTTTTTTTTTGATTTCAGAACCCTGAAATATCAGTAAAACTAAGCTAAAAATATATATTACTTTTAAACCACCTTGTTAAAAAATATATAAAACCCGTTACCACCTTTAGAGCTCATTCCTCTGGTTTGTGAATGTTACCTAAATATATGATCCTAGATGGCGATAAGTCCGTGCACGCAACCAGAGATTCTTTTCCTAACCTAGTTCTTGCACTGAGCCAGCAAGCAAAACAACACGTGTTTTTTAAGTTTTGTTTTAAAATTGTTGTCGCACACAGACAGGTCATTTCTCTGGTAAATGTATTTTGTTTATTTATATTTTTGTTGTATCCATTATTTAATTTGAATACGAAATTATGGGTTTACTTTTCTGTAAACCAATTTGTAGGTTAGAGTTTGTTGTATTTTCTTCCCCAGGTGAAAGAAACTAAGAAATCGTCATTCCTCTGGTACCATTCCTCTGGGATATTAATACATTGTTACAAATTATCGTCTTACAAATTAGGAAAATTGTAAAAGGTGGCCGGTTACACATACCCAAAAGCAGTCTTTACAAAAAAAATTTGAGAATGCCAAGAAATGTAATTAAAAAAATTTTGGAATTCGATTTAAATAGTATTTTATGTCCTGGAAAAAAGACTATTCTTCAAAAAATAGACTAATAAAGCAAAAAAGATATCTCAGTGATATTAATTTTGGGTAAAAATCTCATATGAAAAGGATGTTTCGTGCGTTATTTACCAATACATAATAACAATATTTCCACGTCCCGAATTAATTCAGCAAGGCTCCAAACTGTATAATAATTTAAAAACTTAATCGACGAATTTGAATAAAATTAAGGTTCCTATAATAGAACATACAATACAGTAACACAAAAATATAAACCTGCTTTATTACATTACCCATTTTCAATGGTTTACGAAATAAAGAAGGTTTATATTTTTGTTTTCAAGTAACTATTTCATTTTTAAACAAGTTTATATTTAAGTTTATTTTTAATAAATTATTTAGTTTTTATGTTATATTGTATTTCTTTAACTTTTTGAATAAAATAATAATTCCTCTGCTTGCCTCGTCATTCCTCTGGATATAGTTTTAACAAAAACATCGCAAATCTGCTCAAAAAACAATTAAACTGTTTGATCTTTCACTTTGCAGGGTTTATTTTAAACAAAAGGTCGTATTTGCATACTTAAAAAATTAAATTAGAACAAAAAAACTATTTTCAAATTACTTTATTAAAAATGATAGTTTCTGTATAATCACCCAAATAAACCTTCATTCTCAAAGTAAATGGCAACTCTCCTTTGAATGGCTTTCATAAATTTTTGAAATCGCGGGTAACAGTGAAATAGGTCTATAAGACAATTCCTCTTTGCTACCCTTCTTATGTAGTGGTACTATAAGAGCAATTTTTAGAGCATCGGGAAATATACCAGTAGCAAAACTTAAATTAATTAATTAATTTTGTTAACGGCAGAATTAAAATGTTCTTAATCGATTTTAAAAATTTTAGTTGAAAAGTTGTAAACGTGATGAACTGATTGTAAATCTTTTGTCTGATTTTGCAACTTGGGCCATTTTGAAAACTTTTATTGAGTATAATACGTGTTTTAAAGGTATTTTGTGAGTGTTCTTTCTCTGTAAGTTTTAAGATTTAAAAAGTTTTCGAACAAATATACCTACGCTAAATATTTAATCCGGTCTAAGAATTCTTTGTAATGTCAACTTTTTCATCATTTAGGTGTAACGTAGGTGGAATGTATTTTTAACAAAACAAATTACGAAAGTGGATAGAAAGAAAGGCAAGATCTGAGGTGGCAGATGGGAGCTAAATAATTATTTTTTGTTTGTTGTTGTCTTCGTACTTTTGTATTTTTTATTATGCTCTTTGATGTGCTTTGTTTTAATATTTATTAAGAATTGGGGATGCCTTTTTTATTTCTTCGAAAATACAATGTTTGTTACATGTCGAGAACCGAGTAGGAAAAAAATGTTAAGCTTTAAACTTATACCTAATTCCTCAGTTTCACTTGATACACAGTAAAAAAAAATCAACTCTAAGCAACACTAATTAGAGTTCACACAGGTCGACACTAAATAGTGTTGTTTTATAACACTACACTTAGATTTAATTTGTAGTGTAATTTTCCCCAAGTAAGCAAGGATAAAGTAATTTTACACTGTATTAAAAAGTGTTAATTTACCTAAAATCGTGTACTTCTACACTTCCTGGGTAAAATCCCACTTTTGTTCAGTGTAAATTAACACTACTTTGTAAAGGTTCTAATTTTAGAAAGGTATTTTTACTCTTTTAGTGCAAACTTCTAGTGTAAATTAACACTATTATTTGAGTAAAACCTATTGGTGGTAGTGAATAAAAAGAAAAGGTAAATAAAGAGAAACATTTATTTGGAACAAAAATCTATGACAATTATCAAAATCGGTGCCTTTTAAAATATAATTTTATATTTGAGTCGTATGGCTGGCTTAAGCAAAATGATTCCTTAAAACGTAAAAGTTTTAGATCAATGCAATGTTTTACTGTCTGTCAACTTGTAAGCAATGAATTATCTTGAGAATTCATCAGTAATCCATTTTTCTGTTATAAAAAATGGGTGATCCCATCGGTAGAGAGGCGTCAGGCGGCTGTATGTCGGGGATTTACCACACGTGTACAAATTTTCCATAACATTAATAAAAATGTAGGTATAGGTTAATATAACAACCATTACGCTTGAAAATAAGAAGTAAATCAAGTGTGTATGTATTTATATTATTAATGTTATAAGTACCCGACCTACTGCTGTAAATTATTGATATACATATAATATAGGCGGGTATGGACATCCTTTTAACATATTGGTATTTATTGAGTATTAAGGCTTAAAAAAAAGGAAGTATAATACTTAACAAAAAATAAGAATGTCCCTTTATGGATTCACCGTAATTAAAATCTAACTGAACAAAAATGCCACAACGCGGTATCTCCGGATATGCACTGCGTAGGTAGATAGGTACCAACCAAACATTTTAAAACGCATTTCGGTTATTACCAGTTTTTTCAGTATATTTTGCCACTTTTGGTGTAATTTAACTTTAAATGTGATATAATGTGCACTAGTATTGTAAAGAAAAAAGAGCTCTTAGTAACATCAAAACAGACAAAGAAATTGGCATGCACTGTAGTGTACATTTTGTCACTATTTAACACATTAAGGGGTAATAAACACTCGCATTAAGTTTTTTTACCCTTTTGATTTATTTTAATAATAAATAGTGTGAATGTACCAATGAATAATGTTTATATTCTTTAAATGTGTTAAATAAAGTTAATAAGCACTAAATGCTACCTAGTGTATTTTTATTTTAACTCTAATATTTTTACCCTTATACTAAAAAATTTACACGGGCAAAATTTTTTACTGTGGCTATAGCTGTATTAAAATTAAAACTCGTAGAGAAGTCGATAATTTAAAATTCCCATCACAGACATTACTATCGAGAAATTGAGGAGTAGGTGGCATACGCTTTACGAGGGCTCTACTTATATTTCAATAGTGCTGCCATCTGGGTCTTAAAGTTTGACATTTTTATCATACCATGCTATTTGTGTATGTTCCGGTGACTTGAATATTACTAGCATGAATAAAATTTTGCAAGAACATTTGGATGTCAAACAGATTTATTCACGATGGACTCATAATCATATTCGTGTCAATTTAACTTCTACAACCCAACCAAGAAAAAAACCCCATTTTGTTTTATCAACAAAACACAAACAAACTTGTCGCTTTGATATTATGTTCGGATCAGTTTTTTCTTATTATTCAAATATAAATATCAACCCCTGTATCACACTTTTCAAACCTTATTAGGAAATTTCCTAATGCTTCTACGTACAAATTTCTGAAAGGTATACTCTGCGTAGAAGCATTAGGAAATTTATATCGATAGATTATTATGTACTTTTTAACGTACTGGAAACGTAAGATAAACGTGCACCGAATATTGAATATCTGAATATGGATCACGCTGTGCTATTGTTAAGTTGGTAATCAGGTCCCGTTTTTAAATATCTAACATAAAATTAAAATATATTTTAATATATTTTATAGGTATATATATTTTTTTTCACGACTTTTTTTATTTTTTCGCTCCCAACTTAAAATCTTGTTGAAAATGTTAAAAAAAATTCCCTGAAAATTTGACCAAAGCGTATAAACATTTCCCATTTAAAATACACGTAAACTTTGATTTTTTTTTAAATATCTATATCTCAGCCGCATTTTATGCTATTGGATTGTTTCAAAAAGGGATTTACTCGTAATCAAAAGTTCTACAAAAATGCTTTATGTGCCATAGCTGTAATCTGCACCTGTAGGATGGTACGGGTCACTAAATCTTATTTTAGTGAAAAATTATCATATTTTTGAAGTCGTTCCTTAAAACGTAAAAGTTTTACTGGCTGTCAACTTGTAAGCAATGAATTATCTTGAGAATTCATCAGTAATTCATTTTTCTGTTATAAAAAATGGGTGATCCCATTGGTAGAGAGGCGTCAGGCGGCTGTATGTCGGGGATTTACCATGCGTGTACAAATTTTCCATAATATTAATAAAAATGTAGGTATAGGTTAATATAACAACCATTACGCTCGAAAATAAAAAGTAAATCAAGTGTGTATGTATTTATATAATTAATGTTACAAGAACCGGACCTACTGCCGTAAATTATTGATATATAATATAGGTCGGATGAACATCCTTTTAACATATTGGTATTTATTGAGTATTAAGGCTTAAAGAAAAAGGAAGTACAATACTTACCAAAAAATAATTATTATAAAATATTTTAACGCCAGAGAGGAAATTAATAAAGAATTTTTTGCATTCTTTTTAAAACAAGAATTTCATTTTTGAAAATTACACAATTTTTTTTCAGTTAAATAAAAAAAATAGAAAAAAAATCGGCCCACTCTGGGATTGACGGGAATAATTGTAAGATTAATTGAAGTTTTTTTTAATAAAAAAATATAAAAAATAAAAAATGGCGAACTTCGCAAAAATTCGATAATTTTATGGAATGTTAAATTTTTTTGTCTATTTTTTCGAAAAATTCATTTAAAAACAAAAATTTAAAAAAAAGATACCTAAAGGTAAATTTTTGAAAAAGTTATGGCTATTTGAAAATAAAAAAACTATTTTTTTGAAAAATTTAAAATTTCTTTGGGTTGGATAAAAAAAATTGAAAAAATTTTCAAAAATGTTTTTCAAAGGGTAGAAAAGAATGGAAAACTTTTGGCCAGATCTAATGGGGTCGGGTTCAAAAGTGGTCGATTTGGCATGGAATACCTCATATATAAACACTTTTTTATAGTTTGTTTTTTAGAAGTAAGTATTATAATTGTTTCCCTAATTAAACTTGATTATTTCCCTCATTATAATATGAACCAATAAAAAGCCTTGAATTTTCGAATAAATTTCGTTTAAATAAGCGATTAAGTCACTAGAACTATTTAACAGCGATTAAATTTTGGCCTCCATATTGGATTTTTGTTTACGATTTTATGGTGTTATTTACAAGTTTTAACAAACATTTTTTAAAAAACAATAAAAAATAGGTTATCTAGTTTACGAAATATCAATTATTAAATTATTTTGCATTCAACATTTTCCAACAAAAACCAAACAAAAAACTACTGAGCCTAGTTTTACTATGGTAGTCTTAGAAAGGTGATATTTTGCGAACAGTCACTTAGTACCAAAACACATATTCACACATAAGTACAATTATTTGAGTTAACACAGTGTCGTAGAAACAGGGGTTGCTTTAAGCTTATTGATGCAATTTTTTGATTACGCAGTTCGGTTACCATTAAAAAGGTGTAACTCTCAAACTTCGATAAAATAAACCGTTTCCGAGATATTCGAGATTACAATAATTGTTATATCGCATTATTTAAAAGGATTAAAAGGTATATGATAACAAATTTTATTTTTTAATTGAAAAAACTAAAAAGGGCATTCCATGAGCCTCGAGACAATATCTCGGAAACGGTTTATTTTATCGTTTGATAGGTACACCTTTTTAATAGTACCCGATCTGAGTAATAGAAAAATTGCATCAAATGGTATAAAAACCTAACCTCAAAGTTTGTACGACACTGTGTTTACTCGAACAATTGTAATTATGTGTGAATATGTGTTTTGCTAGTAAGTGGCTATTCGCAAAATATCACCTTTCCAAGTCTACCATAGTAGAAGTTATATTAAAAAAACTGATATGATAAGTAACACTTTATCACCCTGTATCTTTTAAACATATGTAATTAGGAAAAATATTTATTTAGATTTTCGTCTTATTTTGACTTGCTTAATCTGCTCCTAAATTTATGCCACTAAGTTTAGGGGACACCTTGTATAAACACTTTTTTATAGTTTGTTTTTAGAAGTATTATAATTGTTAACCTAAATAAACTTGAATATTTCAGGCTGCTTTTTGATTATTGCTTTATAATTTCCAAGCAAACGTCGAAAGCATTAAATTCGCACGCTCAAAATATTAAATTTTATAATTCATTTCTTAAATCCCTCAAAAGCCCCGAAATAATGGAGTCTTAAAAAACTTTTCAACTAACCTGTTTTTTATGAAGAATTTGAAAACCTCGACGACAATTTCTGAGCCGAAATTAATATAGATGTTCGTAAAACAATGATAAATTTTCATTTTGCTTTTATGATGCCATCTCGAATTTTCTCGTTTCTATAATTTATAATTCAAGTATTTTTCGATTCGTAAAGTTTTCATTAAGGTTTCATTTTATATGATAAAATTTTTAGTTATCAAGTCGGTCATGCCTGAAAAATCTGAATGCTTTAAACGACATTTAAATTTCAAATTGTGTTTTATGAATTTTAAATTTATATTCGAGTACACAGAGAAAAAGCTTTTATATTGTAAATGTTTTAACCATTGAGCCAATGGTATACTGTATTTGCAATACCTGAATTACAGCTATGATCAAATAAATGATTGTCTTACTTTTATTTGTGCATTGGGATTCTATTAAATCCGTATTAAAACTTAGTTAGTTAAAACATAAGAAATTATTAAATACAATTTTTATTTAATTAAAGCCACAATGAATCTTAATAAAAAACTAACATTGGCAAAAATAAAGTTATGGTTTCTAATGAATGGCTACATTAAATGCAATCAAAGCTCTATTTCCTTTAAATATGTATATTCTTTTGCAAATATTAGTTGTATAATACATTAATATGAACTTTAAATAAAATGAATTCTGCAGAATTTCCATGGAAACTGTTTCCGGTAGTCTTGTGTACACAGGTTTTTCGATCCATAAAATGAAATTGTTCTGTTTTCTGTAGGAACTATTAGGAACCCACTAGAAGTGTTGGTGATATTAGGCTCTAAGAAAGTTGCTGACCCATTACTAGCAACAGTTACTGTACTGGATGTGCAGGATCTGTCTGCCATGGCACATGGTTATTCTAAAACGAAATAGGAATTTCATCTTATGTATTTAGAGGCGAATCCTAAAGCAATATATACTTTCAGGAAGCCCTGCAAGGATATCATGATGGTACTAAAAGACTATATATATAAGAAGTTTTTTATAAATAAATAAAAACTTCGTCCATTTAAGCAAAATAGCTATTTTAAGGCATGACACCGAATATCAAGATAAACTGTGTCCATGGTATATGGGTGATTCTCCAGAACGGAGCAAATATGCTGAAACTCTTAAATAAAATATACTAATGAAAGTAGTTAGCATTTAAATAACACTACAATAGACAGTTTATGTCTAGCAGTAGAACGTACTTAACCAAAAAAATAAAACATTATTTATTTTATTAATTTGAATTTGCTTAAACGCTTTAAAGTCAACTCCATGGACTGTCACCACCTAGCGTAGGGACAACAAATCATCCATATACTATTAGACTATAGTCTATAGATGCAATTGTGATTGTGATTCTTTCATATTGCATTTCCTCTAACTTGGAATGTATAAAAAAACACAACCAAAAGCAAACTTATTGATATTTTAACCCAAAATGTCGAATAAAGCATGAGACACCATTTTACAGCTGAGTTCTTTGCAGTCTTTTAATATATGATAAATCCCCTGTATAAAACGTATTTTAGCAATGTTTGAAGACTTCGTCGTTTGAGTGATTTAGTGTTGATTTGTGTAAGCAAGGCAAAGGTAGTGTAATATTTAATAAAAATTTATAAAGAACAATTATTTGCGAAAAAACGGGTAAGTATTTTTATTAAAGATCAACTCCATGTCTTTAATATATTAACAAAGGGATTTAAATACAATTGAAATTTAAACTTTCTCCAGGTGAAATAACCAAATATGCTTTGCTTAAATTACAGTTAACTAAAGATACATTATGTACCATTTTCTAAAGTTTGTGACTTTAACTATAAAAACATCAACTCCATGGAGTTAAAAGGTATGTCCATGGAGTTGTTTACTTTCTTATTATTGCCCTAAACTCTTAGCTCATATAAGTTAAGGCATTATTAACGATAATTAATAATATATAGTTAAATTATAATAAATTTAATCTAATAGTATTATTATTATAACTATATGTATATATTAAGTTTAATTTATAGCCGCCTTGAAATTACTTTATGTTATTAAGAAATACACATTAAGGTATTATTTTGCTAGTGTTTTATTAATCTTTGCTTTTTATTTTTTTACCACCCAAATTTATCCCCGTTTTGGATATTCACCTATATACCTATATGAGTACACATTTACCTTTTTGTTATTATTTAGATATAATTTAGTAATTAAATTACTGGATAATGAATAGCGGACATACAATTAAAAAACATGTACAACTTACCTTGAAACTTCGGTATTAGGAAGTACAACCCCCAAGAAATTAGCAAATATAACAAACAACCAAACACTATCTACACCAGAGATAACCCATACACTTACATCAATCGGCGTCACCAGAAATACCGATTAATCAGTTGATCACATTTAACTATAGGCACGTACGCGATTGCAGGTTGCCGATGTGTGGTGTGGCAGGGGATGCCCTGGCGCGTTTGTCTGAACTTTAGCAATCATTAAATTGAATATAGGCCGCATTGAAAAAATGGAAATGATAATTGTTCAAATGACAAGTATTTTTCAAGACAGTGAAACCATTGGTATTCACTGTACGACAGTAATAACTTACTTTACCTTAGTTTCCATTAGAATAAAAATCATAAACATTAAAAGAAACAAAGACTATTCTTATTTCATTTGTTTTTAATTTTTGGTTGAAGCATTATAACTTTTGATATAGGTAAATCAATGTTATATTTAATTAAATATTGTTAATTTTACCTTGATCAGATAAACTTTGAATTCAATCATTTCTAAAATTTTCAAGGCAGTACACATTTCCGTTAGGTTTAAATCAAAAGAGCCATTCACTTTATAATAAGTAATTTTAACTTGATAATATTTTGTTATGGGCTGAATATAACATTTGTAATAACATCAATCCCTTACCCTCAATTGCTCCAAACATATTTGATTGAAAAAACTTTAACTTTTATTGGAGAAATGAAACAACAACCAATTATAGCATTGTTATTGACTATATCAAAGCGTTTTTTCTGTGTAGTCATTGAAATAAAAAAATATTAAATAAGTTAAATTATATATTCCCCAAACCTCGTATAATGACACATTTAACTGTAATCTGTACTTAAAAGTCGTTTAAATCGTTTTTAGGATGGCTTCGAAATTCAGTTTCTCGTTTCTCATGTTAATGGTATGATCTGGATGACCTGACTTGTCCCGCATTGTCCCTACGATTTCATTGTCTTTGGGAAGCCGTAAATTATACACCTTGTTGAAAAGTAATTTCGTTAAAGTCTGGAAATAGGTTTCAGAGGGTTACAAATAAATTTAAACTTACCAGTGGCGGCTCGTCAGGGAAGGCCGCTGAGGCCGCACCTCACCCTCAAAATGAATGTACACAGTAAAAAAAAATAATATTTCATTTATCATCATTTATTTTAAAAATATGACATTTTAAATTCTAAAATTAAAATTTTAATGTATTTTATGTAAAAAAACAACCATTATTTGACATTTTTTAATTATTATATACTTACCATTTTGAAGAGATGTTTTTATCTATTCCATGGAACAATGTTATTGAGGAAAGAACCGCACAACAAGCGTTCACTTACTTTCACGATACAATGATAAAACTATATCAGGTGGCATATCCTCCTAAAAAGAAAAAAGTATATGATTATAACTCAAGTAAAAAAGAAATATGGCCAAATGAAATAAAAAATATGAAGAATACTCTTGATGCACTTGCTGATATTGCACAAACAACTAAAAACTCGAATTCATACCGAGCTTATAATATCTTAAAAAAAATATCATGAAAAACTGGAACAAGAGCGAAAAAAAAAACAATACCTACAAACTATATATATATACTTTATAAAGTCTTCTTTAAATAAACAAAAAGCAATCTGGGAAGTTATAAAAAAGGAAACAAATTCAAACAACAAGAAAGAAGAAATAAAAAGCAGTTTCACCGCAAAACAATTCAATTCATATTTTACAAATGTACCAAATAATATTCTATCAAAGATAAATAACATTAACTCTCAACCAGCTAATTTGTTTCTTAAATCGAAAGCTCTGAATAATGCAGACTCCATGTTTTTTGAAAACACTAATGAAAAAGAAATATTTAATTTAATTACCAATATAAAATCAAAAACAACCGAAGACATTTATAGCTTTACAAGTCAAATTTTAAAATTATTGGCAACATGATATCCTATCCACTAGCAATGATTATTAACAAATGCATAAATGAAGGCTACTTTCCAGAAGAACTAAAAATTGCCAAGATTATTCCGATTTTTAAAAAAGGGGATCAAAATAACTGTGAAAATTTTAGACCAATATCCATATTGCCTGTAATTTCCAAAGTTTTTGAAACGCTAATAAAAAATCGAATTATGGATTATTTTGAACATAAACATTTATTAAATAATACTCAAAACTGGTACAGAAAAGGAAAATCAACAATGACTGCCATATATGATGTTATTAAAGCAACACTGGAAGCACATGACAACTCTGAAAAAAACAGCAATGATTTGCTGTGACCTAAGAAAGCTTTCGACACTGTAAATCATTCAATTTTATTAGAGAAACTGGAATATTATGGGATAAGAGGGCAACCTCTAAACTTAATGTCATCTTACCTGAAAGATAGAATCCGTAAAATGGAAGGAAGAAATTTCGTCCAAAAACATTGTTGTCCATGGAGTTCCACAAGGTTCAGTACTTGGGCCAATTTTGTTTATTATATACCTGAACGATGTTACGAGCAACATAACCACCAACAAAGCAAGTGTCTATGCGGATGACACTTCATTTCTGGCCAAATCCAAGAGTCACGAGCACATCGATCAAGTTTCAATGGAAACACTGCAAAGAACCAAGCTTTGGATGGAGAGTAACAAATTGGTTTTAAATGAGTCTAAAACACAAACAATGAAGTTCTTTACTGTAAACGACATAAATGTGGTAAAATTTTTAGGTGTTTACCTGGACAACAGGCTACGTTGGAGTGAGCATATTGATGTACTGTGTAATAAACTTTCTAGTGCAATTTACTGTATAAGAACTTTAAAATTACATGCCAGTCATGAAGCAGCAAAGTCATCATATTATGCAAATTTTTTTAGTCATGCTTCCTATGGTATTATATTTTGGGGTATGTCTGTTGAAGCTGGTCGTATTTTTGTGTTGCAAAAAAAGCTTTAAGGGTCATATGTAATTTAAAATTCAATGAAAATTGTAGAAACGGGTTTAAAAATGAAATAATATTCCGAGAATTTATATATACCAATGTCTAAAATTTGTCAGAAATCATCTTGATGAATGGGCTGTAAACTCAGATTCTCACACTCACAACACCAGATTTAAGGACTCATTGTTAATACCTAGATGTCGCCTAAAAATTACCCAGCAAAGTGTGGATTACTGGGGGATCAAATTTTATAATGTGTTGCCAAAAGACATTAAAGTTCTAAATAATAAAATATTTTTAAAGACTGTGAAACAATTACTTATAAAAAATGTGTTTTATTCTGTACAAGAATTTTTAGATTTTACTTTAATTTAATTTAAATTTTAATTGTATTTATTAATTAGTTTATTTGTTAGTATAAGTGTAAATTATTTTAAATCCATTGGATGTCTGTAACACTTTATTGTAGTATATTTTCTTTGTTTACCTATGTACATGACGTTTTCTGTAATCTTTATTATATGAATAAACATTATTATTATTATTATTATTATTATTATTATTATTATTATTATTATTATTATTATTATTATTATTATTATTATTATTATTATTATTATTATTATTAGTATTAATATTATTATTATTTATTAAATCATATCAAATATCAAATTGGATTATAGTATTATTATGCTTAATCCTCATAATCGTCGTACATCTTTTGCTGCAATGCTCTAGATTTGCAGTTAATTGGTGAAATCGTTCTCCATGTTCATCAGTTCGGAAAATTAATCAGGATGAAAAAAAAAGAAAATGTATTTTAAATGACATATTAACGCTAATTCTTTCCAAAACGGAAAGCATTTCTTCAATGAATTGGCGCAAAATTTAGGCCCGATATGAACCAAGAATATTTTCAATGACAGCTTTAACACTGCCATATGCGACAAGCATTTTTGAATGCTTGATCTTTCATTAAACGTCGTATATCAGGTCCATTTAATATTCCTGCAAAATTAAAGTAGTATACTACTTTAATTTTGCAGGAATATTAAATGGACCTATAGGTATATTTCATAAAATTTTGTAATAAAATATTGCGTTGGTTTTCTTGGGCGTAAAGGTACCGCAACAAAAACAAAACAAACTTAAAACGCCGACATAAATGTTCGTCTCCTTTCTCTTTCTCTGCCATTTCCATTACCACTTCCATTTCCTGTTCTTTTTTTATTTTTGGTTCTTAAAATCACTTTCAAGTAAAAATACAATTTAAAGTTTAAATTTTAAATGTAAAGCTCAGATTTTGCAGTGTCAACTTTTACTTTTAGACAGTTTTAAATCATTATATTAAATTTTACGAAAGGGTTCTTATTGCATTATATTATTTTATAATTTGTATGAAATATAATGTATAAATCTAAATATTTAAATATTTACTATTTAGTGAGATGAATAAAAATATTATTATATTATAATGTACAGGGTGATCCCCTATAATGTCGCCCCTCTTTAACTTTTTTATTTTAAGTGTGGTTATTTAGGTACTAAAAAATACTTTTTTTCTACGTATAAAGAAAATTGGAAAATTAATCAGTATACAGGGAAAAACAAAAAGTTTATTTTTTTTCAATGGATTACACTATATATGTATTTATTTTTCGATTCCTTGTAAAATTCTAAGCATATTTCATATAACATACCATATACCGAAATTTAACCGTTTCTGAAATATTTAAATTATTTTTAAGATAATAAGTTGAAATATTTAGTTTGTCTCTCTGTCTGAGTACGCCATTTTTACTTATTTAACAAGACATATTGACATGTCACTCTAGTAATTTACTTTAAATAAAAATTTTGGTATAGGCTTCTTGATTTCTAACAGTTTAAAAAAACATTTAATGATAACATTTCGAATGCGAATATTTCAGAAACGGTTGAATTTAGGTATATGGTTTGTTATATGAATTATGCTCAGAATTTTACAAGGAATCGAAAAATAAATTGATATATAGGGTGATCCATTAAAAAAAATAAACTTTTTGTTTTTCCCTGTATATTGATCAATTTTCCATTTTTCTTATACGTAGAAAAAAAGTATTTTTAGTACCTACATAACCACATTTTTAAATTTTTTGGGACACTTAAAATAAAAAAAGTTAAAGGGGGGCGACATTATAGGTGATCACCCTGTATATTTAATGAGGTGAATAAAAATAAAAATATAATATAATATATGTACATAATTTAAAAACAAAAATTACATAAAACCCTAGGTATAATATAGGTATAATTTTTAAAACTTAAAAGTATATATACTTGTAAGTTTTAAAAATTAGTCTTTTAGAAAACTCATTTACCCCACCCCTCTTTTACCAGTCACAATCGACCCCGTGAGTTTTTGTTATTATCTTGCGAACGTCTCTCAATTCTTTTCTTTTTGCACCACAGCCCGGAATCTTGAACGGACTCCCGCCAAGTAGTGAAGAGGATATTCTTAAGACCTTTTAGGTCATTAACGTTTCACTGCTCATGTAGAACGCACAGCTATCATTAAAAAATAGGGTTTCAAATATGTTTCAAACTGATTTCGCTTATCAGATGGTAAACGATTACCAATGATTACCAAAATTATACATATGTTTTGTACCAATTTTCATAGCACTTTTTTGATCCAAAGAGGCATGCTTTTTAAACAACTTTGTATTTTGGCCTTTGCAGTAATTTAAAATGTTGGCAAAACATTGTTAACTTGGGAAAAAAATTAAATACATTTTGTAAGAAATTAAGATTTTAAGAGAATTATTTTTACTTATATAAGTGTATTATTAGAGTAGATATCAATGTTAATTATTGACAGAATATACTTTACTATACTGTCTGTCCACTCTAAGTTGGCTGAACTAAGGAATTTTGTTGTTTAGATATTAAAGAATTGTCGTACTGTGTGCTTTTAAAACAGATTTTATATTATAAATATTACTAGTATATAATATGTACTAGTATTATTTATAATATAAAATCTGTTTTAAAAGCACACAGTACGACAATTCTTTAATATCTAAACTACAAAATTCCTTAGTTCCGCCAACTTAGAGTGGACAGACAGTACTATTGTTAGCTATAGCGGTTAAAAAAACGAAAAAAAAAAAACAAAAACGTTTTTTACATATTTTACAAATCTGATGAATTTTGAAAGAAAACATTCTAAATTACAATGTGCGACAAACAAAACTAAAAGAAACGCGTATGTTTAAGTTAATTAGTCTTCAAAATCTGTACTCAAGTGAACTGGCTAAATGACCATTGTGCCTCTAACCATAAAACCTTAACTATAGGGAATACGAAAAAAAACTGTCAAACTGTCAACCGTTTTGCCACGTTGTGATTAAAGGTTATTTATCGTAGTATTGGTGGATTGTGTCTCAATCTCGAAAAAAATGACAATTATCACGTTATAAGTGTGTTTTCTTGTTACTTTAATAATAATAATACTTTATTAATCCACATTTATCACATTTACAGGACATAGGACAAGTCAGACATTCTTACTTTGCCAAAACAAAACAAAAAAAAACTAGGCTGGTTCAAAAAAATCAACTATTTTTTTTCCCTGAAATTTCGCACTGGAATATGTTCACGGTACCAAAAAAGACACCTGTAAAAACCGGAGCTCTTAACTTTAATATTTAGAGGTCGCGCATCGAAAATTTCTATTTTCCATTTAAATAACATGGGAAATTTTGTTTTGTTTCTTTATAATATTCTAGCTCACAAACTAATTAGCAGATTTTTATGCATATATTTTTGTGGGAAATTGAACGCTCTACAAAAAATGTCTCCTATCATTTTTCGATAAACCAACGAGTTCAAAAGTTATTCAAAGTCGAAGTTAAATTTCATAATTGCATTTTTTACTTCAATTTTAGGCATATTCCTAGTTAGTTATTATCAAATATAAAAAACTCATTCAAAAAATCAAAATTATTATTATTATTATTATTATTATTATTATCAAATATAAAAAAATCATTCAAAAAATCAAGGAAAAGAAGTCATACATCTTTTAAAGAAATTTCGGTATTTCTACCGGAATGGCAACGGACCTACCAAAATACCGAATACTACAATTTTCGTCAATAATTATGTGTCTACCGATTTTTTTTACCGATTTTTGGCAATAATAATAATTTTACCCTTTTTGCCTATTTATTAATTATAGGTACCCGAAAGTTAAGTTAAATTCATTCTATTCATGTTTATTTGTAACTTTACTTATTTACTTTACTTAGAGAATAATAAAACACCGATTTTGTCCATATAAAGTGTTTTATTTTTGTACTTGTAACACCCGAAACAGAACCATGGTAACACCCAAAACAAAGTATAATTTTATAAAAAAAAATAGTAAAACGTTATTTTTGACAGTGATTAGGGGACATCCATTAATAACGTGAGGCATTTTTCTGATAATTTGGACCCCTCCCTCCCCCTTGGTGAGATTTGGTGAGATGTGGTAGCCATTAAACTTTCTTTGGGGACAACATGAAAAACCCAAAAAATAAAAATTGATTACTTTTTTTGAAAAATTTTAATTATAATACATATTCTTTAAACCCAAAAGTTGACGTTAGATTTTTGTAGGAAATTTTACGCTTTATAGAGCGTATACAATAAAGGTAGTTTACGTTTTTTCATTTAAATTATTGGAATAAATAAAAATAAAAGGTTAAACCACATGGAAATTTTTAGAATAAAGAAATAAGATTCAGAAAAATACTTGTACGTAATAGTCTTGGCGCATCCACCACTTTTGAAAAAATTACTTCAAAAAATGGCGAATGCGCCAGCATAGGATAGTTTCCTATATCGATATCCATTTTTTTTATTCATAAACTATATTTGTGAAAAATCACGTTGATTACGTTGAAATTGGCAACACCGCTTAATAGTGCAAAATGATTTCCTGAAAGTATCCTGAAGGTGTTAAAAAAGTAAAAAGTACTGGGAATTTTCGGAAATTCGGCAACACCGCCAAATAATGCAATATGACTTAAGGATGACGATATTAAAAAATTCTCAGAATATGGTAACCTCATACTGTTCCAAACTTACTACTTATCAAACTTTCAAACTCCTTCAAATATAAAACTTAACAACTTTTTTAAAATTTTCAGACAATGTAAAATTCCTAGGGCTTTTCTTAGATGAAAACATGAGTTGGAAAATTCACATTGAGCAGGGAGCTCATAAACTTAATCCTAATCTTTACTCTATTAGAGTTCTCAAAACTTATGTGACAACTGATGTTCTAAAAATTACCTATTATCTGAGATATGGCACTATATTTCTTGGACAAGGTATTAATATTCAGGAAATTTTTATTATTCAACAACGTGCAGTGAGGACCATATTTGGTTAGCCAATCATGTAAAGGTATTTTTAAAAGTCATAACATACTAACCATATTTGGGATTTATATATATGAAATCATAATTTTTATGTTTAAAAACAAACATTATTTTAACGAGATGCATAGTGAAAATAAAAGGTACAACTTGTACCTATTTCCGAGCCTATTTCCAATACACAGGACCAATTTATTTGAAAAAGGTTGCTATTACTCTTGTATAAACTTGTTCAATTGCTTACCTAATTTATTAAAACAAAAAGGATTTAAACACATTACAAAAAGGACTTTTTTATTTTATTTGCAACATTGAGCCGTATTCACTACTGGAATTTTGTGACTTCTGTAGACTATTAAATCTTAAGGGTTTAAATGACATCCCACAATAAAGCAAAGTTAAAACTTACGAGCGTAAAAGTACTCTCTAAAAATGAAATAGTCAAAATTTTACTATTTGAATTAGTACCAGCATTTTTTACTAATAAAATAGTCGTTTTCACTTTTAAATAGTTACTTTTAATACGTAAATAGTTAAAGTTTGACTATTTCTGAGAGTTAAAAGTAACTAATTTCTTTAATCGTTTGCGGCCAACAACAAAGTATTATTTGAATTTAATGCATATACCTAAGCTCCATGGTTAAATGACATAAAAACAAATAAAGATGCAAAAAGTTTATCTCAAAACAGCAACACAAATAATATATTCAACTTTAAAATATTATGAACAATATTTATTAACAAATAAAATTGATTTTTATAAGAGCGGTTAATAGCCGAATGAGTTATGACAACAGCTTGACAAGCCTGACCAGTGAAAGACCTGAGTTCAATCCCCGGCCAGGTCAAAATTTTTTTTAAATTAATATCTACTAATTTGACTACTTCATTCAGTAGAATTTGACTAATTATTAGTGACTGCTTTTTCGCTATGATAATTAGTCAAATATGACTTATAATTAGTTATTTTTGACTAATTCATTTTAAGAGAGAGCAATTTTATTATGCTACAAAAGAATAATTATTACCATCTGCAGTTCACATTATATTCTTAAAGATATATATCTACCATTTCTTCTGTTGCGTTTTTACTGTGGGAGCGCCTGCGCCCGCATTTCCTGCAGGATAACTTGATTTGACGCTTACCTTTATAATCTGCGCTTACCAGTTCTACAGCAGTATTCATGGTAGACGCTTGTTTGTCTCTGCAGGAAAAGCGCGCAACTAGTATTGTTACGTAGTTTTCAAATATACAAAATAAATATAAATATTTGTTAATAATGAATGTTTGCAAACAGTTAATATAGTTTTTTAGTTTACCTAGATATTTTCGTAAAAACATTTAAGATTATTGTGAGACCAGACTCTATTTTAAAGCTCGCAAAGACATTTTTCTAATACTTTAAGTTTACCATTTATTAAGTAGTAAATAGGTAAGTTAAATGTTTTAATGTATAGCAATGAGAACTGTTTGAAGCCCGCCTTCTTAATATCGTTTCATATTTTCCGCTCTTTTCAATGGCAAGAAGGATTAAGTCCTGGCTAAATTAGTTTTTGATTATATCGAAAAACTAATTAAGCAGTAAGTAAGTGTTTTGTGTAATATTAATTTTAAAAAGTAGTACATCTTAGTATACAAAAAACTTTTTTTCTTTCGTGTGTTGCCTTTTTTTCTACAACA
Source organism: Brassicogethes aeneus (assembly GCA_921294245.1). Taxonomy (NCBI): domain Eukaryota; kingdom Metazoa; phylum Arthropoda; class Insecta; order Coleoptera; family Nitidulidae; genus Brassicogethes; species Brassicogethes aeneus. The sequence continues at coordinate 48,212,673 of OV121137.1, forward strand.
TTTTATTGTCCTTTCTCTCCCCAAACTAAGAACATATGAAATTTAATGTAGCCACAAAATGGATAGTAATTATCAATAGTAATTCGTTTTAAAAATATTGATTTGTAAATGCCCCGAAAAATGATAAATTTGAATCCCACACGAGCTGTATAATTCTGTTAACAATTTTTGTTCTATTATTTCTATTGTTGTTTTACAGTAATACCCATTCTCTGCGGATTTACCTAAAAATCACAATACATCGATTTACCTCAAAAATCACAATAATAATAATAATCTTTATTGGCCACATTATGTTTACAGAAACATTTTTGACAAGTCAACATTGAAATAGATAAATAATAAAATACATAATATATTACTTAGTAAGAATATTAAGCACAAAAACTTAATAGGTATTTTTTTAAGGTGGTCTTAAATTTATCATAGCTTAGTGATTTTAAGTCGTTACGTTATACAGGGTGAGTTTTAGGTTGACGCGTTCCTTTTAACAGTGTGTAGAAATCAGCTAGACAAATAAATATTTTAAGTAACTTTTTTATCAAAACTCAAAAATAAGAGAGTTATAGGCCTTCCAAGTTTAATTAAATTTTGAGCCGGTCCTGGCTATTGGGTCATTCCACGTTACTAGGGGATTTTTGTCCCGCCCGTCACAATTAAAAATTGTGAGTAAAAACTACACGTTATAAAATTTATTTAAAAATATTGTTTTATTATGCTTTTAATAAGTTATAAGCACAATAAAAATAATATTATAAAATATTAATTTTATAACTTGTGGTTTTTACTCACAATTTTTAATTGTGACGGGCGGGACAAAAATTACCGAGTAACGTGGAATGCCCCTATTGTTAACAAAAAACATAACCATAAAAATAAAACAAAATAAACAATGCAAAATGTCATCTATGACAACAAACATAACCATTTAAATCAAATTGACATTTTGCAATAAAAAATGTCATTATTTACTTAAGTTGCAGCATTTGCATTTTGACGACACATAAATTAGTAACATTTCCACTAATTCATTAGTGGTAGTAATTATGAACCATTTTTAACAATAATTGAGGCAAAAAAAAACTGACATTTTTCATTGCTAAATGTCATTTTGATTTAAATGGTTATGTTTGTTGTCATAGATGACATTTTGCATTGTTTATTTTGTTATTTTTATTTTTATGGTTATGTTTTTTGTTAACAATAGCCAGGACCGGCTCAAAATTTAATTAAACTTGGAAGGCCTATACTGCCGTGTTAAGCTTAAAGGTCGTATCTGCAATATTTTGTAGTAAAGGACAGAAGAAAATTTTAATTTTAAAAAACGATAAAAAATGGCTTTTTTGCTCAACTACTAAATATTGCAGATATGAAGTTTTGTCTTCGAACGGCAGTTTGTGGTAGTAAAGAAATAACTTTATTCTTTATTGTTTTTAAAAATTAAAATTTTCTTCTGTCCTTTACTACAAAATATTGCAGATACGACCTTTAAGCTTAACACGGCAGTATAACTCTCTTATTTTTGAGTTTTGATAAAAAAGTTACTTAAAATATTTTTTTGTTTATCTGATTTCTACACGCTGTTAAAAGAAACGCGTCAACTTAAAACTCACCCTGTATAGGTTAACGTTTAAGGAATTTCTTGAGACCTTGGAAAGTGTACCTGGGAATTCTTATTTGTGACTTAGTCCTAGTGTTGTGGTCATGACGTCACGTCGCGTCGCGTCGCAACCCCTTTTTAAGGAATTAAAATTTTTGTGAACTTCTAAAAGTGTCACTTAAATATACAATGTTGGTAGAGGCATACATGTGCACAGTAAAAAATTTTGCCCCTGTAAATTTTTTAGTGTAGGGGTAAAAATATTAGAGTTGATTTGTAAGTGTAAAAGTTACACTACAAAATACACTAGGTGGCATTTAGTGCTTATTAACTTTATTAAACACATTTAAAGAATATGAACATTATTCATTGGTACATTCACACTATTTATTATTAAAATAAATCAGAAGGGTAGTAAAACTTAATGCGAGTGTTTATTACCCCTTAATGTGTTAAATAGTGACAAAATGTACACTACAGTGCATGCCAATTTCTTTGTCTGTTTTGATGTTACTAAGACCTCTTTTTCTTTACACTACTAGTGCACATTGTATCACCAATAGTGGCAAAATACACTGAAAAAACTGGTAATAACCGAAATGCGTTTTAAAATGTTTGGTTGGTACCTATCTACTTACCTACGCAGTGCATATCTGGAGATACCGCGTTGTGGAGTATTACACATCCTTTTTCTTTAAGCCTTAATACTCAATAAATACCTATATGTTAAAAGGATGTCCATACCCGACCTATATTATATATCAATAATTTACGGCAGTAGGTCGGGTACTTGTAACATTAATAATATAAATACATACACACTTGATTTACTTTTTATTTTCAAGCGTAACGGTTGTTATATTAACCTATACCTACATTTTTATTAATATTATGGAAAATTTGTTTACGTGTGGTAAATCCCCGACATACAGCCGCCTGACGCCTCTCTACCAATGGGATCACCCATTTTTTATAACAGAAAAATGGGTTACTGATGAATTCTCAAGATAATTCATTGCTTACAAGTTGACAGCCAGTAAAAAATTGCATTGATCTAAAATTTTTACGTTTTAAGGAACCATTTTGCTTAAGCCAGCCATACGACTCAAATATAAAATTATATTTTAAAAGGCACCGATTTTGATAGTTTTTTGTTCCAAATAAATGTTTCTCTTTATTTACCTTTTCGTTTTATTCACTACCACCAATGGGTTTTACTCAAATAATAGTGTTAATTTACACTATAAGTTAGCACTAAAATTAGAACTTTTCCAAAGTAGTGTTAATTTACACTGAACAAAAGGGATTTTACCCAGGAAGTGTAGAAGTACACGATTAATACAGAGTAAAATTACTTTATCCTCAGTGCTATAGTGTTAAATCATACTTGCTTACTTGGGGAAAATTACACTACAAATTAACTCTAATTGTAGTATTATAAAACAACACTATTATGTGTGGACCTGTGTGAACTCTAATTAGTGTTGTTTAGAATTGATTTTTTTTTACTGTGTAATACCCAATTCCTTAAAATGAGGTTGACAACCTTCATGATATCCCAAACTGTATAGGATTCTCAAGGCTCTTTTTTGAGCACTGAAAGCCATTTTGTAATAAGAAGAGTTTCCCCATACGATAAGTGAGAGTGCACTCTCACTTATTTCATGGAATAATGAAAAATAACTTGATCTTAGAGTCCTCCCAGAAAGAGTTTTCTTCAATTATCTTAAAATAAAGTTTACTGTTGAGAGTTTATTACATAATTGATGTATTCCTAATTTCTGCAGTTATTTTGTTTCTTAATACATTTAAATTAGCTGGTTGTGTTTTAAACACCCTGTTTTTTGAAAAGGTCTAGAGGTGTTAGATCGGCCATTCTATAAAACCTCTTCTTCCGATTCACCTGTGTGAAAAGATGTCATTTAAATACTTATTCAAAAAATTCTTTTTATTGCAAATAAATAGGTATTAATTTTTTACCTTTTTTAAATGTGTTAAATAGGAGTTACGTATAAGTAACTATATTTTAATCAAATTTTTTTATTTTTAATGCTTTTTTAGATTATCATAAAGCACTGTTTTGCAGAAATAATTCACAAACTTTTTTATTAAAAATAAATATCATTTTTTTTTCTTCTTTACTGTATCATATAAAGATTATTTCGTATAATTAAAAATATAATGGTTTTTATTTTTTAAATGCGTTTTAGATGGTCCTAGACTCTAGGACCTAGAGCATCAATTGAAAAAATAATCAAAAAACTTTTTTATTGAAAAGAAATACTTATTTTTATATTTTTACTGTGTTAAAAAGGTCTTTAATGTTTAAATGACTTTTTTAGATGTTATATGTTATAATTCAATAACTTTTTTATTATAAATAAATACCTACATATTTTTTTTTAACTATCGTAACTAAGCACACTTTAAGAAATAAATAAACATAATTTGGATTTTAACATTTATTCCATTAATAATTCCTTAACTTCTTCATCAAGCGCGTCTTTATCACTACTTAAAAATAGTTCTGTTAAAAACTGAAAAGAAACGCAGAAAGTACTCATTTTGAAAAATCACAAAATATCTAAGTTAAATTTGCTTTTGCATATGTCAAATTTTATTATAAATGAGCGAATAATGTTTTACCTAATAGTTTTTACCTTTAAATATGCAAAACAAGGGATTATTAATTAATGTATAATAGTATATTATGTATCAAGTTTGATAAACGCAATTTTATACACGAATTTAATTTAGGCACGAGCGAGCTTGCGAGCGAGTGCTTAAGTTAATGAGTGTATAGAAAAGTTTATAAACGAGGTGCATACCATACTTTTTCTACGACAAATACTTATTATTATTTTAAAATGATTTAAATCAAAAATTTGTATAGAGCGCCATCTATGAAAAAAACAGGGAAAACTGTCAAATGTCACATTTTTACATTTTATAAACACAATTATAAAGGTTATAAATCGAAATGTATATTGAAAATTGACAGTTTTTTACAGTGAAAGTAATGTAAATGTTTTATGAGGACTTTACAGTAGAGTCCGTGCTCGAATTTAAGTTATAGTTTACTGCCGGCGAAATTAAAAGGTCAGTACAATGTTCATATAAACTTTTCAAATATTGGCGTTGAGAAACTATTTAATATTTTTGTATTTTTTTATTGAGATAATAAAATAATTTTCACATTTAGTATTATTTTACAAGAAAGGCACTTTATTTTAACGATTGTATGACATTTGACAACTGTCAACTAACTTAAAACTAACTTCAGCCCGTGACTAAAAACCTGTTGCTAACTTCAGCCCGTGACTAAAGCCACAACTTGTCAATGTGTATTTAAAAGGTCACTTAGTGTCATGGAAACATGTACGGTGGGAGTAGAAAAAATATTTTTTCTTTAAGATACCTACAAAGCAGGAAGGATTATCTATTAATTAATACCTAATAATTTGATATGAATAGGTATGTAATTAATTATAATTATAATTTAATAATTATTAATCCTATAGGATAAGTATACTTTGTATACCTATATCTTTTAATAATATTAAAAAAAATTAATACCTGTTGAAATATTTATAACATTTAATAAATTTAACTAAAACTTATGATGTGTGCACCCATGGGTACGAAAATCTTGCGTATACGCACTATAGAAAATGCCTTAGTTATGAGCGCTCACGATTTAGCCATGCAGCCCGATAAATAAAGCTAATTTTTTGTGTACTTATAAAGTAAAGTTTACTGAACAACCTCATGTAGATATCAACGTGGAAATCGGAGGCAATCGTAGTTAAATACCTATATGATTTATTTTCTCTTAATTTTACCAATGTGTCTTTAAAGCGTTATAACTTTGAATTTTTATTTTTTTATCCAAATAGGATTTTTTATTTAATTTTTATATGTATATTAAGGTGTACCCACCTGCTTTAAACTTAAACTTAAATTAAAAAATATATATATACATTTTTTAATTCGATTAAAAGATATAGTTTATTAAATGTTTGCGTAATTTTTAAGCCAATTTTACTGTTTTAAAAACATTCTACTTTGAGGTGTCATAAAATCAAAACATAATTATTTAATAGTAGCAAATAAAATTTTATACTTTGCTTCAAAAAAGTTTTAAAATACTGAAAATAATTTTTAAGGTTTAAAATTATTTTCAGTAGGTATTTCAAAACTTTTTTGAAGCGAAGTGTAAACATTTATTTGCAGTCAAAAGCTGGATCATGAAATTAAGAATATCATAAAAGTTAAGCTATTTTAGCTTAAATTCAGCGTTTAATTGAGTGTGTTAAAGAATCTTGGTACGTTATTTATAGAGCTTCGAGTTTCCTGCAAAATTGTCTCTAAAATTTTTCGTACATAATTATATATTATGCATAATCATGGAAATAGGATTTTAGACACATAACTTTTGAAGTGTAGGTGATAAAAAAAATTGTTCAAAACGAATTTGTAGAGCATTAAAAGATCTTCAAAATTGCTTTGTGACTTTTTCTACTACGATTAATAGTTTAGCCGCTAAATGTAAAGATCAATTTTTTTATAATATTTACGTTTTAACGTTAATAAAAAAGAAACAGTTGAATCTACAGTTCTACATAGCATGCAGGCGAAATAAATCTTTAAAAAAAAACTATTTTTCCATGTTAAATCAATGGAATAACTTTAAATTCGATTCGATTTTAAAATTAATTTTAAGAGCTCAAATTTTGACAGCATTTTTTTAGCATAAGTGACGAGAATTTTACATGAATTTGAAAAAAAAATATTGCCCTTTTTTGAAACACCCTAGTCTAGACTTTATAAATATAAAAAAGATATGTTAATACATAAAAAAATAATAAATTTTTTTTAAATTGTGTTCGTAAAAGTTATGTTGCAACCTATTTTTTTTGCACATTAAAATTCAACGTTGTATCTGTTGAAGTATGGGTTACGGCTTACAGTATTAAAACATCAATCATGTCGTAGATTTATAATTTTAGCTTAGAAATCGATATTGCAGCATTTTTACGAAATAAAATTTTAGAACAGTTTACAAACCCATTCCTTAGTTTATAAAAATAATATTATGACTGGAAAATCAAAGTTTTGTAGTTAGCTCCTACTTACCAGCAAAAAGCGTAAACTATTTACCTACTAATATATCAGGCGAGTTCGCGTCTATTTGAGGCGACAGAAGAGCTTGGGCTTGCTCTAATTGGTGGTTTTATATCACATGACTGAAGATGTGGTGGGTGGCAGTTCGTGTTGCAGTGTGCGTAGAGCGGTTGTTGATAAGTAAAATGTATTATTTTATTGGGCAGTTTTTATTTAGAAACAAGTCGTATTGAGTTTCAATTAAGGTTAGGTTTTCAAGATATCAGTAAGTTTTCTTTATTTATTTATTTATTTTATTTATTTATTCATTTATTTCTTCTAAACAATTACAAAGAAGAAAGGTACATACAAAATGCGCATAATGCCAATAATATTAAATGCTAAACAACAATTCTTTTAAATTTGTTTTAAATTTATATAAATTATTAATAAATATATCACAGTTTATTTGGTTTATAATACTACAACATTTGACTGGAGGCGAATTTATTTGCCTATTTGTTCCCCCGAGTAGTTTAAAATTTGAGTATTTCTTAATCTTGTATCAGGTACTTTTATATTAATAAGATTTAAAATATCAGGACTATCTAAAAGGTAATTAAGTATTTTATAAATAACAACAGAGCAGTAATATTTTCTTCTTGTTAGTAGCTATTTATACCATACTCAAGATTTAAGACCATGCTATCATGGAATATCAGATGGATATGATCCAGTTTGCATAAAATGATATAGTTTTAGAAATTTATTTTGGCAATTTTAATAAGGTTAATTGATTTTTGATAATATGGGTCCCAAATGATACACCCATATTCCAATTTAGTTCTTACAAGAGTTTCATATAAACATTTAAATACCTTGGGATTCGTATCTCTAAAAATAAAACCTATAATTCTATACTAACTTTTAACTATGCCATTAAAGTTATAGTTAAACATCAATTTTTCATCAAAAATAATGCCTAAATCTGACATAACTTTTACATTCATGAGGGATCTGTTTCCAATTTTATTTGCCCATGTATGTAGTTCATTTAAGTCATTTTGTAGATTTAGACACTAATAGACAGTCTTGTTTCATAAAAGTTGTATGCTGTTTACTGGATTATATAATTTTATATCATCTGCATAAAGCAATATATTTAAGAAATTTATTTTTTCAACAACATCATTAACAAAGAAAACAAAAAGCAAAGGTCCCAAATTAGAACCCTGTGGTATACCAGAGGAGGCTAAATAAGGATTGGATTTAAAATTATTATGTACAACTACATTTTGACGGTTTGTTAAATAAGATTGAAGTAAAACTAGTAATTCATTCAACATCATATTTATACATTTTCTGAAGTAATATAATGTGATTAACTTTATGGAAAGCTTTTTCAAAATCAGTATAAATAACATGTACATCTAAAAAACTTTGGTATAAACTGAGTAAAATTAAATAAATTAGTAACTTCTTTTAGACATAAAACCGTGCTGTTGTGTTGATATATGTTTGGTTAAATATTTCTGTTTTTTCTTAAATGAATTCTTTTCATGACTATATTTTTTATATCAATAATTAAAACGTCTTTTTTTAAGAAGAAACGAAACTGGAAAAAGAGTCGTCCAACGCCAAAAATTCCATCAATATTTAACGACAAGAGTAAGCAGTATTAACGAACTTTTCAAATATATTGATACGAAAACTATTAGTGACTATGATTCCGTAGTATTTATAAACAAAGCTTTTTCTGTTGGCATTGTATTTTTTTAGACCACGTCAAAAACAATTGGAGTTCAGGGGGTGGGTATTCCGATTGCTCTGATAAATAGAATTATTTGGTTTATATGTATATTTATTTTATTTTTATCCATCCACATAAATATATTTTTAACTTCCAGATATATATTTTAAAGTTAAAAAACGAATTTATGTTTGGCTTTGATATTTTGTTTGTTTAGTTTTTTTTTTAGTTTATTTTTTTAATTTATAATGGTTTAGTAGGGATATCTATTTATTCGTATTTAGACAAAATTAACCTCATGTATAGAAGGGCTATTTCTACATTAATGAATTAATTTAGCTTTCATCCCATTAAACATTTTGTTTTTGTGTTGTGTTACACTTTGTTAAAAATTAAGCAATTGATGTTTTAATCACCGTTACCAAAATGACGATTTTTCAACACACAATGTAATTTTTTTCTTTATTATATACAGTAAAAAAATATTTGTTAATTTTAACCAAATATTAACCAGATTTTATGTTAATTCAGGTCCACATAACTTTATGTTAAGTTTACAACCAACTGTAATCTGTTAACTAATTGAAAAAGTAGTTTGTAATTATAACAAACAATTTGTAGATTTAATAACAAAATCCTATATGAATAATTTAACCATAGTTTGTTTGTTTAAACTTTATTTACGTTTACTTAAAAATAAGAATATTTGAATTTTTAATAATAGTTTTAAAAAAACATGCAAAAAAGTAAAGTAATTGGACATTTTATATAGTAATTGGACACATGGACCATAGTTATTGGACATACAATTTTTAACAACTTTACAGCAAATAAGAAAAATTGTTAAATATTTTTAAATTGCTGTTTTAGGTAATTTTTTTTATTTCGTTTTTGTAAATATCATATAATTCATATATTTCTTTCTTGAATTCTCCATCCCTTTTCTGGATTCTGAAGGTAACCACTAATTTCTTGGTCTGACTTCTATAATTAGTTTGTTGCAAATATCATTAAGTGTGGTATCTCTAGTTTGTGAAGCATTTATAATGTTTTGGCCGGGTCAGGTTGATTTATATATATCTAATATTTTTTTGGGTGGTATGTTAAAAGTATTTTCCGAATTTATTAATATTGTTGCCATTAGTTCTCTATCATGCACTGTATTTAAATCACTATTATTCTGCAAGATGTCCTGTGACGAAGAAATCACTATTTTACTTACTCTCTAAAAATTAATTTGTCAAAAATGTCTTAGCGAAAAAGCAGCCACTAATAATTCTCCTCAACAGCAATTTGTATCCAGGACATTTAGCAGTCAATTTCTATGAAATATTATTTGCTGAATCCGAAAATGTCGTCAAAAGTTATAAAAGTAGGTCAGTTTTTGAAATATAATTAATTTTACATATAATATTGAACTGACTATATCTCAAAAACTGCCTAACTTTTATAGTTTTTGACGGTCTTTTTGAATTCAGGGGACAATTTTACATAGAATACAGAATTGGCTGGTAAATGTCCGGGAGACAAGTATAGTATGATATTGGAGATATCCAATAATAGAAATTTACATTTTTTACCAAGCAGTAGTTGGACACTGGCCATTTTACTGTTTGTTTTCAGAATTAAAATTAAAACGCATTAGTGACAAGGAACACATGTATACCACACACTGATTTGTACACTTTTTAGAAATATTTTTTATTGTAATTTAAACACAGCCCTGCTCTTAGCAAAAAAAACAAAAATCTTACCACCAAAGTAACGTGCGAACTTTTTTGTCCTATATTGGACAATTGGATTATTGTATACAGCGTCATCTAATGATTTGTCTTTAAGGTAACTATTTATAGAATTCTTAATTATTAATTAATGTTAATTGTCCAATAACTGTCCTATAACTGTCTACTTTACCCTACCTACAATAAACACAAAAAACATACACATAATTAAATAACATACCATTCTTAAATCATCAAATTATAAAGAAATTTGGCACAATATAATTATCAGTACTACAACACTAACTGATGTATTTCGTTACTTGTATCCCCTAATTTCAGTTTTTTAGGATACTTCGCACAGATGTCTGGTAATATATTATAAACACTCTGAACAGTTGTTACGAACACGTTACGAATTATAATAAAGTAAGCAGGAACATAATTTGCAGATAGTTGCAGATAATTTGTTAAACAAAATAATCTGTAACCTTTAAAATTAACAAAATGCTTATGAAATTGCATATTACCTTTACAAAACTTTCGGTAAAATATTTTGCTTTGTTAAAATTATTACAAATTACCTGGTTTTTACATTTTTACAAATAAAATTAACAAACTACAAACTTATTTGAACAAATCTTTTATAACAGTGTAGTTTCCCTCGTATGTATGTATAGAACGTATTTATTAGATGTTATTAATTAAGAAAAGGAACTAATCAACAGTTACGCAAACCTAATTGCCAAAACGTACAATACACAGTAAAAAATTTCTGGTAAAAAACAACACCAAAAGTGGTCTATATAGGTCCACACTAGAAATGGTATATCTAACCACATACAATTTGGTAAATTTTACCCTTTTTAATTGGTTAAAAATCTACACGTACTATTCGTACAAAAAACTCGTAACAGTGTAAAAATCATCAAATATAATACACTCTTAGGGGTAAAAGCAACACGCAATATTGGTAAAAGAACTCCATTCAAGAGTAGAAACGGCTCAATTTGGTGTAATTTACTACACATTTTGGTGTTACTTGTAGGTGTTAAAAATGGTGGGTGTTTTAATATTAAACACAGCATGTAATGTAAAATAAAGTATATTTTATATTACAGTAGTACTTAATATTTTAAGTTTTTTCCACTTTGTGCAAAACCATATTTAGCTCATATAGGTATATAAGTTAAATATGATTTTTCACTAGCTCAAAAAACTTAAAATTTTACTAAATTTCATATTTCACTTATCACAGGTAAAAAAACATGTTATATCACAAACATAAGTTGCATCCACTGTCACATTGCTCCACTTTACCCGACCACTGAATTTTAATTTAAAAACCATAGTCTTAAAATAGGTACACTACCATCAACTGCACTCGGAATACTGATCTCTTCCTTGCCGTTAACGAATGGTGATGACTACGTGACTTTTTTTTACCACAATGTGTGTAGCTATCAACAAATAATAGTGTCAAATGTACACTGCGTCGAGTTTATCTTTAAATTAACACGGTGCTGTGTAAAATAAATTTAAATTAACACGAATGAATTTTACCACAATTTAAAATAAACACTTAATATTTTTGACCAATTTTAGTGTATAAATTAACACCAAATGATTTTACCACTCCATTTGGTAACTTTACACCGAAATATTTTTTACTGTGTAGACTGACCACTGAAATTGATTAACTCAGAATTTAATTAAGGTAACCAAACAAGCAAATTTTGCAAAGTCTAGAACCAGATAGAGAACTTTATTTAATGAATTATAAATGGACACCATTATCAACCTCTACAACTTGATATCGGTAAAAAGATTAATTTTCATAATTTATTTTGGTTTAACCAAAAGTATTATTTTTAAACGTACACAGTAAAAAAATTCTGGTAAAAAACAACACCAAAAGTGGTCTATATAGGTCCACACTAGAAATGGTATATCTAACCACATACAATTTGGTAAATTTTACCCTTTTTAATTGGTTAAAAATCTACACGTACTATTCGTACAAAAAACTCGTAACAGTGTAAAAATCATCAAATATAATACACTCTTAGGGGTAAAAGCAACACGCAATATTGGTAAAAGAACTCCATTCAAGAGTAGAAAATGCTCAAATTGGTGTAATTTACTACACATTTTGGTGTTACTTGTAGGTGTTAAAAATGGTGGGTGTTTTAATATTAAACACAGCATGTAATATAAAATAAAGTATATTTTATATTACTTACAAACTATTAGATATGAATACAAATAGGCTTTGGCATAAAATTTAAAAAAAATGATTAACACTACTTAGGTGTATTCTTATACCCAAGAAGTGTTAATAATTTTTTTTATTTGAATGAAAAGTAGTACTTAAGTTTTTTCCAGTTTGTGCAAAACCATATTTAGCTTATATAGGTATATAAGTTAAATATGATTTTTCACTAGCTCAAAAAACTTAAAATTTTACTACATTTCATATTTCACTTATCACAGGTAAAAAAAACATGTTGTATCACAAACATAAGTTGCATCCACTGTCACATTGCACCACCTTACCCGACCACTGAATTTTAATTTAAAAACCATGGTCTTAAAATAAAATGCATAGGTACACTACCATCAACTGCACTCGGAATACTGATAGCTCCCTTGTCGTTAGCGAATGGTGATGACTACGTGACTTTTTTACCACAATGTGTGTAGCTGTCAACAAATAATAGTGTCAAAAGTACACTGCGTCGAGTTTATCTTTAAATTAACACTAGATTGACACGGTGCTGTGTAAAATAAATTTAAATTAACACGAATGAATTTTACCACAATTTAAAATAAACACTTAATATTTTTGACCAATTTTAGTGTATAAATTAACACCAAATGATTTTACCACTCCATTTGGTAACTTTACACCGAAATATTTTTTACTGTGTACACTGAAAAAAAAAGCTGTTGAAACAACAACAAAAATATTAATTCAACTCTTTATGCACTTTAAATACAAGCAATGGTTTTTGCACGTTTACTTAACCATCTAAAAATGTCAATTTGTATTGTTTAATTGAACAACAAATAACAGTCAAATGAACAAAATGAGAATATTTGTTCTAATCTGCTAATTTGGTTAATTTAACATTCTTAGGGTGTTAAGGTAAATTTCTTGAAATGTCCTGGTAACCTTTTTAGCATATTCACCAATAAAGTGTTAAATTAAAATAATTTGCGCTAATGTTCCAAAACAGTTGGGTTAACATTCTGAAAATGTAAAAGTAAATTTCTATATAAAGAGAAAGAATTGAACCCTCACCTCGCCAGAGTTTTTGTTTTGAGTGCGTTCCACCTATAGGTATACTATAAATACCGACAGACAGCTGTTTCGACCTATATTGGGGGTCTTATCAGTGTCGGGCAATTTGGTGTAGTGGAAGTTCCACTGTAGAACACACCCAAAACAAACGGCTACCTGAGCTTATATACCTTATATCGTAAGCCAACCGTGGCGAGATGTAAGAACACGTTATCAACACCGTCTAATGACGTGGCGTGGGTGTTCGAAGCGCTCTTCACAGCAATTTTATGAATGCAAATTTAACATTTTAAAGTAACATTTACAATTTGTTAAATGAACAAATTTAATAATTTGGATTAAAGGGAAACTAAACGTTAATTTAGTAGTTTTTTTAGGTAATCCTAAAATTTCAGTATTTGATTCAACCAATTCCAGCTATCAAATCAAAATAGGATAAACATTTTAATTCAAATAATTAGTTTATGTTAAATCAATATTTTAACTGTCAATTGAACAAATAAACTTTGACAAACTGTGACTATTGCTTTGATACCAAAATATAGATTAATCCAATAGGTTTTTTGATGAAACAACATTTTCAAAAATGACATTCAGGTAAACGTTAACTCAACTACATTATTTTTTTCGGTGTAAGTAAAATGACACTTTTGTGACATTTAGCAAAATGTTAAAGTTTTACTTTATTACCAGGCAATAAATAATTTTTTCTACTCCCACCTTTAAAACTCCCTTTATCGTACATGTTTCCATGACACTAAGTGACCTTTTAAATACACATTGACAAGTTGTGGCTTTACGGCGCTTTAGTCACGGGCTGAAGTTAGCAACAAGTTTTTAGTCACGGGCTGAAGTTAGTTTTAAGTTAGTTGACAGTTGTCAAATGTCATACAATCGTTAGTCCCTTTCTTGTAAAATAATACTAAATGTGAAAATTATTTTATTATCTCAATACAAAAATACAAAAATATTAAATAGGTAGTTTCTCAACGCCAATATTTGAAAAGTTTATATGAACATTGTACTGACCTTTTAATTTCGCCAGCAGTAAACTATAACTTAAATTCAGACACGGACTCTACTGTAAAGCCCTCATAAAACATTTCCTTTACTTTCACTGTGAAAAACTGTTAATTTTCAATATACATTTCGATTTATAACCTTTATAATTGTGTTTATAAAATGTGACATTTGACAGTTTCCCCTGTTTTTTGATTTAAATCATTTTAAGATAATAATAAGTATTTGTCGTAGAAAAAGTATAGTATGCACCTCGTTTTTAAACTTTTCTACACACTCATTAATTTAAGAACTCGCTCGCAAGCTCGCTCGTGCCTAAATTAAATTCGTGTATAAAATGGCGTTTATCAAACTTGATACATAATATACTATTTTTTGAGGCTCAAACATAATACCAAAAGTACTGTTAAATTAATTAAATAAAAGCCCTTGAATGAACACGACTAGTAAAAAGCTGAAGACAAGCAACAACTTAGCTTCAGTTTAATACCCGAAGATGTATGGTTGGGTTACATAAAGAGACGAAACATCATATAATAATATTTACAGTGTAAATATTATTAATAATAATTTTAAATATTATTAATAATAATTTTCAGGTTTAGAACGTGTAAATTTTACACGGTCTAAACCTGAAAATTCAGTACTTCCTAATAAATGTTTTTGAACAGACCTTAAATTTAAAACATTAAACATGAAAAAAGTGGGAGTAAAAAATAATATAACTTGTACTACCGATGAAATCATTGATATTCTTAAAAAGTACGAAGTTCGATGCTTTCTTTGTTTTTCGGAAATCGATTTTAAATCTAAATCCGCAAGCGGATTTTCTGGTTATTCAATCTTTCAAACCTGCAAATATGATTTATCCCTATACACATAATATGAATGAAATGTTAGACAAATAAAATGGGAATTGAAAATATAGAGATCATAAATTAAAGTTGAAAGTGGTTTTGTGGAGATTTATTTGCATATTTATTTAAATATTGAAATAAGCTTAAAATTCTTTTGAAAATATTTTAAATTACAATGTAATTCTAGTGACGCTACCCCAGTAGCACAAAGATATTGGACCAATATTCGTAATATTATTGGGCCAATATATCCAGGCCCGTGCCTGGGGTGTCTGGCGCCTGCGTGCAGCATTCGTTGGTGCGCCCCTTTTATATTTAAATATAATACATTAAATATTTGAATTTTAAGCCGTAAAATTTAAAAAATATATATTTTGCGACAAACTGGCAATATGTAATTAAAAATGTAAAAAACCGCTTAAATTAAGTATAAAAAATATTTATTAAATTACCAAACAAACAAGTAATATCATAAGGGCATCTATTTTTTCGAAAAAAATCAAAAAAACACGTTGCTAAGTAATATTTTAACAAGAAGCATGAGTGCTGGTGGCAACAAAAATCCGAGTCGAAGACGAGGATTTTTGCACCTGCACGAATGCATTTTGTTAAAAAATATTACTTAGCATTGTGTTTTAACGAATTTTTCCATAGTTAGATGCCCGAATGGTATTTGACAAGACTATTTTATGAGTAACAGTTAAAAATTAAAATATAAATTGTAATTTTTGGTGACAACAGCTGTCAAGTTTTGCCGCGGGTAAACTCGAAAAAACTGCTGACAGGTGCTGTCATACAGTTTTTCCACATAGAAACCATTTGTAGTTCAAAATTGCGCGTTTGTGATTGGTGGAAATTAAGACGAGGAAAATAGTCAGTGATAAAAATACTCTAAAGAAAAAAAAAACAATCTAAACAATATAATAACTACAACTGGTTTTTGTTGACGTACTCTCTAAAAATGACTAGTTTTCAAAGTAAAAAAGCAGTCACTAATAACTTTAGTCCACAGCTATTTGTATTCCGGGCATTTAACAGCTTATTATTATGTAAAATTGTCCCCTGAATCAGAAAATACCGTTAAAAATTATAAAAGTAAAGCAGTTTTAAGATATAGTCAATACCATATTATATGGAAAATTTACTAAATCTCAAAAACGTTCTACTTTTATAACTTTTGTCGACATTTTCGGATTCAGCGGACAATTTTACATAGGAGTTGACTGTTAAATATCCGGGATACAAATTACTATTGACAATAATTATTAGTTGCTGCTTTTTCGCTATTGCAATTAGACTAATTGAATTAGTCATTTTTGACTAATTCTATTTTAGAGAGTTAACTGTTAAACTGTTAAACTTTGCTACCGTCAACTGCAACTATCAAACAAATACTAAAGATAATATGACCATTTCTCTCCTTTTATTTTGACCAAAACAATAAGCAGCCAATATCAAAGCGGCAAAAGGCGCTTTAAAGCTACAGAAAAAAAGAGCGGCCGACGAAAAAAAGGCAGAAACCTTTATCCAATTTATGTTTAAGTATCATATGCAAGAAAGTGATGATTGAGTCTTTGATTTTGCGCCCCCGAAATGTTGCGCCTGCGTGCGTGCACGCACTGCACGCTCGCCAGGAACGGGCCTGAATATATCTTTCGTCAGAACATTGACATTATATAACCGATATTGGAAATCCGCATTGGCCCGAAGTTGTTTTACATTCTATTGTAGGAAAGTTGAGGGAGAAATTGAAAGAATAGAATAGAATAGTGATATGTCTCGATCGTGTCGACAAACGTTTGTTTTCTATTTTATGATACTTGGGGCGTAGAAACGGGTGGGGCGGGTGACAATGCCCACCCAAATGATAAGTGGGAGAGGGGGGTTACTTGATATAAAATGTACCCTCCAAATTCTTTAAAAAAATCTACCAATAATACAAGTCCTGTACCGTCTATGTTACTCTTAATTACGATGAAATGCTAAATTCGTTTGTATCGTGTGCTAAAATGATCAGCTTAAAACCATTCCTGCGCCACTAGCAGGGGGGTGAAACCTAAATGCGCAAATGAGAAACACTGGCCCTGGGAGCGATGTTGTCATATAACCATTTTAAGTCTAAAATTTACCATGTGTAAGTTGAAATTATTTTTAAATAAAACATAAAGTTAATTTTTTTAATCTGGACTGCGGCAACGTTGCAAATTTAGGGTTTTGGTTGGTAAATACAGTTGTCAAGTCGGTCGCATTGATTAAAACAAACTAAGCTAGTTATAAATCTAATTGTGGTTATGTATAAATTATTGTAGGTTACATTGTGCAGTTGTCAAGTTGAGTTGTCGAAATTCGTAGTTAAAAATGCAATTAATTTGGCTTTGGTGGTGCTTGGATGAGTAAAATCATATAAAAAAAGTAGTTAAATACAGGTTGCTTTACGGCCCAGAAGAGGAAGTATTCCTAGCGGATAATAATCTTCGCTTTGAAAAGAATTTATATAAAAGAAATTAAAATTTTTTGTGAACGTAAATGTTGTCCAATGGTGAATAATGTGAAAATAATGTGTGATGTAATATTTATAAAACCAAATTCGTTACTTTTTTACTCCAAAAATGTCCATAAGGCGATGTAATTTTTCTTCCATTGTGGCATTTGGCATAATTTCATCAAAATGAAGTTTTCCCCTTAAAAGGGCTTTTACATTCGAATTCGTTGCTATTATTTTTGGCATAATTATGTTTTTATTTATAATTCACAAGTAAATTATCACTAGTAATACCACTAGAGGTCAAATTATTTCCGGAAATTTTTTCGAGCCCATGAATATTTTGAAAATTATCCCGAGTCGAAGACGAGGGATAATTTTCTAAAAATATTCATGAGGGAGAAAAAATTTCCGGATTTAATTTGACCTCGTGTGGTATTCGGTAAGAAAATTCCACACCAAATTGTGTTTAAATAATTAAAATTTATTTTTTGATTTAACTTGACCTCGACTTGATTATTTAGTTACCATGGCAACTAAGTCAACCCCAAACTAAAAGTTATTTCTGTTTTGAAGCTGTCAAGCGGCACGACGTAAAAAAATGTGAAATTGTCTGCTGTAATGATCAATCATCGTGCAATGACTTATTTACCCGCATTATTAGAGGATTGTGGCTCCTACTTGAAGAAAGAAAATTTGTTTTGAATTGTTCACGAATATTTGCATCTTTACTATTCAAAACTCAAAGTGCTAAATGGAAAAAAAGGTGAATAGAATAGTGTCTAAATATTATATATATTTCATTAGACATAGACATTTAATTTATTTCAAGTTCTGCATTTTCGCCATTAAGAAGAAAGGAGGTGTCCAACGAATATAGAAAACATCTAAACTTTGTAATGGAAATGTATCAAAATTATTATGTAAACAAATAAAAACCAGATTGTCAAAAAAATATTCTGTTATTATAAACGTCAAAAAAATTTCCAGTATAATTCGCTGTTGGGTACCCACGAGGAAAAAATTTCCACTAAAATTCAACCGTTGCCATGGTGATCTATCAAAAATACACGTTTTGATTGGTTAAAAATTACAGGTGTGGAATTTTCAATAATAAATATTATTGTCAATTTGACAGTGTCAAAGTATTTAATTAAATTCTTTAGCAGAAGTACCATTTTTAAATACTAAAAATACCAAGTCAAACTGGCATAAGCCACCAACCTAACAAAAAAACACGAGTCCAGATAAAAAAAATGAACTGTACTTTATCATAACATTTCTTTCCGTGTTGATAAATAAGGACTGTTTTCATTTTTTTAAATTTTTGTTTCATGAATTGTTTTGCAATTTTGATTGCACAATCCTTACTAAGCACCCCATCACTAAAAAGTTTTTTCGCTTTGACAATTCTGGACTCCCCTGCTTACTGATCAAACGGTTTCTCGTGTTACGTAAACATTTAATTAGTGAACAAATTGTTTATAACAACCTGAAAAATTCACGCCATTAAATTTTGAACAATGACAGATTACGTGGTAACCATAGATACCGTCAACTCAGCCGTCACAGGTTTCTTGATACAAAATAATATTTAAAAATTTAGAAATTGTTAAATATCTCTGAAATCATTAACTTTAGGTATAGGGAATAGTAACATCAATCGTAAGTATTTTTAATTTACTATTTGGTTAAGCATTAAGTCAATGGTGTACTGTATTTGCAATACCTGAATTACAGCTATTATCAAATGAATGATTGTCTTACTTTTATTTTTGCAAACCTGCTTAAAATTGGTTCAAACATAAGAAGTCATTGAATTAAATTGTGATTCTATTAAATCCGTTTTAAAACTTAGTTAGTTAAAACATAAGAAATTATTGAATTAAATTGTTATTTAATTAAAGCCACAATGAATCTTAATGAAAACCTATCATTGGCATAAATAAAGTTATGGTTTCTAATAAATGGCTACATTAAATGCAATCAAAGCTCTATTTCCTTTAAATATGTATATTCTTGTGCAAATATTAGTTGTATAAATATACAAATGAATGATTGTCTTACTTTTATTTTTGCAAACCTGCTTAAAATTGGTTCAAACATAAGAAGTCATTGAATTAAATTGTGATTCTATTAAATCCGTTTTAAAACTTAGTTAGTTAAAACATAAGAAATTATTAAATTAAATTGTTATTTAATTAAAGCCACAATGAATCTTAATAGAGTAAGATCCCAGAGCTGCCAGACCTACGTCATTTTAATACTGCTGAGATTTTTTTAATAAATGTCTTAATATGTAGTTAAAAACGTATGGGTACTTGCTAGCTTGAAAGCGAGGCCCTTTTACAGATAACGGACACTAAAGGTACATAAAAAAGGTACCTGTCTACGTTAAAGTAATACCGCTGGTTTTCATATATGTTTTACACATTGTTATTAAAAACCAACATTCATTATTGCCAGACGCATTCCAGGGGACCTAACTTCCGCCAGACGCTTTAAAGCTCAAGAAAAAAGGGCTGAACCTACGTTATAGTAGTAATCCTGAATTTTACATATGTTTTTTGAGTGATTATTTTAAGACCTTTTGTAAGCAGCCAGACCAATCCGAGGGGCCCAAGCCCCCCCCAGACGCTTTAAAGGTTAAGAAAAAAGGGGGAAACCTACGTTATAGTACTCCTGAATTTTACATATTTTATTTGGTTGACTATTTTAAGACCTTTTATAAGCAGCCAGACCAATCCGAGGGGCCCAAGCCCCCCCCAGACGCTTTAAAGGTCAAGGAAAAAGGGGGGAACCTACGTTATAGTAGTACTCCTGCATTTTACATATTTTATTTGGGTGACTATTTTAAGACCTTTTATAAGCAGCCAGACCAATCCGAGGGGCCCAAGCCCCCCCAGACGCTTTAAAGGTCAAGAAAAAATGGGGGAACCTTCGTTATAGTAGTACTCCTAAATTTTATATATACTATTTAATTGGCTATTTTAAGATCTTTTGTAATCAGCCAGACCAATCCAAGGGCCTAAGCCCCCCAGACGCTTTAAAGCTCGAGAAAAAACAGAGGAACCTACGTTATAGTACTAATCCTGAATTTAACTTTTTTTATTTGGGTGACTATTTTAAGACTTATAAGCAACCAGACCAATCCGACGGGCCCAAGCCCCCCCAGACCTTTTAAAGGTCAAAAAAAATGGGGGAACCTACGTTTTTGTAGTACTCCTGAATTTTACATAGTTTATTTTGTTGACTATTTTAAGACCTTTTATAAGCAGCCAGACTCATCCAAGGGGCCCAAGCCCCCCCAGACGCTTTAAAGGTCAAGGAAAAAGGGGGGAACCTACGTTATAGTAGTACTCCTGAATTTTCCATATTTTATTTTGTTGACTATTTTAAGACCTTTTATAAGCAGCCAGACTCATCCGAGGGGCCCAAGCCCCCCAGACGCTTTAAAGGTCAAGGAAAAAGGGGGGAACCTACGTTATAGTAGTACTCCTGAATTTTATATATAAATTATTTGGGTGACTATTTTAGGACTTTTTATAAGCAGCCAGATTAATACGAAGGGCTTAACCCCCCTCAGACACGATAAAAAGTATACCTTATAAGATCATAGGCTGTAATATTGTATTATGTATATATATTATTTGGGTGGCTATTTTAACACCGTTAAGTGCCATTGTTTATCCTGGTTGGTAAAAGTTTAGTGTGGGAATTGTGAAAATTTTGGAAAATATTTAAAAACATTGAAATTTTCAAAATTTTGGATATCCTGAAAATTTTGAAAATCTTTGAAATTTTGAAAATCTTTGAAATTTTGAAATTTTTTGAAATTTTGAATAATTTAATTAAAACTAATTTTATAACAAGAATTTAAATATTAATTAATCATTATTAAAAAATTCCATAAAGATAAATACACAACTTAAATTTCATGAAGCTGTCTAATAAAGCCATCTAAATTTTGGAAAATATTTAAAAAAATTGAAATTTTCAAAATTTTGGATATCCTGAAAATTTTGAAAATCTTTGAAATTTTGAAATTTTTTGAAATTTTGAATAATTTAATTAAAACTAATTTTATAACAAGAATTTAAATATTAATTAATCATTATTAAAAAATTCCATAAAGATAAATACACAACTTAAATTTCATAAAGCTGTCTAATAAAGCCATCTAATACTATCACTCGCACTCACATGCATGCCTTGCTCTCGTACTCACAGCGTACCTTTTATCGTGTCTGGGCGTGGTTAGGCCCTTTGGAATGGTCTGGGTAGTTACAAAAAGTCTTAAAATATATAATAATAAATATATAATAATAATTTATAAAATATTCAGGGGGCTTAGGCCCTTCGGATTGGTCTGGCTGCTTACAAAAGATCATAAAATAGTTATAAAGTTATAAAGTTTAGTTTAGTTCCACCCTTACATCCAAACTAAGATGTCCCATAAGCCAACTGAATGGCTTGTGCAGGTTAGGGGTAGGAACGGACCGACGGCTTAAAGTCCCTCAAATAATATATGTAAAATTTAGAAGTTTTACTATAACGTAGGTTCTCCCATTTTTTCTTGGCCTTTAAACCGCCAGGGGGGGCTTGGGACCTTCGGATTGGTCTGGCTGCTTATAAAAGGTGTTAATATAATCACCCAAATAAAATATGTAAAACTCAAAAGTACTACTATAACGTAGATTTTTCCATTTTTTATTGAGCTTTAAAGCGTCTGGGGGGGCTTAGGCCCTTCGGATTGATCTGGCTGCTTACAAAAGATCAGAAAATAGTCACTCAAATAATATATATAAAATTCAGGAGTACTACTATAACGTAGGTTCCCCCCTTTTTTCTTGACCTTTAAAGCGTCTGGGGGGGGCTTGGGCCCCTCGGATTGGTCTGGCTGCTTATAAAAGGTCTTAAAATAGTCAACCAAATAAAATATGTAAAATTCAGGAGTACTACTATAACGTAGGTTCAGCCCTTTTTTCTTGAGCTTTAAAGCGTCTGGCGGAAGTTAGGTCCCCTGGAAAGCGTCTGGCAATAATGAATGTTGGTTTTTAATAACAATGTGTAAAACATATATGAAAAGCAGCGGTATTACTTTAACGTAGACAGGTACCTTTTTTATGTACCTTTAGTGCCCGTTATCTGTAAAAGGGCCCCGCTTTCAAGCTAGCAAGTACCCATACGTTTTTAACTACATATTAGGGCATTTATTAAAAAAATCTCAGCAGTATTAAAATGACGTAGGTCTGGCGGCCCTGGGATCTTGGACTATAATGAAAACCTATCATTGGCATAAATAAAGTTATGGTTTCTAATAAATGGCTACATTAAATGCAATCAAAGCTCTATTTCCTTTAAATATGTATATTCTTGTGCAAATATTAGTTGTATAATACATTAATATGAACCTATAAAATGAATTCTGGAAACTGCTTCTGGTAGTCTTGTGTACACAGGTTTTTCGATCCATAAAATGAAATTGTTCTGTTTTCTATAGGAACTATTAGGAACCCTCTAGAAGTGTTGGTGATACTAGGCTCTAGGAAAGTTGCTGGGCCATCACTAGCAACAGTTACTGTACTAGATGTGCAGGATCTGTCTGCCATGGCACATGGTTATTCTAAAACGAAATAGGAATTTAATCTTATTTATTTAGAGGCGAATCCTAAAGATTGCTAAAAGTCCTAAAGCAATATATACTTTCAGGACACCCTGCAAGGATATCATGATGGTACTAAAAGACTATGAGAAGTTTTTTATAAATAAATAAAAACTTCGTCCCTTTAAGCAAAATAGCTATTTTAAGGCATGACACCGAATATCAAGATAAACTGTGTCCATGGTATATACATATACGAGTATACATTTACCTTTTTGTTATTATTTAGATATAATTAAGTAATTAAATTACTGGATAATGCATGGCGGACATACAATTAAAAAACATGTACAACTTACCTTGAAAATTCGGGATTAGGAAGTACAACCCCCAAGAAATTAGCAAATATAACAAACAACCAAACACTACCCCATCCAGAGATAACCCATGATCAGTTGATCACATTTAACTATACGCATGAAAGCGATTGCAGGTTGCCGATGCGTGGTGTGGCAGGGGATGCCCTGGCGCGTTTGTCTGAATTTTAGCAATCATTAAATTGAATATAGGCCGCATTGAAAAAATGGGAATGATAATTGGGCAAATAACAAGTATTTTTCAAGACAGTGAAAACATTGTTATTCACTGTAAGACAGTAATAATTATAATTTACTTTACCTTAGTTTCCTCACTCTTTAACAAGAAATTTTAACTTGATAATATTTTGTTATGGGATGAATATAATATTTGTAATAACATCAATCCCTTACCCTCAATTGCCGCAAACATATTTCATTGAATAAACTTTAACTTTTATTGGAGAAATGAAAAAACAATCAATTATAGCATTGTTATTGACTATATCGAAGCGTTTTTTTTTTGTGCAGAAACTATAGTATACTAATGGACTACGAATGTACCCTGTATATATATATTTTTTTGGTAAGTTTTATGTTTTTTTTATTTTTGCTTCGCGAATAACAATGTAATGAAAAAAATTACATTAATGGTGTTTTTACTAACAAAAGAACGAATTTTTAATTAAAAAAGAATTTATTTGAAATTCAGGAAATAGGATAATAATAAGATTATTAAAAAGTTTCTTCAAATTACGATGTTTCCTAAAATAACAGATAGCACTTTTTTATGTAGTCACTTCAAAATTTAATTTAGGTTGTCCGTAAAGAAAAGTTTATATTTCAGAAAAGATTAAATATTAATATCTTTTTTATTTTTAATTTAAATTAGCGGATTTAAAAGGATAATGTTTTTATAAAACACAAAATATCTAACTTCTAAAATATCAAAGCTGTTCCCAATTTACTGGATTTTTAAGTAACCTTCTGGGATTTTCCTGTCAGAATATTCCTTAAACTTTGAACCATGATAAAAAGATCTATGAAAAATTTACATAGGATAATTAGGCTAGTCCAAAAAAGGATATGCATTGTCTATTGCACAATTCATGAAATATGCTTTAGTTCCTTTAGAGTGAATAGAAATATCCTTTGGCCATGATAATGTACAATAAGGGTGCATTGTGCATTTGTCTTTGTTTGGGATATTATGTAAATAGTACTTATCTGTATACATTGTATAAGCCTTGGTAAAATAATTACATTTAACAGTGTATAATAAATTATTTGATAATTTATTACACGTTTACTTTGCATTAAAAAAATCAAAGTAGACGTCACAATTCAAACAAAATACAATTTAATTAGAAAAATAAAATTCATCAATTCGTTTGAAATAAAATATGTGTTAAACGAAAAATACTTATGGCTCCGCAGTTATAAATCCCTTTCAAAATTAAAGTATCCTTTTCTACAACTTATTTTTCACAATGAATTATGGCCAAACATTTTTCAAGTGCATTTTGTTATAAGAGAGTCAGCATAGACTACTAATAAGGAGGAATATTTCTAAGCTTTTTAAAAGTTTAGAAATGTTTAACCTTAACAGTGGAATATTAAAATTTGTTTTAAACTTTTGTACACTAAAGTGTTTGGAGTCCAAACTTTGGACAATTCTAAGGTAGAATACTGCAGCAAAATAAACCAAAATAAAAAATATTTGATGTTATGCTATTTTAAATATACTGCTTAAAACTTTGTTCGTTTCCTCGTTCCAAAACAACTTGTCAACAGGTTAAAGTTATAAAAATCAGATTTGTTAACATATGTTTGTAGTTTCTTAATTTTATTTTGTAAAATTTTATCATAATTTTTGGTAGAAAACCATTGTTTGTATAGATACAATTTATATTTACAGGGACTGTATGAAATTTATTTCTTCATTCGGATTAACACTTTTTATTGGAAAACCGATAAAAACTCAACCCAGGATTTCCTCTCGAAATACACCCAACAACACAACAAATCGTACCACTGTTTTTTTTTCGATATATTTTTAACATTTTCCGGCTTTATTCTCAAAAACACTCGTTTGACAGCTGATTATAAAAAGTTGTACTTTTGTTACGATGATAACAGCCGAGTGGTGGCGCTACTAGCGATACTTTTTTAGCGTATAAAAACGATTTTTCAAAATTTTAACTTTTCATCGATTCAATTAGTTAATAGATTACAGTTGGTTGTAAACTTAACCCTTAAGCAGGCACGCGGGGTGTACAAAACACCCCAGCTTCCTAAATATAGCTACCGGTCTCACTTCGATTCGAATAAATGGCGCTTACTTTCAGTACCTTCCTGTCAAAGTATTCTCAATCATATTACATTGCCGATTTTGAAGTTAATGTAATAGGTTGTCTGGTATTTTGTTTTAAACAGGCTCTGGGTGCTGTGGACACCCCGTGAGCAGGCTGGGTTTCGCCTCCCTATTGACTTTTTTTTTACCAAATCATAATTACTTGTAAAAGTAAACCTTATCTTAAGTGCTTAGTGTTTTTTTGTTTTTATTATTATTATTACTTTTAAAATTTGTTTTTTTTTAAATAAATGCTTTATTTGATTAAAATTGTCGTCTTTTGACATTTTCTTTTTTTTGTCATCTTTTATCAAATTTGAACGCAACGAAATATGTTCTCATTGTCTCTCAGCTCATCTTAACTTGATTACCTTAAAAAAAAACAAAAAAAAAATGTAAATAACACACTTTGCCATCAGGGGTGTCTCTGACACCCCGCGCGACCTACTACGTTGCATAAAGAGGTGCGCCTGCATAAGGGTTAATATAAAGTTATGTGGACCTCAATTAACATAAAATCTAGTTATACGAGTATTTGGTTCAAATTAACAAATATTTTTTACTGTGTGCTGTTACATTTAATAAAAAAAATATATGTGTTAATTTATTTTATAATATGATCTACCCTCTCTATTTCTCTATTTATTTTTTTACTTTCCCCTATAAAACGCCCATTATCGTACATGTTTCCATGACACTTATGGCGTTTTACTCACGGGCTGATGTTTGCAACAGGCCAAAGTTAGTTTTAAGTTAGTTAACAGTTGTCAAATGTCATACAATCGTTAAAATAAAGTGCCTTTCGTGTAAAATAATACTAAATGTGATAATTATTATTCTATTTTTGAATAAATGTCGCTCAATACAAATATTTAATTTAAATAATGTTTAAATTGTCGTGGAAAAAGTATAGTATGCAACTTGTTTAAAACTGTTCTATATACTCGCAAGCTCGCTCGTGCCTAATTAAAATGGCGTTTATTAAAATTGATATATAATATACTATTAACTATGATAATAATTATATAATATATATAATATAATATAATTATAAAGTTTTAAATTGAATTTGTATCATGGAACTTTCACCCGGTTTATTTTAAATAAACGCTGAACAGCTCCAAAACTATTAACGAAGTTTATTCGTAAAGTGTTAAATTCAATATTAACTCTAAACTATATCATGAAGCCTCCTTTGTGTAAATTTTCATCCATATATAAATGTATCCGTAGTTGATTCAATTATAGCCAACTTTCCAGTAAAATTATATAATAAAGTTTCAAATATTATGATTGCTCCCTCAGTTTCGTCTTTTGGATCTCATTAGTGTCGGGTAGCCGTGTGGTGCGAAAGTTCCACAGTGGACCACATCTGAACAAACTTTTATCAGCCGCTTTATAGGCAGCAATAACACTATGATAGTTTTACAAACTTTTTTTCCTAACATTAAGTACTCCATGCAGTAGCTGCAGCTAATTTTGAGCCGCTGATTTCAAAAATGTAATTAGTTTTTCTATAGATAGGACGTCTAGGATTTAAAATAATTTCGTAATAAAATGCTTTGCTCAATCACCTCGAAATGTACCTAAGTTTTTTGTTGGTACATACTTCAATTATTAATTAAATTATTTTGGCTTAAATTTATCTTGAATGTGCTAAAGTAATTGGTATACGGCAAAAAGATTATATTTATCTTAACAATACGACATTTTAAATAGGTACTAAAACTAAAATTTTAATGTATTTTATATAAAAAACCATTATTTGACATTTTTTGTCGTTTATTTTAATTATTAAATTGAAAGGGCTACAAATTAAACAAGTTTCAGTATTTTTTATCCAAATTAAGCCCTCAAAATTTAATACATTGCATAATTTTGCTTTTTTCTACCTTAAATTTATTAAATCGTATCAAATATCAAATTGGATTATAGTATTATTGAGCCTAATCCTCATCATCGTCGTACATCTTTTGCTGCAAATTCCAGCAAATGTCTCCTAGCAATGAATTCAACTTTTTTCCGCTATACCCATAGATATCTACCAATGGTCTAGATTTGCAATTACTTGGTGAAGTCGTTCTCCATGTTCATCAGTTCGGCAAATTTATCAGGAAGAAAAAAAAAAGAAAATGTATTTTAAGTGACAATTCTTTGCAAAACGGAAAGCATTTTTTTTATGATTTGGCGCCAATTTTAGGCCCGTGAACCAAGAACATTTAAACTTTGCATTTTTGAATGCTTGATCTTTCATTAATCGTCGTATATCAGGTCGATTTAATATTTCTGCAAAATAAAAGTAGTAGGTATATCTCATAAAATTTTGTAATGAAATTTTGCGTTGGTTTTTCTCTTTCTCTTTCTCTCTCTTTTGGATACTTTAGGCATGATGTGAATAAAAACATATCAAATAATATTCGAAGAGTATTATAATGCTTATACCGAAACCCATTTACTTTGTTGCCTTTTTAATTTAATTAGTAATTCAAAAAACGACACAAAAATTTCAAAAAATGATACTTTTTACCATAAAAACATTATAATTTTAGTTTTGGAATTTAATAAAGCACTTCTCTGCAGGAAAGTGCTTTATTTAATGTCCCTTATATAATACTACTATAGTATACGGCTACAATGGAACAAACAAAATTTCTATTTGACATTTATCTACCGATGACTTTGTATGGAGTCCCTGTAAATTTTTGACAAAAAACGTCATACATATACTGAACATCCAAAATAAATTTAAGGCAAAATAATTTAATAAAGAATCAAAATATTAACAAAAAACTTACATTTTGAGATAATTGGGCAGAGCATTTTATAACGCAATTATTTCAAATCCTATAGGATTCGAAATAATTGCGTTATAAAATGCTTTGCCAAATTAGATTAGTTAGATT
Source organism: Brassicogethes aeneus (assembly GCA_921294245.1). Lineage (NCBI taxonomy): Eukaryota > Metazoa > Arthropoda > Insecta > Coleoptera > Nitidulidae > Brassicogethes > Brassicogethes aeneus. The sequence goes on from OV121137.1 coordinate 48,241,727, forward strand.
TTAATTACGGTGAATCCATAAGGGGACATTCTTATTTTTTGGTAAGAATTATACTTCATTTTTCTTTAAGCCTTAATACTAAATAAATACCATGGTATTGCAATTATTAACATATTATATGTTAAAAGGATGTCCATAGCCGACCTATATTATATATCAATAATTTACGGCAGTAGGTCGGGTACTTAATAATATAAATACATACACACTTAATTTACTTTTATTGTCAAGCGTAATGGTTTTTATATTAACCTATACCTACATTTTTATTAATATTATGGAAAATTGTTCAGGTGTGGTAAATATCCCGACATACAGCCGCCTGACGCCTCTCTATCAATGGGATCACCCATTTTTTATAACAGAAAAATGGATTACTGATGAATTCTCAAGATAATTCATTGCTTACAAGTTGACAGCCAGTAAAACATTGCATTGATCTAAAACTTTTACGTTTTAAGGAACCATTTTGCTTAAGCCAGCCATACGACTCAAATATAAAATTATATTTTAAAAGGCACCAATTTTGATAATAATTATTGTCATAGGCTTTTGTTCCAAATAAATGTTTCTCTTTATTTATCTTTTCATTTTAGTCACTACCACCAATAGGTTTTACTCAAATAATAGTGTTAATTTACACTAGAAGTTTGCACTAAAAGAGTAAAAATACCTTTCTAAAATTAGAACTTTTCCAAAGTAATGTTAATTTACACCGAACAAAAGTGGGATTTTACCCAGGAAGTATACATGATTTTAGGTAAATTAACACTTTTTAATACAGTGTAAAATTACTTTATCCTCAGTGCTATAGTGTTAAATCATACTTGCTTACTTGGGGAAAATTACACTACAAATTAACTCTAATTGTAGTTTTATAAAACAACACTATTTAGTGTGGACCTGTGTGAACTCATCATAGTGTAATCGGAAGTTATCAGCACCATCTATTGGAAGGGCGTGGCTTGAATTGTATTAGAGTATTGTTTAACGTGTCAGTTTATTATAACCTATAAACATTTTTGACATGCGTTAAATTCTCGTTCGGTTCAAATCATTTCATCAACCATTTCATCCAAATTCCCTGTATTAAATTGAAGAGTGTATTATGGCATCCTCAAACAACAAAGAACAATTCCAAGCAGTGCTGAACGATCTGCGAAACGCCGTTAAAACAAGAATAGACGCAGATGAAGAGGATATACAAAATTTTTTGAGTTATTTTAATGGGCAAGAGCAAATGATAACGGAAACCACCGCTATGACCATAAACGCTAAGTTCAGTCAGTATCAGAGCATGTTACAATTTTTGGAAAGAAGAGCGCACGATTTTTCGATACAGGCAGAAAATTGCCTTGGCCCTGCCAAGGAGAAATTGACCAATGAGCGTGGACGGGTTATAGCGAAGATTAAAGAAAAATTAGGTCACGAGGTATTTTTTTCGCGGAAGATTGCACTAGCAATAATTTTGTTTAATTCCAATGTAAAATTGTTCGCCGAACAGTTATGGAAGCAAAATAATTTTGTTTTACTTTTGGATTCAGCGGACAATTTTACATTTGACTATGGTACATGAAAACAAGGTATGTTCTTCAGTAGGACGAATTTTGGTTCACTTTGCGCACCACCCAGTTACCGCCATCTTAGTTCATTCCCGCCTTTGAATTTAATAAAAAAATTATATAAAATTATTTAATTTTTAGTTAAAGCTTAATTTTCATGTATCCGTTTGTCCGTTAGTCCGTTCATCCGGGAGCGCTCTTATTGGTCCAATTATAATTCGAAAATTATGACATTTTTTCGGTCCGTCAAGTCTTAACTTCGTACGTCTGACGGAGAAAGTTAAAATAATTTTAACTAATCTGTCACTACACATCTGTTTTTGACGCCTAAGTTAGGCGGCCTAACTTTATTTTAAGAAACTTTATTTTCAAATCTTTTAATATTCTTTTAATAAGATTGTAAAACGGAAATATAACGTTCGTTATGTGAATAATGTTGTACTTTTATGTTTTTATTTAATAATAATAACAGAAAAAAAAAGACAAACAATAAAATATTAAAACCAGAACTAAAAGGACCTGCTTTTTTTAAACTATACATTTTAATGTAAATTAAGGCTAGTATATTCTTTTTATATGGTATATTTACCTACCTTTAAATTTATTAGACAGCTAACTGTTAAAGTTGCAATAATTGCAACTTTAACAGTTAGCTGTCTAATTATTAATTATTGTTGACATAATTGTAACTATGACAAGCATTAGGTAAATTTAGTAAAGTGAATATACTGACCCTTAATTATTATTTGTCGCCAAATTCGAAAATTAGAACATTTCTTATCGGACGATTTTATTAAAAAACGTACAAACGGATACATTAAAATTAAGCTTAAATTGTCGAATAATTTGAAGATCACACGTCAAAAATTATCTAAGTCACAATACCTATTAACATTTCAAAAATAGTATATTATTATACGAGAGATAATGCGCATTATTTCGAGTGTAATACTATGCTTTTTTTACTCCAATTAAGTAATTTTCATTGATAACAAAATTTATAATAACCTCACTTTTTCCCGATTTTAAAGATCACTATAGTTTACAGGGTGAGTCATTTAACTTTAAACTTTAAAATATCTCAGTTGGTATGCATTTTACAAAAAAATTTTTAAAATAAAAATTAAATGATTTGAGGGGGGAAATCAATACTAAAATTAGTCTTCATACTCTCCTCCTTAAAGGGGGAACAGGGGGTAACTTTAAAATTTCCAATGGAACAACAAGTTTTTTATTGCAGATTCGGATCATTTAACAAAAAATAGGTAGATTTTGTCTAAAAACATTTTTTCATATTTGTAATAGATGGCGCTGTAATGAAAAAAAATCAATTTTTTTCGATTTTTCTTCTTATACGATTCTCCAATAATTTTTGAATAAAATACTTGGTTTTATTTTTTAAATTTATTTATTTATTTTTTAAATTTTAATTTAAGTAGGTGCTCAAAATGGTGGCCTTCGACTTCAATGCATTTATTATTTCGTTTTAATATTCTGCTAATACTGCTCTGGGATATTCCCAAATCTCTAGATAATTCTTGTGTGCTTGCATGAGGATTAGCGGCCGTTGCTGCTAATACATTAATTTCATTATTTCCACCTGTCACTGTTGCTCGACGAACTCTTTTTTTCCGTTGAACACTCTCGTTTGTAGTAAACTGCTTGACTGTACGGTGAAATGAAGTACGTGATCGAATTTTTTTCGGAAAACGCTGAGCGTAGATATTAACAGCATCATCAAGATTCCTGCCTGCTTCTCCATAAATCAAAATCATTTCTATTTTTTCTTCCACTGTTAAAAAATCCATTATAAATAACTGCTTAACGAAAGGAGGTCTTTTTGTTTGCAAATTAATCTTCGAACTAAATTGATTTAATAATCCTAAACTATGTATAAATAGTTTCTTTATACCTCAATAATAATTAATATTTATAACTAAATACCATTTTTGTATTCCTCAATTGAGATTAAATTAATTAATTGACAAAGTAATGTTTTTTTACCCTAAATCAGGTATTTTTATTAAAAATAGTACAATAATCCTTTAAATTAAAGGATTTAAGGCTGGCAGGTAAAAAGTGACCATGGTGCGCAATTGATAATTATCACTGAATGAAATAATGTATAAAACTTAAACCAAAGAAAACTTAAATTTTAGTCGTGAGTACTTAAAAAGATCAGATTTCATTTAATAAGGTAATTATTACCAAAAAAGTGATATTTTTATAGAAAAATTATTGTAGGACGCACTTCAACTATCTCTATACATAAGGTTGTAAATCATGGCCGCTTGAAAAAAAAACAAATATTTTATGTTTTTTCAATTAAATAAAATATATTGTTTTAATGTAAATAATATTTTATAAATAGGTACTAAATAAAATATATAAAATAGTGCTAAGAAAAATTTAAAGCCAAATGTTTTCAATGAAATAAAATATCCTGTTTTATAGTAAATATAAAGAATATACAATGAAAAGTATGTGTCAAGTTACAACATTAACATTGCAAGAAAAATGTAAACCTATTTGTTCTAAATTTATTTATTTAAAATGTTGTTTACAAATAATTGGAATTTAGGTTTAGTTGCCAAATAAAAACCCTAAATTGGCCACCATGGAGCCGACATTGAATAAAACAAAATAAACTTATCAGCAGCATGCTGCAATTTAAGTTTCTGTTATGGACTGTCCTTAAGTCCTTACAGATCATTAACTTTCTTGTCTCGGCACATTTCCAGAATATTGCAAAAAGAAAGGTTTAATTTTAATTAATTTTGTTTTTCAAATTTTATTTTAATTTTATACACTGCAGTACTTGAGTTTCTGTTACGGACTGTCTTCATATTATGCTTCCTGGTTTTGTCCCATTTCTTGTAAACTGTAAAAAGATTTATGATATAATTATATTGTTTTATATTATATTATATATTATATTATATTATTAATTATATTGTTTTTTCCAATTTTATTTCAAAGTACTTGATTTCTCATTTGAAAGATCAGCTGTTAAGGGTTAACTTGGACATTTTTATGGGAATGTAGTTTTTGTAGATTGTTGTTTTTTGATCCAGTTTTTCTTCTTATGGAAACCATCTTCAAAGTAAATGGGACAAATAAAAGCTACAAAACAAACAAAAATATTAACCTAAATTATTTTTTTATTTATATAACTGTCACAGATATATACATAGATATGTATACTAGGATGTCCCAAACAAAAAGAATTTATTTTTTTTTCTTGTCTCTTGTAAAAATATGTTAGTTTATCATGCTGTAAGAGCCCTTTCAAAATATCAGCTCGATTAAAAATTTTGTAGGGGTCGCTCAAGATTTTTAAAAATTTTCAAAATCGTCAAAAATTGAATTTTTGTTTTATTTTAATTCTTTTTCTCGTCTCGATATTATTTTTTAGGTTGAAAATAATAAAAATTCTGTAAATTTCAAATCAATATTTTGATTTCTAAAGGTCGCTAAAAGTTCGTTGATATTTTAATTCAGAGGTCGCTCGAAAAAATTCAAAATACTCTACTTTGAAAGTTAAAAAAATCTTGAGCGACCTTTAGAAATTAAAATATCGATTTGAAATTTTCAGAATCATTATTATTTTTAAATTAAAAAATAATATCGGAACGAGAAAAAAAAATAAAATTAAAAAAAATCCAATTTTTGACGATTTTGGTAATTTTTAAAAATCTTGAGCGACCCCTAAACATTTTTTAATGGTGCTGATCTTTTGACAGGGCTCTTAAAACATGACAAACCAACATATTTTTACAAGAGACGAGAAGAAAAAAAATATTCATTTTTTTTGGGACACCCTAATGTATACAAAAGAAAAGTACCTCTAAAAAACTACTGCTATTTAAATATTTTTTTAAAATAAATCTACTTACTATCCCAAACATCAATTTTTTCAAGGGAAATGTGTTGGATTAACAGGTTTTTTCTTTGGCATTTTTTTTACAGATTTTACATGCCAGGTAGACATTTACTCTTAAAAAACTTTAAAATAGCTTAAAAAACAACTCACATCAAAATGTAAATAGTCAATATGGCGGCTTCGCCAATCTGATGGAGTGGTGGAAACAAATGCGCAATACCTTGTTTTCTTGTACCATGCATTTGACTATATTCTTTAGAACCACAGATTACACTAGTTTACCAAATCTAAAAAAAAATCTGCCCACCATATCCCATTATAATTTTCCCATGTATTTTGACCCACTAAACACGAAAATCACACTCTGAAATATGAATTTTCAATTGTTTATTTTTTTTCAATTTTCGGAGGTATTTTGACGAAATCTAATTAATCGATTTGGTAAAACAAGCCCTCAAATTGAAGGTATTTGAGCCCTCTAAATCTTTTTTTTACATACTTTTGATATCGGATAAGTATTTTGACGCTAGCGATGTTAATAACTTAAAAAATTAGTTTTATTGAGGTGGAAAATTTACATATCGTCCTGGGAAAGGTTTAAATCAAACAGATAACTCCAGTTTGAATTTTTTTTCGTGAAGTTGACATTTTTACAAAAACAATGTGGATAAAAATGCATGAAAAAATGGCGAAGTTATGAATTTTTAAGTGGAAGACCAAAATTCAGCTTTTTGACGATTTTTATTTTATTTTTCTTTTATTTTGCAATATGTTTATTCTTTAATGGAAACCTAAATAAAGTGCATGATGGGAATTTTTTGAGTTTTTTACGTACTTTTTTCACCGAAAACATTATTCAAAATTTAAATTTGACATGACTCCGCAAACGTGAATTCTTTTGTTTCTCGTGTTGGCATAGTAACATTTTACTGATATTTTTTGATATTTCAACAAGGTATTTTTATCATGTTTTTATTAAGTTAATAAAAAGTGTAAAATGAGTAAAAGAAGTAGAGAGTTCGAATGCGTAAATAGCCCGCTCAATCTGGGCGACGTAAGTGATGAGCACGGAGAATGTTTTCACCAGCAAATGAAGGCTATGGAGCGGCGCTATCACGGCTTCTGGGATGCAGCCATGATGGGTGATTACAGTTGGTCCCTCATACGAGAAACGAAATACAAAAGCAACAAAAAACAAAGAAGGAGCCAGAATTTTTTTAAACCTATGCTTATTACAACAAAATAAAACTTCAATGTTCAATGTATTGTTTAATATTCAATATATAATTTAATTTCAATATTTAATGTTTAAAATAAAAATCAATGTTCAATATTAAAATTTGTATAATTCAATAAAATGAAGAAAAAACGTAAAAATTCTCGAAAAACTGAATTTTGGTCTTTCACTGAAAAATTCATGGATTTTTGTAAACAGCAGCTTATTTTTTTCCTTTAATTAAAATATACGCAAAATAAATCAAACTGAAATTATCTTTTTGATTTTTATCTTTTCCAGAAAGATATGTAAAATTTTGTAAAAAAAAATAGGACTTTTCCACTAAAAATCGCCAGTATCAAACTACTGAGCCGATACCAAAACTATACAAGAGAAATTTGTAGAGGGCTTAATTTTTTTAAATTTATTAAACCCAAAAAGAATACATGATTCCATAGCAGGTACAATAGTAGAAAAATAAAAATATTCAACAAATATTATATAAAAACATTAAAATATAAAATATAAATATGTGGTACAGGCAGTTATCACAGTTTTCTTATAGATAAATAATAGTTTTTGACCGATGTCGAAAATGTTTTTTTCCGCAAACGTCAAAAAATGTCAACTTTGTTAAGTTCAATTCATGATGTCAAAGTTTGATTTCACAGACGGCGGATGGTTGCCCATAGCAGCGTAGAAAAAAGTACTTTTTTGTACGCTCACGGGCGTACAAAAAAGTGAAATTATATAAATTTAAAAGAGAAAGTAAAAATTCATTGAACTAGGGATATATAAACAAAGGACATACTTTTAAACTTTATTAACGATAATTAATGGTAAAAATACAATTATTTAAGGTTGCACCGGAATAATTTAATGCAACTTTTGAGTTATTAACTTCTAAGTCATCACCATTTTGTTCAGAGTTTAATAAATTTGGTAGCTTCATATATTTGCTAAAATCTAATCCATGTTTGATATTCAGCAATTCCTTGGAATATTGGGACCACATTGTGGAACTCTTCATTTTAAGTTTGGTTGCTAGTTCATAAAAATAAGCTAGAGGCACATTTTCCGAATAATTTGTAATGTGTTTCTCATTGCACCACGTGAGAAATCTTTCATAAGCATGATTATAAACTCTGCTTAAATTAGTTGGAATTAAATCGTTCGTAGCTGCTTGAGCAATGTTAACAACATCGGGCGGCGTACAGTTAAGTTCAGAATCAGACATAATGTAATCTATAAGAAAATTTGTTTAATATATTTTAATACTACAAGTCTAGCTCATCTACTCACCAAAAATGCACAGCAAAGAACAGATGCACAGTCCCTTTGTTACTGCTGTGAATGTTTTGGTTGAAATGTCATAATTTTTTTGAAATGTCATATTTTTTTGCCTTGACAACCTTTAAGCCACAGAATTACATTTTTCTTTATCTTTTTTAAAAATATTCATTTGAAAACCGTTTGCGGAAAAAATAGCATGTTTTATTCGGTGTAAAAGCACTTTTTGTGGCTCGCCTGAAATTTGCCAGCCTCACTACGTTCGGCCGGCAAACATTCAGTCTCACCACAAAAAGTCTTGCTTTTACTCCTAATAAAACAATATACTATTATTGTTCTTTGGTTTTTTGTTGTCTCAGGAAGTTCATTGTATCATTTCAGAGCAGATTGTGTTATTCTCCTTTCTCCAAACTTAGTAATATTTGAAGCAATGTGATAATGCTGGTTGGTCCTCGTGTTATGTTTATGTTTATTACAGTTTTTAGTTAGGTTCACAGCTGTTTTTATTAGGTTATTTCCAAGTTTATACATCACTTTGACACTATCCAGCATTATTAGCTCAACAATGTTTAACACATTTAGTTCATTGTATAAATATGTAGAGCTCGTTAGGAAAGGTTTGTTAAATACGAGGGGTAAACCACTTTAAAATCTTAGAGACCAACGTTCAATGTTAGTGGACGTTGTGTTGTGATTTTTTTCCAATTTATCAATAAGGAAAACTTGCTTAATCAGTGCTTAGCGAAGCGTTGCGCTTGACTACCCTTTTTATTGTTATCCTTAGCCGTTATATCGTAAGCGATTTTTAATTTTAAAAAATCAGTGGTTTCCCCTCGTTTAAATAAGAGCTTGAAAAGTCTATTACCTTTGATTTAACTGCTTGTTTGGTCAAATCAATCAATTAGAACTCGAAGTATACTCTAAAACGTCAAAACACTTCAGAAAATTAAAAAAAAACAATTGAAAATTCATATCTCGAAAAAGCTTCCATCAAAAAAATTTTAAGTGTGATTTTCGCGTTTAGTGGGCCAAACTACACTAGAAAATCATAGTGAGACATGGTGGGCAAAATGGCTGTAAACTAGTGTTATAATCAGTATTGTAATGTATCTAGTTACAAGTAACTAGATACAGTATCTAGATAATTTTTATGTATCTGTTTGTGTAACTAGTTACTTATCCCAATCTAGTAACTATAACTGTAACTAATTACAAATTCTAAGTAACTAGGTGTGTTAAGATACAAAGATACATTTTTAATTAAACTGCGACTATTATTTATTGAGACAAGGAAAACATGTCAACTTCCACTTCTGACACAATTTTTAATTTCTGAACGCATCCAACAGTATGTCCATATAATATATGGTCATTATTTTTTAACGAATTTAGGTACTTTCGTTGAGTAAAGAAATATACTAAACTGGTTATAAAAGGTTTTAAAAACCGTGGTAGATACAGTTTTCTGTAATCTGCACGTTTGACAGGTAAAGTTTGTTTACAATTTAAATTTAAAGAATCTTGTTACAAAAATGATATGTATAAAAATAAGTACTTGTATTAAAAATTCCCTTTTATTTCTATTTTAAATTTTTGAAGCAAAAACTAATTTGTATGTATCTTAAAGTATCTAGATACTTTTTGACGGTAACTGTATCTGTAACTAGTTACTGCAATAAAATATGTATCTGTATCTGTATCTAGCTACAAATTTTGGTAAGTAACTGTAACTGTAGCTAGATACTGAAAATATTGTAACTGTTACAACACTGGTTATAATTAGAACACAAGCAAATGATTTCACGAACCTTTTGATTTTTTCTCGAGTCATTGAATCGTGAAGTCCAGAGGAATGAAATCGGGGAAAATCGTTCGTGAGATCTCGAGCTGCGTTTCCATTTAAGTCCATTCAAAAACGTCCCTGTTAGGTTCGCATGGTGAGACAACTGTACCAAGGCTACCAAACCAAATCGAACGCCATCCTGGTGGACATACAAAACGAAATTGCGACCATAGAAGAAAAATTAAATGAACTCGATGCGCAGTACATTTCGGAAGCGATGCCAGCTATAGGTCAAAAAATTAACAACCTTCCGACGGAAATGTTGAACGAATATGAAGACATAAAAAATCAAGTTCAGCAGAAGGGAGAAAAGTTGGCCAATTTTATCGAGGACGCTATTATAGAAGTCGAAACGATCGGCTCCATAGTGGAGGCAGATGCCAAAAAATGCGTGTACACACTAATACAAGAACATCAAACCAATAAGGCAAACGCATAATATGTATGTTATAATATACTTTTAAATGGTTTTAACATTTTAATATACAAAAAGTGTATGAGTAAGAGAGAGAGAAAGAGACAGGGATAATTTCTAAAGAAATATAACAGTATAAAATTTGTGTAAAACATATGTTTTTTAACCATACCAGAAATGCGTTACAAGTCCATGGTTATTAGTGAGTAGTGACCGTCCCAGCACGGTACGTAAAGTTTGAACCAGAAAAATAACACCCCAACCAGTTCCCCAACCCTTTCTCTAAGACATAAAATTTAAGGCGTAGGAGGGCCCTGTAAGGGAACTGTTTCCCTGGTTTATTACAATTATTTTAATAATAAAATTTCATAAATATACCTTAAAACAGAGGGCAAAATTTATCGAACACAGACAAAAACTTTTCACGGCACACAGTGTTTCTATTCTCGACATTTTCGGCAAAATATCAAGGAGAAGTCGGATCCTCCTTAAAATTTTGGGGTCGCTGATAACGAATCTGGAATCAGAATTCCAAAATTCAAAATGGTAGTTCCAAAATGGCGGACATATTTGTCAAAAAATTCACCGAATAAATTGAAAATCACCATACAGGGGTTTTTGGGGTCGCTGATAATGAATCTGGAATCAGAATTCCAAAATTCAAAATGTTAGACCTTAAATGGCGGACATTTTTATCAAAAAATTGTCGAAATTAATTAAAAACTCGTAAGAGGTTCTTTTTAAAATGTAAATCAAACATCTTTTTATAAAATAGCTTAATTTAGTTTATCATAATTACATTTATATGATATTATTTAATACTTACATATACAGTATGTCCCCTTATAGGGTTGCCAAGAGGAGAAACTTCTTTATTTTTCATTTTACGAGAAAAATGTATTCTTCATAATAGTTTTTGCTTGTTTCAAAATGGCTGAATCAGTTTCCACCGTTTCAAATTTCATTTCCGTTAAAGAGAAACATAAAAAAATATGTCCTTTTAGTTGAATATTTGTTTAAGTCCCAAAAATTACTTTTCGTTTTCATGGCAACAGTTAACACGACTATTGTTTATTAAGTTTTTATTGCAAAAATTCAACAAAAATCAAATTGTTTCATTGTCAGTCTAAACGAAAATTTGTCAAAATTAATGACAATGTTGTCGAAAGATCAACGAATTTATTTAATACAGTGCTATGGTAGGTGTTAGGTGATAAAGCAACCCGACGAGTTATAGAAGAATTTAATCAAAAGTTTCCCGATATTTACATCTCAAAATGTGGTGCACAAAAATTAATAAAGAAATTCTTAATTACTGGCTCCGTTTTGGATGTAAAGAAAATTAAGGTAGATCGCAATGAAGATGACGCTTCCACTCTTATCGTCTTTACGACGAAGATCGCTTCAATTGGGGATAAGTAAAACACATTCAAAGAATATTGAAACAATGTAAAATTCATCCTTACAAACCAATTTTTAATCACGCTTTAGAGCACGGAGATTCCGCAAAACGTTTGGATTTCTGCTTGTGGATGGGTGCTCAAATCATGGATAATCAATACTTTTATCGAGATATTATATTTTCTGATGAAGCCACGTTCTCAACCAATGGTACTGTTTCATCTTAGCATGTGAGGTACTGGAGAAATCACAATCCCTATTTCCGAATCGCTCGTAATCGACAATATTCGGCTAAAGTTAATGTATGGTGTGCAATTTCTTATCATGGTATAATTGGACCATATTTTTTTGAAAATCAGCATACGTATTTAGATATGTTACAACATTTTTTAAATGAAAGGTTGGACGATCTACCGATTTATTATCGTGCAAGGTGTTACTTTCAACAAGATGGTTGTCCTGTCCATTATGCTCGAATAGTTGTAGAATGGTTAAATCAGCAATTTGGAGAGAATTGGATCGGCCGAAATGGTCCTGTTTTATGGCTACCGAGGAGCCCTGATTTGACTATTACAGATTTTTACCTTTGGGTCCGTTTGAAACAAATAGTTTATGCGAATGATCCTCCTTCGAGTAGTTTAATTATTTTGTTGAATTGTAATAAAAACTTAATAAATGTTCGTTTTAGACTGACAATGAAACGACTTGATTTTTGTTGAATTGTTGCAATAAAAACTTAATAAACAATAGTCGTGTTAACTGTTTTGCCATGAAAACGAAAAGTAATGTTTGGGACTTAAACAAATATTCAACTAAAAGGACCTATTATTTCATGTTTCTCTTTAACGGAAAGGAAATTTGAAACGGTGAAAACTGATTTAGCCATTTTGAAACAAGCAAAAACTATTATGAAGAATACATTTTTCTCGTAAAATGAAAAATAAAGAAGATTCTCCTCTTGGCAACCCTATCCGGGGACATACTGTATATTAAACAATCTCCGTCACTGTATTCGGTAAAAAAATTAACGTTACATTTTTTCCAATTCACTCTCCATTCTCGTCAAATATCAGAACGCCACCAAAAAAGTTTCACAAAAATAAGAGTTTACTTCTCAAAAGTGAACATTGCTAAAACATAGGCAATTAGCGATGCGAATGAGAGGCTTGTAGGGCAAAGTGGGCAACGACGTCGAAACGGTTTTGTTTTCCCTCGTCGCGACGACTGGATTTACAGACCGCAATACGCTACATCTCGCTGTTTGCTAATGCTCGCGAGCTTATCTTGAACTACTGCTGATGCTTCGAGCGCTTTACCAATCATTTTAACTGCTCGCGTTTAGTTTAATTGTATTATTATGTGTATTTGCTAACTAGAAATGTTACTTTACAACGAGAAGGATTTGGTTGCCATAAAACTAAAATATGTGTAGGTATCACGTTGGTACATTTGGCGTTTTCAACTTAAAAAATATATAATCTTCCAAACATTTTTTTTTAAATAGTGATATTATTAGCTTTACTTTGCAAGAAAAATTAAAATTGAGTTTGTAGCCGTTGTGAAGATATACACTTAAATGTATTTTTTTTTATAAATTATCGCCTCTTTTATTGAGGTTTTTTGGACATTTTCCCATTTCAATGGCTTCACGAATGGTACGTTTGGTTCTGTATTCGATGCTAGCCAAGACCCTTGTTTTTTCAAAGTCCATTTCCCAATATCGCCAGCAATAGCCAACTTATTCATGGAAGACATAGAAGTACGAGCAATCGAAACGGCAACACTAAAATCAAAGTTATGGCTACGGTACGTAAAAGACACATTTGTCATCTGGACCCATGGAGAAGAGAAACTGAAGAAATTCCTGGACCAGAATTCCCAAAAAGATTAAGTTTACAATGGAAACTTAGAGAACACCAATTACCTTTTCTGGATGTCTTCATAATCAAGATAAATAATGGCACACGTCCAGTCTCACCACCACCCGTCACAACTGCAGTCAATCATTAAGACACTTGTCACGCGAAAGGCTGGCGGATGATGACCACAAGAAACAAGAAGACCTGAAATTCCAAACGACGCTACAGCAAAACGGATTTTCCAAAACCATCATCAAAAAGGCTCTTAGACCACGACGCCGGTTAAATACCACAGAGGACGAGATCAACAAACCAACTTCGAAGGCCTTCCTTCCCTACGTGAAAGGGACAACCGAGAGAATAGGCAAAGTTCTCAAAAAACATTTACCGCCACAAGAAAGATCGGTCAAATACTTCCAAACGCCAAACCAAAATAGAGTTAGACGCACAAGGGGTGTACGAAACTCCTTGTAATAATTGTGACGGAAGCTACGTTGAACAGACCAATAGACGTATCAACGTTAGACGTGAAGAACATCGAAACGCAGTCTTAAAACATCTTTCTTAGCTGAACACGTCCGAAAAACTTCCCATGAAATTGACTTTGAAAAACCAAGGGTCTTGGCTAGCATCGAACACAGGACCAAGAAACCTCAGCACAAGAGACGATACACAGAGACTACCAACTGCATAAAAACCAGCTCTTACAACCACCAAAACGCCACGCAAATTAACGATATCAATGTTCTGCTTTAGGTTTTCACGGGCGTTATATGTATTGATGGTTTTCCGGCATCTGCTCTGTGTTGTCGGTTTATGGTTCTTAAAAGAACCGTATGTCTGACGACGTTTCGGTACAATCTCATGTACCCTCTTATCTGCTGGGCTGCTGTTGTTGCTCTGCTGCTTTAGATTTCCATTGGCGTTATATGTATGAACTTGCAGCAGAGCAGCAACAGCATCCCAGCAGATAAGACCTGAAGATGTTACATGAGATTGTACCGAAACGTCGTCAGACATACAATAATGACAACTCGGAGCAGATCCCGGAAAACCATCAATATATATATATATATATATATATATATATTAGGGTGTTTCAAAAAAATCGACTTTTTCTTTTTCTTCAAATGGTCAGCAAATTCTTTCAGAGGATGTCAAAACAAGAAGACCTTGTTAAAATTTGAGCTTTTAATTTGAAGATTTAGAGGTCGCGGATCGCAATTTTCTATTTCCCATTTAAATAACATAGGAAATTTTTTTTTTAACTTTGGAATTTTATACGTCTATATCGAATCAACTTATGGCAAGGAACATCTTAGATTTTTATAGTAAATTTAACGCTCTATAAAAAATGTCTCTTATAATTTTTCTATAAATTGATTTCTTCCAGAGTTATTCGAGGCCAAAGTTTGATTTCCATCGAATTTTCTCGTTTTTTCAACTTTAAGCATCATGTAGTAAAAAAATCACATATTTATATCTGGAACATAGGAAGTGTTGTAAAAAAAACAAAAAAACAAAAAAACGTCACTTTTTTCCAAAGCCTACTACAAAGTTTTAATGAAAATATGAGATGTGTATAATATGCAAAGTAATTTATTTATAAATGCATTTTTCTCGAAAATGGTGCATCTGAGCAATTCAAATCAAGATTACCTATTTTTCGTAAAAAACTATAAATTCTTATAATTTCATAAAAAAAAAAAATTATTAACCCAGAAAAAAGTTGGGGCTATTTTTGTAACTTTGCCCCCTCCAAATGTTACGCCTATGATTAAATTTTAACAGTTTTGATCATAGATCTAGATTCAGCATGTCAAAATTACCAAAGTACCTACCGAAAATTCATTTGTTCATGTTCAACCCTCTATAGGAATAGTTTTAAAAAAATTATCCTCTTAGGCTCCTATTCAGGGGGCCGTAGCTCCTTTAGGGAGCATTTTTTGATACATGTTTATTAAACAAAAAAAGTGTTATTTTTATACGAATAATGCACTGTTTAAGTTTGGCCCCCTGATTTCGGGACACCCGTATAATGATAATTGTACCATAAATGTTAAAAAAAACGCGAAAATTCGATGGAAATCAAACTTTGGCCTTGAATAACTCTGGAAGGAATCAATTTATAGAAAAATGATAGGAGACCTTTTTTGTAGAGCCTTAAATTTACTATGAAAATCTAAGATGATCCTTGACATAAGTTGATTTGATTCAGACGTATAAAATTTCAAAATTAAAAAAAAAAAATTCCCGCGACCTCTAAATCTTCAAATTAAAAGCTCAAATTTTAACGAGGTCTTTGTGTTGACATCCTCTGAAAGAATTTGCCGACCATTTGAAGAAAAAGAAAAAGTCGATTTTTTTGAAACACCCTAATATATATATATATAGGTATATAAATATATTTATATATATACATATATATATATATAAATATATATAGCGAATTGCTGTGGTCATTTTCACTAGAACACATGTTAAGCTTATTGATGCGCATTAATTTATAAAAAAAAATACATTCAAGTGTATATCTCCACAACGGCTACATACGCGATTTTAATTTTTCTTACAAAGTAAAGCTAATAATATCACTATTTAAAAAAAAAATGTATGGAAGATTATATATTTTTTAAGTTGAAAACGCCAAATGTACCAACGTGGTATACAGGTTGTATAGAAAATGCCTCTTAAGTAGATTATTAAACTGTAAATTTGGCAACGTTTAACATGATAACTCTTGGTATCTGGTATTGTACTTATTTAATTTATATGATTTGTGTATCTACACAAGTAGCACAACTGGTTAAATACCCAGCTTTCTTAGGGCCGGTTTATCAATCTCTAGTTAAGTTCCATATCGATTGTTGTGAGAACAATGGTAACCATGGAAATTATCTACTACCCAGTCAGCATACAATTCAGAAAGATTTCAGTATGAAGTCTTTTAAACAACTTCTGACGTCTTAAACAGCTCCTTTTTATGAGCTCAGAATTCTGAGCTGCTAATGAACTCATAAATAAGAAGTCAATTTTTGTACGTACAAATGAAGATCTTTTCTTGACCTCTTTTTGAACAATTTATTTTGAGCTTACAGAGTATTCTTTTTTCTTACTTCCAATTGAAATCATATTATTAACTCTTTAACACGTCAACATGAAGACGTCAAATTTTAATGCGATTACTTTCTTCTCACCGCTGTAACTGCTTGTGTTTGATATAAGAAGCGGTGAAGTAGAATTTAGAGCGTGCCCCATACCCAACGGTCTTAGACCTAGGTAAACGGCTACCCGATACTGACGAGCTCCAAAAGAGCGAAACAGGCCGTCTATCGGTGCCGGTGAAGAGCACGCTTGAATTTAAACAAATGTGAGACGAAGTAATCGCAATTCCAAAAATAGGCGAATAGGTACGAGCAAATTATTTAAATGATTTTAATAAAATCAATTTAACAAATTCGTTTGTTCCATGGTAATTAAACTTGACATGTCAAAATAAGCAACGATCCAGTATACATATATGTAATTTTTTCATCAGTACCCTAGTAGTACTCCAAAACGGGAAATTCTAAAGAAGTATTTTTATAAGTTTATAAAGTAGTACTCCCAGTGGCGGCTGGTGGATTTTATGTATACCGATATCTCAGTTATTAGACATGGGAACCAAACCAAATTTATAAAAGTTTATAATGACATTATTAAATAAACAAGTTCGGCGCAAACAGAATTTAAATTGAAGTTTGCTAAAAAAGTTAGTATTTCTTGTCGCCTCACCCGCCTCCAGGCCCCCCTATTTGAGATAATTCAAATTAAAGTGGTGCAATTTATTATCTACTATAATTTATCGACAAATTTAAAATTTTATTTAAAAAATCCAAATATTACAGATTTTAATCAATTTTAAATTTTTATTATTTATTTTATTAAAATAAAAAAATATTTAAAATCGTATAAAACCTGTAATATTTGGATTTTTTAATTAAAATTTTAAATTTTTCAATAAGTTATAGTAGATAATAAATTGCACCAATTTAATTTGAATTATCTTAAATAGGGCCCAGTGAGCATTTTTTTGTCGCATTTGGGGAAAACTTCCGAAGTTGTGACATAGCTAATGTCAATTTGCACACACTTGTTTCGAAACGACGACTGCTGTATGACAAATACGTTTCGAAACTGAAGCACCGTGACACAACACATCAAGGGATATACCTAGGAATTGTGTGTCCGACTGGGTCAACGACTGTTTAGTAATCAGTACTCAATTCCTATACTTTGACGTACACAATGCCCATCTAATGACGTATACGTGTTTAACACAATTCCCAAATTATTACTGCTAAGTCACAGTATACAGTATAAAGTAAAAGAAGACACAAAGTGGTAAATATAATATTAATTGTAACAGCTTTAACTTTATAAAACACAAAGTGCACAACTATGGTAACAATAATATTAATAATGATATTCTTTTAACTTTAATGTTTCTATTTCATGGATGCATCACCATACTAAAGTATATACATATATAAATTATTATAATGCAATAAATAAACTTAATAATTTAAAATGCCTAAAACAGTCGGAAAACCCAATTTTTTTTGCGACAAAAATTTTTTCCTGTAGTTTTTTGATGCTCTAATGAAATAGAGAGCACCCCTTTGTAAAAATAATAAATAACGAAAAAAAAATCGTATTTTCAAAAAAAAAAATTTTTTTTTACCCATATGTTTGTTATTAAAGCTTTTTTGGGGTGGTTTATCAAAAAGGATGGTTATTTGTTAATAATTTCTTAATTTCGTTGTAAATATATGAGTTTAAGTATTTATTAAGTAATGGCTCTGATCATAGAATAATAAAGATGGCTACAGGAAACAAGATTCCCTGTTTGTGCCCTATTTGTGAAACCACACGCAGAGGAGGTATTGTGTGACCCATAAACTACTTCGTTGCAAACATGTTCTACCATTTGTCAATTATAACACAAATAAGACATTGTTATAGTAAATGTGTCAATTATAGCGCAAAACAGGAATTGTTTCACGCAATACCGTGTTTACGCGCATGGCAATACATAACCTATAAAAACAATTGTTAACGTTAACGCAGTTTAGTTTTTCTATGGTTTAAAAAGATGTTTACGCTGGTCACTACCTTAGAAAAAAAAGACTGTGTTTCGTGTTAGTGCCGGATGGATGGATTAAAAATAATTTATTATATTGGCCGAAACATTTACTAAGATGGGAGGTAGAGAGGCTAAGGGCCGACCCCTGTTCTTGTCCTGAGGAAAACTGTGTTCCTCAGGAGTGTAATGTTAAAGTGAGAAGAATTAAAACTTTTGAAAAAATAGTGTAATTTATGTTATATTAACTTTACAAATAAGGAATCGCACATCACACAATTACTACAATGTGTTATAAAATTATTTCTTGCGACTACACAGTGTTTTAACAGTTAAAATGCCTATATTGTTTCACAAACAAATCGTAGGTTTCAATCTGGGAAAATTTTAGGTTTAATTCCTACTTTATTTCATACCAAAGTTACCTGTGTGGCTATATGAACACAATGCCTACAGTTTGTTACACTTTACTTTCCACAGATCCCTTTTTGCGACCATGATGGACACATATATGTGTATACACATTAAGGTAACAGTTTTACACAAATCCTTGGTTGCGTCATACATCAAATGGTCGTAAGGAACTGCGACTCTTGTGTATACACAAGTCCTATATTGTGTACTCTTTACACAATTCCTCTCTGGTGTCAGGAAGTCATGGTGTCATGACGTCACTGTGTATTTTTTAACACAAAACAAGGTCTCTGCGACGTAACAGCAATGTCGCAATAGACACATTTCCATTTTAGGAATAAAATGCTCACTGGGGGGGGCCTGGAGGCGGGTGAGGCGACTTTTTTCGCAAACTTCAATTTAAATTCTGTGTGCGCCAAACTATTTAATGTCATTATATATAAACTATTATAAATTTGGTGTGAGTCCCTTGTCTAATAACTGTATAATAAATATTGGTATACCCAAAATCCACCAGCCGCCACTGGTTCCTCAAGAGTTCTTTTTTGAAAAAACTTCTTTTTGATGTTGTATTTGACGTCCAAATCATAAAATAGAGCTTATACAGACTTCATTAAGACGTCATATTGCTGTCTGGGTAGGTAACTAACTTTAACTGGACATTGATAAACCGGCCCTAAGTTAATTAACCAAAATCTTCTAAAATAACCTACTTATAAAAATGAAAAACTCATGAAAATGGTTAAGACTAGTTATTTTTTGTGACCACAGCTTTAGTTTATTAGTTCAAAAAATTGTAAATACAATGCATAACACGTCAAAAAAAATACATTAATAACAATTTAGATACCTAAATGCAAGAACTAAAAACTAAATAAATTACAATAAAAAGTAGGCCACATGTGCACATATGCTATATATAGATGTATACATCTTTATTACATAAAAAATTCGTCAACCTGCATATAAAAATTCGTCTCATTACAGCTTTATATACTCGTATAAGTGAGTTTTGTGTGAAAATGGAGCCTAAAGAAATAATTTTAAAAATATACTTTCTTCAACGCCCTCAAAACTTCACGGCGCACAGTGCTTCTATTCTCGAAATTTTCGGCAAAATATCAAGAAATCAGAATTCCAAAATTCCAAATGGTAGATCCAAAATGGCGGACATATTTGTCAAAAAATTGACGGAATAAATTGAAAATCACGCTGATAATGAATCTGAAATCAGAATTCCAAAATTCAAATGGTACCCCTCAAATGGCGGACATTTTTATCAAAAAATTGTCTAAATTAATTAAAAACCCCTAAGAGGTTCTTTTTAAAATGTAAATAAAACATCTTTTTATAAAATAGCTTAATTTAGTTTATTATAATTACATTTATGATATTATTTAATACCTACATATATATTAAACAATCTCCGTCACTGGATTCGCTAAAAAAATTGTCAACACAAATAACCACAATTCAAATTTGACATTAACACACTACAATGCGCATGCGGAGTTGTTTTAACGCACCTACAAGAGGTGGGTTAAATATGTAAAATCGGTGTTAAATATCTTAGTAGTCACGAACAATTTACGCAAGTAAAACGTTTTGAGATAAATCCGAGTGAATCGAGTAAACGTCATGAACGCACCCCAGAAATAAAAAAAATCTTATATTTTGTAAAGCAAAATCGCGAGGTTTTTTACCACAACCGTGCCTGAGCGCCCAAGAACATGTAGTTTTAAAGAGCCGGGGGCGAGTTGGGGCAGATAATTTATTGATGGCTTGATAGACAAAACTCTAAGCTATTCAACAGATCTTGAACTGATGCCTTACAATTCATTACAATTTTTGTAACTCCATTGTTCTAAAAGCTCGATTCAAAGTTTGCGATTTTAACAGACCGATCTTGTCGGTTACAATAACCCGTTGTACAAGCAAAATCTACGAAAAACAATTACATATCTGAATTTTACATACCTTGAAGATCATCAAACCGTATAACAATCGGACACACCAAACACAAGTTATTCACTTTTAAACAATAAACAATTTTCCGCAGCGATCGCGTGTAAAAGTACCTTCAACTGAAAGCGTCAAGTTTAAACTGATGTACAAGACAAAATATACGTATTTTTTATAAATTTTTTTCAATACAGGATGGAGACAGGTATTAACTACGCATCTAACTCAAAATTTACCTGAAAAAAATGTAAATTTTTGAGGTTTTGCCGATATTTTCGAGAATTGAAACACTGAGCGGCGTTGTCTTAAAATGAATATTAAGAGCCCGAAATTGGACTCAATTTTTATTTTAATATTTGGAACAAGATTTTGATAATGAAAAAAAATCTTTTTAAACGTCCTGATTGTCCTCCCACACAAAAACCGCGTATTTAATATTTCTAAATAACTCGTCAGATATTTCCATAAAAATTCCTTTAAGGATGTCACAAATGCCATCACATTTTTTTACGTCCAATTCCCTTATAGCAGTAATTCTTTACCGTCCTTCCTACACCATTTTTATAAAGGCGCCAACGATATAAAATGCCATGTATGCAACGAACTTTGTAATAAAGAGATTACATTTTGATACGTTTTTTTGTGCACTCCATTGATTTTTATTTTAAGCCATCATCCGCAGTTATAGCGGATTTAAATTCCTAAATAAGTTTTTAAGGGTTCTTTAAAAATTGATTGTCTTAAAATATAATGAATGCGAACGAAAATAACGGGTTAATTAAAAAAGTTTTTATTGATGAATGAGGAGTTCTTTTTCGTTTAATAAAAAATTTACTTCGTCAATTTTTATGGAAACATATTTTAAAATAATGTCATTTTTAAGCTTATAAAGAGTAAAACTTGTTAATAAATGAGAGGCAAACCGGTTCTAAATACCAATAATTGTTATTTATTCCTGCAATCATATAAATGACCAGCCCAAATTCAGAAACACTACTAGAGCATATTTTTTCTAGAGAAAAATGCACTGAAACCACTATCCGAAATTAGGCGCCTACTCGAAATTCGGCGACTTTCATCTAACTATTAAATTCGTCTTTTTGACTAATTAATTTTTAGAGAGTAATTTGAATTGTATGATTAAAATTATTAAGATTTGGAAACTGTCTGAACAGAGGAATTGTCTAGACGTTTTCACAATAAGATAAGTTGATACTTGTATAAATTGTCACTGTGAAGAGAGGACCACCAAAGTGTTGATAATTTTTAATTAGCTCATATTATGGTGGTTCATATTATTAAAAGGTTTGAATAAATTTTAACATACAAAATATATTTTTTCTACTCCCACCTTTAAAACGCCCTTTTAGTACATGTTTCCATGACACTAAGTTACCTTTTAAATACACATTGACAAGTTGTGGCTTTATGGCGCTTTAGTCACGGGCTGAAGTTAGCAACAGGTTTTTAGTCACGGGCTGAAGTTAGTTTTAAGTTAGTTTACAGTTGTCAAATGTCATACAATCGTTAAAATAAAGTGCCTTTCTTGTAAAATAATACTAAATGTGAAAATTATTTTATTATCTCAAAACAAAAATACAAAAATATTAAATAGTTTCTTAACGCCAATATTTGAAAAGTTTATATGAACATTGTACTGACCTTTTAATTTCGCCGGCAGTAAACTATAACTTAAATTCGGGCACGGACTCCACTGTAAAGTCCTCATAAAATATTTCCTTTATTTCATTGTGAAAAACTGTCAATTTTCAAGAAATACATTTCGATTTATAACCTTTATAATTGTGTTTATAAAATAAAAAAATGTGACATTTGACGGTGACACACAGTTTCCCCTATTGTTTTATAGATGGCGCTCTATACAAATTTTTGATTTAAATCATTTTAAGATACTAATAAGTATTTGTCGTAGAAAAAGTATAGTATGCACCTTGTTAAGAAACTTTTCTATACACTCATTAATTTAAATTAAATTCGTGCATAAAATGGCGTTTATCAAACTTGATACATAAAATACTATTTTAAATTATGTTAAAATATACATTCTAAAAACTATTTGTATAAAAATACCATTAACCAGGTGTTGCAAACACTTTTTAAAAATTGTTAAAACTCGCATTTCGTATAGGGTCGTTCCAGAACACTTAACTTGACTCTTTTATGGTTCTTAAATGAAAAAAAAAATAGTTTTTTTGTTATAGTTTGTTCAAAACCGCTAAAGGGTGAAAGCACGGATTATATTTACATTATAATTGGCCAACTTTAGCCTATTAATTAAAAGTTTATCTAATTAGACGATAAAGTTATATAAGGTATAAAATATATATAGGTATAAAATAAAGCAAAAACAAAAGTGTTTTTTGATACTTTTTTCCTGGCTATAAAAATTTATAATAATTATTGTTGTGCCATCTTTTGCAACCTATCAAAGATTTCCAATAAAAATTGTATAAGTATCAAATTAAATTAAAACGAATAAAAAATTTCACCTCAAATGCTAAAAACTAGTGGTAATTGAAAAACGTTCATTCAAACCAAGACATCAACTTTTATAAAAAATTCTGACTACTTTGTTTAATTTTGCCATTTTTACAAAGAATATTTAATAATCTTATAAGCTATATAATAACTGCCTTATAAGCTATACAGGGTTTCCCATAATTAGCGTGCAATACTTTAACAGCAGATTCTACGTACAAAAATAGGAAAAAAACTTCCTATAAAAATAGGTCGAGAAATGATTTTCAAGGGAGCTACAGCCCCCGAAAGAGGAGCCCTTGAAGATGGTTTTTATTTAATATCTCCAAAGCTGTTTAAGATAGAAAAGTGAAATTTTGGGATATAATCAAACTTTTTATAGCCAATAAGTTGAAATAATAACAAATACAAAATTTTATGGGGTGGGTCAGATAGAAACGGAGTGGGGGTAAAACTACCCTAACTTTTTTGTACGTATCTTGTGCTATGATTTGATATCAGATCATAATATTTCAGAGTTTTATACACAAAAACGGTCCTCTTGATGAACTTCGATAGCATGCACCGTTTTCGCTTAAAATCGATTTAAATTACCTTACATAAGTAGTACCTATAAAAATTCATAATGAAATCACAACTAGAGAAAAAGATTCAGCGTAGGCCATGGACAATTTTTAAACATGGCCATGGACAATTTTTAATCACCCTGTCACATATTACATGAAACTGTCATCTGTCTTAAATAATTTTTCCTAAAGATGGCAGCTGTGTTCCATGGCCTACTCTGAATTTTTCTCTCTTGTGAATTCATTATGATCTATGTAAGGTAATTTTTAAATGGATTTTAAGCGAAAACATTGGACAACATCAAAGTTTAACAAGAGGACCTTTTTTGTGTGTAAAATTCCGAAATTTTATAATCTGACATCAAATGCTATAATAATATAAAAACCATCTTCAGGGGCTCCTTATTTAGGGGCTGTAGTTCCGTTAGAAAGAATTTCTCGGCCTATGTTTATAGGAACTTTTTTCCTATTTTTATACGTAGAATCTGCTGTTAAAGTATTGCACGCTAATTATGGGACACCCTGTATAATAACGGCCTTAAGAATGTCAACTTAAGGTCGATAAAACTATTTCATGAATTCAAATAGGTATAAGGCAAAGTTTTAGGATTGAAAAGGTTTAAATTAAATTTCCACTGAAAATTGACATTTATTGTTTAAACACGGACAAAAAGAGATAAAAATTTAAATCAACCGAAGCGGCTAAAACTCTATTTAGCTTTTAATTCTTTGCCAAATACTTTTTCCCAATCGGTATTTTACATTTCCTGGTATTGCTAGCGAACGAATAAAATTGTATTTGTTGAACGATACATAAAACGTACAAGTAGAAAGTGAGGTTCTGATTGGTTCAAATTAGTGACAAGAGTTGACGACGATAAAGTTTAATTTATGGACCGCTTAAAGATAAATATTTTTATCTCCACGCGGTCTATAATTTAAACTTTATTGTTGTCAACATTCGATAAAGAAATACCTCGTTATGGCCTAGGCCAATAAAAATTTTTATTAGGCAATTAATTAGTTCGATTTTTTCTCGCTAGGCGTATTGTTTTGACAAATTAATCCTTTTCTAAGAAATTAACGTACTAAACTGGTTTAATTTATTTATAGTAAGCACTAATTTGTTTGTTTTAATGTTAATGTTTAATATTTTTCATTAAGGGGGGGTAAGGTCAAATCATACGAAAAAAGCCATGTTTTCGTGATTTTTTTTCTGACGACGCAGTTAAAATTTCTTTACTCAACCAATGGTACATTGAAGTATGACATTCGAAGAATGTTTCATCAAATATGTACAAAGAAATATTAAAAAATACGGCAATGGCAGCAATTGTTCGGACGTGTCTCGAAAAAAAGTTGAATTGCGGTGCCCCTCATAACTTGGTGCTGGATCATCTGAAATCAAAAAATCAAAGTTCATTCGTTAGATAATAGTTTTCCCCAGGTAACGCGAGTCAAGTTTTAGGCAACCAAGAAAACGCACGATTCTTTTTCTACAATTTAAATTATCTTTAAGTTTTAATTTGCTTTAAGTTTTCAGTAAAATTAAATGTTAAACACAGCTTAAACATTCCAAACTACCTATTTTTTAAATAAAAATCCAAACAAATTGAAATTAGATACCTACCTATTTATTAAACAATTAATTGAATTCAATGTAATAGCAAAAATCCATTTCTACTTAAATCATGTAGCTAGATTAGGGTGTCCCAAAAAAAAAGAATATATTTTTTTATTGTCTCTTGTAAAAATATGTTAGTTTATCATGCTGTAAGAGCCCTTTTAAAATATCAGCTCGATTAAAAATTTTGTAGGGGTCGCTCAAGATTTTTAAAAATTTTCAAAATCGTCAAAAATTGAATTTTTGTTTTATTTTAATTCTTTTTCTCGTCTCGATATTATTTTTTAGGTTGAAAATAATAAAAATTCTGTACATTTCAAATCAATATTTTGATTTCTAAAGGTCGCTAAAAGTTGTTGATATTTATATTCAGAGGTCGCTCGAAAACATTCAAAATACTCTACTTTGAAAGTTAAAAAAATCTTGAGCAACCTTTAGAAATTAAAATATCGATTTGAAATTTTCAGAATCATTATTATTTTTAAATTAAAAAATAATATCGGAACGAGAAAAAAAAAAAATTAAAAAAAATTCAATTTTTGACGATTTTGGTAATTTTTAAAAATCTTGAGCGACCCCTAAAAAATTTTTAATGGTGCTGATCTTTTGACAGGGCTCTTAAAACATGACAAACCAACATATTTTCACAAGAGACGAAAAGAAAAAAATATTCTTTTTTTTGGGACACCCTAAGCTAGATATTGTCAAACTATTACTGCTTCTAAAAGCAATAATAATAATTGTACATTTAATGTAATCTTTAGCTAATAAATAAATGAGATTCTAAAAAAGTGAGGTTAGGCCGCTTGGATGTTGAATTAAATTATATAAAGTGCTTTGAAGATAAAATGTTGTATGCCATTCGGCCAAGAAGTGCCTTTTTGTGCTTCGCACAAAAAGCCTTACTTCTTAACCTAATGACATAAATAACTATTTTTCACTATAAGTTGTTTAAGCCTCTATAATAAGAAATTGCGAAGTTTACACAAATCAACCATTTTTTTCATACGAAAGAACAAACAAAGTAGAAATCGTTGAATAGTTGGAATGGATCAAGTTTAATACGAAACTTTTGTAAAAATAAATGTACTTACGGCTTAAATTCGAATAGGAAATCTGTCAAACGCTTTATTTTTAAAGTTTCTTATGGCACGCCGTTTTACTTTTTAATGACATAAAAAAATGAACTCAAAACAAAAATTATCGAAATTAAAAATTGTCTAGAAAATATAAAAGTTCATAAAAATTACTAAAATAAATTTAATTATAAATTAAAATCTACCAATTTATATTTTGGTGTATCAGATAAATTTCCATATATATTTACATCGTTCTGGTGTGATCTATATTTTTAAGCCTCAGTTTTTATTGTGTTTTATTCAAAAAGGGTGTTTATATCTAAATAATACCATTTCATATATTGATTTAAAATTAAGTTAAAGTAGAATATTTATTTTAGAATAAAAAAATTAGACAAGATTTAAATCTGTAAGCGCAAGAGGAATTTTCTCGATGAAAAATTCGATGAATTAAAATGTTGGTTATCACTCGTAAACAGAATTAGAATTTGGCGCTAGTGCATAGTGCGGTTGTGTTACGCACTACTGTCACATAACGTACATGAGTACATGAGCTCGTAAATAAATTAGGCGTGTGTTGTATAATGGAAAGTGTTTTCTTACTCGCCCACAATCTCACCCTTTACCACCTTGAGCCTTGAAAATAATAATCCTTCAAGCATGAAAATAAAGTAAACGCTAAAACAACTGCACACATTATATTTACCCTGAATCGTTTTGAACAATTTAAGTAATAATTCCTTCCAAAAGCAAAAGCCTTTACAGCAATTTACCCAAAACAAAAAATCAAAGCTATCCAAGTAGCTTTAAAACAAACCTGCCATGAAATGAATGATTTTTATGTAAACATGTTTACCTGCAGGTACGTGGAAAGGGAAATGAAAACTTCCACGAATATTCGTTTGACAATCTCACAAACTTTTTATTGCGGCTTCAGTTGCTCCCACAACTTGAAGTAACTATATATAAATTTATAAATAAATATTGATACAGCCAATTCGTCGTTAGCTAATGTTTCAATGTAAACAGAAGTATTGATTTTTATATAGGAACTTTCAAAGGCTTTGTTGAGTTTGGTATTGCATTTAAAAAATATATATGTATACACGAACAAAATATAACAGTACCCACTAAATTATTGGAAGTAACCCGTGAGGTTAATTTTGTCCAAATACGAATAAACCGGAATACCCATAAACTCCAATTGTTTTTGATGCGGCCCACAGTAGGCTAGAGCGCGCTTCCAGCGCGAAGAAATTCAAAATAAGTAAGTGTTTTATTTCGATCAAATTTAGGGAATTTTGAATTCTTTAATATCTGTAGATAATGAAACATCTTTAAATCACCTTCAAATCTGTTGAATTTTTATCAGGTAACCAGTCAAAGTTTAGGAATTATAATTACTTGCTTCGTGTTGATAAATTGAGCGTAAAAGTATTGCTTCTCTTACAATGTGTATTATTAATTTATTATTACTTTTTGACTATAATTGTATTAAATATTGTCATACGTTATGGCTGGAACGAATAATGGTTAGTTTTTATTATTATTGTACTGTCACTACCTTAATAAAGTAACCGCTGCATACTTTTAATGTATGTATGGACATTATTAAGGTTTTAAAAAATGTCACTCACTGTCACACTCTGTGTTTAGGTTTTTTTAATAGCTTACCGTTCTGTCTTTCAAATAAATCTTAAATCAAGTGCTAGTAGGCGTAACAAATATGGTTTGTTTATTTTTTTCAGTTAATACATTATTCCTAACTCATACGGAGCTTTGTGAAAAGTGTTTTAGTTTGAAGCATTTCAATATAAAATTAGTTTTAAATTACTAAGTAGACTACGCATTTACAAAAATAGATGTATCTCGAAAAAAAAAATTAATTCATTTTTTTTTTAATATGGAAAAACGCTTGAAGCCCAGAACAAATATCATTGTATTAAATATTGTCATACATTGGTGATGGAAACCATCAATTAAAAAGCTACTAACAACTACTAACAATAAATAATTTTGATACTGATAACTATTAGTGAATATTAATACTTTTTGCCACCACCGCAGTAGGCTAGAGAGCGCTTCCAGCGCGCGAAAATTTAAAATGAGTAAGTGTTTTATTTCGACAAAATTTAGTAAATTTTGAATTCTTTAATATCTGTAGCAAATCAAATATTGTTATATCACCTTCAAATCTGTTGAATTTTTATCAGGTAACCAGTCAAAGTTTAAGAATTATAATTACTTGCTTTGTGTTGGTAAATTGCGGGTAAAGGTTTTGCTTCTCTTACAATGTTAATTCCTAATTTATTTTTAATTTTTGACCATCATTGTATTCAATACTGTCATACGTTATGGCTGGAACAAATAATGGTAAGTTTTTATAATTATTGTACTGTCCCTACGTCAATAAAGAAAGCGATGCATATTTTTTATGTATGTATGAACAATACTAACGTTTTAAAAAATTTCATGCATTCTCACACTCTATAACATATATGTTAAGTGTTTTTAATAGCTTACTGTTCTGTCTTTTAAATAAATCTAAAATCAAGTGCTAGTAGGCGCCACAAATATTTTTTGTTTGAAGCATTTTAATAGAAAGTTGGTTTTAAATTACTTAGTAGACTAAGCATTTACAAAAATAAATGGATCTCGGAAAAAACTTAATTCAAAAATTTAATTTTTTTTTAAAAATATAGAAAAACGCTGAAAGGCCAGAAGTAATATTATTGTATAAAATACTGTCATAAGTAACAATTAGGTTTTATTTTATAAATGTTCAGTTATATTTTTTTAATTTACTCATTATAATGAGTTATGAGTAGTTTTATAAAACTATAGATCTTAATTTTGCCATCACACAAACATACTTTTGTTGTTAAAGTATTATATTGTGGTTTTGTTTTTCTTTTGGTAGTAAAAAGTAATTTTTATTAAAATTTCATCAATAAGACCAAAAAAAATAATATTAACTAAGAATTACTTAACCAAATAATTTCTGCGCGATAAATTGGCTCTCCAGCCCACTGTGCGGCCTAATAAAATACAATGTCAACAGAATAAATACTTCCGCATAACCACTTATAGGTTTCGTACCAAGATATGATGATGAACTTTTTGGCGTTGGACGACTGCCCAATATCTGTCTTTTCTCAGTTTCGTTTCTTCGTAAAAGTGCCATCCACCACATCTTCAGTCCCCCCGTGCTATAAAACCACCAATTAGAGCAAGCCCAAGCTGCAATGTATGATTGATTGATTTTTTACTTTTTATTGTGTAGAACTGTAGTAAAAGTACATTTGTAATAGGTAAACAGCTAAGTACAAAAGGTCGTTCGTTCCTTAATTTTTATGATTTTAAATAGTACATTGACATGACGTTGGATTAAATTTCTGCACATCAATGATTATTGTTTTATTTTCTGCCCCTTTCCCAACAAA
This sequence comes from Brassicogethes aeneus, assembly GCA_921294245.1. NCBI lineage: Eukaryota > Metazoa > Arthropoda > Insecta > Coleoptera > Nitidulidae > Brassicogethes > Brassicogethes aeneus. The sequence continues at coordinate 48,271,905 of OV121137.1, forward strand.
TTTTTTCTGCAAGTTAACGTTTGCCTAAATGTCATTTTTGAAAATGTTGTTTCATCAAAAAACCTATTGGATTAATCTATATTTTGGTGTCAAAGCAATAGTCAAAGTTTGTCAAAGTTTATTTGTTCATTTGACAGTTAAAATATTGATTTAACATAAACTAATTTTTTGAATTAAAATGTTTATCCTATTTTGATTTAATAGCTGGAATTGGTTGAATTAAATACTGAAATTTCTAGGATTACCTAAAAAAACTATTAAATTAACGTTTAGTTGCTCTTTAAATCTAAAACATTAAATTTGTTCATTTAACAAATTGTAAATGTTACTTTAAAATTTATTAATTTTACATTCATAAAATTGCCGTGAAGGGCGCTTCGAACACCCACGCCACGTCATTAGACGGTGTTGATCACGTGATGTTCTTACATCTCGACTCAGTTAGACTTACGATGGGAGTATATAAGCTCAGGTAGCCGTTTGTTTTTGGTGTGTTCCACAGTGGAACTCTCACTATAGAGCCATTCCACGCGTAACGAATAGGACAGTTGCCGTGTTTTTATTTACAAAATAATATTGTTCTATTATATTACCAATGTCAAATTTTTATAAATAGTTCTAAACTAAAGCTGTTTAACAAGGTTTTTATTTGGCAAAATTAGGTATCGTGGTTGACTGTTTAATTCCTTAAAAACTAATAATTTAAAGCGTAACGGACGGGACTTTGTAATAGTCCCGTCCGTTACGCTTTAAATTATTAAATTTTAAGGAATTGAACAGTCAATCACGATACCTAATTTTGTCAAATAAAAACCTTGTTAAACAGCTTTTGTTTAGAACTATTTATAAAAATTTGACATTGGTAATATAATAGAACAATATTATTTTGTAAATTAAAACACGGCAACTGTCCTATCCGTTAAGCGTGGAATGGCCCTATACCAAATTGCCCGACTGATTATCAGTGACTGATAAAGGCGGCTGCACAATTACTCGGGAACGGAAACGAAAATGAGAACGGTAACGAGAAAAAAATTAAACGCACATAAGTCAATGTACACATGCACAACAAATTTTCGGTAACGAGAACGAGAAACATCCCGCGAACGGAAACGAGAAAGTTGGTTAAGTTTTAAGTTTCTCGTTCCCGGTAGCCAATAGAAACGCAGCATTATCGAAACCAATAGAAAATGAGTTTAATCTGTCAAATTATTTCTGACATTCGTGCTATTTGTTTTATCAATACGTTCTGTGTTAATAAATTAATGAAAATGAACGACGAATTAATTATTTTATTAGTAAAAAAGTTCCCACATCTGTACGATCGCCTGTTAAAAGAGTATAAAGATTAATTATTAAAGAAAAATAGTTAGCTTTTAATAGCTGAACATCTGCAGTATGATCGTACGTATATTTCTATTATAAATACCAAATAAATTAGATATCCCCAAAATATATTAACCTAAGAATTAAAATAATTATGTTAATTGTGAATCTTGTGAATCTTCTCGTTTTCGTTTTAGTTTCCGTTCTCGTTTTCGTTAGCGTTCCCGTGTAATTGTGCAGCCGCCTTAAGACCCTCAATATAGGTGGAATCAGCTGTCTGTCGGTAGGTATTTGAAGTAGTTGGAACGCACTCAAAACAAAAACTCTGGCGAGGGAAGGTTCAATTATTTCTCTTTATATGAATTCCATAATTTAATTAACCCAACATTGGCGCAAATTATTTTAATTTAACATTTTATTGGTGTTAAGTAAAATTTACATCTTAAAAATGTTAGCACAACTATTTTCGAAATATTACTCAGACATATCAAGAATGTTTAATTAACCAGCTTAGCAAATTAGAACAAATATTCTCATTTTGTTTATTTGACTAATATTTGTTGTTCAATTAAACAATACAATTTGACATTTTTAGATGGTTAAGTAAACGTGCAAAAACCAGTGCATAAAGAGTTGAATTAATATTTTTTTTTTGTTGTTTCAACAGCATATTTTTTTCAGTGTATAAAATATTTGATATTATTTATGACGTGCTAAATCGTTTAATATTATGGAATAGGATTTTAAGTAAACCATCCCAAGGTGTAAAAGGTTTTTTGGCTTGCATTTTGAGATAGGATAAGGCTGACCGATTATGCCTTTAGTTTTATGAGGCCTCGTGATTTTTTTCTCAAACAAGCTTGTTGAATGTATATTTTAAAATATAAATAATAACGATAATACAAAGTGCTTACAAAAGAACATAAAATCAATATTATAAAAAATATATATCCACTTTATAAGGTAGACGATATTTAATATCTCAGACTGAAACATGTGATAAACAACCTAAAAAAGTATCATCAAAAGTAAATATGAAGAAAAAAAGTAAAAGATAATGTAACACAAAAACAAGGGCTTTATACAGGGTGATTCACCAAACTAATACATTACGAGGTTTATAAAACTAAAACATACCCCTCATCAATCTGAAAGTTTGCTTGCAGCTATCTGATATCGATGGTTATTTGACAAAACATCGTAAGCTACAATTTTTTTGAATTACTTTTTATTTTATCAAAGTGTCAGTTACGATAAGCTGCACATGTTAACATAATAGTTATCCCAATTTTGGAATCTAATATTGGTCAGTTTGAATATTTTTATTATTATAAGCGCCTCTTCTTTTTAATTTGTTACCGATTTATAACGTAAGCGCCTATATGTTCCCGACAAATAATCGTAAGCAACTCCGAGACATGGCGTTTGCGATTTAACATTGTGTCGCTTACGATAATATTGTGCTCCCGCCTTGATCTATTAAGGCGTTATTCCCGCTCTAAACAGTTTATTCGTGAGTATACCCTCATCGTGGTTATTGCCACCAAGTTTTAAAACAATATTTTATTTGATCAAAAGCTTATAATTCCTTTTTTTCATTGCATTATTGATAGTTATCCTAATCATAATTGTTTTTACGTAGTGTGGTTCGTTAAAAGTGTTTTTTGTAGTAATGGGGTAGTTAAATTTTTTCTGACCTATACTTTTTATGGTTTTATTCAAGGCGTTTTGTAATATTAAACATTTCTGTGAAATCAGAATTTCAATTGAGTTTACCGTTTTCGAGATATTTACAAAAAATATAAATTTTTATGACGTCACAAACCTCGCCATGTGACCAACATTCTAAGATTTCTATTGGTTGAAAATTACCCTGTTGTCAAGTTGTCTTGTTAATGATTTCATTCGGTTATGTCAGAAAATACCCGAAGAGGTTATGTACAAATACTGTCACTGTCAGTTGAGTGAAAGATGGTCACCAAATTCATTAAGTACCTATCTTCCTTATTACGAGGTATCATATTACTGTTTGATATTTTAGAGTCCAAGATATATCTAAAAGAATATAAAGAACTATAGGCATTATACTAATGAAATGCATTTACGACAAAATATGATTATAATTATAGGTACTTATTTTATTTGTTTAAAAGTTCCAATGTTCAATGTAACCAACCATTCCACAAGATTCCTCTGCTTTGGAGTCCGTTATTAATAAATCACTTATCTAATATCAATTACAAATAACATAACAATAACATTGATTTTCAATAATCTAAATTAAAAAAAAACAACCCGAAAAAAAGAAACGTCAAAAAATCAATTCTTCTTCTTCTTCTCAATTAAAATTATAGATCTAGTGGTTTTAAAACTAAAATATCGTAAGAATCTTAAACTAAACAAACTGGCAACCATAGAAAAAGCTGGCAACGTTGTCAATAGCCTAGTGACGTAATTAGGAGATTTTTTTTGTAAATATCTCGAAAACGGTAAACTCAATTTAAATTCCGATTTCACAAAAATGTTTAAAATTACAAAACGCCTTGAATAAAACCATAAAAAGTATAGGTCAGAAAAAATTTAACTACCCCATTGTATGTTGTTATAGCGTCAAATAATTTGACTCAAATTTATAACGGTTCCACCATAGATAACAAAGCCTTCCACCCTGGGTTAGATCATGGAGCCTACACAAGGAGTCCGAACATCATATAAACAAGAATCTTCCTAAAATAAGAGGTGTTCCGTTTATTCTGAAACAATTGTTTAATTTGTACCGAAACGCTATATTAAGTTCGGGCTCCTTGTGTAGGCTCCATGGGTTAGATACTGGTTTGTGAATAAAAATCGTTCGTTTTTTTCAAAGAAAGCTAATGTAGAATTGGCAAAATATCGTTGGTGATATTTTATAAATTAATTTTTTTGTATTTTTTTTATTAAATAATAAAAGTAATAAAATAAATTTTCCTAAAGATGTACTTATAAAATATCGTATGACACAAAATTAAATAAAAATTTTAGATTGGATTCGATCTTATAAGTATACTTAAATATTTGAATTCTACATTAATAAAATAATGCCTCACCAGTTTTCAGATAAATAACTTTAAAAATAAAGCTCCCACACAAAAAAATCTCTCCTGTAAAATTTAGGTTTTGTGGCTTACTATGTTTTGTCAAACAACCATCGATATATTTTTCTAAAATATTTTCAATGCGCTGTCACTTTCGTTTGAACCTGAACTGACAGTAACTTTGATTAAAATGTCTGTATTACCAACAATTGTAATGTTAAAGAGTTTACTCTTGGTATACACTAGGGTGTTTAAAAAAACAATTAATTTTTTTCCAATGGTGTTAAGAATGGCGCCTATTTGAGCCCTTAATATTAATATTAAGGTTTGCCTCAATTCATTTGTTGTTTTTCAATTTCAATAACACGGGATTTTTTATTTAATTTTGAAATCTTATAACTTTGGAATGGTTTGTTTTCGCAACGTCCAAGCCAGAGGATTTATAGGAAATTTCACGCTCTACAAATAACATCTGAAGGTCAAAGTTCTTCAGATCAACCGTTTCAAAGATATCATATGCCATATTTATATTATTTTTTATGTAAAATCACTTTAATTCTGTTAACCTGACACTGTAAACTTTTTTTGCTAATTAATTCAATACGTAAGGGGGCATCCATTAATTATGTGAGGTGTTTAGGGGGGAGGGTGCTCTCGGCATATTTCACGTAATTTTTTCTTTTTTGAAACAGTTTAAAATTGCGAGAAAAGTGGGTTAAATTAAGTAAGTAAACAATTATAAAAATTGTTTTTTTAATAAATCTACTGGAATCAATCACAGATTAACTTATTTACATTAAAACCATGCATTTTAAAAAATCTCACGTGAGATTAAGGGAGGGGGAGGGGGTCGAGCAAATTCTCACGACATCTCACCAAGGGGAGGGGGGAGTCGAAAAATCGCCAAAATTGTCCCTCGTAATTAATGGATGACCCCTATCTCACAAAAAGCACAAATACATAAATATAAAGATTAAAAATATTAAATAAATGATTTTTGGGTCTCTTTTTTAAATAAAATATTTTATTTTTTATTAAATACTAAGAAATTTTATTGAACAATTAATTCTATAATACAAAAAACAATATTTAACAACTAGTTATGAAACTTTATTTAACTTGAAAATATTACATTCGTATAAAATTACTTTTATTGCAATTAGGATATCGTTTTCTATGTTCTGTCACTACTTGCAACAAATATTGAAGCTGTTCTTCATCTTTCGTTAAGCATCGATTATACAGGCGCACAGTGTTTCAATTCTCGAAAATATCGGCAAAACCTCAAAAATTGACATTTTTTTCAGGTAAATTTTGAGTTAGATGGGTAGAATACCTCTCCATCCTGTATTGAAAAAAATTATATAAAATACGTATATTTTGTCTTATACATCAGTTTAAACTTGACTCTTTCAGTTGAAGGTACTGTACACGCGATCGCTGCGGAAAATTGTTTATTGTTTAAAAGTGAAGTTAACTTGTGTTTGGTGTGTCCGATTGTTATGCGGTTTGATGAAGGGTGATCTTCAAGGTATGTAAAATTCAGATATGTATTTGTTTTTCGTAGATTTTGCTTGTACAACGGGTTATTGTAACCGACAAGATCGGTCTGTTAAAATCGCAAACTTTGAATCGAGCTTTTAGAACAATGGAGCTACAAAAATTGTAATGCATTGTAAGGCATCAGTTCAAGATCCGTTGAATAGCTTAGAGTTTTGTCTATCAAGCCATCAATAAATTATCTGCCCCAACTCGCCCTCGGCTCTTTAAAACTACATGTTCTTGGGCGCTCAGGCACGGTTGTGGTAAAAAACCTCGCGATTTAAGCCTATGTCGCGCGTATCTGTGTTTTTGCTTTACAAAATATAATATTTTTTTATTTCTGGGTTGCGTTTATAACGTTTACTCGATTCACTCGGATTTAACTCAAAACGTTTATTACAACAGCGGTGTCTAGACTTTTACTTGCGTAAATCGTTCGTGACTACTAAGATATTTAACACCGATTTTACATATTTAATCCACCTTGTAGGTGCGTTAAAACAACTCCGCATGCGCATTGTAGTGTGTATTGTCAAATTGTGCTTCTTTGTGTTGACAATTTTTTTAGCGAATTAAGAAATCGTTACCAAAATATTAAGTAAAAGAAATAATAACAATTTAAAATAACTTTTTTGCAAACTTTAATTCAAATTCTGCTTGCGCAGAACTTGTCATTATGAACTCATATAAATTTGGTTTGGGTCCCATGTCCATCCATCGAGAATTGAAACGCTTGGTATGCGAGAGGTAACTTTTTTTATTTTATAAATTTGTTGTTCCTTTGTTAAATAGTGTTGTGTTGGTCGGTTTGGTTTGTTTGTTTTAGTTTTATCGTAACATAAAATAAACAAAACAATTTAGCAATCTGCTAAATAAAGCTCTGTCGATATTTTTCAAATAAAACAAATTTGATCAAATTTTAAAGTTGACTTAATTGATTTAACATATTTACATAATTTTTCTATTATTTTGAATAAATGTGTTTGGTTAGTTAGCGTAATAAGGAACGTTTTACAAAAATTTATAAATTTTATAAAATATATATTTGTTATATATTTATAAAAGAGACCCAAGAATCATTTATACGAGTATTATATTTTTAATCTTTATATTTATGAATTTGTGCTTCTTGTGAGTTACGTATTCAATTAACAAAAAAAAGTTTACAGTCTCAGGTTAACAGAATTAAAGTGATTTTACATAAAAAATAATATAAATATGGCATATGATTATGATGTATTTTTGTATTTTTATTGGAAAATATTTGAATTTTTTTTATTATATGTTATTTTTGATCGCTGATATCTTTGAAACGGTTGATCTGAAGAACTTTGACCTTCAGATGTTTTTTGTAGAGCGTGAAATTTCCTATAAATCCTCTCGCTTGGGTGTTGCGAAAACAAACCATTCCAAAGTTATAAGAATTCAAAATTTAAAAAAAAATCCCGCGTTATTGAAATGGAAAAACAACAAATGAATTGAGGCAAACATTAATATTGATATTAAGGGCTCAAATAGGCGACAACATTTTTGTTACTATTAATTTTTCAACACAATTAGAAGAAAAAAATAATTGTTTTTTTTAACACCCTAGTATACACGTTAACAAATGAGTATCTGAAACCAAGGAAACAGTTATAAGTAAAAAGTTTACCCAACTTACAAAACCTGTCTAAGATCAAACAAAAACCAAAGTTGTTAGGAAAAAACTGTAATGAATGAAGGTTTCTACAATCAAATTAGTGGTAAAAACAAAACAAATAAAATTGTTTTTTTTTCTTTTGTGTTCAGTATAGTTTGACCTTTAACCATGGATCAGTTTATTCTTCCACAAAAACGATATAATTGAATATGTCCTACTTCCTATGTGGGACTCCCACAGTGGGAGTAATAATTTGCCCAATTTATTGGTTTTTTCTTTTTATAAAATGTAAAATTCTCAAATGCAGAATTTGTACCAGAAAATAGATAGATAGATAGTTTATTGATGTTAGTTACTTAGAAAAGTTTACACACGTGAAATAATAAACATAAATATTCGTAAAATATTACATGAAATAAAATAACATTAAGGTAGGTGGCAAAAGTCGACGGCACAAAATAAAACTTAAACTTGAAATTAAAATAAGAAGGCTCTAAATTCGTTAATAGAGTAAAATATGCACTTAAACCCATGGTTATGGTAAAATAGGCGCAAACCAGTAGAACCTTAGTTGCTACCATTACAGAATGGTAAAGAGTTATTGTTACGAATTGACATTACAGCAAAGTGATCGTTACCACTACTGCTTTAATTAAATTTTACCACTACATGTTGTTATATAATAACCGTTTTATTAAAACTTTTTACCACTATAGTGGTATACACACTGTTGAAACTTACGACTACTTATTGGTATATGGTACGCTTAGTATATTTTTTCAGCTAAATAGTTTCAGCTAAATAGCTAAACAGGATATAACAGTAAGGCGAACCTTACACCGAAAAAAATAATGTAGTTGAGTTAACATTTGCCTAAATGTCATTTTTAAAAATGTTGTTTCAACAAAAAACCTATTGGATTAATCTATATTTTGGTGTTAAAGCAAAAGTCAGAGTTTGTCAAAGTTTATTTGTTCATTTGACAGTTTAAATATTAATTTAACATAAACTAATATTTTGAATTAAAATGTTTATCGTACTTTGATTTAATAGCTGGAATTTGTTGAATCAACTACTGAAATTTTTAGGATTACCTAAAAAAACTATTAAATTAACGTTTAGTTGCTCTTTAATCCAAAACTTTAAATTTGTTCATTTAACAAATTTAAAATGTTACTTTAAAATTTAAAATGTAAAATTCGCATTCATAAAATTGCCGAGAATGGCGCTTCGAACACTCACGCCACGTCATTAGACAATGACGTTTTCTTACATCTCGCCTTAGTTAGCTTACGATTAGGTGTATATAAGATGAGATATCTGTTTTTTTAAGGTGTGTTCCACAGTAGAACTTTCACTACACCATATTGCCCGACACTGTTAAGACCCTCAATACAGGGCGAAACAGTCTGTCGGTATTTGAAGTAGGTGGAACACATGATACAAAGATGTATCATGGGTGGAACACGCTCAAAACAAAAACTCTGGGCGAGGTGAAGGTTCAATTCTTTCTATTTATATATAATAATATATTATTTCCATAATTTTGTTTTGGATACCAACCTTTAAAGAATTTTACATTTTCAGAATGTTAATTTAACATTTTATTGGTGTTAAGTGAATATGCTAAAAAGGTTACCTGGACATTTCAAGAAATTTACCTTAACACCCTAAGAATGTTAAATTAACCAAATTAGCAGATTATAACAAATATTCTTATTTTGTTCATATGACTGTTATTTGTTGTTCAATTAAACAATACAATTTGACATTTTTAGATGGTTAAGTAAACGTGCAAAAACCATTGCTTGTATTTAAAGTGCATAAAGAGTTGAATTAATATTTTTTTTGTTGTTTCAACAGCTTATTTTTTTCAGTGTAGCCAAAATCATTGTTTAATTTGTATTATTGATTGCACTTACCCCTATAATTAGGTTTTCTCAACAGCACGGTAAGGTAGTAAATTAAAGACAATTATATTAAAAACATTCTTTATTAAAATAAAATTATTTATATGAATTTCCACAAAAATAAAAGTTAAATAAGACATACAAAAATTATGAAATAACTAAATATAATAAAAAACATGGCGGATCCTTAAATTATCGTACGAATATTTTTAGAGAAACTGAATACATTATGCAGTAAAAACCCAACCCAACCAATATATATAAATAACAAGTGTTTGTTATTTTAACTTTTGTTTGTAGTTTTTTTCTTCTTCTAAATTAGTGTTGCCCACACTGCCTCGTAAATGTGAGAAGTAAAAACCTTGCCGGTACACAGTAAAAAATATTTCGGTGTAAAGTTACCAAATGGAGTGGTAAAATCATTTAGTGTTAATTTATACACTAAAATTGGTCAAAAATATTAAGTGTTTATTTTAAATCGTGGTAAAATTCATTCGTGTTAATTTAAATTTATTTTACACAGCACCGTGTCAATCTAGTGTTAATTTAAAGATAAACTCGACGCAGTGTACATTTGACACTATTATTTGTTGACAGCTACACACATTGTGGTAAAAAAGTCACGTAGTCATCACCATTCGCTAACGGCAAGGCAGTATTCCGAGTGCAGTTGATGGTAGTGTACCTATGCATTCTATTTTAAGACCATGGTTTTTAAATTAAAATTCAGTGGTCGGTGATGCAATGTGACAGTGGATGCAACTTATGTTTGTGATATAACACGTTTTTTTTACCTGTGATAAGTGAAATTTGAAATTTAGTAAAATTTTAAGTTTTTTGAGCTAGTGAAAAATCATATTTAACTTATATAGGTACCTATATAAGCTAAATATGGTTTTGCACAAACTGGAAAAAACTTAAGTACTACTTTTCATTCAAATAAAAAAATTATTAACACTTCTTGGGTATAAGAATACACCTAAGTAGTGTTAATCATTTTTTTAAATTTTATGCCAAAGCCTATTTGTATTCATATCTAATAGTTTGTAAGTAATATAAAATATACTTTATTTTACATTACATGCTGTGTTTAATATTAAAACACCCACCATTTTTAACACCTACAAGTAACACCAAAATGTGTACTAAATTACACCAAATTGAGCATTTTCTACTCTTGAATGGAGTTCTTTTATTAATATTGCGTGTTGCTTTTACCCCTAAGAGTGTATTATATTTGATGATTTTTACACTGTTACGAGTTTTTTGTACGAATAGTACGTGTAGATTTTTAACCAATTAAAAAGGGTAAAATTTACCAAATCGTATGTGGTTAGATATACCATTTCTAGTGTGGACCTATATAGACCACTTTTGGTGTTGTTTTTTACCAGAAATTTTTTACTGTGTAACATATATGTTACATTCTTTTACAAATCGTACACCTATTTTGACTTCAGGGTTTGGATTCGCATGAAAATTTTTTTATCGCTTCTATTCAGTAAATAAGCAGATACGTGTATCAGGTTTTCTGTAAAAAATTAGTTTTTTCAGAGATATGTTGATATAAATTTTTTATGAATTGCGATAAAACGATGAATTCTCTTCTACATAAAACCCATTATCTCCGGTTCTACTGATCGGATCGATTTTGTTTTTTTTTTGTTTTAAACCTTATTGAATAGGCTTTTCAAATAAATAAATTAATTTTTTTTTTAAGTATAGTGAGTTAATAACAGATTATTTTTTTAAACTAGTTTTTCATGTTTGCCCCCTCTATAAAATAAAAGGAAAAAAATACTATTTTATGCGCTTTTTCTTTATCTACAAAATACATTTTTCAGAACAGTGGAGACTCTTTTGGATCGGAAGATATTAAACATTTTCGAGCGCGTGACAGGACTGTCAAGCGCGTAATATTCAAACGTATTAGTGCATGTGGCGGGTGACGTGATATTTGGTATAAGAGTGCCATGATTCGACATCTTTTAATTGGTGACTTATTTGTGCAAATGTCAATTCTGCCAGTTAATAAATTTACTCATTAATTGGAGTTTGTATTATTTAAAATTTAATTTATTTAAAATTATTGAAAACCTTTAAAATCAGAATTAATTTACAAAAAGCGCTGGTATTTTTTTAAAACGATGTATGAGTTTACACTATCCTAAATGTGTTAGCGTTTCGAAGATGTCTGATTAGGGGGTGTCCATTAATTACGTGAGTCAATTTTAGCGATTTTTTGACCCCCTCGCCCCTTGCTGAGATGTCGTGAGATATAACTCAACCCCCTCCCCCTAATCTCACGTGAGATTTTAAAAAATGCTTATTTTTAATGTTTATACGTTAAACTGCTTGATTCTGTTGGATTTATTAAAAAAACATACTTTGTTAAAAATTACGTGATATTTGCCGAGACCCCCCCTCTCCCTTGAGAATTGATGAGATTTGGCTTGACCCCCTCCCTTCCCTAAACGCCTCACGTAATTAATGGATGCCCCCTTACGTCTTGTACCGGTCACGCGCTCGAAAATATTTAATATCTTCCGATCCAAAAAAGTCTCCATTTTTCTAAAAAATTCATTTTGTAGAGTAATAAATAGTGCATAAAACAGTATTTTTTTAATTTTTTTTCATAGAGGGGGCAAACACAAAAAATCTGTTTATACAAAAAAAATATTTTTTTCATATAATAAACAAAACACAAACTTTTTAAATATTTATCTAAAAAGACTATGTAATATGGTTTAAAATAAAAAAAAATTAAATCGATCCGATCAGTAGAACCGGAGATAATGAATTTTAAGTACAAAAGAATTCAGCATTTTTTCAAATTTTATCAAAAGTTTAAATCAATATATCTTTGGAAAAATAAATTTTCTGCAAAAATTCCGATATAGGGGTCGGCTAAATTTATGAAAAGATGCTGTAAAAAAAATTAAGTCATTTGAAAATTTTGAAAAAATATGTTTTCTGTAATCTGTACGATATGTAAAAGAATGTCTGATATGCATTAGGTAGGTATTACTTAAAAACATCGAGAGAAAACGAGTTATAGTTAGGTACTATGCTCCACACGGTGTGGACCACACCTCAAAGTTCCACCACGTGACTACGTACGGAACGCAGTCTTTTGAAAATTTGGCATTTAAGTAAGGCTTTTCAGGTTATGTATCTGTCAAAGTATAGTCAACGAAAGAAATAATATTATGTTTACGCGTTAAAAATGTATAAATCTTTAAAACATTACAATAACAATGGTTGGTTTAAGAATTTAGTAATATAAATACTGCAGTATTTATATTCCTAAATTTCATTGTTATTGTGATACTATAAAGATTTATTAACTTTTAACGCTTAAACATAAGCGGTAACTATATAAATATTATTTCTTTCATTGACTATACTTTGACAGATAAATAACATGAAAAGCCTTAAATGCCAAATTTTCAAAAGACTGCGTTCCGTACGTGGTCACGTGGTGGGACTTTGAGGTGTAGAGCATAGTACCTACCTAACCCCGAAAAATCAATCTCATTAATTATTAATCCCTGTTGTAGTTAGTCAAAGTCACTTCTACAAAAGTAAAATAAAATTGAGATAATTTTTTTCAGTGCACTGAGAAAACAGTTTATTTTTTATAAAGCAGTTTTATTTATATTTAATAAATGCTTTATTGCATATAGGGTTAATAAACATCCCATTTAAATGTAATAAAGCGTTTGTTTTTGTATGTTTCTTAATAAATAATATATTTATTTTTTACTACGATCTTAAATTATTAATAATTAAAATACATTTATTAAAAGTAAAAAATTTATTTATTTAAAACAAATTTATAGCATATTGCATAAAAATAAAACCTTTGTTAATAATAAACAAATTTAAAGCAATAAAAATGGAATATTTATTTATTGTAAAAGTTTGTTTTTTACATAAAACAAATTTTAAATAATAAAAAAATTTCAATATTTATAATATATAGTTGTTCTTCTAAATACGCTAATGTTATTTGTGTTTCCTGTCTTTAAGATTGGTCATTTGATTTTGTACAAAATGACTATTCAATGTCATAACTTAAAGTTGGTTCGTTTAAAGTGTCGATATTGCTAACGTTTGGAGTATGGACAACACTGGTTGGCCATCCTCATTTATTGTAAACAGCAGGTTGATAGGAATCTTCTGTTAAAAAACAACTGACGCCTAATCTAAAATAAAAATTTGGATAAAAAAAATATATATATAGCGAAGATCTCTTTAACTAAGAATATCACAACAGAATGTAATCATTGCAATGATGCATTAAAAATCACATTTTAGTTGCTACTTTAGAAGTTTAAACCTGAATATTCCGTCATAAAGCTTTTCATTTATTAAAATCATTGTCAACATTTTAAAGAAGAAAAAAACTGTTATAAATTACCTTTACATTTGGACACAACATCACTTAAACCGAGATCGATAAGAAAGTCCTTTAAATCCATTTTTTACAGGTACTTCACTACTTAACATAAAACTAAAACTGATGATGCTTACGCGAGGGCGCGAAATAAGTAAATAACGTATTTTAGGGCATATTTAGCAAATTTTGCAAAATATATTTATTAATAAAAATAAGATTTATTATTTTTTACTTAACACAGCTTTATTATAAACAAAACCTGTAACATTTAATAAAGAAAACATATTCAACAATAAACATGTATTTCTTACAAATGCATTATTTATTAATTAAAATTGTATCATTTGTTTTATGGAAGTTTGACAAAATATATTTATTTATTAAAAAATATGATTTATTTTTAATTAATAGATATGTCTATGTTTTAAATGTATTAATCCGTTTGGTTTTTATAAAGAAATATTTATTTATTTTAAGCAAACTCAATAAAACAATTGGCATATTAAATAAAAATATATTAGTTTTGCCGTATTGAAATAATAAACAAATATTTGTTATTCAGAAACAATATTTTTTAATTATAACTGAAAACTACCAAATATATGATTTGTTTATTACAATAGTATGATTTCTCTCAGTGTGTGTTTTTTATGAAAAATTCCAAAATATTTTTTATATACATTAAAGCTTTCCCTTTTAGGGAAACTTAAAGTTCCTTTGGCAGAAGGTTATAAAATTTATAGGAATATATTCCTATATATAGGAATATATTAATACTATAGAAATATATTAATACTATAGTCATTAAAGCCATTTTTCTGTATATTATGAGGATTATCACTAAATACAGAGATCGTGGTATCATTTGCAAAAAATATGCAATCAGAACCATCAATTTAGCCAACAAAATCGTTTATATAAATCAAGAAGAATAGTGGTCCAAGAACTGATCCTTGGGGCACACATTTAATTCCATTTACGTCCACCCGTCAGCTTTATGTATTCGAATGCAGATCACGCACTGTCGAAACTTTTGCTTAAATCTAGGTATTTATGCACCACCACTTAATTTAATTTTCATAAAATATGATTAAAAAATTATGAAAAAAAGTTTGTTTCTATTTATAAAGTAAATTAAAATGAAAAAATAACCAAAACTCAATAATTACAAAATAATAAAACTTCACTACAATGATTTTATTTTCAATAAAATTCAATTGAATTTAAAAATGCGCTTGTTTGCATTGTATTAAATAAACATGGAAACATAATAACGTTAAAAACGAGCAAATTGGTAAACTAATGTCAATAAATTTTTTATTGCATAAAGTGATATTTTAAATTCCTACATTTATCTTAATCATAACATTGACGTTGACTGGACACGCGAAAAATTGTTTAAAGGCATTATTGGAAAATTTTTATTCAAAACTGCATTTTATTTCCTCGTAATGCTAAATTTTACTGCCTAGGCATTTGTGGGTGTTTTGCAAGGCTAGCCGTAGAAACACCTATGGTGGTATTGGATCTTCATTAATTTTTAAGATTAAAAAAATATGGGTCTTATTTTTCATCGACTATCGAAATAAGCAGGTTCCAAGACTTTTAATAATAATAATAATATATTTTTGGAGCATATTGAAGGGAACTCGGTCAACTTTCGACTGCGCCAAGCGATCAAACCCGCGACGTTGTCATTGAAATGAATTTTTAAAAACTATCGTTATTTTTCAACGAATTTTTTTAAAGATTCTCTGCCGAAATCGATGAGACCTGTATTTTTTCGTTTTGCTTCATTTTGTTTTGTTCACCCGTAGGAAATTTTTGAAAAATGGACAGAAACATCGATTTTTCTGTTTTTACGAATAAAATTTTTTCTTGAAATGCGATTTGACCAAAAGTGTTTCGATAGTTACAATTTTTTTAATTTATTGGTAAATGTTTACTTCATACAAAAAATTTAGGTAAACAAAATTAAGTGAATTCACTCATTTTTTTAAACTGATTTTTTTAGAAAAGGCAAAAAAAATTGAGCTCAAAATTTTGACATTGCCACATTTTTTTACTTCATATTTTTTTCTTTTGAAGTTAATAATACACTGAGAAAACAGTTTATTTTTTATAAACCAGTTTTATTTATATTTAATAAATGCAATAGGGTTAATAAACATCCCATTTAAATGTAATAAAGCGTTTGTTTTTGTATATTTCTTAATAAATAATATATTTATTTTTTACTACGATCTTAAAATATTAATAATAAAAATACATTTATAAAAAGTAAAAAATTTATTAATTTAAAACAAATTTATACCATATTGCATAAAAATAAAACCTTTGTTAATAATAAACAAATTTAAAGCAATAAAAATTGAATATTTATTTATTGTAAAAGTTTGTTTTTTACACAAAACAATGAATTTGTTAATAAATAACAAATTTTAAATAATAAAAAATGTTTCAATATTTATAATATATAGTTGTTCTTCTAAATACGCCAATGTTATTTGTGTTTCCTGTCTTTAAGATGGGTCATTTGATTTTGTACAAAATGACTATTCAATGTCATGACTTAAAGTTGGTTCGTTTAATGTGTCGATATTGCTAATTAACGTTTGGAGTATGGACAACACTGGTTGGCCCTCCTCATTTATTGTAAACAGCAGGTTGATAGGAATCTTCCGTTAAAAAACAACTGACGCCTAATCTAAAATAAAAATTTGGATATAAACAAAAAAATATATATAGCGAAGATCTCTTTAACTAAGAATATCACAACAGAATGTAATCATTGCAATGATGCATTAAAAATCACATTTTAGTTGCTACTTTAGAAGTTTGAACCTGATGGTAAATATTCCGTCATAAAGCTTTTCATTTATTAAAATCATTGTTAACATTTTAAAGAAGAAAAAAACTGTTATAAATTACCTTTACAATTAGACACAACATCACTTAAACCGAGATCGATAAGAAAGTCCTTTAAATCCATTTTTTACAGGTACTTCACTACTTAACATAAAACTAAAACTGATGATGCTTACGCGAGGGCGCGAAATAAGTAAATAACGTATTTTAGGGCATATTTAGCAAATTTTGCAAAATATATTTATTAATAAAAATATGATTTATTATTTTTTACTTAACACAGCTTTATTGTAAACAAAACCTGTAACATTTAATAAAGAAAACATATTCAACAATAAACATGTATTTCTTACAAATGCATTATTTATTAATTAAAATTGTATTATTTGTTTTATGGAAGTTTGACAAAATATATTTATTTATTAAAAAATATGATTTATTTTTAATTAATAGATATGTCTATGTTTTAAATGTTTTATAAAGAAATATTTATTTCTTTTAAGCAAACTCATTAAAACAATTGGCATTTAAATAAAAATGTATTAATTTTGCCGTATTGAAATAATAAACAAATATTTGTTATTCAGAAACAATATTGTTTAATTATAACTGAAAACTACCAAATATATGATTTGTTTATTACAATAGTATAATTTCTCTCAGTGTATATAAGCTCAGGTATTTCTTTGTTTTGGGTGTGTTCCACTAATACAAGTTGCTCGACAGTTTCGTGTCGACACTGATGATACCCAATATAGGTCAAAACACCTGTCTGTCGGTATTTAAAGTTGATGGAACGCACTCAAAACAAAAAACTTTGGCGAGGTGTAGGTTCAATTCTTTCTCATAACATTTTTGTATATTAAAAAGTACAATATGTTACATGTTACAATTTTTAATTGTTAACATATAAAAATATTCGATTTTAAAATATTTTATATTTAAAATGGCAACATAATATTTTAAAATTTACTATACTTATTAGTAATGGAAAAAATCTAATTATAATAAAGGTTAAAAACAAAATTGGTTAGAATAATAATATTTTACCTTAAGGTTTAACATACATGGATATTTAAAAATTACTAAATATACATAGTATCTGGCAATATACAAGATAGTTTTTTCTCTCCGTGTATTCTATAAAAAGTTTTAGCGTATGTATTTATAAAAAAACTAACGAACTGTAAATTTGATACTTCTTTTAAACACAAAGGTTTCCAAGCCTTCTCAAGATTTCTTCTGTACACACTTTAAATAAATTTATTTTAATGTTAACATTTAAATTTAATTAAGAGTTTAAAAGCGATATCATTTAAAAATGCATTAATTTTGGTATTAAATTAAAAGAAATTGGATTTCTTTTATGACCAAGGAAGCAGCCTCTTTTATAAAAAAAATGTTTTGGCGTAAAGTATGGTTTTTCAATTTTTGAAAGCTCCTTAACACCAGCATTGCAAAAAAAGAATAAAATTTGTATTTTTTTCAGGCTACTTGGCCCAACATGAAGCAGAAAAGCCAATTCAAGGCACTCTAGATATAGAAATAAAATGTAATCAAAAAATTATTTGACCTGTCAAAAATTGACAAATGACATATGTATTTAAAATTTTATTTTGAATTGAATTATGGGTATTTCCATTGTAACGGGTGCGACAATAAAACTGCGTTTTTTCATGATAATAAAGTGTTTTTTCATATATATCAAGATACGTTAATATAAAAAAATAGTATAAAAAATTAGCTATTTAACAAAATGTCAATAAAAACTTGTAAAAAAACCTTTTATAACCTCATGAATAGAGTAACGGGCGCGACCTTAGAAAATCGGCAAATGCGACCAAGCTGGCTTCTAAAGTTGATACTGTAAAATTTTGGATGAAAGCATATACACTGAGAGAAAAAAATGGTTTTTATTACCAAATCTGCATTTTTATAACCAAATGCTTTATTCAGTATTTGACTTACAAACGGCTACGTTATTAAAAACAAATGATTAGCTTCAAGACATTTGGTCATATTTACTTAATAATTTGTTTTTGGTTATTAAAACCAAACCAATTAGTCGTAATAAATAAGTTATTTATTTATAAGAATCAAATTTTTATTTAAAAAAAATATATTTATTTATAAAAAACAAATGATCTTTTTTTGTTAACAAATCGTTTTGTTTTAAAAAATAAGTAATATACAGGGTATTTTAGACTTGTGGTGCCAAAAGCTCAGGGGAGATTCCTCTCAAGTATGAAAAAAAGTTTTTATGAACATGTGTCCGAAAATGATTCCTTTCCGAGAGACAGGGTGTTTGTTTTTTTTTAATTGAGTTTTTTATTTATAGCTTAAAAACACTTTTTTATACATTATTATGATTATTTTTGTAACAAAAAAGTATCAAATTTAAACTTTTTTTTTAAATAAAACACCCTGTATCTCGGTAACGAAGCATTTTCGGACACTTGTTCATAGGAACTTTTTTTTCATATTTTGATGAGAGGAATCTCCTCCGAGCTTTTGGCACCACAAGTCTGAAACACCCTGTATTATTAATACAAAACATGTATTTTTATAATTTAGCGTTTTTATAAAAATTAGGGTTTTCTATATTAAATAACACTCGGCCATTGATAACAATACATTTTATTTTAATAAAAAATAAAAAACATTTTCCTTAAAAAACATGTTTGCAAACAAAAACTTAACTCTGTTAAATTATTTTCAATCAAAAATGTATCCATATTTACCTAATTTAGGTATAAACTATACAGCACGTCCGGACGCGTCCACTCCCTTTGCACAAACTAACACAATGGCCGAACTAAAGCATCTACGGCGAATAATCAACGTGTTTTATCCTGCATTTGTTTTTTATAAGCAAGCAACAACTCGATTTATTCATACAAACTCTATTTGAAAATGGTTTGTTATTATGAAACTATATTTGTTTTTTATAACCAAATACAGTGAACCAAATCATTTTTTCAAAATAAACTTAAGTAATTCTGAATATAGTTACTAAGAAGTGCTGATTTGGTATATAGAAGAATTATTTATTATATTTTACCAAATATATTAAAACAAATCATTTTTTAACTATACCCAGACTATTTCTCTCGGTGTAGTAATAATTTTTTGTGTAAAACTTGAATAGTAACCTTAAACAAGTACGTATTTTAAAGGCACAAAAATTGCAACTTTATTTTCTAAAATTTCTTTAAATGTAACGGGTGCGACATTTGAACATTTTATCGAGTACTGAAACTCTTCCGTGTTTATTCTTAATGTTAGTTTTTTAGCATCACAATGTAAGGTTATAAATTACGTCGCAATTAAACTATTTGCTTTCAGATATTTGTAGTTGTTATTTTGTTAAATAACACATCTGATTTTTTGTCAAGGTGGGGTAAGGTTTCGTGAAAATACCCATATGTAAAAATGCATAGGGTGTTTCATTAAAACCGGTCACCCCAGTTCCATGACCCTAGATAAAATATCAAATTTTTGAGATGAACCACGAATTTACTAGAAAATGGCATTTTCATTAAAAAAATAATAATACCGAAACAACGAATTTAGTCAACTCGCACTGAGAGAAATCATACTATTGTAATAAACAAATCATATATTTGGTAGTTTTCAGTTATAATTAAAAAATATTGTTTCTGAATAACAAATATTTGTTTATTATTTCAATACGGCAAAATTAATATATTTTTATTTAATATGCCAATTGTTTTACTGAGTTTGCTTAAAAGAAATAAATATTTCTTTATAAAAACCAAACGGATTAATACATTTAAAACATAGATATATCTATTAACTAAAAATAAATCATATTTTTTAATAAATAAATATATTTTGTCAAACTTCCATAAAACAAATGATACAATTTTAATTAATAAATAATGCATTTGTAAGAAATACATGTTTATTGTTGAGTATGTTTTCTTTATTAAATGTTACACGTTTTGTTTACAATAAAGCTGTGTTAAGTAAAAAATAATAAATCATTTTGTTTATTAATAAATATATTTTGCAAAATTTGCTAATTATGCCCTAAAATACGTTATTTACTTATTTCGCGTATAAGCATCATCAGTTTTAGTTTTATGTTGTGAAGTAGTGAAGTACCTGTAAAAAATGGATTTAAAGGACTTTCTTATCGATCTCGGTTTAACTGATGTTGTGTCCAATTGTAAAGATAATTTATAACAGTTTTTTTCTTCTTTAAAATGTTAACAATGATTTTAATAAATGAAAAGCTTTATGACGGAATATTTACCATCAGGTTCAAACTTCTAAAGTAGCAACTAAAATGTGATTTTTAATGCATCATAGCAATGATTACATTCTGTTGTGATATTCTTAGTTAAAGAAATTTTTACTAATATATATATATATATATATATTTTTTTTTGTTTATATCCAAATTTTTATTTTAGAATAGAAGAGGCGTTAGTTGTTTTTTTAACAGAAGATTCCTATCAACCTGCTGTTTACAAAAAATGAGGATGGCCAACCAGTGTTGTCCATACTCCAAACGTTAATTAGCAATATCGACACTTTAAACGAACCAACTTTAAGTCATGACATTGAATAGTCATTTTTTACAAAATCAAATGACCGATCCTAAAGACAGGAAACACAAATAACATTGGCGTATTTAGAAGAACAACTATATATTATAAATATTGAAAATTTTTTTATTATTTAAAATTTGTTATTTATTAACAAATTCATTGTTTTGTGTAAAAACAAACTTTCACAATAAATAAATATTCAATTTTTATTGCTTTAAATTTGTTTATTATTAACAAAGGTTTTATTTTTATGCAATATGGTATAAATTTGTTTTAAATAAATAAATTTTTTACTTTTAATAAATGTATTTTAATTATTAATATTTTAAGATCGTAGTAAAAAAAAGAAACATACAAAAACAAACGCTTTATTACATTTAAATGGGATGTTTATTAACCCTATATGCAATAAAGCATTTATTAAATATAAATAAAACTGCTTTATAAAAAAAAACTTTTGGTTTTAAGTTGTTCATAATATCAACTTCAAGTAAAAAAAATGTAAAAATTTTGATCTCAATTTTTTTATTTGCCTTTAAAAAAAAATCAAAAAAAATAGTGAATTCGCTTAATTTTTTATATTTACCCCTTTTTGCCTGGTTGATTTGAGATGAAAAGGCTAATCGTGATTTTTTTTGGACACCCTTTAGGTATATTTAATAAAAACCACATAATATTTGCTTTACATTATTATTTTAACCAAACCATACACAGTTATAATTAATTTTGTATATCAATAATAGTTACGTTTCTTCTATTTACTTGTAGGTGTTCCGGGAGTTCTTGTTTCCTTATCAGAAATGTCGCTTTCACCATTGTTCATTATATTATTTACACAGCTACTTATTGACTTAACAATATTTGTTCCGTCCGTATTAAGTTGTTCTAAGTCTCCATCCAAACATGTACCCAGTGTTTGCAAAATACCTTCTATACCCTGTATGGGACCTAAAAAATAATGATTAGTGGTGCTACGAAAAATCTGACTTCAAAATGTCAAATGTATTATGTTTGAGCGGCAGTAATAGTTATTTATGTATCAAGGCATTAAAGTATTTTTTATATAACTCAAGCAGCATTTTAAGTAAAAGTAAAATTAAATTTGTTAAATTAACCTTAAAAATTTACTTTTCAGTAAAACTTTTTTAAAGTTATTTAATAAGTTTTATTTATGTTATTTTTACCTATTTTAATAACCCTTAAGTTTCAACACTTTAAAGTATTATGAGGGACGTATTTTTTACGAAAGAAAATTACTTATAAGTGTATTTCACCTAAAGGAAAATTTAACGGTAATTTTAACGTCAGAATTTTTACTTAATGGTAAATGTTACTCATAAGTCATAATTTTACGATATTAAGACCACTTTATAACCGTAAATAATTCCTATTCGCCTGGTATTCTTTAGGGTTATTAGTGGTAATAAATACTTTTAATATTGACTAAACAAGGAAGAATAAGCTTAAAGTGAAAAATAAAACTTTAAGGGAAAATTTTTTTCAGGTCGCCATAATGAATTTTTTAAGATGGCATCCATTACTTATCTAAACATTTATATGATAATTTTTCATAAATATTTTTCTAAAATATAATAAAGAAAGTTTTAGTTATTAAAAAATGATTAAAACTAAATAATTTTTAAAAGATTTTATAAAATTTTGTAGGTTTTAAGTTTTGTTGAATTTTTACCCAAGCAATAATTTTTCTTAAAACTGTAAAATATTTAGAGGTATGTAATTTTTAAGATGTATCCTGCCTATTTTAATTAATAAAATAATGTGCGTTTGAGTTTTAATGCAAAATATTATTAGTTTTGACAATTTAAGTTATATTTTATAATTTTACTCTAGGGTGACCTTTATTACTTTGTAAGTACCATTTTGTAAAATATAAATTAAAAGAACCAAGAAATTACGAATGTCAATGTTTTTGAAATAGAGAGCAAACAGTTAGTAATTATAATGTTATTTTTACGTAAATTTGTGGTATTTATATTGTTTTTATTACGTTATTCTCTTAGTAGATCCAAAAGGTTATTATGTAGGTAAAATAACGAAATAAACCATTCCCCAAATTTGGTAATTTTTCGTATCTATACCGTTATAAAACCGTTTTGATTAACCGTAAAAAATACTTTAAAGTTGACTTAGTAGTAAAGTTGTTGTTATTTAAACTTAAAATGCTGCTTGGGAACCACGTCAGTGATAAAATATGACTTTAATGCCGAGGTGTATGGCACGCCGTTTTAGCATTTATTAGATAAAAGTTTAAAGATTAAAGTTTAGCACTTAAATTATGTTTTAACAGAAATTTATAAAGTTAAATTTTTTTAACTCAAAACAATTGATAGTCAACAAAATATTTTAAATATAAATGCAACAGTAACAATTTATGTTTAAAAATAATGATTTTTAAAAGTTTTGTTTATAATATTTTATTCTACAAAATTATTGGTTTAAATTTTAAAAGAGTCATTTAAATGATAGTTGATAAATATTTAATACAAAAATTCTCACATTACATTTAAATGTTTTACACTAAAAATGTTGTTGTTCTATTATTAAATTTATGTAATAAAGAAACATTTCATTACCATAATTTGTAAAACGCGTCAAATATTTATGGAGCAAGCACGATTTGGCAACACTGCGGATCAAACTGGCTGCATCGTGGCTCCCATCCCAGACTCTTGTGCCTTCTACTAAAGCTACGTTTACACTTTGTAATTTAAAAATTATCGACTTACATTTAAATGTAAAGTTATAAATTTTGTCTTAAAAAGGTATCAATTTAAAATTGTTAAAAATAAAAGTTATTGGTTTAAATTTGTAAAGAGTCATTTCAATGATAGTCGATTAAATTTTAATGCAAAAATTACATTAAAATTTAAAACAAACATTTAAATGTAATGTTGAAACGTTTGTATTGAAAATTTATCGACTATCATTTAAATGACTCTTTGCATTTTTTAAAAATCAATATTTTTAAACTTAAACTTTTACAGTTGCATTTTATATTTAAAATATTTTTTGATTATCATAGGTTTTGAGTTTAAAAAAATTTAACTTTTTAAACTGCTTTGGTAGATAGTGTTTTTATTTTAAATGGCTTGATACTATTTTTAAATACTAAAAAATTTAACTTTACCAAATTAATCTCAATAATTTTATAAAATATTTATTTAAGTTTACAAAATGCCACCCAATTATACTTGGGAAATTATTTTTATTAAAAAATGATAGTTAGAAATTTTTGCAAAAATTTATAGAAAATAATATTGTTTAATACAGAAGTAAACTGTTAGTTAGTAAATTTTGTCTTTCAATACACGATAGTTGAAAAGATTTTAAATTTATAAATGTAAACATAAAATTTTTAGTTAGGAAAATTTTAAACCAATAAAACTTTAAATTAAAAAATTATTTAATATATGTTAAAACGGCGTGCCATAGAGGTGCATATTAAATTTTATGCGAAATCACATTTAATAATTAATATTGATGATCAAATCAAATGTCATTTGAATGTCTACGTATACTGTTTGTTGCGACGGTTATGATATATTTTCCCGCCGCGGCGATTTTTTAATCTAATTAATAAAGTTAACTTATTATTTTTATGAAACAACATTTTATGGAAGGGTCCAATCAACCTCCGCGACCGTGCTTTTTTTTTAAATATTATTTAGTTGCTGCTGAGTAGCAGTAGAAACATCTAAAAATGTAAAATGGGTTGCATACAATACTCGTATTAAATCGGAAGTAAAGCTCTACTTTACTGCCGATTTCGGATAAAAGCAATTTAGTGCCATTTTACTGACGTTTAAAAAAATAACTTTTTTACCAGCTAAAACTGAAGACAACTCTGTGGGTATTTTCTGTAGACCATTGGTACTTTGCAAGGTGCATTGAAAATCCAACAGCCCACATTGCTGCAATCCATTTGATAGGGAAGTTACATCTTCCAGAATATTATTTATATCGCTCATGCCTCCACTGAGCAAGTTCTCAACTTTATCGAGTAGTTTATCCACGCAAGCTATAACTTCTTCCAAAATCGAATCTGGCAGTGCGTGTAGCCTGGGCAGGTTATCATCTACGCACGAGGATATGTCGTACCCTTCAGCAGAAGTTAAAATTGTTTGGACCTGTGAGAAAAACGGAGATATCGCGTTATTTATGCTCGCGTTGGCGCTGGTAATAAAATTTTCGCCTTCTTTCTGCGCAGTGCTGTTCAAATTTGATAGTCTCGATAATCCTGATGATATTAAGTTTTCTATGATGGAGATAATTGGTCCGCCGCTCAAATCGCTGTCACACTGAATCTCTGCTACCTGTAATAAATTTATTGTAAACACTAGACTGGGCCAAAAAAATCAACTATTTTTTTTTGAAAACCATTTAGAAAATATGGCTTGGGGCGACAAAAAAGAATTATTGTGAAAGTTTGAGTCCATAATATTAATATTAAGAGGTCTATCATCGCAATTTTATTTTTTTCCCTCATCAAGTTTTTGTCTCAGAACTCCCAAACCATTGAGTTTAACAAAATTTACTTAAAAATATTTTTTTCAGAAAATAAAATGCTCTACAAAAAAGGTTAAATGAAACTTTTCGTCAGATGAACCGCTTCCTTAAAATCATGCCCTAAACATTGGTATAGTTTTTTTTAGCTCTGAATATTAATATTTAGAGGCAGCTCATTTCACATTGCAGGAAAAAAACTTTTTTTAGTTTTATATACAAGGTGTCCCTAAACTAATTGGCATAAATTTAGGAAAAGATCGAGCAAGTAAAAAAAAATAAGACGAAAACCTAAATAAATATTTTTTCTTACTACCTCGACTCAAAATACGTTGTTTCGTCCCCGATTCCACGGCAGAAAGTTTACGTTTTATGCATTGGTCAAGCTATACGCGCACACTCTAATAGCGGGAGTAAAAATTTTTTAGTCGTGTGCTTAACATTCAAATTTCGTACTGCCAACATGAGAAACACAAAAATATGACAGTCTTAAACCATAATTTTGAAATTATAACAACAAATAAACAATTTATGTTTTTACTTTTTTACTTTTTATGTTGTTTTAAGTGTTTAATGGTACTTTTATTTGTTATAGAGTAGTAATTTGTTAATTAAAATACAACGTTTTATTTTTACTGTATTGGCACCGCTAAATTCACGGCCTACTGTTATTTATTTATCAAGCTCTTCAAATGGAGATAGGTACATAAATACACATTTAATTTTTTCCCGTATTTTCGGCCGGGTTGTATTTTCGGCCGAGGTAGTAAGAAAAATAGTATACACTACACGGGCATCATGGCGCGCAGTGCAGGAATCTCACACTTTCTGCCCTTGTAGTGTAATATACTATTCCTAATTACTTATGTTTTTAAGATACAGGGTGATAAAGTGTTACTTATCATATCAGTTTTTTTATATAACTTCTACTATGGTAGTCTTAGAAAGGTGATATTTTGCGAACAATCACTTAGTACCAAAACACATATTCACACATAAGTACAATTGTTTGAGTGAACACAGTGTCGTAGAAACGGGGTTTGCTTTAAGCTTATTGTCCCATAAAAACTTTGAGGTTAGGTTTTTGTAAGATTTGATGCAGTTTTTCGATTACACAGTTGGGCTACCATTAAAAAGGTAAAGATATTCGAGATTACAATAATTGTTATATCGCATTATTTAAAAGGATTAAAAGGTATATGATAAAATTTTTTATTTTTTAATTGAAAAAACTTCCATTCCATGAGCCTCGAGACTTTTTTCCCTGACCGTCACATTAAAATAAATTGTAGTTTTTTCAATTAAAAAATTAGTAAGTGACTATTCGTAAAATATCACCTTTCCAAGTCTACCATAGTAGAAGTTATATTAAAAAACTGATATGATAAGTATAACTTTATCACCCTGTATCTTTTAAACATATGTAATTAGGAAAAATATTTATTTAGATTTTCGTCTTATTTTGACTTGCTTAATCTGCTCCTAAATTTATGCCACTAAGTTTAGGGACACCTTGTATATATTATATATATGACGTTGTTTTAAAGATTTTAGTTATTTTCTTATAAATATATAAAAAGAATAGTTTGTTTGTTTAAAAATTATTTGCGTTTACTTAATAATAAGAATATTTGAATTTTTAATATTAGTTTTATAAAAACATGCAAAAAAGTATAGTAATTGGACATTTTTAATAGTAATTGGACACATGGACCATAGTTATTGGACATACAATTTTTATATAAACATAACAACTTTACATCAAATAACAAAAATTGTTTAATATTTTTTAAAGATAAATTGCTGTTTTAGGTAATTTTTTTAATTCGTTTTTGTAAATATCATATACCTAATTCATATATTTCTTTCTCGGATTCCTCATCCCTTTTCTGGATTCTGAAGGTCACTACCAATTCCTTGGTCTGACTTCTGAAATAGTTTGTTGCAAATATCATTAAGTGTGGTATCTCTAATTTGTGAAGCATTTATAATGTTTAGGCCGGAACAGGATGATTTATATATATCTAATATTTTTTCGGGTGGTATGTTAAAAGTATTTTCCGAATTTATTAATTTTGTTACCATTAGTTATTTATGTTCTCTATTATGCACTGTATTCAAATCACTGTTATTCTGAAAGATGCCCTGTGACGAAGAAATCACTATATTACTTACTCTCTAAAAATGCATTAATCAAAAATGTCATAGCGAAAAAGCAGCCACTAATAATTGTCGCCAACAACAATTTATATCCAGGACATTTAGCAGTCAATTCCTATGAAATATTATTCGCTGAATCCGAAAATGTCGTCAAAAGTTATAAAAGTAGAACAGTTTTTGAAATATAATCAATTTTACATATAATATGGAATTGACTATATCTCAAAAACTGCTTAACTTTTATAGTTTTTAAAGGTCTTTTCGGATTCAGGGGACAATTTTATATAAGAATGGGCTGGTAAATGTCCGGGATACAAATAGAGTATGATATTGGACATATGTCCAATAATATAAATTTACATTTTTTACCAACCAGTAATTGGACACTGGCCATTTAATGTTTGTTTTCAGAATTAAAATTAAAACCCAAGTGACAATGTTTAAACCATGAGGAACACATTTAAACCACACACTGATCTGTACACTTTTTAGAAATATTTTTTATTGTAATTTAAACACATCCCTGCTCTTAACAAAAAAACAAAAATCTTACCACCAAAGTAACGTGCGAACTTTTTTGTTCTATATTGGACCCAAAATAAAGTAGTTCTAAATTATGACCGACTGAGATATTTATAATTGTATACAGCGTCATCTAATGATTTCACTTTAAGGTAACTATTTATAGAACTCTTGTTTTTACAGTATTAACTCGGGTAATGTTCAGTTCTTAGAAATAAAGTTAATATATTTTTTAAGTAAATGTCACACTTTACAAGAAGGGTCTTATTAAAGATTTACGCCGTTTCAATGATATCAACTTCTAGTTTAAACACCCAATTTCTTTTTTGAAAACGGCTTTAACCATTTGGATAAAATTTCGTATTTAGATATTTTTGGAATCGCTGATTACGAATTTGATATCCAGTTTTTCGAAAACAAAATGGCGGATCCAACATCTCGAAAATTTTTCCAAAATTTGTTCAGATATCGCTTAAACTTGGCAACATGTTGTTTTTGACGTCAATTATTACAAACTTGATATCTATTTTATGTAGTCCACATAAACCACAGATTATATACAGGGTGTTTCATATTCGTGGTCCATTAGAAGTTTCTGGAGAACGAAAATAGTATATTATGTATCAAGTTTGATAAACGCCGAAGTTTATAAACGAGGTCCATACTATACTTTTTCTACGACAAATACTTATTATTATCTTAAATTGAATTAAATCAAAAATTTGTATAGAGCGCCATCTATGAAACAATAGGGTAATCTGTGTGTCACCGTCAAATATCAAAATTTTTATATTTTATAAACACAGATTATAAAGGTTATAAATCGAAATGTATTTCTTGAAAAAGTAAAGAAAATGTTTTATGAGCACTTTACAGTGCAGTCCGTGCCCGAATTTAAGGTATAGTTTACTGCCGGCGAAATTAAGAGGTCAGTACAATGTTTTTTCAAATATTGGTGTTGAAAAACTATTTAATACTTTTGTATTTTTTTATTGAGATAATAAAATAATTTTCATATTTGGTATTATTTTACAAGAAAGGCACTTTATTTTAACGATTGTATGACTGTCAACTAACTTAAAACTAACTTCAGCCCGTGACCAAAAACTTGTTGCTAACTTCAGCCCGTGACTTAAGCGACATAAAGCCACAACTTGTCAATGTGTATTTAAATGGTCACTTAGTGTCATGGAAACATGTACGATAAAGGGCGTTTTTAAAGGTGGGAGTAGAAAAAAGATATTAATTTGAAATTTTAAAAGCGTTTATAATCCATTTGTTAAATATTTCTAAAACTATTAACTTTAGGTTTAGGGAATAGTAAGGTTAATCGAAAGGTTTTTAATTTACTATAAGATTATGTAAAAGCATACCTCGTGTTACTTTTGAAATAAAAAAGTTATTAACCTTTCAAGTTAGCCTAATTTGTCATGGGTTTTCTCATGTAATTTGTAAAAAAATGTTAAAGAATTCACATGGAATGACATAGAACATAAAAAAGTATAGTATGCACCTCGTTTATAAACTTTTCTAGGCACTCATTAATTTAAGCACTCGCTCGCAAGCTCGCTCGGGTCTAAATTAAATTCGTGTTTAAAATAGCGTTTATAAAACTTGATACATAATATACTATTATCTATAGATATATACTGCCACAATGGTTAGCTGTGACTTTATGGCGTTTTAGTCACGGGCTGAAACTGGCAATAGTTTGTTTTGGGTATTTTAGTCACAAGCTGAAGTTAGCTTTATTAAAAATTGGCAAAAATTTAGGTTAAATTATTCAGATGTCATATACACTCACAGGCAAAATAATCGATCCACACAAATTTTCGATGAATTTCAATCGCAAATAACTTTTTAATTTGATTTCGGATTTAAACAAATATTAAAGAATATTGTAAATACATTAATGGTGAATCGCTTACATTTTAAAAATTACTAAAAAATACACGTACGTTTATAATATACAGGTTTAAACAAAAAGATGTTTTTTACCATAAGTTTAAAACACTCTGTAGAGTGGAAAAACCGTATATTATTCTAAATTTAGTTTTAATTATCAAGTAACATCTATTTTTAACAGTTTTATTTTTGGTTCACCTTGATATATTCATTTTTGTGGAAAATATGGATTTTTTTTAAAAACATTGCAATTTCCAATATTTATCCTATATGAAAAACTAAGGTTGCTATGGTCCATCCATAGCCTATGGAGGATGACAGTGACAGTTTTGTTGAATCATCCCATACTTGGACATGTCATATACATCTTTCAAAAGCTATCAAATTGTTTTTTGTAAATTAATGTGTTAATTTTAAGGTGTCTTCGTACTTTTAAAAATGTCTCCGACTAATGTTGCCCTTTGTACTTTAATTCTTGTGACGTTTAAAACACTTGCCACGTAATACTGTGACCGTCCATCCTGGATTAAATTAATGGTTCTGGCAACATCAGTCGGAGACATATCCATTTTTTAAAGTAGGAAGACACCTCAAAATTTAAACATTAATTTGCAAAAAACAATTTAATAGCTTTTGAAAGCTGTGTGTGTCAAAGTATGGGATGATTCAACAAAACTGTCACTGTCATTCTCCATAGCCTATGGATGGACCATAGCATAGTTCTTCATACAGAAAAATATTGGAAATTGCAATTTTTTTTTTTTAAATCCATATTTTCCACAAAAATAAATATATCTAGGTGAACCAAAAACAGAACTGTTAAGAATAGATGTGACTTGATAAATAAAACTTAATTTTAAACAATATATGGTTTTGCCACTCTAAAGAGTGTCTTAAACTTATGGTAAAAAACATCTTTTTGTTTAAACCTGTATATTATAAACGTGCGTCTATTTTTTAGTAATTTTTTAAAATGTGAGTGATTGTCCATTAATTTATCTACAATATTCTTTAATATTCGTTTAAATCCGACATCAAATAAACAAGTTATTTGCGATTGAAATTCATCGAAAATTTGTGTGGATCGATTATTTTGCCTGTGAGTGTATTTAAAAATTAAAATTGGATTTAAATTTTTATTTGTGTTGGTCGTAGATAAAGTATATATATTCCTTTAATTATACATCTACCTATAAAAACGACTTTATTTTACCAGTTTACCAGAAACTTTTTCAAATCTTTCATCGGGTTTATTTCTTGTGTTTTTGTTGCTTAAACCCACAATATAGTGCCAGTCAAGTAAAGGTCTGCCCCCTATTAAATAAATGAAAAAACTTTGCTAAAAGCTACTTCAAAAAGTTCGCTTTTACGTCCAAGTAATGCTTGGACTATTGCAAAAATAAAAGTACTAAAATTAAACCCTAAAAATGGACAACGTAATAAAGGTTTTCAAATAAATATTTTTCATTTGAATTTGAATTCACGTTTCTTGAAGTTTTTAGTTTAATATCTACATTTTTAAACTAAATAAGGAAGATAATAAGGTTTATGAAAAACATTTTAATGTTTGTGTAAAATTATTCAGCACCTTATGGAAGTAATATAAAAGAAGTAAGACTCACCTTAGCTGAAAAGAGCACGAAGGCAATCAGAGATAAGACCCAACGAGACATTCTTCAAAGAAACGTAAAAGACTAATTTGTTTTACATTTATTTAGTTTTATATAGGCTTTCATTTAATCTTGGAATTATTTGACATTCGAGGTAATCCTTAAGTAACCTATAAAATATACAAAACCCAGCTTAAAGTAAATATAAGTTGTTTTCATATTATCGTTGCAAAATTGCATTAAATTTGCCGATTGCATGTTGCCGCGTTATGAAATAAAGTAAAGTTTAAAGATTGCATCGCGGATATGTTTGTAAAAGATTTTCGAAATTGCTTTTCAAAAGTTATGTAGTCTTGGTTTTTAAAATAAAAATGCACCGTTTACACAAGGTTTATATTATAATTGTTGACAGCACTGAAAATAGCGTCGCACAGTGTTTCAATTCTCGAAATTTTCGGCAAAATATTAAGGAGTAGTCGGATTCTCCTAAAAATCCGTATAAAGAAGTTTTGGGGTCGCTGATAACGAATCTGGAATCATAATTTCAAAATTCAAAAATTGTAGATCCAAAATGGCGGACATATTTGTCAAAAAGCAGTTTTTGAATTAAAGTTTGCAAAAAAGTTAGTTTTTTATCCTCCGGTCCCCCAAATAAAGATAAATCAAATTAAAGTGGTGCAATATTTAATTAACTGCAGTTTATCGACAAATTTCAAAATTTATTTATAAAATTTAAATATAACAGAATTTATACTAAGTATTTTAATTTTGTATTATTTCTTTTACTTAATATTTTAGCAACGATTTCTTAATTCGCTAACAAATTGTCAACACAAATAACCACAATTCAAATTTGACATTAACACACTACAATGCGCATGCGAAGTTGTTTTAACGCACCTACAAGAGGTGGGTTAAATATGTAAAATCGGTGTTAAATATCTTAGTAGTCACGAACGATTTACGCAAGTGAAAGTCTAGACACCGCTGTTCTAATAAACGTTTTGAGTTAAATCTGAGTGAATCTAGTAAACGAAATGAACGCAACCCAGAAATAAAAAAAAAATTATATTTTGTAAAGCAAAAACACAAATATGCGCGCGACATAAGCTTAAAATAGCGAGGTTTTTTACCACAACCGTGCCTGAGCGCCCAAGAACATGTAGTTTTAAAGAGAGGGGCAGATAATTTATTGATAACTTGATAGACAAAACTCTAAGCTATTCAACGGATCTTGAACTGATGCCTTACAATTCATTACAATTTTTGTAGCTCCATTGTTCTAAAAGCTCGATTCAAAGTTTGCGATTTTAACAGACCGATCTTGTCGGTTACAATAACCCGTTGTACAAGCAAAATCTACAAAAAACAAATACATATCTGAATTTTAGATACCTTGAAGATCACCCTTCATCAAAACGCATAACAATCGGACCCACCAAACACAAGTTATTCACATTTAAACAATAAACAATTTTCCACAGCGATCGAGTGTAAAGTACCTTCAACTGAAAGCGTCAGGTTTAAACTGAACTACAAGACAAAATATATATATTTTATATAATTTTTTTTCAATACAGGATGAAGAAAGGTATTCAGTACCCATCTAACTCAAAATTTACCTGAAACAAAATGACAATTTTTGAGGTTTTGCCGATATTTTCGAAAATCGAAACACTGTGCTTCGGTAAACTACGTATAATTTGTGCAAAAACTCGGCGTTTTATTTAGATATTTACACTGTTCAAAATCAGATTTGTTAACATGAGTGTGTAGTTTGTTAATTGTATTTTGTAATATTTTAACACAATTTTTTTGTAGAAAACCAGGATTTGTAATTATTTTAACAAAGAAAAATATTGTAGTAGTACTGATAATTATATTGTACAAAATTTCTTTATAATTTGATAATTTTAGAATGGTGTGTTATTTAATTCTGCGTATGTTATTTTTGTGTTCATTTACCTATGTACTCTCTTAAAATAAAATAGTCAAAATTCTACTATTTGAAGTAGTACCATTATTTTTAACTAATAAAATAATGGTTTTCCCTTTTTTACTACTTAAATAGTTAAAGTTTGACTAATTTAAGATTAGTCATCATTTTTGACTATTTCTGAGAGTTTAAATTAAATAATTTCTTTAATCGTTTGCAGCCAACAACAAAAACAAACAAAGATGCAAAAAGTTTAGCTCAAAACAGCAACACAAAAAATATATTCAACTTTAAAATATTATGAGCAATATTTATAGACGAATAAAATTGATTTTTATAAAAGTGACTGATGGCCAATTTGGTTATGACATACGCTTGACAAGCTTGACAACCATATGGCACGCCGTTTTAGCATTTATTAGATAAAAGTTTAAAGATTAAAGTTTAACACTTAAATTATGTTTTAACAGAAATTTATAAAGTTAAATTTTTTTAAACTCAAAACAATTGATAGTCAAAAAATATTTTAAATATAAAATGCAACTGTAAAACTAAGTTTAAAATATTGATTTTTAAAAGTTTTAGTTATAATATTTTATTCTACAAAATTATTGGTTTAAATTTTTAAAGAGTCATTTAAATGATAGTTGATAAATTTTTAATACAAAAATTCTCACATTACATTTAAATGTAAGTTTTAAATTTTAAAGTAGTAATTTTTGGATAAAAAATTTATCGACCATCATTTAAATGACTCTTTACAAATTTAAACCAACATTTTTTATTTTTAAAAATTTTAA
This sequence comes from Brassicogethes aeneus, assembly GCA_921294245.1. Lineage (NCBI taxonomy): Eukaryota > Metazoa > Arthropoda > Insecta > Coleoptera > Nitidulidae > Brassicogethes > Brassicogethes aeneus. The sequence goes on from OV121137.1 coordinate 48,306,703, forward strand.
AGTGATACATTTTTAAGACAAAATTTATAACTTTACATTTAAATGTAAGTCTATTTCATTCAGTAGAATTTGACAAATTATTAGTGACTGCTTTTTCGCTATGACAATTAGTTCTCATTTTAAGATAGTAGGTATGTGTTAATTTTTTTGTTTACGAAATTGATTAATAAAGAAAATTTTCCCATGGGACACCCTTTATATATCCCTATAATATTTCAACAACAAAAAAAATTTAACCCCTTATCAGATTACAAAAAACAACTAATAAATTAAATGTGTGTAACTACTACAGCTAATTAAAACACGATTTATTTGTTTGGAGTTGATTTATGCGCTCTAATACTGTTCATTACCCGAATTTCCGACGCTACTTGATCCAATTTATCGAGAGTTAATTAAAGAAAAAAGTTGTGCTCTTGAAATTAATTGTCTATAGATTTTGGCGGGCTATAAGTGAGTTAGTTTTTGTGTAACCTGAGCTATATAATTTTTTGTTTTTAAATTGGTTATCGGTCAATTATTTTATAAAATATTATTTATATTTATAATAAGCTTTATTTTAAGGCCTGCTAAGATCTGCTAAAAACATGCCGTATCCAATACACCGAAAAAATAATGTAGTTGAGTTAACGTTTGCCTAAATGTAATTTTTAAAAATGTTGTTTCATCAAAAAACCTATTGGATTAATATATATTTTGGTGTCAAAGCAATAGTCAGAGTTTGTCAAAGTATATTTGTTCATTTGACCGTTAAAATATTGATTTAACATAAACTTATTTTTTGAATTAAAATGTATATCCTATTTTGATTTAATAGCTGGAATTGGTTGAATCAAATACTGAAACTTTTAGGATTACCTAAAAAAACTAAATTAAATTAATGTTTAATTGCTCTTTAAATCCAAAACATTAAATTTGTTCATTTAACAAATTGTAAATGTAACTACTAAAATTTGTTAATTTGGCATTCATAAAATTGCAGTGAAGGGCGCTTCGAACAACCACGCCACGTCATTAGACGGTGTTGATCACGTGATGTTCTTACATCTCGCCTCAGTTGGCTTACGATAGGAGTATATAAGCTCAGGTAGCCGTTTGTTTTCGGTGTGTTCCACAGTGGAACTTCCACTACACCAAATTGCCCGACACTGATTATCAGTTACTGTTAAGCCGCTTAATATAGGTGGAATCAGCTGTCTGTCGGTACTACCGACTCGGAAGGTATTTGAAGTAGGTGGAACGTACTCAAAACAAAAACTCTGGCGAGGGAAGGTTCAATTATTTCTCTTTATATTAATTCCATAATTTAATTAACCCAACTTCAGCGTAAATTATTTTAATTTAACATTTTATTGGTGTTAAGTGAATATGCTAAAAAGGTTACCTGAACATTTCAAGAAATTTACCTTAACATCTTAAAAATGTTAGCACAACCATTTTCGAAATATTACTCCGACATATCAAGAATGTTTAATTAACCAGATTAGCAAATTTGAACAAATATTCTCATTTTGTCCATTTGACTAATATTTGTTGTTCAATTAAACAATACAATTTGACATTTTTAGATGGTTAAGTAAACGTGCAAAAACCATTGCTTGTATTTAAAGTTGAATTAATATTTTTTTTGTTGTTTCAACAGCTTATTTTTTTCAGTTTATGGCCGACATTTTTTAAAAAAATTTAGAATATCTTTTGGTTACCCTTTTACAAAAACATATTCAATACATAGTAACTAGCTTCGTTTAAGATACATTTTTGAATTTACAAATATAAACACTTAATGCCTTAGAAACAAACACCCTGTATATGGAACATTTTCAGGTTTTCCGGTAATTTAAAAAAAAAATTTACTATATTGTTTATTGCATTCAAAAAATTAATTTGATTATAAAATAAATAGTTGAGTTAACGTTTACCTGAATGTCATTTTTGAAAATGTATCATCAAAAAACCTATTGGATTAATCTATATTTTGGTGTCAAAGCAATAGTCAGAGTTTGTTAAAGTTTATTTGTTTAATTGACAGTTAAAATATTGATTTAACATAAACTAATTTTTTGAATTAAAATGTTTATCCTATTTTAATTTGATAGATGGAATTGGTTGAATCAAATACTGAAATTTTTAGGATTACCTAAAAAAAACTATTAAATTAACTTTTAGTTTCTCTTTAATCCAAAACATTAAATTTGTTCATTTAACAAATTGTTAATGTTAAAATGTTAAATTTGCATTCATAAAATTGCCGTGAAGGGCGCTTCGAACACCCACGCCACGTCATTAGACTGTGTTGATCACGTGTTTTTACATCTCGCCACAGTTGGCTTACGATATAAGGTATATAAGCTCAGGTAGCCGTTTGTTTTGGGTGTGTTCCACTGTGGAACTTCCACTACACCAAATTGCCCGACCCTAATAAGAAACCCAATATAGGTCGAAACAGCTGTCTGTCGGTATTTATAGTAGGTGGAACGCACTCAAAACAAAAACTCTGGCGAGGTGAGGGTTCAATTCTTTCTCTTTATATAGAATTTTCCTTTTACATTTTCAGAATGTTAACCCAACCGTTTTGGAACATTAGCGCAAATTATTTTAATTTAACATTTTATTGGTGTTAAGTGAATATGCTAAAAAGGTTACCTGGACATTTCAAGAAATTTACCTTGACACCCTTAGAATGTTAAATTAACCAAATATTCTCATTTTGTTCATTTGACTGTTATTTGGTTAAGTAAACGTGCAAAAACCATTGCATAAAGAGTTGAATTAACATTTTTGTTGTTGTTTTAACAGCTTATTTTTTTCAGTGTATATGCCGAGTTCTGCATCATATAACCAATTGATAAGGCAAGTTTTGGAACGAAAGTCAATTTTAAATGGAATAAGGTGAGTTTTTGAATATTATGAACTTTTCAGGGTATAGGGGGATACATGTTAAATGTACAGACACCACTAACTCATTTTTATTAAAAAGTGGATAAGCCGAGTTTTGGAATGGACCTCCTCATGTTATGTACCAAAAGAAAAACATGCGCGGCTCTACAAAATGTCATTCTACAGCCAAAGTCGCTGCAAGTCGCAAAAAAATATTTGTTATATCAATATTTAAACTTGATTTTACAACAGCCTGGGATCTCGTGGCATGATAACGTTTTCAATGATTTTTATAGGACAAATCGATTAATGCTCATATTACCTATACTGCTGCTTATTAAATGTCAGTTTTATATCTCGTAAAATATCATAATTTATAGGTCAATTACCATATGCAAGGAATGCGGTCGATGTTGCCAATGGTAAAAAAATAAAATTCCCTATTGGGAACATTCAATTATATTACGTTGGCTACACTGAAATTTTGAATTTCCCGCGCAAACTGACATACATTCTAGTAGTTCCCAGAGATAAAGAAGGTAGTTCCAGTGTTGTATAATAAATTAAGGTGCGAATTTCAAATGTGGGAATTATTATTATTTATTATTGTTATTAAAAAAAAGATGGAAATTAATTTAGTTTGTGCGGGAAATTCCAATTTTCAATGTAGCCAACGTAATATAATTGAATGTTCCCAATAGGGAATTTTATTTTTTTACCATTGGCAACATCGACCGCATTCCTTGCATATGGTCAATTCTGCGCACATCTGTAAGCATCTATAAGCAAATCTGTAACTTTCTATAAGCTTATAGACAATTTGCAATTCTGCGCTTCCTGTAGCTTACAGAAAATCTTATAGAATCGTAAATATTTACGATCGGGTGTTTCCCAATCGTTGCTAGTTAAAGTTTGTTTTTGTTAGGTTATGTAAAGCTATTTTAAAGATTAAAAATATGAATATTTTTAATAATGTCAATGTGGATATGATAATGGTAATATTTATCAATTGGGACAAGCAGCCTGGGCCAACTACATTAAAAATAATTTCAATTTTGACTAAATAAAACAATAATTGTACACAGAAAAAAATATCGTACCTGATATTAATGTCCTACGATCATTAAGTGCAAAATCATTACGATAATGTCCTTTTCATAGTATTAATGCAATCAAGTAATTATGATAATGCTTAAAAAATATGACTTAATGTATTATTGGATTGTCACAATGTCTGCCTGGTCATTATCCTAGTGCAAGAATTTTATTATTTTTTAGCCAAAATACATTAAGACAATGATATTTTACATTAATACGATGATTATTTACATTAAATCAATAACCTAGAGTACATTAGTTAATCATTGCTCAGTGATAAAATGAATGTCAAGGCTTAATAGATTAATACTCTAAATGGTATAATTTAATAATCTAAAATTATTACATTAATGCCTATATAGACATCAACTTATGTACCCTAGCATGAATATAATGCCCTAACATAAAACAAAACATTAAATAATACAACAAATCATAACTTTTACGCCAAATACGTTGAGCCAATGTCTAAATACATTAATATTAGGCCCTGTTGTTTCCCACCACCTAAAAATGCAAGTTAGAAAACAATTTAACAATAGTTTAGTATTCCTGTTAATCCTGTTGCGACCTGCTTGCCCGCCTATCCCGATTGTTGTGCGTTTAGGTTGATTATTATATGAAATATAAAAAAGTGCAAGTATTTTTAACCTTCATTTCCCAGAAGAATGTGTCATGGTCTGGTCATTTATTGAAACCTACTTTTTTAAAATGAAGCATTCTAATACATTTTCCAAAATACATGTATTATGTGACTTTTAGAATGTAAGTAAGACAATGTTAAAAAGTTTATTTATGTTTCATAAATTTTTTGTAATAAATATAAGGATTTTAAATTACCAAGGGTTTTTTTATATTAATCTTTAGTTTCATAATATTTACAAAAAGGACTAGAAATATGTAAAGTTCCAGTTCAAGTTTTGCGGTGGCCTGGACATAAACCCTGTAGAAATTGTTTGGGAACTTCTGTAAAGGGAACTGGCTAAAGAGAACATCACCACATAAGTAATATTAATAATAATAATTATTAATAATTTTTTTTTACATATTTCTAGCTCTTTTTCTTAACTGATCAACAAAAAAATTGATTTAATGTTAAAACTTAAGGTAAGTGTAATAATTTATATATATATATATATATATATATATATATATATATACATATATACAGGGTATCTCAAAAGTTAAGGACAGCAGAAAAGGGGTGGATAGAGGATGGGATTCTAAGTCGAATGGTCTTTGCCGTTTTTCAATCGACTTAAAATTTCATCCTCTATAGATATATCCACCCCTTTTCTGCTGTCCTTGACTTTTGAGATACCCTGTATATATGTATATATATATGTATATCAATCCATTCCGGTATACCGATATCGATATATCGATTTATCGATATTTTTCCATCCCTTAATTCAGTCCTACTATTAATGCTTCTTTGCATTATGATAATGCTAACAGATCATTAATTAATGTATATTAGGTGATTGGGATAATGTTCTTTAATTGTTAATTGTTTAAAAATTTATTAATTAATTGATGTTTACTGGGCATAGAATTAATGTACTACACTGAAAGAAATGCATAGGTTTTGGTAGCAAAAAACAATATGCTGAAAGCAATGTGTTGGAAAGAGTATTATATTTGTGGACATTACAAACAAACGGTAAAGTTTTGCGCTTACAACAAATGTCAAAATGCTTGTAGTAGTAAGCATATGAACTCTTTATGTTTTGCTTTACGGACAAAATCTTTACTTTTTGTGCAAACAGCATTTTGCTTATAGCAAACTGACATTTGCTGGCGTAAAAAATGTGCGTTAATTGAAGATTGTGTTTACAGAACATACTTTTTTATTGATAATACAAAATAAAGTAATGTACATAGTTGGTTGCAAAGTATTTAATTTTTTTGAATTATATTTAATTAAGTACCTACCTAACAAGGTAATAGGAAAATACAAGAACAAATAATTATAAATTATGTATTTATTAATAACAATACGTGACGCATGAGTAAAAAATATGGATCGAGTAAAGTAGCTAGTGTAGTTGGTAAATATTTTAGAGTTGATATTCAGTGTAAAAGGCACCAATTATTTAACTCTATAGCTTAATATTACTCTACATAACTCTATATTACATTATTTGAAAGTGTAATAATAACGTAACTCTAAAAATATTATATTTTTTACTCGAATGTCTAATACAATCGCATTAGTGTAAATTTAGACTTTGTAAAAGGTAAAACATTTACACTATAGTGTAAATGTATATACAAATTAGTATTTTTAACCGCTATTTGCGTTAAATTTACCCTAGTTTTCCTATTGCTAGTGTATTATTGTTTTGGATTACAGTAAAATAACACTAAGCGATTATATTTTTAAACTAAAAATAGTTAAATCTACGTCTGTAAATTTGTAAACTATAGTTTAGTGCTGTTTCCAAGGGCTGTTTAATGTTTGGTTTAATGTTTGGGTGCCGCTGCATAATACGCATAAAATAGGTAAGTACATTATTTCTAATTATTTATATTAAAGATATTTTATTGTAAAAACTTGAAATGTGATTAAGCATTATGTCTAAAACCGATAATAACAGAAACGAGCCAATTATGTAAATCCCGTTCAAAATGGATGCATTGATTTAAAAGAAACATTTTTTTGAGTTAATTTAAATGTTTTAATTATTTTAGTTATACAATTTTTTTATTTTTGTTATTTTTCACCAAATATACTTTTGAATTTAAATATATGTTTTTAATTTTCCTCTCTTTATAGCAATTAAGGATAGAGTAATTTTTACTCGATTTGAATGTAAAGTTTACTAATCAGAGTAAAAAAGGTATGTATATTAACTAAAAATAGAGTAGTTAGTTTAATCTGAAATATTAAATAATTTCCTTAGATATTGTTAACACAATAGTATCTAAGAAAGTTAACCGTAAGTTAAACTTAACCAACGATTGAAAAACCGGCCCTAAATGTTATAAGAATAGTGTAAAATATTACTCTAATTAACAAAACTATTTTTCCCGGGTCACTACTCAGAGTGACCTTAGCACACAGTAGTGTTAAATTTATGCACTAGTAAATTAAATGTACCACTAAATACCGTTATAATATTTTCTCTATAGAAATATAAATTATTACACTATCATCAGTGTAAATATATAACTCTAAAAAAAGTCGTCGCATATGGAATGTTTTTAGAGTTTACTAGAGTTAAATATCTTCACTACTTTTTTTACTGTGTATGCATGTCTATGTTATACTTAAAAATAATTTATTTATAACATCTTAAAAAATTATTAAAAAAATTAAATGTCTTTTAAATATTTAATAAAAAAATAAGTATGTTAATGGTTAAAATCAATGTTAAACCCAAATATTTTTTTATTTTTATTTTAAAAGGTTTTCATGCACACGACCACATCTGGTTTTCATCTATGAGTATTGATTTTTTCAAGAAGGGCAATAAAACCCCACTTTTACCTAAGATAAGAATTTTTAGGGGCTGCATGAGACCTCGGCACATTAGTAAAAACCCAGCATTAAGTTTGTTCACTTATTCATGTACACATGTAACATTTACATTACATTTATATTTGTTTATTAAACTATGTTTTAATGATATTTCAACACATACGAGAAAAAATAACTAACAAAGTTATTATCAAAAATTTTTACCAGCAAAAATATAAATTTAAAAAAAGCAAAACATATGCCCGAAGATTACCAGACTTTCCATCTGGCCACCACTAGGCCATTTTCAGAGTCAAAATCATTTGAGATTTGTTCGTGTGAAGATTGCATAGCAATTTGTGTACCCTTACATTAGTTACTATCAATGGAGATTCTCTTAATATGTGGATATTTTAAACGTAAGTATTGTATTGTTTTTATATTTAATGTGCAAGTTTGTAGTAGACATAAAAGCTAAAATCCGGATACATCTTAAGTAAAATAAGTGGACTCGGTGATGAAAATATAATACAAGATAGGCAATTTTACTTTGTATTGAAACATAATTGAAGTTTTTTCTTTTTCATAGAAGTAAGAACCACAAGGATTTTATTTATTTTGTCACATTTATTGTCTACACACACTTTAAAACGCAAGCGATCACAGTGTTGGCGGCCGTCAAAGACTGAAGAAGGATTTATTATTCACATAAAGGTATGGGTTGGTATCTTTTATTTTATCTTATTACCTAGGTATAAGTGTTTATGAAATGTACATTTTTTGCGAGTCCATTTCACTTTATAGGAAACTGTTTCTGCAAAAACGAGTCTTCCTAATTGTAGTCAAACATCACATGTTTAATCCGTAGTTACCGAATTTAATCCAGTAAATTTTATGTGTATTAAAGTATTTTTTTGTCTTTCGTTCTAGATAACTGGTAAATTGAACGACGTTTTGAAAAGCAATTGCTTTAAAGTGCAAAAACTAAAGTCAAGGTATGGGTTGGTATCTTTTATTTTATCTTATTACCTAGGTATAAGTGTTTATGAAATGTACATTTTTTGCGAGTCCATTTCACTTTATAGGAAACTGTTTCTGCAAAAACAAGTCTTCCTAATTGTAGTCAAACATCACATGTTTAATCCGTAGTTACCGAATTTAATCCAGTAAATTTTATGTGTATTAAAGTATTTTTTTGTCTTTCATTCTAGATAACTGGTAAATTGAACGACGTGTTGAAAAGCAACTGCTTTAAAGTGCAAAAACTAAAGTCATTTGGACTGTCCCTCCAACCAACACCTGTAATTATTGGACCTTCTCTGGACGAAATCGAATCGTATTTGTAGTTTGGTTGAATTTAAATGTACCTAGTTATTATAATATATTTTTCTACATTTGTAAAAAGTGTTAAATTATTTTTAACCTCCCCTACCCATTTGTTTCCTACTGCAGCAAATATTATATAATTATCTGCTGCTAACACAAATTTCTTTGCTATGCCTACATATGAGCATTTGTTATAAAAAATACTTTTTGGCTACCAATACAAATACTTTTTACCATTTCGGGCAAACTTAATTGCACTATGTACAAATATTGATTTGTTGTAATAAGTAAATGCTTGCTACCAAGACACATAATGATATCAACACAGAACAAATACTGCTGCTACTTCGAACAAATTTCTTTGCTCTGCCTACAAATAAGCATTGGCTATCACAAGTTATTTTTTGTTACCAATACACATATGTCTTACTATTTCAGGGCAACTTAATTGTTCCACCTACAAATAAATATTTGTGCAGACTGCATACACCTTCTAGCAAAATATAAATGTTGTAGTAGCAAAAGTTTTCGCTGTCGCCATTTTAACATATAATATTTGTAATAATTACTATTTTTGAGTAATAAGGAGCAATGCATTTCTTTCAGTGTAGAACATTAATCCATGTCAATGGTCATTAATATCAGTACTTTTATTTGAGATCTTCCTGATTAAAATCAATGTCCGCCAAGCATTAATATTACGTCCTTGTACATTGAGTAATACTTTAAAAGCATTGTGGTAATGATTTTGAGCATCGGAGCAAAATTAATGTAAAAAATCATTGCGTTATTGTTTTTTTTAATTAATATCACGTACGTTTTTCGTTGTGTGTATTAATACAAAAACTTTATATTTTTATTTTTCATATGAAAATAAAATAAAATATTATTCTTAAAAAAAATAAACCACAGCCTACTCGGTCAAAAAAGAAATAAACAACAAAATAAATAAATATTCTAATTAGTCAAAAATTAATAGGTCAAATATCAAAATTTGGATTTAAAATTTTTTTTCATTTCAAATCCTAATTGTTCTTCTTTCAGCTTTATATAATTTTCTAAATAGTTTTTAATAAGCTCAAAATGTTTTTTTTGATTTTCTGCTCCTTGTTCAAATTTATCCTGCCGTGGTTGGCCCAATGGATAATCTCCATCCATTGCATCCAAATATAGTTCAACTGTTGAGGAGTGGTGTTTTTTTATCTTTTTCTCTTTGTTGCTTTTGCGTTACCACTAACCATTGATTGACTTCTTCACTCAACGCACTAACAATTTTATTCATTATATGTTCTTTTAAATGTAAAATTATCTTACCTCATTTTATTCCTCAACCAGTTTAAATTTCTTACTTTTTGTATTATATTATATGCTGATACATGAATGAAAACCGATAAACTGTGGATAAATCAAATAATACATATAAAAATATAGGTTATGTTTGATCGTAAGTAAATAGGCGTGAAGTTGCAGTAGTTCGTTTATACTACTTTAAATTGGGCATTTGCCGATAACATCCCAGAATTGCCACTTTTACGAATTTACCGAAGCTACCTAATTTTCCCTGTAGTTTAATACGTAGAATAGGTCCCCTTAAAATAATACATACACAAAACATCTCAATTTTTTGGATTTTGGACTACTGTAGAACGCTCATTAGGCAATTTTTTTAAATTAATTATCTCAAACAACTTTATACGTACCTATATAAGTTTGAGCTTGTTGGACACACACATTGTATATGCATCCAATTACGTGTTGAATGTAATCCAATTTTTAAATCACACGGTCCCAGCGCTCTGTAAAGAGCCATTTCTTGCAATTAATATTGACTCACCCAACTTACCGCGAAATGAGTCCATTTTACGGTCAGCACCCTGGCAAATCCCACCATCTTGATGAAAATAAAGGTCTTTAAAGCAACATCATCAAATTTTGTTAAAAAATATGTTCTTCGTCCTTACACAGAGAAAAAGCTTTTATATTGTGAATGGGTTAACCATTGAGCCAATGGTGTACTGTATTTGCAATACCTGAATTACAGCTATGATCAAATGAATGATTGTCTTACTTTTATTTGTGCAAACCTGCTTAAAATTAGTTCAAACATAAGAGGTCATTGAATTAAATTATGATTCTATTAAATCCGTATTAAAACTTAAGAAATTATTGAATTACATTTATATTTAATTGAAGCCACAATGAATCTTAATGAAAAACTATCATTGGCATAAATAAAGTAATGGTTTCTAATAAATGGCTACATTAAATGCAATCAAAACTATAATTCCTTTAAATATGTATATTCTTGTGCAAATATTAGTTGTATACAATATGAACTTTAAATAAAATGAATTCTGGAAACTGGTTCTGGTAGTCTTGTGTACACAGGTTTTTCGATCCATAAAATGAAATTACTCTGTTTTCTGTAGAAACTATTACGAACCCACTAGAAGTGTTGGTGATATTAGGCTCTAAGAAAGTTGCTGACCCATCACTAGCAACAGTTACTGCACTAGATGCGCAGGATCTGTCTGCCATGGCACATGGTTATTCTAAAACGAAATAGAAATTTCATCTTATGTATTTAGAGGTGAAAGTCATAAAGCAATATATGAACTTGCGCACATTATTAATAAAACTAAAAAGGATTGTACAAAAGAGAAGACAATAAAAATTAAACAAAATAACTATTGGATCACACAAGAGTATCTGACAAAACTAAGAGAAAAAGACAAACTATATGTTCGATGGAAGAGAATACAAAATAAAGACAGTGAAAGAGAATTTAAAAAAGTTAAAAATACACTAAATAATCTAAGAAAAAAGCTACAAAAAATATACGCAGAGAGAAAGTTAGAACAAGTCAAGGGAAACCATAAGAAAACCTGGGAAGTTATAAATGAGATCTGCAATCGTAACAGAAACAAAAATAAAAACATAAATAAAATAAAAAAAGAAACAGGAAAAACAATAGAAAACAATAAAGACATGGCAACAGAGTTTAACAGACATTTTGCAAAAATAGGGGAAACACTGGCAAGGAAAATAGTACAAAACACACAAATACATTTCAAAGAAGAAGAAAATATACAAAGCATAATATTAGAACCAACAAACATAAAGGAGATAACAGATAAAATAAATGAATTAAAAAATAACTGTGCCCCAGGTATAGACACAATTATAAAAAAAGACCTGTTAATGCTAATCAATATCATTGGACCCACTTTTGTTAAGCTTACAAACAACATATTGCAAACTGGAAATTTTCCAGAAGAACTTAAAGCAGCGAAAATTATTCCAATCTTCAAAAAAGGAACGCATGACGACATGAACAATTACAGGCCAATTTCATTGATAAGCACCTTTTCAAAAGTTATAGAAAAAATTATCAAGAAGAGACTAACAACATTCTTAGAAACAACATTTAATTTTGACAACCAACAATATGGATTCCAAAAAAAAAGCAGTACCCGAGGAGCAACAGTAGATCTATTAGAACATATAACCAGCGAACTAGACAAAAATAAATATGTAATAGCAGTATTTGTTGACCTACAGAAAGCTTTTGACACAGTAAATATTGAATTTTTGATGAACAAACTATATAAAATGGGCTTTCGTGATACATGTCACAATCTATTGAAATCATACGACAACTTGAAGAAACTGTTAATGAAGATTTAAAACTTTACTTTAACTGGTTGTGCCACAATAAACTATCTATAAATGTTCAGAAAACAGTATTTATGGTTATTAAACATAAAGGTAAAGCACCATGCAATCCCCAAATAAAAATTAATGAAGCAAATCTAAAAAGGGTGAAAAAATATAAATACTTGGGACTCAATCGAGGATAATCTCTCCTGGAATAACCACATAGAAGGCGTGACAAATAAAATAGTACCTATGCTGGGATCTATTAAAAGATGTGCTCATCAACTAAATGAAAAATCTATAGGCAACTACTCTATAACAGCTTCATAGAACCACACTTACGGTACCTAATTCCCTGCTGGGGAAATACAAGTGTCAAACAACTATAGTTGTTTCTATAGATCGTCTACAGAGACTACAAAACAAAGCGATTAAGGTAATATATGGAATGAACTACTACATGTCTAGTGAGGAAATTTATAAAAAAGTAAATTTTTTAAAAATAAATGAATTAAAAGCACTAGAGCAAACAAAACTAATATATGACATTCAAAATAGTAATCTTAAAACTAATATCAAACTGCATGAAAATAGACAAATTTACCCATACAATACAAGAACAAAACATGAATTGAGAACAACATACGCCAGAACCAAAAAAGGACAGGACTCACCAATTTACAGAAGTATACAAGAATATAATAAAATCCCACAAGAAATATTTCAAGGAAGTCCAAAAAGACTGTGTTATAACATTAAGAACTATTTATTAGAAAACAGAAGATAGCTGATTAAGTGTTAGGACTGAAAAAAATATTTGTTTACTTATTTTGTTTATTTATTTTGGAATAACTTTATTTATGTTAATAATATCTTGTTAATTTTTTAGGCCTCGGTGCCAGTTTTGTAAACTGTTTTGAGGTCATCAATAAATTATTATATAAAAAAAAAAAACTTTCAGGACGCCCTGCAAGGATATCATCATGGTACTGAAAGACTATGATACGTTTTTTTATAAATTAATAAAAACTTGGTCCATTTAAGAAAAATACCGAATATCAAGATAAACTGTGTCCATGGATATACCTATATGAGTACACATTTACCTTTTTGTTATCATTTAGATATAATTGAGTAATTAAATTACTGGATAATGCATGGCGGACATACAATTAAAAAACATGTACAACTTACCATGAAAATTCGGTATTAGGAAGTACAACCCCCAAGAAATTAGCAAATATAACAAACAACCAAACACTACCTACACCAGAGATAACCCATAAACTTACATCAAACGGCGTCACCAGAAATACCGATTAATCAGTTGATCACGCGATTCCAGGTTGCCGATATGTGGTGTAGCAGGGGATGCCCTGGCGCGTTTGTCTAAATTTTAGCAATCATTAAATTAAATATAGGCCGCATTGAAAAAATGGGAATGATAATTGAGCAAATAACAAGTATTTTTCAAGACAGTGAAAACATTGGTATTCACTGTAAGACAGTAATAACTTACTTTACCTTAGGTTCCATTGGAATAAAAATTATGAACATTAAAAGAAACAAAGACTATTCTTATTTCATTGGTTTTCAATTTTTGGTTGAAGCATTATAACTTTTAATATAAATCAATATTATATTTCATTAAATATTGTTAATTTTACCTTGATCAGATAAACTTTGAATACAATCATTTCTAAAGTACACATTTCCATTATGTTTAAATATAAAAAGTCATTCACTCTATAACAATTAATTTTAACTTGATAATATTTTGTTATGGGTTGAATATAATATTTGTAATAACATCAATCCCTTACTCTCAAATGCTCCAAACATATTTGATTGAATAATCTTTAACTTTTATTATAGAAATGAAAAATCAATCAATTATAGCATTGTTATTGACTATATCAAACGTTTTTTCTGTGTATTGGTAAAAAGTTCCACCCCGTATAATGCATTTGTATGAATCAATCAAACCAAGCTTGTCCGAGTTGGCGTCGGCTTTAGCCAAATTAAATTTTAGGATCCATTATTAAAAAAAAAATGAAAAATATTATAATTGCCCAGATTTCATATTTGCTGAATAGTACGAATAAACAAGATTTTTTTAATTAATTTCACATCGCATGGAATTTTTCAATATCAGCTTCAGGGTATTTACTTTTATGTAGACATTTGTTTGTAATACAAAAAACCTTTTTGCAGCAAGTGCATAAAGGTCAGGAGAGTAGCAAGGGGGGTTAAGAGGGGTGTCACAACCCCAAATTTTCCAATATTTACAAAAATTCGAAAGTGACACCCTTTGGCATTATTTACATTTACATTGTTTAAATTTGTTTGCCTTGTTTAAATTTTTAATATTTCACGCTTTACTTGTTGAAGTATTTCCCTTTGATCCAATTGCAATAATTTGTTCATAGTGCTGTTACTTAATATTTTAGTTACAAAATGCAACACTTAACAGAAACTCTGATAATAGAAATATTAATGATTGGTTACACTCAAAAATGTACTATCCTCCATACCTCAAAGTCCCACCACGTGACCACGTACGGAACGCAGTCTTTTGAAAATTTGGCATTTAAGGCTTTTCAGGTTATGTATCTGTCAAAGTGTAGTCAACGATAGAAATAATATTATGTTTAGGCGTTAAAAATGTATAAATCTTTATAACATTACAATAACAATGGATGGTTTAAGAATTTAAGAATATAAATACTGCATTTAATGAAATTCTAAGGTGTATGGTGCCAAATAAGTAATATTTTTGCGCATTTGGTCCAAATATCTGGTTTTCTCCATAAAATAATTTTAACTAAACAGCATTTATTAATAAAAATCCAGCTTCTCTATTATGGAATAAGAATATGTGTTTAAAGGTAGGTTAATATATTATAACAAAAATAATTTTAAGGTTAGAAAAATTTATTTTGACCAAAATAAATAAGTATTTTGGATTATTTAAAAGACTCTATAATATGGTTTTTAAAAATGTGGTAGTTTTACTTATCCAGCTTAAAGTGTACCTACATAAAGTTTTGTCAATACAAATAGTTAAAAAGCTTCGACTGAATTTGATCTACATCGAAAAATCATTATAACTTTAAAAATTTTAATAAATCACATGTCATGGGAGTATTAAATATTTTCACATTGCAAGTTTCTCTAAAAATTTTTTGTTTTCTTATAATCTAACTTAAAGTAGGTATGCCGAGAGGTGTGCACAAGTTTTGTCATTAATTAATTAATTTGAACCATATTCAACAATTATTTAGTATCCCACCAGGGGTATGGCTGTTTATTTGTGTTTGTCCTATTGTGTAATAGTCCTTCGGAGGGGACTTTAAGCCCGCGGTCCGTTCCTACCCCTTACCCGCACAAGCCATTCAGTTGGCTTATGGGACTTCTTAAGAAGTAAGGGTGGAACTAAAAGAGCACTTTTGTATATAAACTTTTGTATATAAACTTATATTAACACACTCTTCCAAATAATCCACTTATTTATTTTGGTCAAAATAGGTTTTTCTAACCTTAAAATACAAAATTAGATGATATTTTTTGTTCTAATACATTAACCTACCTTTGATACAGATATTCTTATTTCATAATAGAGAAGTTAGATTTTTTTTTAATAAATGCTATTTAGTTAAAACTATTTTATGGAGAAATGTAGACCCAATGCACAAAAATATTACTTATATTGCACCAACTATTGTTATTGTGATACTATAAAGATTTATTAACTTTTAACGCTTAAACATAAGCGGTAACAATATGAATATTATTTCTTTCATTGACTATACTTTGACAGATACATAACCTGAAAAGCCTTAAATGCCAAATTTTCAAAAGACTGCGTTTCGTACGTGGTCACGTGGTGGGACTTTGAGGTGTGGAGCATAATATTATTTAACTTAAATTTAAAATTGTAATGGCTATAAAAAATGTAGGTACCACCTAAGGTACCATTTTTATTAAATTTTCAGTGTCTTATTGGGACAAAAACCTACGATTTGTCAAAGTAATGAGATTATTTTTATTTACAGAATAAACTTTTTTTACTGTTAATAAAATTCTCATTTACTATAATGAAACAGCAATTTTGAGCTTTTATAAAAAAAATGTTTATCCAACAAAGTAATAATTGTTGTATGGCAATAAGAAATACTTTATGTTTATATTAAATCTTTGTCAAACTTAAAATGTTCTTGTTAAATCTATAGTTGTGTGTGAATTGCGCTTACATAATGCGCAGTTGCTATAGTAAAATTTGTTCATTTTACTATGGCATATTTGTCTTTTTTAAATTACTATCGTTTGAATTCAAATTAATTTGATTTCAGTTAGAAAATCTTTGTTAATAGCAAAAATATTTTATTGCTATAAAAAGACTTTTTTTAATATTTACTATTGCAATGGTAACAAAATTTGTATTTCCCTTAAAAAGAGGGGGAAAGGGCCAGCGCTCTCCTTGGTGAACATAACTTTATAATCCACAGTCTGTGTTATAATATTATTGATTTCACTTGTGCGAGTGAAGTGTAGTAAAATCTAGCATGATAAAAATATTAAAAAGATCACTAAGAAAATTAAAATTTCGACCTTTTCTAAAATAAATATTTAAGGTCTATTCTATAAACGAAGCAGACTTGTTGTTTAAAAAATTAGTTCATATTTTGTAAGACCTACGAAGCGTTTATTATTTTAACTCCGTAAAATATGAAATCATTAAAATTCAGCGATTTTTGTTCACTTGAAAAAATTGTGGAATTTTGTTTCAATAAATTATTAACAAAGCCATAAATTTTCACGAACGATTTTCGCTCATTATCACCCACATGAAAACAAATATTTACGTTTCTAATTAATTACATAATGCATCGTAAGCCTAATTAGATAAACCTAGCAATAATTTATAACGAATGTTTTGTGTCACATTTCCACAGTTCAAATACCATAAATCCCAATATTGCCCTAGGTGTCGAATTATATATTTTATTAAATGAAATTTTGCAGTCCGGAAAAGAGGGTTGGACCTCTACGTTGTCTTTACATACTCTAAATACATTGCTTTAGAAACGATACGTGGGAGAACTAGGGTTATACTACTAGGACACTTAAGGAATATTATTTAAAATTTATAAATGCCTTTGTTTTAAAGATTTTAGTTTTTTTACTTAAAAAAATAAGAATATTTGAATTTTTAATATTAGTTTTATAAAAACATGCAAAAAAGTATAGTAATTGGACATTTTATATAGTAATTGGACACATGGACCATAGCTATTGGACATAAAATTTTTGTATAAACATAACAACTTTACATCAAATAACATAAATTGTTAAATATTTTTTAAAGATAAATTACTGTTTTACGTAATTTTTTTTATTTCGTTTTTGTAAATATCATATATTTCTTTCTCACATTCCTCATCCCTTTTCTGGATTCTGAACTACAATTTGAACCTATATTTAAACACCTATAGCTACCAGCAACCCAGAATACATCGTCCTTCAAACAACATTAACAAGTCATTGTATACAATACCTATACCTATAGGTATATTGTAAATAATTTTAATCAGAATCTAAAACTACCTTTATGCATATATTTACTATAATTGTTAAACCTTTTTACAAATATTTTAATTATTGACATGTAAGTATTTAATATTTGTTATCAACCATAATATTGTTACTTCAAACTATAAAAAAATATATTAATTTTATCATTATCATGTTAACATAACCTTATAATAATTTTACATATTTTTGTAGTTTGCCTGAAGATGATCTAATATAGATCGAAACTAGTCGCAATAAAAACATAAACAAGCACGGAAGTATCCTTATTCACCATTCTAATCAATTAATAAATTAACCTTGCTAAAAATGGACTACAAAAACCTTAGAAAAAAAAATGGTTTTTGAAATATAATCAATTTTACATATAATATGGAATTGACTATATCTTAAAAACTGTTTAACTTTTATGGTTTTTGACGGCCTTTTCGGATTCAGGGGAAAATTTTTCATAAGTATTTGCTGGTAAATGTCCGGGATACAAATAGGGTATGATATTGGACATAATATGTCCAATAATATAAATTTACATTTTTTACCAACCAGTAATTGGATACTGGCCATTTTACTGTTTGTTTTCAGAATTAAAATTAAAACGCATTTAAGTGACAATGTTTAAACCATGAGGAACACATTTATACCACACACTGATCTGTAAACTTTTTAGAAATATTTTTTATTGTAATTTAAACACAGCCCTACTTAAAATCTTACTACCAAAGTAACGTGCGAACTTTTTTGTCCCGTATTGGACCCAAAATAAAGTAGTTCTATATTATTACCGACTGAGATAGTTATAATTGTATACATCGCCATCTAATGATTTGGCTTTAAGGGAACTATTTATAGAACTCTTGTTTTTACAGTATTAATCTTAATTGTCCAATAACTATAAAGTGTTCGTTAGCTGTCTACTTTACCCTTTATAAAAAAAATTTCGAACTGTTGAAAAAATTTATAAAAATTCAAAACCATTACAGTATTAATTTTTCCGTGCAGCATACATAAAAAAATCCATTTTAATGGTATGTTTTAATGTTTTATTTTTAAAATATTACAACTGTTTTATCTGAATATAGGTCACATTTTGAATCTAACACTCAGCCAAGATGTATGGAAATCGTTTTCTACTTAGAAAATTCGTTCCGATACTACATATTTCGTTTAAACGCCTCTAGGGAAATATCAGCAAGACTTTCAAATAACCAAACGGAGACAATTTTATTTAGCTAAAGAGGATTCGGGAGAATATTTGTGAGCTAATTTTTTGTTTTATTTTATTTCATGGCTGATTTAAAAACACTTACAATTTTAAGTGAGAGGCAATGGTGTTTGTCGAGCAAAATAAAGGTTCTGGACTTCAGCCGTCCTAGGTAAATACCGAATAAGTTAAGTAGCTACAGGTCCATTTTTAGCGGAGATAGTCGCCGAAACTTTCTCAAATAGCGGTCGTGCGTTAAAAAGTTAAGGCTAAAAAATGTCAAGTTACACAGTAAAAAAAGTAGTGAAGATATTTAACTCTAGTAAACTCTAAAAACATTCTATATGCGACGACTTTTTTTAGAGTTATAATATTATATTCACACTGATGATAGGGTAATAATTTATATTTCTAGGGTAAATATTATAACGGTATTTAGTGTTACATTTAATTTACTAGTGCATAAATTTAACACTACTGTGTGTTAAGGGTACTCTGGGTAGTGACCCGGGAAAAAATATTTTTGTTAATTAGAGTATTATTTTACACTATTTTTATAACATTTAGACTCTTATTAATGAGTTATTTAATCTTTTAGAGTAAACAAACTACTCTATTTTTAGTTAATATGCATACCTTTTTTACTCTGATTAGTAAACTTACATTCAAATCGAGTAAAAATTACACTATCCTTAGTTGCTATAAAGAGAGGAAAATTAAAACATATATTTAAATTCAAAAGTATACTTATTTTGTGAAAAATAAGATAAATAAAAAAATCCTATAACTAATGTTAACATGAAAATAAAAACATTGTATAATTAAAATGTTTAAATTAACAAATGTTTCTTTTAAATCAATGCATCCATTTTGAATGGGATTTGTATATTATTGTCTCGTTTCTGTTATTATCGGTTATTTCAAGTTTTTACAATAAAATATCTTTAATATAAATAATAAGAAATAATGTACCTATTTTATACGTATTATGCAGGGGCACCCACGCACAAGCGAACCATTAAACAGCCCTTGGAAACAGCACTAAACTAATTTATAGACGCTTTGCAATCCCCACCACAAATAATAACTCTAATAGTGCAGATTTAACTCTTTTTAGTGTAAAACTATACTCGCTTACTGTTTACTTTACTCTAATCTAAAACAATAATACACTAGCAAGAGGAAAACTAGGGAAATTTTAACGCAAATAGAGGTAAAATACTAATTTATAGTGTAAATGTGTAACCTTTTACAAAGTCTAAATTAACACTAATGTGATTGTATTAGACATTCCAGTAAAAAATATAATATTTTTAGAGTTACGTTACACAGTAAAAAATCGACTTGAGTAAATCGCCAAAAATCATTGAGTTAATGCGTTGCTGAGTGAAATGTTGAGTAATTTTGTAAATATTATTCTAATTTGTGTATATTTAACTAAAACATTATCTAAGTTACACTTTTTTGTGAAATTGCAATTAAAATTGTGTAATTTTACTAAATATTTGGTTAAACATAAGTAATTACTCATATTTGGGTAATAAAAACTCTAGAAAGTGAAGATTTATTGCTTTCGATTGAATTCGCGTCTTTCACCTCTTAGTTGCCTGTTGATCTGACGCGTTGCATATTCCTTTAGGATTTGTTTTGGTTAATTACGTACGTTAGTACGAATATAGGTAAGTTATTCCTGTAATATTATATCCTTATATACATATAAGACTCATCGTATAAGTAATAATATATTGTATATAAAGTATCGAAAACGTTGTATTTAAAGTGGGATATTTAGGGAAAAAAATGGAGTCGGCGTTCGAAAGATGAGCTCAATTATTCGAACATTATTGAACTCTGCTCTAACTTAATGATTATTATTAACTTTAACTTAATTATTACATACTTTAAGTTTTGATCTTGCTTTAAGTTGTTTGTTTTAGGAGCCATATGCAGCTTATCAGTCATACAATAGAACTTAGCATTACATTATTCTAAAGTACGAGTTTTGTTAATATCTTATCCTATTTTATCATATGGGACATTTTTTATAATATTTATTATGTATTATTTGTTTTGTATTTAAAAGTATATTTATTTTATTTTGTTGGGATCTTTTGCTATTTTGTCATTGGCCATTTTTTAAATGTATACATTTGTTTTGTATTTAAAAGAAAATTTAATTGATAATTTACTATTTTTATACATGCATAATTAAGCTACTCTTTTTAGAAATAATGTACGTTTTTTTAAATAAAGTTTTGGTTTTATGATGATGTGTAATTTTATAAATTTACCTGCATTAATTAATAATGAGTAGAATTAACACTATTTAGTGAAAACAAGTCACTAAAGTGTGTTAAAATTAAATCAAAATAAGTTCAAAGTTACTTAAAAATATGTAAATTTTTACACAATTTTTCGACATAAATCACTTTTTTGAGTTAAAATTCACTCATAATGTATTAATATATTTAACTCAATAAAAGGTAAATGTTACTAAAAAAATGAGTTAATTTTTTACACAATCCGGTGAGGACTCGTTTTGACAACACTTTGAGTTAATTTTGAGTTAAAATCCACTCAAAATTTTTTAGTGTGTATTATTACACTGTCAAATAATGTAATATAGAGTTATGTAGAGTAATATTAAGCTATAGAGTTAAATAATTTGTGCATTTTACACTTAATATCAACTCTAAAATATTTACCAACTACACTAGCTACTTAACTCGATCCATATTTTTTACTGTGTACTAAATTAACTTCATAAGAACTTTTTTTCGTAAACCTCAAAGTTGTGCCGTCCCCGCGAGCATCCGGCCGTCAAATAAAAATATTCTCGGGGGAGCGGCTACGTGTAAACAGACCGTAAATCACATTTACATTTTTCCTTAGTTTTTTATGTATGCCCAAAGGGTAAAAATTAGGGTTTTGTGTTGACAAATACTACCGACAAGTCGGGACAATATACAGGGTGAGTCATTTAACTTGAACAGTTGAAATATCTCAGTTAGTTTGCATTTTACGAAAAATTTAAATCAATCAGTACTAAAATTGGTCCTCATAAGAGGTGTGTTCAGAAAATAACGGGAATTGTTACATTTCGCGGCTTCGGAGGGTCCGGTTCTCATAAAATTTTATTTATTATGTTGGTATACATGCCCCCGAAGTATGATTAAAACTTTAGCTGTTTTCATTGTTTACTTTGTCTGTGGCAGCCGCTAAGGTTAGACGTGTTTTATGAGCTCGGCGATTTTTCGTTCGTTAAAAGAAATGGTATTTTATAAAACAAATAATTTAAGATTGCCTAAAGGATATTTAGGTAGGACCAACATTAGAAAAGTACAAAATTACGTTTCAAAACACACTAATTATGCATTAAATGCAAATTATCACTGATATTTTGTTTTTTATGCCATTTTCAATAAAATAATTTTCCATTAATTTCCTCAAAAAATTAGAATTGTTTATTAATTATTAATGATTTTATAAAATTACTACGTTTTAAAGCAAAAATACCCTATAGGAAAAACTGTAAGTAATAATCGAGCGAAGTAAAAAAGACCTTAGGATACAAATACATGATTTCTTTTTTTTTGTTTTAAAGTAACTTATATCCTCTACATTTTCTAAAAAAATTATACTTTTTCATACAATAATACTAATTTTAAAAAATTAATACTTTAATGGGAAAAATCCTCTATCTGGAAAACTTCTCGTTGTTACAGGCAATAGAAGGAAATAAGTTAGGACATTTGGCATACATTTTTTTATATTTTTTAAAAACAAATGAGCGGGCGGCACGAATAAAATTTCGACATCGGTCAAATAAGAACCACCATAATACATACCTACCATATGTCCGTTTATTACTAACCCGGTATAGCAAATCTTCGGTTAAAACCAGCTCGAATAGTATCTACGACCTATATAAAGTTTGTTAATTTTCCGCAAATAACAAACATTGCTTAAAACGACCCATCGTTCATGTTCCATTACGGTTTGTTATAAGCGGATACTACTGTAACATTATTTGTTATGGAATGTTTAATTTAATTAATCAAGTAAATTATCGATTTATATTTTAATATATAATTAAATTGGGGCTAAGGTATTGTAATTGATATTAAAAAAATAAATAACTATTGTAAAAATTCTGTTAGGATTTTTTAAAATTCATTCTGAACAACTTACGTAAAACTTCTATTAAAGGGTCCCACTGAAAAAAGCTATTTAAAAACCTTAAATCATATCTTTTTTAGGTAAGGCTTAAAAAATATAAATGCATTTAATGGAACTAACAATACATCATATTTCAACTTGGTCATAAAAAGATACTTATGGTTTCCCTTAGAATATTTTTTAAATTTTAGTTTTATAATTTGGACCTTTAGCATTTTATCACAGAAATTTTTCTCCATGCGTCTGATGAAGTTTTTTTTCTATTTTAACAGAATGATGCCCCTGCATTAATTTTGCAAAAACCTTCTTTATTCAAGTATTTTTTTAAATACCAGTTTCTTCTGATGTTAATGTTACACTGACACTTTTTGATTTTTCTTTATTAATATGTTTCTTAACCATATTAAAAAATATTATTCTTTGACCTCGTCCTATATATTGCTCAGATTAATTTGTAATGTAGTCGAATTTCCTGTTGTTTAGTAACAAATTATTAACAAAGATTAAGGCATTAAATAAAGCCAATAGAAAAAATACAAACAATAAATTAACGAAATAAAAACTTTCTATAATAACAGTTGATGCTACCGCCTCCATTTCAAACATTTTGATGCCACGTTGCCAATGTTATAATTAAACCTTCTGAAAAGAAATTTTCTTTCTATAATTAAAATATTTTTGAGAAATTGACAACAAAAGCTAATATAATATATTAATATTTAGCAGTGGCGGCCCGTCAGGGGAGGCAGGTAAGTCAGTGCCTCATCATAGAGAATTAAAAAATTAGGTATAATTTAAATATTTTACTTTCTATAATATACTATAAATTTTTAATATTTGAATTACATGAATTGTGAAATAGTCAATAAAATTGGTTGATTTTTAACGTGGAATCCCCAGCAACATTTAAATTATTTGAATTTGAAACGACCGCAATTTAAACTATTATTTATAGCTAGATGATTGGCTCAGAAGCATGCCTGAACTAATTTAGACTCACGATTGGCGTTAGCCTTGTTGTCTCGTGCTATTACAATGCGATATCATAGTTGTCTCCTTCTCTCGTATTAGCATACGCGAGGCAGGCACGCCTACATCCAAGGAAATAAGCAGGTATTGTGGCAACACTATTGCGGAATTTTAGATAAATTATACTTCACACGTTTTTCAAAATTCAATAATAAAATTTAATAGTATTATTTTTCTTTTAATAAATCGATTTAATCGAAATTACATTTATATTCTAAAATAAACATATTTTAACACTATCGCGATCTTGTAGCCATCACAGTAACCAATAAAATAAATACAGATTCCTTCTTTAGGTTTGTTTTGGTTATAAAATTCTGAACTGTTTAAAGAACAAATCTATGTTTATTTACGCAATATTTTGTTTATTCTTTTTCTATGAGTTTGTCTATTTTATGATTCTTTTGTAAGTGGTTTATTCTGTGGGTTTAGTTAATTGAACTTGGTGATTTATGTGAATTTAGTCATTATGATATTACGGTGAGAAATTGTACCGATATTGTTGACCTTCACGTGGTTCTTGCTGAACAATGAAATATTAATTAGACCAAAATGAGGTTGATTCCTTCCCCACCACAGTCTATTTCAATATCTTCGCCTTTAAATGAGGGCGAAACCCTCAATATTATTATATCAATTTGTAAGTTTGTTTTTAGAAGCTATGGCAACGTTGTATAAGAAAATATTTAGTGTAGTGTATGAGAGCTGCGTTATATAAATTAGGTGACATAATTATAAATTTACGCTATTATTTTAGGTCTTTTTGACCTCATGAGGGTTGGGTAGCCGCTTTATAGGCAGCATAGTAAACGATAGCGACCGAGACAAGGTTTAAACCTACAGAATTATGTACCTAAAATATTATAATATTTTAGGTAATAATTATGAGTGATTCTGAGAGTGAAGTAGAAGGTTCAGACATTAACCAATCGTGGGAAATATGGTGTGAAAAAACGTATACAACTTTAAATAAGTACACTCACAGGCAAAATAATCGATCCACACAAATTTTCGATGAATATAAATGGCAAATAACTTTTGTATTTGATTTGATTCGGATTTAAACAAATATTAAAGAATATTGTAGATACATTAATGGGGAATCGCTCACATTTTAAAAATTACACCATAAGTTTAATACACTCTGTAGAGTCTAAATTAAGTTTTAATTATGAAGTCAGATCTATTTTTAACAGTTTTGTTTTTGGTTCACCTTGATATATTTATTTTTGTGGAAAATATGGATTTAAAAAAAAGCAATTTCAAATATTTTTCCTGTATAAAGAACTAAGGTTGCTTGGTTCATCCATAGCCTATGGAGTGACAGTGACAGTTTTGTTGAATCATCCCATACTTGGACATGCCATATACAGCTTTCAAAAGGTATCAAATTGTTTTTTGTAAATTAATGTGTTAATTTTGAGGTGTCTTCTTACTTTTAAAAATGTCTCCGACTGATGTTGCCCTTTGTGCTTCTTGTGACGTTTAAAAAACTTGCCATGTAATACTGTGACCGTCCATCCTGGATTAAATTAATGGCTCTGACAACATCAGTAGGAGACATATACATTTTTTAAAGTAAGAAGACACCTCAAAATTTAAACATTAATTTGGAGAAATTATTGTATAACTAAAATCCGGGCTGTGGTAATATTTTTTCGCTGGTTGTTTAACATCGAATTTTTCTTAAGTTTACTTTGCGATGTTTGCTTTTAGGCTTTCGCTGCTTCGCGTGCTTTTTTCCCGCTTGAAATTTCATTGCAGTCATAAATTCTGCCGTCATATTTATATGAGTGAGTTTTGCTCCATAACGTAATGCTCCTAGTTTTTTTCATTACACCTTTTTGTAACAGGTGGAATGGTATTTGAGAAAAAATTACAAATATTAGGAAAACATATTTCAAACGTAAGGTTATGTAGAGTAATATTTAATATTTAATAAATGGGTTGCAATGGTTTTTAGGTGTTCCGTTTGAAAAATTCTTACTCTAACATGAAGACGGTAAAGCTTAATAATGTTATAGTATTATTAAGTTAATACTCTATTAAATTTTTTATTGCAGAGTGTATGAACCGTAATGTAGTCTTTTAAGTCCCATTAAAGTGACATTTATCGACTTACAGCAATCAAGGCACTCCAGTGTATGGTTGATTTTAATTTTACGGCATCTACATGATCTGGAAATTACGTATGGGCAGCAATATGTAGCGTAATTATCGATAATTAAATTACTCCATTTTTGCTTTACTTCGTCCAGGGACACGTGCTTACTCTAAAGAAATTGCTTGATTTAAAGTGCACTGAAAAAAAGAAACCTTTGCCCCACGATAATCTGCCATTCCCTCAAAGGAATGGGGACTTTGGATAGGTCAAAATGATTGAAGGGTTTAAAGCAAATACGTCATTTCTTTGAGATCATTTCATGATTTGTCTTTGTTGCAAAGAAACATGAATTTAGAAGAAGATCTTTATTATAGGTCCTTAAATGCCGTGCTTTTATTAATAACCCGGTACTGATTTGGATCAAAGGCTTAAGTAAATTGAAATAAAGAAAAGCGGGCTTACTACAAAATCTTAGGTTCTTGTTCTTAAAGACTTAGGAATTTGTAGCAAAAGTCGGATGTCTGGATTTAAATCTATTGGCATTTAAGTTAAGTGATTTAATTTTTTGTAAGAAAATCCGAGTTTTTATTTCAAATCCATAAGCGTTTGATTAAAAAAGTTTTGTTATTTGTATCAAAACTCGGATTTCTTGCTCTAAATCTATGGGCATTTGAACCAAAGCCCGAATGTATTTAGCTGAAACTCTTTGATTTTAGAAAAATTGCCCGCGTAAATTAAAAAAAACTACAATAATTTTTACTAAAAACATATTTTTATTAAAAATATAAAAGACATTGTTTATACAGTCATAAACATAAAATACATTGTTTATACAAAATACAAAAAACTGATTATTATTTCACTCATAAACATAAAATACATTGTTTATACAAAATACAAAAAACTGATTATTCTTAAACTCAAAGAAATTTCCACCTTTGAAAATTTGCAGCCGTAGGCTGTGGCCTAGCTGGCCTTTTAAGAAATCCGCCTCTGGATATCTGTCAAGAAATAAGAAGGATATATTCTCCTGCCAAAGATTAATATTTTTAGAAAATAATGCCGTAAGTACTTATTTGTCAATATGTTTTAAGACTTTAACACAAAACCATCCTAATATTGAATTAATCCCAGTGCATTTGAGCCAAAACCTACATTTATGTGTGTTTTATCTATGGAGGACATGACTTGCTGACATGTAGGTTTTGTCTCAAATGCACTGGGATTAATTCAATATTAGGATGGTTTTGTGTTAAAGTCTTAAAACATATTGACAAATACCGCATTATTTTCTTACAAAATTTTAATCTTTGGGAGAAGGTATAGGTAACCATTTTTATTTTCCTGTTCTAAGAAAGCGTTTTACAGAATGATAATATTTGCATGAAATAATTATATTTTAGTCGATTTTAGCTTATTAATTAGGTATTTTTCTTTATTACATTCCTAATCGATTAAAATTTTAAAAATAAGAATACATTACCTATAAAATTAAACCTCCAAATTTTGGAAAAAAAATGAATAATCCCAAAGTTTAAGCATGCTTAAACTTTGGGATTATTCATTTATTTCCATGCAGTTCCTTTATGGTACCCATAATCTCGATCTATAACACTACGGTACAAATAATCTTGATTTATAACCATAGAAAAAGTATCACACTAGTTATTTATTCGCGCGAGATGAACACCTTTGGCGAAGTACTGTGGACGCGACGCGTGGACTGATACTGAAGGACACTCATTGTTGCAAGAACTATCAAATTACCGAGTGATTTCCGACAAATGCTTTGTTCTTGAAATAAAGTTATTAAAAAGGATTTAGCCAAAAGAATCGAGAGTTTGCCTTAAATGCATCACCTATTTTAGTCAAATGCCAAAGAATTTGCAAAAAGTTAACTTTCTTTAAACTAAAAGAATAATTTTCAAATGAATGGATTCTTTTGCCTAAAATAATCCATGTTTATCAGTGTAGTTTGGCACAAAACCGTGGGATTTCTAGCAATAACATTAAATTTTGACAGAAAGACATGAATTGAAGATTTCTTTTGTCTAAAAGCCTTTACTTTGCCTTAAAGTAATTAAATGTCAAAAGAATAGAGTTACCGCGAGACGAGACGAGACGAGATAAGGCCTTGTCTCGTCTCGTCTCGAAATTTCGAGATAACATTTTTCGAGACGAGACGAGACAAGTTCGAGACGAGACGAGACAAGGCCTTATCTCGTCTCGTCTCGTTTTGTCTCGTTTGTCTCGAATTGTTTTGGTTTTTTGGTTTATCTCAATTTAATTTTGAATTATCGGATAAATTTAATAAAAAATGTCTTACTCAAAAAACAAAAAAGATATAAGCTCTTAAAAGTGGGATAAACTAAAATGATAACGCACTGAGAGAAGGTTTTATTTCAGCGAAAGGCATAAAGTTTGTTTCAAACGTATGACTTATTTAAATACGGCGGAATATACCAAGGTTTAATGGTAAAAAACCATCACTTTGGCGATTCCGGAAAACTGCTTTTGAACGAAACGCATCTAGATTTGTGTCAAGTTTGCTGAGTTTGAATTCTTTGTTGAATACTTTTCTGATAAATTGGTAATTGCTTGCTACCAGTATAGTCGATTTTGTATGAATCGATGTAGGTTTGCCTTAAACTTACTAATTTTAGGAAAATTTGGTATCTGCTTGTTACCAATTAAGATCATTTCCATTAAACGTACGTGCATTTCTAAAGAAATTACGGTTTCTTTGGAAGAAACAGCATAATGTTTAAGAATATTGTATAAATCGTCGGCCTTATCACGAAGTGGCCTAACCCACACAATTGAAAAACAAAATGAAATTTTTTGCAGATTAACTTACGATGGTCTATTCTATTCTTACGAAATGGCCTATGTATTTTTACAGTACAGACTTTGACTATAGACCATCGTAAGTTAACTCTCGCAAAATGTCACTGTTTTCAATTTTGTGGGTTGGGCCACTTCGTGATAAGGCCGACGATTTATACAATATTCTTAAACGTTATGCCGTTTCATCCAAATGTTTGCATGGAAGCAAAATTATTTTGTAAGAACCGTATGTATAAGTGGAGGCAAATTTAAAACTTTATGACACTGTACGTGCACGAGAAGACGCGTTTCAAGAGGCGTTCCCCCACTCCAAAAATTGCCCTTTCCAAACAAAGCACAATTACCCATTAACTTCGATATGTTTGCCACAAACTTATTATATTTGTTGCAAATGCTGAGCTTTTCTCAAAAATGATAGCAGATTTATAATAAGTTTTATCTATTTCAGTTAACCCATTAATAAATTTTAGTGGAAAATATTGCACGTTTTATGGAAATCTACATAAATTTTATTCAAAGGTAAAAAACCCAATCTTAATGACTATCAGTACAAAGTTTGCATAGAACTTAATAATATTCCAAGCAAACACAGCACCCTAAACGAATCAACCATTTCTGGCAAAGCAGTTCACCTATTCTAAGCAAAAGCATTAATTTTGAATTAAATTTCAGTTGTTTGATTCAAAGCTATCAGGCTCAAACAATTGCAACGTTTGTTAAAAATATTCTTTTCTCTCAGTGCGC
Organism: Brassicogethes aeneus; assembly: GCA_921294245.1. NCBI lineage: Eukaryota > Metazoa > Arthropoda > Insecta > Coleoptera > Nitidulidae > Brassicogethes > Brassicogethes aeneus. The sequence goes on from OV121137.1 coordinate 48,336,820, forward strand.
AGTTATTCGCCTCACTCTTAATAGATCCACGTCACAAATTGGAAACCTTTTCAATGACTTTCTGTCATTGACTATATCTTAAAAACTGCTTTACTTTCATAATTTTACATAAAAATAAGCTGTTAAATGTCTGGGATACAAATTGCTGTGGACTAAAGTTATAAGTGACTGCTATTAGTCATATCCATATTATATGGATAATTTACTACATCTCAAAATAACTTTTGACGACATTTTCGGATTCAGCAGACAATTTTACATAGTTGACTATCTCTATGGATGATAATAATTATTATTAGTCGCTGCTTTTCGCTATGGCAATTATACTAATTGAATTAGTCATTTTTGACATTCTATTTTAGAGAGTAAGCTCGTTACAAAGTCATGCATTGTGTAGACTACTGTCAAACTTTGATATCGTCAACTGCAACCATCAAACAAATACTAAAAATATTATGACCATTTGTCTCCTTTGATTTTGATCCCTATATAAAAAAAATAAGCCGCCAATATCAAAGCGTCAAAAGGCGCTTTATAGCGTAAAAAAAGGGCGGTAACCTTTATCCTATGTATACATATATGTTTAAGTATTATATGCAAGAAAGTTACATCGTTACAAAGTACTGATTGACTCTTTGATTTTGCGCCCCCAAAATGTTGCGCCTGCGTGCGTGCACGCACTGCACGCTCGCCAGGAACGGGCCTGTATGTATGTCCTCGAAAACACCATGCAGTTTTTGAATAAAGGTTTTATATTTTATTACAAGTTTTATTTTAACAATTTATATGCACGCTCATACCCTGTAATGCTGTTTTTTGCTAATTCTGAAGTTAAAAACAATTATTAAAACTTAAATGCTGTTAGTATCATTCGTTTAAAGCGTATTAAGTCATTAAAATATTTCGAATATGTCTCGAATATGTCTCGTCTCGTCTCGTCTCGCCTTGTCTCGAAGGATGTTATCTCGTCTCGTCTCGTCTCGAAATTCGAGACAAAATGCTCTCGAGACGAGACAAAATGGCTTCGAGACGAGACGAGACGAGACGAGACGTCTCGTGTCTCGTGTCTCGCGGCACCTCTACAAAAGAATCGAGAATTACACCTAAATGCAGCAATTATCTTATCCGAAGGGAAACGGATTTAAAATAAATACAGTTTCTTTGAATTAAATCAATATTTTTCAAATGAATGGATTCTTTTGCCACAAGGATACCATTTTTATCAGTGTGACTTAATTTTTATTGATTAACTGTTAACACACAGTAAAAAATATTAATATTGGTTAATTTTAACCAAATATTAACCAGATTTTATGTTAATTCAGGTCCACAAAATTTATGTTAAGTTTACAACCAACTAATTCTATAACTAGTTTGTGATTACCTATAAAAAATATTTTGTAGATTTAATAACTAAATCCTATATTAATATATTCATTTATGGTACAAATTAAGTGTTAGTATTTCAATTTTATAAAATTCACTTAATTTGTTCCGTAAATGAATTAATACCAATATACTTACTAAAATCTTCCTAAAGAACAAAAAATATGAATTGTTTACTTGGCGCACCTTTAAAATTAAACAGACAGTATTTTCATTTTCCAATCGTTTTTAATAGATATGGATTCTTTAATTCAAAACGTGTAGCAGATGTTCTTCTGAAGCAATGTACTTCTTCCAATTTGGTAATTTAAAAAATGAGGACTTTAAAAAAAGTATATTTGTATGATATAATACCATAAAAAGCAAAACTAATACAACTTTTAAGAAGTGGTTTAAAGAAAGCTAGAAAAAGAGCGTGTTGTCATATTGTTTGCATTGATAACAAAATTGAGGTATTGTAGTTATTTATTACCCGAATCAAAATTTAAATCGCAATTTAAAACTACTTTGACCTACCAAAACTGATTTAAAACCTGTTCAGTCTGTTTACTCCAATTTAGGACTAGAACAACCGAATTAATCTTCATTTGAACCGATTTAAACCGATTAAAACCTCTAATAAAATTTTTGGTTTAAATTTAAACCTAATTAGAACCGAAAAATCGGGAAAATGGACTTATCTGCCATGTTTTAGGTCATAAGTTGGTTATCTTTAGGCGAATATAAAACCGTTTAAGACGGAAATTGTCAGACTTAAGGTTTAAATTACGATCTTAATTTTGACTCGGGTAAAATCTCAGAACTCTCAGAAAATTACTTGATAAATATAACAAAAAAAGTAGTTTGTCTTAATAAAGTAAAGATCCCTATTTCTCCAACAATTGCTTTTGTTACAGCAAAAAGATCATTTTTATAAAAATTATTTATCTACAAACGCTGCTTTCAGTAATATAGTTATTATTTGTCCAAAAAAAACAGTTCTATACCGTTTAAAAAAACGTTTTGTAGTATTAATGAAACCGTAATGGTATTATTTATAGAAATTTTGTAAATTTTACAAATCCCTTTACGTTTAAAATAAAACTTTTTTTATAATATTATTAAAATTTAACAACAAATTAATTGTTAATTTAATAAACTATTTTCATTGTGACAATGATCAAATTTTCAACCTACTGTTGGGTGTTGGTTAGTTTTTTAAAATAATTGCAAGGCATTAAAACAAATTATTTATTATAACAAAAAAAAATAACTCATATTACCTATATGATGTACAAAATATATGAACTCACTTTTTAAACAACAAGTCGGCTTCGTTTATAGAATAGACCTTAAAAATTTCTTATAGAAAAGGTCAAAATTTTAATTTTTTAGTGATCTTTTTGATATTTTTATCATGCTAAATTTTACCACACTTCACTTGCACAAGTGAGAGCGCTGGCCCTTCCCCCTTTTTTTAAGGGAAATACCAAAAATTTTGTTGCATTGCAAAACAATAGTAAATATTAAAAAAATCTTATTATAGCAATTTTGTTATTGTTCCTAACGTAAGTTATTAACAAAGGTTTTCTAACTGAAATAAATTTAATTTGAATTACAACGATAGTAATTTAAAAGACAAATATGCTATAGTAAAATGAACAAATTTTACTATAACAACTGCGCATTACTTTATGTAAGCGCAATTTACACACAACTATAATATATAATATATATAATAATAATATTTATATTATATAGATTATTATAGATTATTATATAGATTTAACAAAAACAGTTTGAGTTCGACAAAGATTTAATATAAATTGCTATAACAAGTATTACTTCATTATAGTAAATGAGAATTTTATTAACAGTAAAAAAAGTTTATTCTTTAAATAAAAATAATCTCATTACTTTGATAAATCGTAGGTTTTTGTCCCAATAAGACACTGAAAATTTAATTAAAAAGGTGGTACATTTTTTTATAGCCATTACAATTTAAAATTTAAGTTAAATAATATTATTTTATTAATCGCTTAGTTTCATTATCAGTGCATTAACATTTTTCTGAGTAAATATATTAATATAATATTTATGTAACATTTCATATCCATTGGCCCAAAAAGCTTTTTATCGGACCCAGTGTGCGTGCTAATTCATTTTGCTACTGCGCCATGTAGACATGGCAACGTTTTTATGAAGATACAACGCCTTGATGGGTAACATGTTGCATTTGGGTCCTTTAATTCTAAAAGAAAAGTTAGGCAACGTATTACATTCTTTTAACCAATCTTTATTCTCCTTCTTATAAGCCGTTTTTTTTGTTTGGGGTTAAATAAAACTTTTTAATCTTCGTTAAAATAAAGTAAGACGACATTTTTATTTCTTTTATGCAAAAACAGTTTATTTAGACCCAGACATGTTATAAAGCGTATTAAACGTTGTAACTTTATATTCAAAGTTTTTTTATTGTATCAGCCTTAAATTGGATTTTAGATTCCCAAATAACTTTCACGAATGTCAACCTGAGCTCACGCTGCCAACACACGTGATTTCTTTCATGCAGATGTGTGATCCTATTGAGGTCATCGTGTCTTCATAGAATGAGAGATTGTTTATGACAATTGTTTATTAAAACTGTGGTATTTTTTTAATAAAATATTGTTTTATAGAAATAAGTAATTCAATAAGTAAAGTATCAAATATATTTCATCGAATATTTTAAAAGCAAACGGGATAATTGTGTTATTCAATTTAAGTGGTGAAAACGATTTCAAGTCGAATTTATAAAAGCGAGTTTCTCAAAATCGACAATAAAAAGATTACGTGTAGGTATACCTATATAAATTTAATTTATTACAAATAACGAAATTATTTAATAATATATATAAAATGATATATCAGATTTATTTTGTATGGGTTTGTATATTAAATATACCAACATATCAATTTGTGACAAATGAAATATGATATTCTCAGAATAGCTTTATCAAAACATCGATTTCCAATGCCTGTAGAGCGTAAGTGGCGGATTTCAGACTAGTGAGTAAAAGTAATGACGTACACATTGTCTAATAAAACCTCACGGGTTACTTTGACAACAGCAAAAGAAAACTTCTCGATATTTTTATATACAAATCTGACAATTACAAATACCTCTGCGGGTGTAGTCATAAATATAAAATGTATTGTTGACCATGCTTACACGGTGCTGTTCTGAGAGGTGATTTTTGGACTTTCTGTGAAACCTAATTTTTTTTTATATTCTTGTTAATTAGGTCATAACTAAAATTTTAAGAAAAAATTTAAAAAAATTTGACGGTTTGAATTGTTTTAATTGGCTGTTTATTAAAATTATTATGCACTCTTTCAATTATCCAATTAAAACTAGCGATTTAATTTAAATATTTAATATTTGCATAACTAAAAAAAAGGTTTTTACAATTTTTTTTTTTATATTTTACTGTTTTGTTGCAATAAACGTTCAAACTTTTAATCTAACCTTTGACGTATACATTTATGTTCCCTTAATTAATATATCCTTAAAGGTTGCCATGAAACTTAGATCTATTAAAAATTTATTTGACGTTTGAATTGTCATTTTCAGTATACGTATTCTATAATTTTTATTTAGTTTTTTAAAGTGTTTTTTTATAAACAAAAATGAAAAATTGTAGTAAAAGTTGCGAAGAAATTCATGAAATTTAACTAAGGACCGGTTTATTCATCTTTAGTAAAGTTTATCGGGCCGATAACTTTCATGTCTTGGCAATATCTAGTATCCAAAGAAATTATTCGTCAAATAAATCAAAAATGAATAAATCGGCCCTAAATAAAATGTGGCACCCTTAGAATTATTGTTTAATAAATGTATACTATACATTTAACCTTAAATTAAAACTTTAAACGTGTATTACAACAAAACAGTAAAAGATATAAAAAATGTATAGACCTTTTTTAAGGAAATTAACTAATCTTTAATCTGATTTAAAAAGTTATGATAATATTTAAATAAAATCGCAAGTTTTAATTGGAGAATTGAAAGTGTGCATACATATTTTTAATAAACATCCAATTAAAACAAAATTAACCGTCAAATTTTTTTTATTTTGCTCTTAAAATTTTAGTTATGACCTAATTAACAAGAATATAAAAAAAAATTAGGTTTCAAGTCCAAAAATCACCTCTCAGAACAGCACCGTGTTACTCTGGGGTAAGAAAGAAATTTTCAATTCTGTTGCATACCCCATTTTAAATGGGACTGCACGCCACTGGTAATACTAATAATAAAACAACAAATTGTTATCTAGCCCTAGAAAATCGTCATAATTTTCACGCCTAACCGGATTGCGAATATTGCGCCATTTCGTTTGGGCAAATCTCATGTTTAGGTATTATTTATCCCATATAAACCCGTTGCGATCCCGGTTGTGGCGTTTTAAGCTAGAAAATTAAATTTGTAGCACATAAAATAATAATCTTTATTTTTAATTAAGCTTTATCATGCACATATAAATTATTAACGGGTAATGTAATGGGCATTTTTTTATTTTTTAGATTTCAGCCTTTTATAGCCTCAAATGATTTAAAAATAATATTATAATATTTTATTTTATAAAACCAAGCAAGCTTTAGATTAAATGCATTGACTATATTGAAAGTACCTAAGAATATCGGGTATACCCGAAAAACTTACAAAAGTATAAAAGACGCTTTAGGTACATACACTGTTCAAAATTTCATGACCATTTTAAACCCAAATTAACACCATACATGGTCTATATCGATACAAACCAAAATGGTGTTAAATATGGTTCGTTGGTCCAGTGTAAATTCAAATACTAAAATAGTGTAAATTTAACTTTTACACAGTATTAAACGATTAAAGAAATTAGTTACTTTTAACTCTCAGAAATAGTCAAAGATGGTGACTAATATTAAATTAGTCAAACTTTATCTATTTAGGTACGTAGTAAAAAATAACTATTTAAAAGTAAAAACGACTATTTTATTAGTAAAAATGCTGGTACTAATTCAAATAGTAGAATTTTGACTATTTCATTTTTAGAGAGTACAAACTCATTCAGACAAATCTGATTTTCATAACAGTGTAACGACTGGATTATTAACATGGCATGATCCAAATAATAAATTTTAGATTAATCAATTCGAGTTTATTAATTAGTATTTACAGATAAGCTTAATTGAAATTATATTTCCAAAGTTACACAGGTTCACAGGTTAGTGGGCAATTTTATCCGATTCCTTCCAATGTTAAAGTTAGCTACTTCAGTAGGAATTTTGACCTGAGAAAGCCTCTTTTTTATTCAGTCAAATTCATTTGAAGTCGTGACTTTTGGATTTTAAGAAAGTCCAAAACTTTGCCCATTATTTTTAATAACTTCTTTAATTAGCCAGATAGCTACTATCGAACAAGACATTTAGTTTAGAAGATTTAAAAATATAAGAAATAAAACTTTAGGACTTATTACAGAGCTAACCATGAACCTAAAAATAATAAAAAAATAAACATTCGGTGCGTCAGTAAAATATCACTCGCTATAAAAGTAATCGATCTAAATTGAAATAAAATTTACGATTCTGGTAATAAATTAAATTACTTATAAACCAAATAAGTTGCAAGATATTCCAGTAGATACGTAAATGTTTATAGATAATAAAATACTTACCTTTAAGTAGTTTTTTATGAAAATGTATTTTTTTTATTTTGTAATAAATTTGTGTTTGAGTACTAGCGTAATAAAACACTTCAGATTTCGAAATATATTTTATCTACTCCTACATTGACGAGCTGTAACTTTATGGCGTTTTATTGACGGGCTGAAGTTAACAACAGTGGCTTTTCGACATTTTACGACACGGTCTGAAGTTAGCTTTATTATAAATTGGGAAAAAGTGAGGTTAAATTCGGGTGACAGTTGACAGATGTCAAAATTTTAACAAATAAAATTGGCTTTAAATTCTGTTTTGTGTTCGTCGTAGATAAAGTATAGTATGCAACTCGTTTATAAACTTCTCTAGGCACTCGTTTTTATTAAACACTCGCTCGCAAGCTTCGCTCGTGCTTAATTAAACTCGTAACTAAAATGGCGTTTTTAAAACTTGATACATAATATACTATTATTATTAGAACCACTTCCTAAAAGTTGTATACAACTACATTTATATATGTTTTTATATACAGTTCATTTTTTTTATCTGGACTCGTGTTTTTTTGTTAGGTTGGTGGCTTATGCCAGTATTTTTAGTATTTAAAAATGGTACTTCTGCTAAAGAATTTAATTAAATACTTGACACTGTCAAATTGACAATAATATTTATTATTAATAATTTACTTGTTAATTATAAATAAAAAGATAATTATGCCAAAAATAATAGCAACGAATTCGAATGTAAAGGCAGGGCTTTTGAGGGCAAAACTTCATTTTGATGAAATTATGCCAAATATCACAATGGAAGAAAAAGTACATCCAAAGATAATACATATTATCTTTGAGTAGGGTGAAGTGGGGTAAGTGTAATCAAAAAAATGATACCTCAACTTTAAACTAAAATAACTAGAGAACCAATAAAGGTACAGGGCCTATTTTTTGCGAGATTATTGCTTATTTAGTTGTTTAAGAAATGCAAGTAAAACTATTTTTCTAACCGCCTTATTCTTTTATATATAAATAATAATACTGGACCGAGTGTGCTGATTACACTTGCCCCAGCATTTGGGGCAAGTGTAATCACGACTCGTAGTTGCTAACTAGAAATCGTGCTAATGTGTCTGGGGTAAGTGTAATATAGAATACAAAATTCTGATTTTAACGAAATAAAGAACAAATTTATATCTTGTATGATAAGCAAGTTACAAGCTTTTTTGTGGTACATACTAAGGGAATAAAACTTTGGTGTTTTCCTCATTAAAAATCTGAAGCAAATAAGAATACATTACAAAATTATAAATTAAAGCCAAATATTAGAGACTGGGGCAAATATAATCACCGATTACATTTACCAATGACTCTGTGATTACACTTACCCCATGTATAGATTTTCTGGGGTAAATGTAATCACTACTGTAAATATTGTTGTCATCATTTAAATCAAAATCTGGTAGCAGGACTGAATTCCTCTTGTAAAATAACCCAGGATAGCAAAATATTTAAACCCTTTTTTAATATTCATAGCAGGAATCTAAAATAAAAAAATTCAGGTGACACTCATAAAACAAGTATAAATAAAAGTTAACTTAAAAAAAAATTTGATTTTGCAGCCAGATCCCCAAAAAAGGTAAAAAATCCACGAATGAGTAAAAGAAGGGTTATATTTTTGAGTTTTAAATAAAAAAATGCCAAAAATTTCATGAGAAAAAATACAGGGTGCCTGATTACACTTGCCCCAAGATTACATTTACCCCACTTCACCCTACATCGCCTTATGGACATTTTTGGAATAAAAAAACTAACGAATTTGGTTTTATAAATATTACATCAAACATTATTTTCACATTATTCACCATTGGACAACATTTACGTTCTTTTCAAAGCGAAGATTATTATCCGCTAGGAATACTTTCTCTTCTGGGCCGTAAAGCAACCTATATTTAACTACTTTTTTATATGATTTTACTCATCCAAGCACCACCAAAGCCAAATTAATTGCATTTTTAACTACGAATTTCGACAATAATAATTTATACAAAACCGCAATTAGATTTATAACTAGCTTGGTTTGTTTTAATCAATGCGACCGACTTGACAACTTTGAGTTTCTTAATCAATGATGTAAGGAATAATACATCGAAATCGAGTACTAAACCAAAGTTTTGCAGTTTTTACTTGCAATGCGAAACACAAATAATATGCTCGATTTAGCTGTGCAATTAAAACTTCGCGAACAAAATTTGTCGAGTTCCTGTCTTTTGTGAAAAACCTACTTATTTATTTAAAAATTATGTGCAGTTTGTATGCTTTCAATATATTGTTGACAATTCTTGAATTCCCATTTTCATTCAATTTGGTTTTGACAGGTTTTTAGTGGTTTTAAATTCTTTGAGAACCGCTGATTTTTATTGAATTTTTAAATGTCATTTTAATAGACTAGTATATACGCAACTTTAGTCCAATTAGTAAAACAAAAAATCTACCTGCTTCTATCATTATTACATACAACTATACAACTACAACAACTACATACAACCACAGACCACCAAAACAAATGGACGGATTTGTTTACGTTTAAAAAGCGAGTAAAGCATACTTTCACATTCTAAACACCGTCGAAAGAAACAAGGCTTCCAACGTTGTCAGAAGTATAGATTACACGCCTTTTTGGACGTTCATCATAACATAATGAACATTAAAAATTACCAGTAATTGTTTGAATAATAAAAAAAATTGTAAAAAGGATTTGTTCATCATTTTCTTTAGATATTTTTCTCTATATAAAGACAATAATCATTTAATAATTATTAAAATTAACAAATATTAACAACGTTGCTAAATTCGTCATATTGACAGCATAGAAAAAGGTTGACAGCTTGTTTTGTGTTTTATAATCTGTGGTTTTCGTTTGTGTATTTCTATCGTGTTTTATTGAGTTTACATTATTTTTTACTAAAAATGTTGCGACAGTGTACTGTTTGTAAAAAAACAAACCAAAGAAATCCAAATCTATCCTTTCTTAGGTAAGCAAAGTTTACATATCATACGTCACTGGAAGAAAACATAAAATTCTATATCCAATTTAACGCTTAGACTGTGACCGTTTGTTGACGTCACTGGAAGAAAACATAAAATTCTATCTCCAATTTGACGCTTAGACTGTGACCGTTTGTTGACCGCAAACAAAGCATTGTTATTGAATGGCAATGCGCCGTCCATTTGTTTTGGGGGTCTGTGCATACAACTATACAAAAAACGCTTTTTACGTATTTCTGTGCAAAAAGGTACCCTTAAGTCGACCATCTGAAACCAATAAATTTTTAGTATTAACAGTGCGTAGAAATATTAGCCTAAAAAATAAAGTGGAAAATGTTAAATCTGCTCCATATATTGTGCCCATTACACTCTGTAACTTAAAAACGAAGCGATTTAGGTTCCAGTAAAATTTTAAAATCAGTTCGAGAGCGCTGCAGAGTGTAATTTATTCCCTTTAGAAGTGACCAGCGGGAATCGGTGACATCGTTAAAGTCCAACACGCAAGGGAAATTACAGCTATTGCAGCAACTTGAAAACGGTTAAAAAGAAATAAAACTTACCGCAAAGGAACCCTTAAAACTTATAAGGGGTAAACAGCTCTATTAGGGCACATACAGTAAAACCGTTGTGTACTGAGCTTAAGTACGTTTCCTTGAAAACTAATCCATGAAAACATTCTCCGTATGCGAATTTGGTTGACTGGATTTTGGTGCAACAGGAACGTTGTTCAATAAACACAACTTAATAAAATGAGATGTATTTATTTTAATACAGAGATGATACTCGCTTGAATGCTAATGAATAACTAATTAAAATAACAAGAGCAGACTGCTACTCTTTTAAATATATATTTAAATATAAGAAAAAATATGACGCAGTTCTCGGCCCCTTCACAGTAAATAATTTTGCCCGTGTAAATTTTTTAGTGTAGGGGTAAAAATATTAGAGTTGATTTGTAAGTGTAAAAGTTACACTACAAAATACACTAGGTAGCATTTAGTGCTTATTAACTTTATTAAACACATTTAAAGAATATGAACATTATTCATTGGTACATTCACACTATTTATTATTAAAATAAATCAAAAGGGTAGAAAAACTTAATGCGAGTGTTTATTACCCCTTAATGTGTTAAATAGTGACAAAATGTACACTACAGTGCTTGCCAATTTCTTTGTCTGTTTTGATGTTACTAAGAGCTCTTTTTTATTTACACTACTAGTGCACATTGTATCACAATTAAAGTTGAATTACACCAATAGTTGCAAAATAGACTGAAAAAACTGGTAATAACCGAAATGCGTTTTAAAATGTTTGGTTGGTACCTATCTACCTACGCAGTGCATATCCGGAGATCCCGTCTTGTGGAAGTGTGTCATTTTAGTTCAGTTAGATTTTAATTACGGTGAATCCATAAGAGGACATTCCTATTTTAAGTGTTATACTTCCTTTTCTTTAAGCCTTAATACTCAATAAATACCAATATGTTAAAAGGATGTCCATACCCGACCTATATTATATATCAATAATTTACGACAGTACGTCGGGTACTTGTAACATTAATAATATAAATACATACACACTTGATTTACTTTTTATTTTCAAGCGTAATGGTTGTTATATTAACCTATACCTACATTTTTATTATTAATATTATGGAAAATTTGTACACGTGTGGTAAATTCCCGACATACAGCCGCCTGACGCCTCTCTACCAATGGGATCACCCATTTTTTATAACAGAAAAATGGATTACTGATGAATTCTTAAGATAATTCATTGCTTACAAGTTGACAGCCAGTAAAACATTGCATTGATCTAAATCTGTGACGTTTTAAGGAACTATTTTGCTTAAGCCAGCCATACGACTCAAATATAAAATTATATATTAAAAGGCACCGATTTTGATAATTGTCATAGATTTTTGTTCCAAATAAATGTTTCGCTTTATTTACCTTTTCGTTTTATTCACTACCACCAATAGGTTTAACACAAATAATAGTGTTAATTTACACTAGAAGTTTGCACTAAAAGAGTAAAAGTACCTTTCTAAAATTAGAACTTTTCCAAAGTAGTGTTAATTTACACTGAACAAAAGTGGGATTTTACCCAGGAAGTGTAGAAGTACACGATTTTAGGTAAATTTACACTTCTTAATACAGTGTAAAATTACTTTATCCTGAGTGCTATAGTTTTAAATCATACTTGCTTACTTGGGGAAAATTACTCTACAAATTAACTCTAATTGTAGTGTTATAAAACAACATTATTTAGTGTGGACCTTTGTGAACTCTAATTCTCTAACTCTAGCAATTAATTGCTGTTGCTTAGAGTTGATTTTTTTTTACTGTGTATAAGAACTTCGATATATAAAATATCTAACATATTAGACAGAAAGGTCTTCAAATTTGTGCCTGTGTAAATAAAACTTCAATTTTAAGCATCGTGATTGGTCTAAAATAAATCATATTCAACTTAACGCTGTATTCTTAAACGGAATAAAATATAGTCCAAAATTATTCGCTTGCTAGTGTCTAGTCCACTTGAGAATGTATTTTCTCTATACGTATACGTTAAGGTGGGCCGAATTTTAACAATTTCGGAATTTTGATTTGGAATAGTGTGAAAAAGTTGTGTTTCGGCAATACAAAGAAAATGTTTATTTTCGATTTTTTTGTCAATTTGGTTTTTTCACCCTCTACAGGGGGTTAAAAAAATTTAAAATTTCGAAAAACTGAAATTTGTAATTTTGGCTTGGAATAGGGTGGAAAAGCTTCTTCTTGATAAATGAAAGAAAATATTTAACTTTCATTTTCCCCTCAATTTGCGATTTCCACCCTCTACAGGGGATTGAAAAATTAAAAACCACGATATAACTCAAAGTGTGTTGCAGCTCTTCGCTTTTTCAATATTTATTTGGCTAATAATAGATATTAAAAAAACCCAGAACTCACCGCGGGGAGGTGGCTGCTCAGCGAGTTCCATCCTACCCTCCCTCTTCCGAAACTCAAGTGATTTACTGATTAAAGTCTTTTTTAGTTTCAAACTGGGGCATTGATGTTCGTGAATCTATATTTGCTTTAATAATAGTTCTATCCTACCCTCCCTCTTCCGAAACTCAAGTGATTTACTGATTAAAGTCTTTTTTAGTTTCAAACTGGGGCATTGATGTTCGTGAATCTATCTTTGCTTTAATAAAACCATCCCTTTTATCTATGCCAACAACTGAACAAGATGCTTCCGTCACTAACTTGACACATCGTTCAACCGCTTGGGTGTGGCAAGGATATGACTCACATTCAAAAATTTTCTCAGGATCACTTTTTATAAAATGCTTGATATCTTCCAAGGTCATGCTTTGAAATATCGGAGGACAAGTGATCTCATTTTCCTGCCAGTTGAACAAATCGATGTAGTCATCAGCGTCAAAGTTAAGTTTGGGTAATGTGAAAATTCGAATTTTATGTTGATTATCTTTATTTTTCGCATTTATAATCCGTCTAAGAGCAAGCTCTCTTACAAAATTACGAGAATCGGATAACATACATAACAGCAGGTTCTCAGGATGTGAAAAATATGATTTGCGCTGAATCACAGGGTAAATAATACTTTTTAACTCTTGGTTTAAATATCGGCTTAGTTTGAAAAACATGCTTTTCTCCGTGTTTAAATGATGGATTAAATTTTATCAGAAACCACATGGGAGCATATACTTTCAAAATAAAAGTAGTCAACTGCATTAAATTTGTGTTGGGATCTTCTGTGCCGATATACAGGCGTAAGATACGATTTGCCAGTTATCCAACGGGCATGGTTTAATTTACCAGGATTTCGATTTATTAAGTCCGTGGAACAGACGCCTAAGGAAATTCCTTCACAGATTTTATATAAATAGTTTTGATCTGTACTTAAGTCACTACACGTCACAGGAGGTAGCACACAGTCAATATTTTGGTAGTTTGCAACTGGTAAAGTTTCGCATTCTTGTATTTGCTTTCCCAATGGACCTGCAAATGCTTTAGGTCCAGATGTTTGCCCATCAATATGCTGAAATATATGTCTAAGAGGGAGTTCATTAGCGTGTAGCTGACACACGAAATGCTGTAATAGTCGACCTAATTTCACCTCAATTTGGGCAATTACACCATTTTTCAACCCGGTGTTCACTACGGTCCCGTCACAACCAACCGCAACCAGATCACTTAAATCATATCCCTTCTCTTGCAAAAATGAGAAAATGCTGTCGCATATACCTTTTGCCGATCCATTGGAAGGTACAGTATGACCCAAAAAGATGGATCCTGGTTCTTGCAGTAATGTGATGTGCTCCTGAACTACTGACCGTCGATGATGTTTTTTATCCACTGTTTTAACCATTAGGGTTTTGTCTTTTCTTCCATCAAAATATATTGCTTTAAGAGATTCATTTTCTTGTTTAGAATAGGATTTTCTGGATTTTTCTCTGGCCCGCCTCAATTTATTTTTGTCTATCACATGCGTAGTGTTATCCTTTGAAACGATTCCAAAGTCTTGCAATACTGCTGTAACGACTGCAGCTGCAGATCTATCTGACAAACCAAACCTGTCACAAATTTTAGCAACCGTAGGAAGCCTTACAGTATTTAGGGGCGCCTTTAATGTTTCGCCAATTCCCGCAGAGGTGGAGGGCAAGTCGCTTACATTTAAGATGTTTGATTGGCACATGTCCGACGTTTTGGTTCTAGATTTTATTGTTATTTCATTTTCAAAGTTTAATTTCTTATTTTGCGATTTTTTTTCCATTCTAATTGTTTTCTTCAATAATTTTTTTGTTTCGTTGGCATCAATTGAACCAATTACCATCATTCTGGCACCTTGCTGATCTTGAAGAAAGTCACGCTCTTTGATTGAAACTTTATGGTCTTTACTGCAAACACATTGTTCAAAGTTCTCACATTTACACGCACTGATGTCAAATAACTTTTTGATTTGAACTTTAAATTCTTCTACTTTTAAATTATAACTTTCACTTTTTCAAGAACTTGGATACCTCAGAAGCTCTAAATATTTTTCATGCTGCGCCTTGATCAATTGTAGAACACGTTTTCTTGTTACCGTGGGTATTGACGACTTCTGCCATAAATACAAAATCTTGTCGGCAAGTATATTCGATATATCGAAAAACTTTGGCTCTTGTCCTGAATTGGGAGTCTTCAATCTATATCTAATGCATACATAGCATTTTAAGACTTCTTCTATACTTGAAAGAATATTGTCTTTTAAATCAGAAGGAGAGCCTAGTAAAGGACCTCGTATAAAAAAGCTTTGAACAACTCGTCTAAATATTTATACTAAAAATGAAACTCAACTTTTATCGCACACACTAATTTTACCGCAACGAGCCGAGCATAGCGCGAGCCTAGATAAAACTAATATTAAGTTGAAAACAATAAATCACTGAGCGTTATTAGATCAAGGACGCGACACCCCCACCACAGATATAGAGTTGTTTAGGAAAGATAGAGGTAAATGTATAAAAAGACGAAATATTTTCTGCCCTTTTCTTCGGTACACTAAAAAATCTTAATTATATCGTGATTTTTCATTTTTCAACCCCCTGTAGAGGGTGGAAAACGCAAATTGAGAAGGAAATTGAAGATAGATATGTATTCATTTGTCAAAAGAAAGCTTTTCCACCCTATTCCAAGCCAAAATTACAAATTTCAGTTTTTCGAAATTTTAAAAAATTTTAACCCCCTGTAGAGGGTGAAAAAACCAAATTGACAAAAAAATCGAAAATAAACTTTTTCGTTGTGTTGCCAATACGCAACTTTTTCACACTATTCCAAATCAAAATTCCGAAATCGGCCCACCTTAGTATACGTATACAAGGCAGAAGGTACGGTAAAGAACAATTAGTCTATGCACAGCGGTATATATTTCCAAAAGGATTTAGGTAGCGCCTGTCGAAAAGAGATTACAGGCAAAATTGCAAACAACGCATGACACACACCGATAGCTGTGTATCTATACGTATTTGTCCTCGAAAATGTGACACAGTGACGCAAGTTGAAAATATAGGTGAATAAAAGACAATTTCTAAATTATTAAACGGACACTTTATAGTTATTGGACAATTAACATTACTAAAACAAGTTTAAACAAACAAACTAGCCTTTTTATATATTTATAAGAAAAAAACTAAAATCTTTAAAACAACGGCATATATAAATTTTAAAGAAGTAATATTCCTTAAGTGTTCAATAACTATATGGTTTACCCTACGTATGTCAAATACAGTGGCAGCTCGTGGTCAATCGAGGTAAGAAGGTAATAAAGTGAAAGTGGTGTAATTTTTTTAAGACCCGTCGCCATTAAAAAAAGTACTCTGACGAAATAACGAAATAAAGGCTTTTCCCTGCCTGTCTGCTCGATATTTTAAGATGCAGCGCTTAGACGGTGGCCGCTCACGATCATTCCGTCGTACAGTGCGACACGGTCAGTGGTCTGCAGCTAGCCTCCACCTTATACCGTATGATTACATAGAGAAAAGTAATCTCTTGATTTTACTATATTTGGCTTGGCTCAAATAAATTATTTATTTCGATATATACAAGAAGATATTTATTTAGTGGAAAACTTGGGTTTATTTGACTTTTTAAACTGATATTTGGTTAATACAAGTAAATATCTAGCAGTGGCGGCCCGTCAGGGGAGGCAGGTAAGGCAGTGCCTCATCATAGATAATTAAAAAATTAAGTATAATTTAAATTACTTTCTATAATATATTATAAATTTTTAATATTTGGATTACATGAATTGTGAAATAGTCAATAAAATTGATTGATTTTATACGTGGAATACCCAGCAACATTTAAATTATTTGAATTTGAAACGACCGCAATTTAAACTAATATTTATATATAAGCTATAGCTAGATGATTGGCTCAGAAGCATGCCTGAAGTAATTTAAACTCACGATTGGCGTTAGCCTTGTTGTCTCGTTCTATTACAATGCGATATAATAGTTGTCTCCTTATCTCGTATTAGCATACGCGAGGCAGGCACGCCTACATCCAAGGAAATAAGCAGGTGTTGTAGCAACACTGTTGCGGAATTTTAGATAAATTATACTTCACACGTTTTTGAAAATTCAATAATAAATGGTATTATTTTTTTTTATAATAAATCGATTTAATCGAAATTATATTTCTATTCTAAAATAAACATATTTTTACACTTTGTAGCCATCACAGTAACCAATAAAATAAATACAGATTCCTTCTTTAGGTTTGTTTTGGTCATAAAATTCTAAACTGTTGAAAGAACAAATCTGTGGTTATTTACGCAATATTTTGTTTATTCTTTTTCTATGAGTTTGTCTATTTTATGATTCTTTTGTAAGTGGTTTATTCTGTGGGTTTAGTTAAGTGAACTTGGTGATTTATGTGACTTTAGTTATTCCATATCCATATATTACGGTGAGAAATTGTTCCGATATTGTTGACCTTCACGTGGTTCTTGCTGAACAATGAAATATTAATTAGACAAAAATGAGGTTTATTTAAAATAAACGTCATTTTTACAATAAAATATATTTCATTGACAAAGTAGAGGATTCCTTTCCCACCACAGTCTAAGTTTTTTACTTAGTTTTAAGTATAGGTTGTCGACGTCAGTTTTTTTAAGTTGGGTTTAAAAAAATTTCTTCGCCTTTAAATGAGGGCGAAACCCTGCCTCACCAAAATGAAATGTCACGGGCCGCCACTGATATCTAGTTGACTTTTTATCTCAGGTTTAGTAGAAGCTTACTTAAAGAAACAAAACCTACATCCAAACAATTTAATTAATTGCTCTAAATAAATATTTCCTTACAATTAATCACAACATTACGTTGTTTTCAAGAAACTTATGATTTACAACCAAATAATAGTACTTTCTTATTGTAAACAACAAGTTACTACGAATAAGAAAAGTTTACTTCATACAAGAAAACCTGTTTCAAATAAATGCATTTTCTTCCATCAAGAGATTACTTTTATAATTACGATTGGAAATTTCGGTAAATAATTAAATTAAATTATTGGAGTAATTGTTAAAATTTTTGCCTCACTTACCTCCCCTGATTGGTCAAATGGCAAATTCAGAAATTCCAATTTATAATCTTCATGAATGCATTGATAAATTAGGTTGTTACAACTGTGCGTAAGCTATACCTACCTACCATACTCGAAAATGCGATAAGGCCATTTTGCTGCGTTTATATTTTCACACCTACATGATCAAATTTAAATTCAGTCAATGATTTATTCTGCTTTTAAATTGACTTTTCCGCAGTTAAATGGACAAGTTAACGGCCGAAATTCACTTAATAAATTGATTCGTTAAAAATTTGGTCACTTGGATTTAATTAAAATAAAATTCTCGACTGATCGTTTTTTTAAATTATAAATTTGCTAAATATCGCATATCTTGCGTAGATGGCGTTTTTTCGCGTAATTACCACGAAATACTATAGTTAAATAAGTTATGACGTCACGGTTAATTCGTTTAACCACGGTTATTGATTGACATTTCAAATGTCACTTCTGCACAACATCTTGTTTATAAACTTTATAACCTGATTAAAATCCATGACGTAACCCTTGTAGCCAATCACGCCTGATAAAAAAGTGTGGTTATCTGTTTAAATATTTTATCTATTTTGCGTTCATAATGACTTCATTATAAATTAAATTATTATTTTCATGATTATTATTTTACATATTTTTAAATATAATTAATAAAAAAACTAATATTTTACCTTGTAAAACCAAGGCACCTTGGTTAATTAAAATTCATAAACGTTATATAAAGCTTGTGGGATAAACCCAGAGTGATATCATCCTACTCGTAGCCACGCAACACTTTGTTAAGCAAAATACGATCAACCCCTTTTGGTAATACAATAATAGAACTAAAAGCTCATTCACATCCACTTAATAAGCGTAACTTAACTTAACTTAACTTAAGAAACCTACGTCTGTTAAGTTGTCTGTTTACATTAACTTAATACATGCAAAGTATGCCAGTACGCGCAATGTATACATTAGACTGGGCCAAAAAAATCGCCAATTTTTTTTTGTAAGGTATATCGAAAATATTGTTTGGGGTGAGAAAAAAAATTATGGTAAAAGTTTGAGTCCATAACATTAATATTAAGAGGTCATCGCAATTTAAGATTTTTTTCCTGGCCATTGAGTTTTTTTTGAAGAAAATGAATGTTCTACAAAAAAGGTTTGATTGGAATTTCCCGTCAGATGAACCGTTTTCTTACAATCATGCCTTAAAAATTGGTATAGTTTTACAATTTGATCTTTTAAATTTGGAATTTCGTAATTAATGTAAAAATCAGTACCCGGAAAAAAAACCGATAGATATTATTATGGGAAATCAAATGCTCTAATGCTAAATTCACTCCATCAAAAGTTATTCAAGGTTAAATTTGCTTTTTTTTGGGCCAGTTAAAAACTTGAATTCTTTTATTGATGATAATCTTTATGATAAAATTACTGAAAATTAAAAAAAAAATAATTGCTTTAAGAAGCTATTTTATTTAGAAAATATTATTTTTACTGTTACAGGAAAATATTATTTTTACTGTTACCTATTTAATCGTTTCATCATCATGTTGTTTTTTTATTGAAAATTGTTAATTAGTTATATAATACACATTTATAAAGAAAAAAATCAAAATTATCACCTATAAAAAAATAAATCTACAGAGGAAAAAACAAGAATTTCGTTTTGACTTCAACTTTTACCTTGAATAACTTTTGATTGAGTGAATTTAGCCAAAAATGTTAAGAGGCTTTTTTGTAAAGCATTTGATTTCCCATAATAATATTCATCGTTTTTTTTCTGGGTACTAATTTTTACATGAATTACAAAATTCCAAAGTTAAAAGATCATAATGTAAAACTATACCAATTTTTAAGGCATGATTTTAAGGAAACGGTTCTTCTGACGAAAAATTTCATTTTAACCCTTTTTGTAGAGCATTTAATTTTCTTAAAAAAATATTTTCGAGTCAATTTTGTTAAACTCAATAGTTTGGTAGTTCTGAGACAAAAACTGGCTGAGGAAAAAAATTTCAAAATGGCTATGATAGACCTCTTAATATTAATATTATGAACTCAAACTTTCACAATAATTTTTTTTTGTCACCCCAAACCATATTTTCGATAAACTTTAAAAAAAAAATAGACTGGGCTGCCTATCTATCTATAAAAGTGAAACAACAAGATCGTTTTACTGGGCATGTGATTGGCTCACGTAAGAAACCTATTCCCTTAAGTTGAGCCGGACCCAACTTTTGAATACGTTTTAACTTAAAAGTTAAAAATGTAAACAGCTCTATTGGTTTCAATGTATTTCAACTAACGTCTCTCACGTAAGTTTTAGTTAAGTTACGCTTATTAAGTGGATGTGAATGAGCTTTAAGTATAGCAGGATAGAATATCAGTTCGAATTTAGTGATGAAAAATAAATGGTAAATATATTTTTTCCTTCAATCAAAAAACTTCCTAGGCTGTAAAAATAATTTAGACCATTCGTGTAAAGTTTTTTACCTCCTTGTCTGTATAATACCTCTTTGGACCAATCAATAACTTCGACTGCTTTCAGATATAATCTAACCTTACTACAGTATATAATTTTTTGCGTAACGAACTATATATACAGTATAGTTCTTTACGCAAAAATCGATCAACTTCTCTAGGGTAGTAACAGTGATAGAACTAAATGCATTTTATGGCTTCATACTAAAGGCGTATGTTATATTTTCCATTGGCTTTGTTTAATTAGCCAAGTGAAATTTTACATGTTCCGTGCGATAAGAGGCTTTGCTCAAATACATTTATCTCGTGACTAGATTATGAGATTATGTTTAAACTCTTGTATTGTTAATTTCAGCATAACGGTTTTGCATTTTATTACCTACATTTATTTAATTTACCCCGTGCATATTTATGTTTATAACTTCACAACATAAAATAAATAAAACAGTTCGCGAGCGTATTGAAGCGCTGACCACGGATATCATTTAAATGGATGGCAAGTTAAGAATACGTATAATTTGTGGATAATATCCACTCGATATGGCCGACTTTTTCCAGCCTACCTGGAAAAAGGAAGTATAATACTTACCAAAAAATAAGAATGTCCCCTTATGGATTCCCGTAATTAAAATCTAACTGAACAAATATGCCACACTTCCACAACGCGGTATCTCCGGATATGCACTGCGTAGGTAGATAGGTACCAACCAAACATTTTAAAACTCATTTAGGTTACCAGTTTTTTCAGTCTATTTTGCCACTAGTGGTGTAATTTAACTTTAATTGTGATACAATGTGCACTAGTAGTGTAAAGAAAAAAGAGCTCTTAGTAACATCAAAACAAACAAAGAAATTGGCATGCACTGTAGTGTACATTTTGTCACTATATATATTTAACACATTAAGGGGTAACACTCGCATTAAATTTTTCCACCCTTTTGATTTATTTTAATAATAAATAGTGTGAATGTACCAATGAATAATGTTCATATTCTTTAAATGTGTTTAATAAAGTTAATAAGCCCCTGTAAATTTTTTTACTGTGTATGAGTTAAATTAATAGTCTTACACTCAGTTGAATTATCTTTACATTAAAGTAATAAGATTGTAAAGGCAAAATTCAAAAGATCATTGCTTTAATAATGTTACATATTCTTTTAATTTTTGTGGGTGCATCCATTTAACTAATAGAAAAATGATTAATTCAAATTTCTTAACAATATTTATTCAATATACGTTTAGTGTTGATGTACTGATTTAAATAAAATGGACTATTAAAATAACATTTTTAATTTGACATTCTCAAAATATATACTAATTGAAAGTAAAATTTAAGTTTATGTCAAAAAAATGTTTATTGTTTTAATATCAAAAGGCACAGCATTTCTAAAAATTAACAAATTCATTTTTCTCAGTGTACGGGTTTAAATTTTTGAGAGCTTGCCTCGGAGGCAATGCCTCCCCTGACAAGCCGCCACTGGATCTTAAAAAGTTAAAATTTGATTTTTTAATTTCGCACTGGTCTTTAGCTTCTACAATTTACCCGAACAAAGAATATAATAATACAATGAATAATTGAGTGGGTTGTCAGTCAACAAGCGTCATTCAATCGACTCCTTGAAAAAGTTAATTGAATGTAGTCCGCTGCCTCTTTCTAAGACCTTTCTTCACACTTCCGTTTGAACTTTTTCGAGCAATTTAGGCTGTTAAATGTTCCCATTATCTTCAGTTAATTACCTTCTACTTTCTTAAATCTTTAATAAACAATTTTATTTATCTTGCAATGTTATAAAAATCAGATTTGTTAACATGAGTTTGTAGTTAAATTTTAATATAATTTTTGACGATAAGCTGGTGAAGGTCCCTTTTAGTATTTATATTGCGTGGAATTTTTCCTTGGATGTAATCTATATCATGAGTTGTAATTACAAATAATTTTAAATTGGTTAATCATAAACTACTTTTAATAAAAGCGACAGTAAATATTCACTTTGTTGTCGAAATATTCTATTGCGTTACCCTAAATTCCATTGCGTTACCATAAGGTAACATAGTGGACTCGGTAACGCAGTGGACAAAGTTTTGTTAAACCATATTTAAAAAATAATAATAAGACATTATAGTCATTAATTACTCTTAATGAGCTTTAGTGCCCTGAAATAAACATAAAAATGAAAAATAATATTTTTTCTTTCCTTATTTTTATTATTTTTTTGAGTAACTTAGCGGACAAACAATTATTACATTCGCGTTACCCGCACCTGTTTCAACCGATATCTTATTCCTGATTGAATAGGTAAATAAATTCAGCTGGGTAATGTGTACGTCCGAACATCATTTGTTGATCACGCGAGTACCAAAAAAGTTGCCATATATATGTTTTTTTAAATATTCTATCGGTAACGCGACGGACGTAACGCAACGAAAAAAATGTCTGGGACATGAGTCAAATTTAAAAAAAGGAGATTAAAATTAACTATTTTATATATAAATTGTTTACTGTATTAACTAAGGATGTTATGGATTGCTATAAAGCAACACAAAGTTCTGGTTATTCAATATTAAAAAAAAAACATATATGTAAGTTTTATAAAACGCTAATGGGACATGCGAAAATGTGTGTTTCAAAAGTTTCAAAATTAAAAAAAATTATTCTGAAATAATTAAACAAACATTTTCTGAAAGAGTTTACTAAGGGCTTGTTATGCTTTCACTTGGTTTTTAAATCAATAAGATCCGTTAATTTTTAACAAAGTTATTGGAATTCAAACTTACGGACAGCGGAAGGCGGGTGTTTTTTGAAAACGATAATTATAATCAAATCTTCTAATCGAATTTGAACTTACTTTCGATTATTCGAACACTGAAATTTGTTACAAGTCAACGCCATTTTAGTCACAAATTTAAATTGGGCACGAGTGAGCTTGCGAGCGAGTGTTTAATTAAATGAGTGTCTATAAAAGTTTATAAATGCGTTGCATTCTTTACTTTTTCTACAAAAAATACGTATTATTACGTAAAAAATATTTATATTAAATATTTGTAGAGAGCGACATCTATAAAACAATAGAGGAACCATTCAACTTCAAGTTTATATTTTGGGTTGTATTAAAGGCGCGCCGGTCAAAATGTCAATTATGTATGCAGAAATCGAAATGTATCCCTTAAAAATCCACTAACCACTGGTTAAATTCGATTTAGAAGCAGTTTTTCACTGTGAAAGTGAAGATAATGTTTTATGGGCACTCCACGGTGGAGTCTCTAGACATTTGACAACTGTCAACTAACTTAAAGCTAACTTTAGCCCGTGACCAATCCCCTGTTGTTAACTTCAGTCCGTGACTAAAACGCCACTCGTCAATGTGCCGTTTTAAAGATGGGAGTAAAAAAGGATAAATTTTGTTTTCGAATAATTAGGCTTTACCTGTTAGTAAATTGTTTTCATAGAACTAAACTTGAGCTTTTAAAATTAAAATAGTTTTAACGTGATTGAATGTTATTCAAGTTTATTTTCATCATAAATTTAAATTAAAAGTACCCTTTAAAATTTTTACTAGAATGGAGTTTCATACATTTTATAAAATGGTAGGTAGGTATTTTAATAAATAAAAAACAACGCGTTAAGCTGTTAAATTCCGAATATGCAACAATTAAATTAAATTTGAAAATTAATTAAACTTCAAATTCAGGTATGTTTATTTAACAAAATAACTAAAGAATAAGTCGGTTCAAACTTTTAAAAAAATTTATGAAATATATTTTGTTCCTACTACTACACTCACAGGCAAAATAATCGATCCACACAAATTTTCGATGAATTTCAATCGCAAATAACTTTTTTATTTGATGTCAGATTTAAACGAATATTAAAGAATATTGTAGATAAATTTATGGAAAATCGCTAACATTTTAAAAAATTACTTTAAAATAGACGTACGTTTATAATATACAGGTTTAAACAAAAAGATGTTTTTTACCATAAGTTTAAGACACTCTGTAGAGTGGCAAAACCGTATATTGTTCTAAATTAAGTTTTATTTATCAAGTCACATCTATTCTTAACAGTTTTGTTTTTGGTTCACCTCGATATATTTATTTTTGTCGAAAATAGGGATTTAAAAAAAAACATTGCAATTTCCAATATTTTTCTGTATGAAGAACTAAGGTTGCTATGGTCCATCCATAGGCTATGGAGAATGACAGTGACATTTTTGTTGAATCATCCCATACTTTGACATGTCATACACGGCTTTCAAAAGCTATCAAATTGTTTTTTTGCAAATTAATGTTTAAATTTTGAGGTGTCTTCTTACTTTAAAAAATGGATATGTCTCCGACTGATGTTGCCAGAGCCATTAATTTAATCTAGGATGGACGGTCACAGTATTACGTGGCAAGTGTTTTAAACGTCACAAGAAGTAAAGTACAAAGGGCAACATCAGTCGGAGACATTTTTAAAAGTGAGAAGACACCTCAAAATTAACACATTAATTTACAAAAAACAATTTAATAGCTTTTGAAAGCTGTATATGACATGTCCAAGTATGGGATGATTCAAAAAAACTGTCACTGTCATCCTCCATAGGCTATGGATGGACCATAGCAACCTTAGTTCTTTATACAGGAAAAATATTGGAAATTGCAATGTATTTTTTTTTAAATCCTTATTTTCCACAAAAATAAATATATCGAGGTGAACCAAAAACAAAACTGTTAAGAATAGATGTGACTTGATAATTAAAACACAATTTATAACAATATACGGTTTTGTCCATTAATGTATCTACAATATTCTTTAATATTTGTTTAAATCCGAAAACAAATAAAAAAGTTATTTGCGATTGAAATTCATCGAATGTTTGTGTGGATCGATTATTTTGCCTGTGAGTGTACTACTACTAATGTACGAGGTGTGTTCAGAAAATATCGGAAATTTTCGTTTTTTGAAACAAATATTTATTCATTCGTCTTCATTAATGTTGTCGCCTTCAAAATAGTCCCCATTGGATATTATGCACATGTGCCAGCTCTTCTTCAAATACTCGAAACATTTCTAAAACTAGATCTTTGGGATAGCCTTTAGTTCTTTCAGCGATGCGCTTTTAATGTCATCTATGCTTGCCAAACGACGGCCCTTTAAGGTTCTCTTTATTTTTGGGAATAGGAAAAAGTCAGACAAAGGCATGTATGGCGAATATGGAGGCTGGGGCATCATTACAGTATTTTTTTTGGCCAAAAATTTTGTTCAAAATTAAACAATTTTGGAACAAATTTAGCTGCCACGCGTTTCATACACAAAACATTCGAAAAAATTTCATGGGATGAGCCAATCGATATACCAACATCATCAGCCACTTCTCTGATGGTTTATAACCATTTCTTCCACTTTTTCCATGTTTTTATCGGTTGTTAATGTGCTTGTGCGTTCGGGGCGTTCGTCATCTTCAACGTCTTAACGGCCATCTTGGAAACTCTTATACCACTTGTAAACTCTTGTTTTACTTCTAGTAGACTCACTATAGACCTTTGTTAATATTTCACAGAATTTATTTCATTTTTTAAGCAAAATTGGATACAAATTCTTTGATCCATTTCTTTTAACGAACGAAAATCGCCGAGCTCATAAAACACGTCTAACCTTAGCGGTTGCCACAGACAAAGTAAACAATGAAAAAAACTAAAGTTTTTATCATACTTCGGGGGCATGTATACCATCATAATAAAGAAAATTTTATGACAACCGGACCCTCCGTCCCCGCGAAATTTAACAATTCCCGTTATTTTCTGAACACACCTCGTATATTATGTTTCAAGTTTGACAAGCACCATTTTAGTCACGAATTAAAATTAGGCACCAGTGAAGCTTGCGAGCAAGTGTAATAAAATGAGTGACTAGTTTCAAACTGTACTTTTTTCATGTGCACAGCAATATTATTAAACCACATAGGTATTGGACACTTAAGGAATATTATTTATTTAAAATTTATATATGCCGTTGTTTTAAAGATTTTAGTTTTTTTCTTATAAATATATAAAAAGGATAGTTTGTTTGTTTAAACTTTATTTACGTTTACTTAAAAATAAGAATATTTGAATTTTTAATAATAGTTTTATAAAAACATGCAAAAAAGTATAGTAATTGGACACATGGACCATAGTTATTGTATTATATAAAGATAACTTTACATCAAATAACATTATTTCGTTTTTGTAAATATCATATAATTCATATATTTCTTTCTCGGATTCCTCATCCCTTTTCTGTATTTTGAAGGTAACTACTAATTTCTTTGTCTGACTTCTGAAATAGTTTGTTGCAAATATCATTAAGTGCACTTGTGGTATCTCTAGTTTGTGAAGCATTTATAATGTTTACGTCGGAACAGGATGATTTATATATATTAGGGTGAGACAAAAAAACTAACCTATCGGATTTATGGGTTAAAATGAACCTACATACCGAGCAAAAATTTCCCTGCAAGGCAAAATTTTTTGCTCAATTTTAAAAGGTGTCGGTGAGCATTTTAAGTTTTCCATTGAAATAACACGTAAAAAAATCTTTTTTCATTAAAAAGACTATAACTTTTGAACCGTTTGAGATAAAATTTTTTACGTCGCGGATTCTTGTAGAGCATAAAATTTCCCAAAGAATCTATACCAGGATTATTTTTTTTAATTCAAAAATTCGATGTTTGAAACCTTTGAAAAGTGTAAAAAATCACTAAAACTGCAGTTTTAATGATTTTTTACACTTTTCAAAGCTCGGATTACATAAGAATTGGCTGGTAAATGTCCGGGATACAAATAGAGTATGATATTGAACACATGTCCAATAATAGAAATTTACATTTTTTACCAACCAACTGGCCAGTTTACTGTTTGTTTTCGGAATTAAAATTAAAACGCATTAAAGTGACAATGTTTAAACCATGAGAAACACATTTTTACCACACACTTATCTGTACAATTTTAGAATTAATTTTTATTGTAATTTAAACACAGCCCTGCTCTTAACAAAAAACATAAATCTTACCACCAAAGTAACGTGTCCTATATTGGACCCAAAATAAAGTAGTTCTATATTATTACCGACTGTTTATAGAACTCTTGTTTTTATAGTATGTTAATTGTCCAATAACTAACAAGTGTCCGATAACTGTCTACTTTACCCAAAAAGGAATCTGTTTTACCTACTTTCCAAATGGTAGTGGGAGTTTGTTAAATTTTTCTGTAAATATCGAAATTTCTGACGTCTTTTGTAATGTTTTTAAAAATAAGTTGTTTTCAAAATACATAATTTATTTTAGTTAAGGAGTCCTTTATTCAGGGTATCTATTTAAAAACTTGCCACCATTAATTAATAACTTTTGAGTAAATATGATTTAGAGGAAAACAGTTCGATTTTGATATCAAGGGGAAAGTACAAATCTAGTTTTAAATAAATTTTATGTTGCACCTTCTCACCTCCCTCTATTTACAATTTTTTATAAGGGTTTTTGCTCAAGATCATATTTACTATAGGTAATACAAAAGTTATAAAGGGTGGCTAGTTTTTTTATTAAAAGCCCTGTATAGCTATTGTTTATATGAAAGCAGTTTTTCACAGTGAAAGTGAAGAGAATGTTTTATGGGTACTCCACCCGAAATTATTATGTTGCTGTATAAATAGCAACTCCGGTATTGTACAATGTATGCTGATTTTATCTTTTAAAAAAATAGGATGCACACTTTTAGTTTAAATTTAGTTTGCTAAAATGCAAATTTGCGAAAATATATACTAAAAAAGTAGTAAATTTATTAATTCTGATTGTAGAACGTGACTTTTTCCGCAAACTTGAATTCAAGGAGACTTTTAAACCCTATTTTATCTTAAGTGTTTAACAGGCAAAAAAAAATTAATTTCTAGGTCAAGGATTTGTTTTTTACAAATTGAGCGTAAAAAGTTTTACAGACATGTTTCCTTAATGATATATGCATTTATTTTTAATTTTTAGAACCATTACGACATTTTAGGATGACAAACTAAAAATTAAATACTAATTTTTGACATAAAAAAATGGGGTTGTTTGCTGAAAGTGTCAATTTTTTTTATTCCATCCTGTACAATCAGAAAAATAAGAAGTTGCATTCAAAAGACCTTTCAAATGACCCACTTTATATTTTTTTAATGTGACATTTTGGTAGTCGGACGATTTTGTTTTTTTATTCTATACATGTCAAAAAGTTACCTAAGGTTAGGTTTAAAATACTAAAATTCCAAATTTACAAAATTAAATTGTTAAATATGTAATATGTAATTTCGGATCTGAATAAATTGGCATATGGGTGATTCTACAAAAGTTGGACAACTTGATGACAATCAGTCAATAGAGTAGGTATTTTAATATTTTAATATTTTTTGTAAATATTTTAGTATATTACAAAAGATCCAGGTTTTTTTAACTTGTCCACCCAATTTTAATTAATTTTTTTAAAAGAACGTTTCTAGAAAAACATAATAAATATTCAAAACATAGTACCTTGGCGTGTCACAACTCCTGAATCAAATCGTCACCAAATTCACGAAGTGGCGTATATGAAGATTTAAGTTATGCAAAAAAGCAATTTTTTGAAATAAAAGTTTAGCATACTAAACACTTATTCCAGAAATTTGCTTTTTTGCATAACACAAATCTTCCGATACGGGTGTTTGAAGTTTTGTGTTATGCAAAAAAAAACAATTTTCTGGAATAAACGTTTAAAATGCTAAACGTTTATTTCAGAAAATTGCTTTTTTGTATAACTTAAATCTTCATATACGCCACTTCGTGAATTTGGGGACGAAATATTTGAGTGATTTTATTTTAAAATATATTCAATTTATCTTAAATTTTTCAATTTCACTAAAAACTATAAAACATTAAATAATGTATTTTTCATATTTTATCATAGATTCGAATAAAAGCAATTTTTAAAAAATTGATAATTTTTGTACTCACTTTTACCCGTCAGTTCTGTGTCCAATGTTAAAATTCAAAATTCCTGCGAAATATTGAAGTTTAAACATCAAGTCCTCGTTTTAACTCAAGTGCTGGTAAAAAATTACCTATAGAGCCCGCCCTTTGCACTACAGTCATCTTGAAAACAATGCAAGCGGCGAAGTTGTGGTGCATGCACGTATAGTTCCAGTCAAAATTTCAGTACTGTGGTGAGTAATTTTTTTCTTACTTATATATATATTTCATTGTAATTTATATGAGGCAATATGTGATTTGTTAATAAGTAGCATCCACTAATAAAAAATATCAGTAAAATACTTAATTCCGAATTATAATCTCAAATTTAAATTCTGCTTGCGCAGAACTTGTTTATTTAATGTCAATATAAACCCATAAATTTGGTGTGGGTCCCATATCTAATAATTGAGATAACGGTATACCCAAAATCCACCAGCCGCCACTGATGTGTGGTATTATTTGATTTTAAGATATTTAATGTATAATATGCTCAAAGTTGTAGTAAATCTTATATTTTCCAATAAATTATGTATTTAATTAGTACCCTGGTATAGTCGTCACTTCCCTTGCATTCAAATTTAAAAAACACAGATATTTCAGAAACTGTTTGAAAAAGTGACTGACCCGGTCTGGAACAGTATATTTATTATATTATCTATGTTCTCATAACAAAATACTGTTTAATTTTCTCCGAAAACTATATAAACAAAATGAGGTCAAAAGTTGCCCAACTTTTGTGGAATCACCCATATAATTTTTTATGAACACTTTTTTGGTTATTCCAACAAATAAATTATGCTATTTGTACACGTCACTGACTTTAAATTTTATTTTAATATTTGAATATTGAAATTTGCAGTGAATAAATTAATATTTGCAAATGTACATGTACATTAGGGTGATTCATTTCCGCAAAGTTTTTGTTTTCTTTGGTGCTCAAGCAAAATATTAATCTGCATATAGAAAAAAAAATTCTCAACAAGTTTGAGCTCTTAATATCAATTTTAAGTACTTGCAGTTTAAATTTAAAGTTTTCCCATTTAAAAAGCATGTAAAAAAAAATGTTTTTTTTTCAAATTTCTAATGCTTACCCACCTTTGACAATATTGCAAATCGGTTTAATACACCTTATGGGGAATTTCACGCTCTTTAAAATTGCTTTTGAGTTTTTTTTTGTAACTCGCATTGGTCCACCAGTAGGAGTCGTCAAAGGACAGTTTTTGAAAAAAATCGTTTTTTTTTTTAATTTTTTCTAACAAACCGCAAAAAGTAGGGAGAAAAAAGGGCTGAATCATAAAAAAAAGTTATCCAACCAATATTTAATGAATTTACAGCCATTTTTATAACTGAAAACGTAAGAAATTGATAATTACCAACTCATAATGTTATTTAGATTGATTTTTTCTATTTATTATCATTATATTTCCCTACACTAAGAAGTTTTTTAAAATTATTAATTTCTCACTTATAATGAATATGAAAACAACAGATAAATTCATAAATAGCAAAAAAGTATAAATGAAGATTATTTAATTTTTTGAAGCGAAATTTGAAATATGTTACATAACCTTCTGTATATTCCGATTAAAGTTTTGTTGTTTTTTTTTATGAATTTATGTGTTGTTTTCATATTCATTATGGGTGAGAAATCATAATAATTTTAAAAAAGTTCTTAGTGTAGGGAAATATAATGATAATAAATAGAAAAAATCAATCTAAATAACATTATGGGTTGGTATTTATCAATTTCTTACGTTTTCAGTTATAAAAATGGCAGTAAATTCATTAAATATTGGTTGGATAACTTTTTTTTATGAATCAGCCCTTTTTTCTCACTACTTTTGGCAATTTGCTCGAAAAAATAAAAAAAACGATTTTTTTCAAAAACTGTCCTTTGACGACTCCTACTGGTGAACCAATGCGAGTTACAAAAAAAAACTCAAAAGCAATTTTAAAGAGCGTGAAATTCCCCATAAGGTGTATTAAACCGATTTGCAATATTGTCAAAGGTGGGTAAGCATTAGAAATTTAAAAAAAAAACATTTTTTTTACATGCATTTTAAATGGGAAAACTTTAAATTTAAACTGCAAGTACTTAAAATTGATATTAAGAGCTCTACCTTGGTGAAAATTTTTTTTTCTATAGGTAGATTAATATTTTGCTTGAGCACCGAAAAAAAACAAAAACTTTGCGGAAATGAATCACCCTAATGTACATAAACTGAAAAATAAATAATTTTACTCGGAAATTATAAATATTGTATAAATATATGTACGTTTTTAATTAATATTTAAATTGTTTTATTTTGTTTGTAAATTATAATCAGGATAAAAATTTTCAGTTTATTTGTCAGTTTTGTAAAAATGCTTTTGTTCGCTGATATTGAATTTCGCGTGTATTTTTCAAAAATCATAATCAGATCGTTGGAAATGCTGCAAAGTTTGATCCAGTTTGAACTATAAACGATATCATTCTGAATAAAATCGAATTTTAAGTTGAGTAGTGGGTTATTTTCAAATTTCTTGTAAATTTGATGTCCCTCAACTTTAATATATTATAAAAAATTGACTATAACGTCATTTGGAACTTTACTAAGCGAAATCAATTGGTTTAAGTGTTTTTAGCAACTATTTATTAGCAAAATTGTAAAATTTTAAATTATTAATTGTTTCGACCTTTACTTGATGAAACTCCATATTAACTGTGTAGATATAAAAACAATTTTGTTGTAAAGTTTCACGAAATTTATTAAATTTTGACAGCTGTTTCGCTACACAGTAGCTTCATCAGAATGTATTAAAACTAAAGATTGTACAAAATATATATAACAAAAAATATTGGTATTCTAGGTAAGGATAATCATTTAACATCTACCTGTGTT
The DNA here is from genome assembly GCA_921294245.1 of Brassicogethes aeneus. Classification (NCBI taxonomy): domain Eukaryota; kingdom Metazoa; phylum Arthropoda; class Insecta; order Coleoptera; family Nitidulidae; genus Brassicogethes; species Brassicogethes aeneus. The sequence goes on from OV121137.1 coordinate 48,369,351, forward strand.
ACATAATAATAAACTAGGATCACATTCAGAAATACCTAATGGGGAAAAACCTAATCTGTTTATAGTTTGTATTTTATTTATTAAATATTATAAAAGTGTGAATATTTTATATAATGCTATTGTTATATGTTAATAAAATTAAAATAGATTTAAAAGTGGTGAATTATTAGTTTCTATTTGATCATTGAGAATATTATTAGTATTTTTAAGTTTAGTCTAGAAATTAATAAACTTAAAAATACTAATAATATTCTCAATGATCAAATAGAAACTAATAATTCACCACTTTTAAATCTATTTTAATTTTATTAACATATAACAATAGCATTATATAAAATATTCACACTTTTATAATATTTAATAAATAAAATACAAACTATAAACAGAATCTGTTTAACAGATTAGGTTTTTCCCCATTAGGTATTTCTGAATGTGATCCTAGTTTATTATTATGTAACACAGGTAGATGTTAAATGATTATCCTTACCTAGAATACCAATATTTTTTGTTATATATATTTTGTACAATCTTTAGTTTTAATACATTCTGATGAAGCTACTGTGTAGCGAAACAGCTGTCAAAATTTAATAAATTTCGTGAAACTTTACAACAAAATTGTTTTTATATCTACACAGTTAAAATTTTAAATTTAACCCTATAAAAAAATTAAACTTTTTCCAACAGTAAAGAAAAGTAGCTGTCCCACTTGCAATTATATTCATGAATGCACTACTTAATGCTATTTAAACACCTTAGAGTAAAATAACATCCTCCTTTTTTTATATAGTTGAGAATATATTCCAAATATCACAGAAAAAGCCCATTTGTGGTAATATTTAAAAATACAAGTGGTTAAAATATCCCCTAAAGTTTGTCCATTAACTTTGGTCCCCTAGGTCACGTCTCCTGGGTCACAACTTTTATAAATTACCTTTTGAATTAAGCGCACATTTTTTGGTGCTGCCCCCTTGTATTTGGTAACGGATTTTACTAGAAAATGGTGTTTTGAACTATCTTAAAGCCACAACACGTTTTTTGTATTTTACATGTATACCAGTGTGGCAAAACTGTGCATTCTCCTGTGTCACAGTAATAAAAAGTAGTAAAGGTACCAGTTGCACTTTGTTTGATTCTCAAAAGAAAGTTTCCTAGTAATGGTTTTAAGGGCAAAAATACAATTTTTTATCTTTAAAACAGTAAAGAGGTTATGTTCTCAAAACATACATTTTTCCCCTGGGTCACACGTCTCCTGGATCACATATTGTGTGACCCAGGGAAAAGTTATGTGGCCCAGGGACAATTCCAAAGTAATAAATTATAATATATTTTTGAAATAATAATATACATATAGGAAAGTTTTTAAAACATTTTTTTTCGACCTTTTCCACCTTATCTGTTTCTGACAGTACGTCCCAATTTAAAATAATGTCCTCCACCTTTTTAATAGTAATTTTTCTAGTCAATGTATTTTGTCTCAAAGAAGCTGGAAATTTAATTTATTGCTCGTTAAATTGGACAAGCTGGGCCAGATAAAAAATCGAGAAAAAAAGGTTTTAATATGCATTAAAAGAAAATTTCTTTAACTCACTTTTTTAATGGACATTTTTTAAATACAGAAAATATATTTTAATACATACATAAGTAATATTAAAATATTACCTATGTACATATGTAAGAAAGTTGAGAAATAGAACATAGTTTTATTTGACTAATAAGAATTGAACACAATTTTATTTTTATTATTATTTTTAAAATTTTTAATATTTACTTTTAATACTTTTTAATATTTACTTTTAATACGAATTATTTTGTTGTTTAAAACACTTTGAAACAATTTTTATACGGGAATAAAGTTGTGGTATAGTTGTTATTAATTATTATGATATTTAAATCTAACAATACGAATTTTCATTTAACCACCTTTCTGCCATATTTCTTTTAATCAGATTATTTTTTTATTTTAGATCATAAATTCAATGCTATTTCAAATAGCCTATTTGTATCTGACAGAATAATAATTCCATATTTTTATTTTTTGGAATAAATATTATGCACCTTGAATTTTCTGACTGAAAAATTCGATGAATTAAAATGTTGGATATCATTCGTAAACAGAATTTTAATTTGGCGCTAGTGCATAGTGCGGTTGTGTTACGTACTACTGCCACCAAGCGAAATTACTTAACGTCGGAGGTACATGAGCTCGTAAATAAATTAGACAACGGTGCATTTAAATTCAGTGCTACCATTTTATTTACTTACCTGTTTTGCTTTCCTTAATTTCTTACCTAATTTATTAATTCATTTTTTGAAATACAAATAAAGAAAATCTTTTTTACTAAAATATTGGTTTTTATAAAAGATAAAAAACAATACAATATTTTTAATCCACCATTAATTACATTCATTAAGTTTGTGGATTATTTATACTGTACAGTCTTGTTGAAATGCACCCCTTACATATTTTAATAATCATAATCATGTCGATATACATTATTGATAGCACTGAAAATTTGGACTGCACTGTTGCCTAATTTATTTTCGAGCTTATGTACCTTCGACGTTATGTGATTTCGCTTAGTGGCAGTAGTACGTAACACAACCTCACTATGCCCTAGCGCCAAATTAAAATTCTGTTTACGAGTGACAACCAACATTTTAATTCATCGAATTTTTCATCGAGAAAATTCCTCTTGCGCTTAAAGATTAAATCTTTTCTAATTTTTATTCCAAAATAAATATTATACTTTAACTTAATTTTAAATTAATAAATGAAATGGTATTATTTAGATATAAACACCCTTTTTGAATAGAAAAAAATATTCATACAATAAAAACTGAGGCCTAAAAATATATATCACACCAGAACGATGTAAATATACCTATTAGAGTGTGCCAAAAAAACTCGATATTTTTTTTTCTTGCTCTCCACCCAAAATATCGTAGAATATGTCCAAACAAATATTCTGTTAAAAGCGGAGCTCATAATTTCAATTTTAAGAGGTCCCTCATCGAATCTGAAGTTTTGCCGCTTAAATAGCACAGAAAACTGTATTTTTTACCTTATTTATTCTTGCAACCTAGGAAGAATTTTTTTTTTCATAAAATCCATGACCAAATCTTACAAAGCATTAAATTTGGACGAAAAAATCTTATTAAGCCGAATTTCTATTTTCATTATTTGATTTTTTACAGAGCTTTAAATTTAAAATTTTACGTTTTTTGCCTTTTTCAGCTAAACTATTGAAGTTAGACGAAAAAGTTAAATGGCAATTTTTTAGCTTGTCTGATGGACCACAAAAAAGTTTTAGGCGAATTTTTTGTATCGTCAATATTCTAAAAGTTACAGGCGTATAAAGTCATCATTTTTGTATTATTAACTTTAAATTTAAAGCTCTGGAAAAAATCAAATAATGAAAATAGAAATTCGGCTTAATAAGATTTTTTTGTCCAAATTTAATGCTTTGTAAGAATTAGTCATGGATTTTATGAAAAAAAAAATTCTTCCTAGGTTGCAAGAATAAATAAGGTATAAAAGTCAGTTTTCTGTGTTATTTAAGCGGCAAAACTTCAGATTCGATGAGGGACCTCTTAAAATTGAAATTATGATCTCCGCTTTTAACAGAATATTTGTTTGGACATATTCTACGATATTTTGGGTGGAGAGCAAGAAAAAAAAAATATCGAGTTTTTTTGGCACACCCTAATACCTATATGGAAATTTATCTGATACACCAAAAAATAAATTTGTAGATTTTAATTTATAATTAAATTTGTTTTAGTTATTTTTATGAACGTTTATATTTTCTAGGCAATTTTTAATTTCGGTAATTTTTGTTTTGAGTTAATTTTTTGATGTCATTAAAAAGTAAAACGGCGTGCCATAAAACCTTAAAAGGATTATTAACAAGCAAAAATACTTAGTTATTTATGTATTAAGGGCATAATAAGGTTTTTATGGTCCGAGGCGCTATTTCGAGCCCGAGCGCGTTATGCCAGCAATGCATACAAAACTTTATGCACGATTAATATATTATTATTTTTAATATATTATTGTTTTTAAAGACTAACCGTCTTTTTGTTATAATTGTCATATTATAATGTCATCGTGCATAAATATTATTGACATCAGTTTTAAAGTTTAAAGATGAATGAAATTGAGGAAGCAGCTGAAAAGGCGAAAAATTGCGGCCTGCTGCCGGAAAAATCAAAATCTTTATACGAAGAAACTTACTTCGAATATATCAAATGGTGTAACATAAGGAAGAATAGTTTTGCGCCTATTGTTTTTAATTTTTGACGTTTCATTATAGCCCGCTGGGTCATAATAACGCCCGCGGGCTATAAAAAGACGTTTACGTCAAAGAATTTTTGTTATAATTGTCATATTATAATGTCATCGTGCATACAATATATTTTCAAAATGATTAAGCATTTTTATTTAAGTTTTTTTAATATGTTAGTAAATTTGTGATCCAGGGGACCATTTTTTTTCTTTTTTCTTTATTTAAGGGCTTTAAAAAATCCAACTGCACAATTTTAGGTGTTAAATAACACGCCTAAATAGACAAAATTTAAAAAAAACAGGTTTGTAGATTATGTTTTTGTTTTTACTTTTTCTTCTTTAAATGTACAAGAATTTTGAAAATGATTTAGACTTCGGTCCTTGGCAGATTGGCATGCGCATCCTCGCGCTCTCTACTTCCAAACTCCACGAAAGTTTGCTGAACATTCAGTCGGAAATTGATCTTAAATTAGCAACCACGCTGCGTCGCGACTAGAAAACTTACTCGCGTTGAACTGGCTTACGCTCACAATTTAAATTATTTATGTTAATAAAATGTTTAAACAAGTGTTTCATTGGGATCATTTGTAATCTATAGATATGTTTTTGACAATAATTGTTGTTTTGTGTAAGTAAATAAAGTGATAAATCAAACAATCCAGTAAGTAATACTTATTCTTTTTACTTTAAAATACGTAAGAAATTGTTATACTTCTATATTATGTTTCCAAACAATGGCTATATAGGGATTTACTTACTTTTGTTCTAAACTTGTTGCGTGTTCATAATATAATATAGTATTATTATAAAGTGCTTTCGAACAATATTTTTGTTAAATTATTACATTTAACAGTATATAAAACTGTTTTTAAATATTTAGTAAAAGAACTTGCAATGTAAAGTTAATAAAAATATTGTTTGCTATACATATTTGAAATAGGTATACCTATATCCTATAGGATAACTTATCTAAAAAATATTTATTGTGAGAATATATACCTACTACCTTTAAGATTAAAAGGTCAAAACAATCAACAAAGCAAATAAATACTATACTGCATTTTATGAATTTCCTATTTTTGTGCATTTGGTTTAAAGTTTTGTAGTTGGGTCATTTTCAAGAAACACCCGCTTTCAGGAAATTAAAGATCAAAATTTTTTTTGCCTTAATTGACTTTTGGTTGGATTTTTATAAATTTTTAGAGTTTTGTTTACTTACATTTAAGACAGGCAGTGCACTTTTTAATTTTTTTTTACGTTTTTTTCAGAAAAATGTGTTTAGCCAGCTTTATATATCCACTGTGTTACCAATTTGAAATCCAAAATTAAATTCAATAAAAAAAATTGTTATAAAAATAATTTGAAATATATTTTAATTAATTATAATGCGTAAACACAATCCCTTGTAGTGGTGCTCACTTGCAAAATAACAACTTAGATTTCTAAATTGTAGACACCCTTTTTCTTTGAGTATAAGCTGGTGAAGGTCTTTCGTCCCTTTTAGTACTTTTATATTGTGTGGAATTTTCCCTTGGATTGTAATAACAAATAATTTTAAATTGGTTTATCATAAACTACTTTTAATAAAAGCGACGGTAAATATCCACTTTGTTGTCGAAAAATTCTATTGCGTTACCATAAATTCCATTGCGTTACCATAAGGTAACATAATGGACTAGGTAACGCAGTGGACAAAGTTTCGTGAAACCATATTTAAAAAATAATAAAGACATTAGAGTCATTAATTACTCTCAATGAGCTTTGGTGCCCTAAAATAAACTTAGCGGACAAACAATTATTACATTTGCGTTAACCGCACCTGTTTCAACCGATATCTTCTTCCTGAGTGAATAAATAAATTCAGCTGGGTAATGTGTACGTCCTAACATCATTTGTGGATCAAGTGAGTGCCAAAAAAGGTGCCATATATATGTTTTTTTAAATATTCTATCGGTAACGTGACGGACGTAACGCAACGGAAAAAATATCTGGGACATGAGTCAAATTAAAAAAGTAGATTAAAATTAATTAATTTATATATAAATTGTTTACTTTATTAACTAAGGATGTTATGGATTGCTATAAAGCAACACAAAGTTCTGGTTATTCAATATTTAAAAAAAAAAACATGTATGTAAGTTTTATAAAACGATAATGGGACATGCGAAAATGTGCTTTTCACAAGTTTCAAAATTAAAAAAAAATTATTCTGAAATAACTAAACAAACATTTTCTGAAAGAGTTTACTAATAGACCAGGGTCGATAATTTTTGAAACAAAAAAAAATTACTGTAGAATGAAACCCATTGGAAAAGGAGGAGAATATAATAAAAAAGAAAGAAAAAATAAATTACGGGCGATCTGACTTCGGGAAGTGGGAGGGGGGGGGCTTTAAGGGTAAAAAATGGTTTATCTCGATTTCCGGCAAAAATACAAGTCCTATGGAAAAAAGTTAAATAGCAAAGTTGTAGGTAATAAAAAGATCTACAACTTTTGTATTTACAATTTTTTCACATAACCTCAAAATTTATGTGAAAAATTCAAATAACCAAGTTTTTGGTTTTTTATTTTTATCTTTTTCAAAAAAAAATTTTTTTCCACGAAATTTGGTGAAAACTTACCTTTTTATGTCCCAAATACACTGTAATTTATTTGATTTGAAATATTTATTATTTCGCCTTATTTTGACTTAATATCAAAAAAGCACCCTAATTTTCAATCGAAAATTCTCGCGTCAAAATATCAGCTTTTTTCAAAAAGTCGGTGTGCTTTTTGTTCGATGAACTCTCTACTTTCTGATGGTGTAAAAAAAATATACATTACTATGGTAAATGTTCTCAGAAAATACAAAAAATATTATAATGAATAACGTAATCAGAATGAAGTATCTAAATTCAATAGTATGATTTACATGTATTTTTATATTTTATGAGATTTTCTGACATAAATGTTATTAGAATTTAATAAATAAACTTTTTAACTAAAAAAAATTGCAACAATCACATTTTTTTGATGAAATTGTACATAATGATTAAAATAAATTTTCGAATTCGAGTTTTTTTCGTTTTTCATTATAATATTTTTTGCATTTTCTGAGAACATTTACCATAGTAATGGATAATAGTACAAATTTCGTTATAGGTCGGACGTGTATTTTATGTGTCCCGCTTTATCGGATAATTATTATGATATATTGTAATTCAATATTAAAAACTTTCATCTAATAGTAAATAAGTGAATAAACAATGATTTGTGATAGTTTATATATGTTTAAGTTAAGTGACTATCGTTCTATTAATTAATAAACAATTTAATTTGTTCAATTAACTAAATAAGTGACTAACAAAAAAGTATTAGATGCAAAAACTCTATACAAAAAAACTTTATATAAATCCTAAACAAAAATTTGTAGTTACCTCACGGGGTTCGAACTCTGCTCGCTGTGGCCCGTGGTGGACCCGGCTGGCTCATGCCGGACTTGGCTACGGATGGTGCTGGTGAAATTACCACTAATGGTTGTAAAAGGTGTCAGAAAGTTCCTAAAATTTTTGTAAAGTGTGTTAAATGTGAAGCAGTAATGCATCCTAGTTGCGCAGAATTAAAAAACGTAGCCAAAATTAACGATAAGCTAAGGTATTGTTGTGGTGATAATAGTGATCCTCAACTAACTTCAGAAGATGTTGCAATAACTAATAATCCCTTATTATTGGAAATATATTATCTTAAGGAAATTATTAAAGATAAAGAATCGATAATTTACAATCAAACAATAACTATCGACAGTTTAAAAGAGCAAATTAATTTATTAAATGTTCAAAATAATATTAAAAAAGATCAAAATATCCAATTAAACACCAACAAGTCCATGGCTAATAAAAATAAAAATATAGATAATAAATCCGTCACAATTAAAAATAATGCACCTAAATCAAAAGAAGGCACTACACCAACTCCCTCTACAACGCTAAAAACATTGGAGGAAGCAACAAAAAGTGCATGTGATAAATTCATCAATATAAACAAATCTTCCACCCCAACTAATAACTCTGATTGGACAGAGGCTGTTAAGAAAAAACATAATAAGTCGTCGAACAATAAGACCAGTATTGTGGGCAACCTAAAAAATTCCAATTGTATTCTAAAGGTTATCCCAAAAAAGTCTTTTGTTTATGTCTCAAGGCTCGACCCAACAACCAATAAGGACGATTTGGTTAATTACCTGAAAGATCAGTTTCCGGAGGTTTCATGTGATGTTATTGAATCAAAATTTCCTAATCACTATTCATCTTTCAAATTAACTGTGGATCTAACAAATTTTGAAAAAGTTATGAACCCTGATTTGTGGCCACAGGGAGCGTACTTAAATAGGTTTTTTCACCCAAGGAAAAACATAAAACCAGTCATATAACAGTTAGTCAATTCAACAAACTAAATATTTATTACCAAAATGTCAGAGGTCTTAGAACAAAACTTGTGAATCTTGAAAAATCAATTTCTCTCACTAACTATGACATAATTTGTTTTTCTGAAACCTGGCTAAACGATGATATTTCAACTAATGAACTTCAATTAAATGCATATACTGTGTACAGATTGGACAGAAACCCCCTTACTAGCAATTTCAAGCGTGGTGGTGGCGTACTTATTGCAGTGAAAAGGTCTTTGATATCAAGTATTATTCCCGATGTTAACAATTGTGTTGAACATTTATTTGTAAAAGTAAAAATCAACAATAAAACTATTATAATAGGCACTGTCTACATTCCACCCAATGCATCCAATAATATCTACGAAGCCCATTGCTTAAGTATCGAATCTATTAACAGCATTCTTGATGAAGATGTTACAACAGTACTCTGCGGTGATTATAATTTACCAAATATAAACTGGGTAAATTGTGACTTAGGTGCTAGTGCTACTGGTGAAAATATCCCAATTAATGGACAAATAGTGTCGGATTGTGTTGCGCATTGCAATTATTATCAAGTGAATACAGTAACCAACTCCTTTAATAAAATTTTAGATCTAGTTTTTTCAAGCAATATTAGTGTCGTTACCGAGATAGCTAATGATACACTTTTACCTTGTGATGCATATCATCCGGCTCTTTATATTAGACTTAACATACCAAAAAAACATGACGAAATGAAGTTAGAGCACTTTTACTTTGATTTCAAAAATGCCGATTTTTATTCGCTAAATAATCATTTAAGTTTTGTAGATTGGAACTTAGTTTTTTCAAGTAACGATATTAATATTTGTTTATCATCATTTTATGAGATTTTGTATTATTTTTTTGAATTGTATGTTCCTATGAAAAAATGTGTTAAATCTAAATTTCCAATTTGGTTCTCATCCGAACTAAAAAGTAAAATATTTGATAAAAAAATTGCCCACAAAACTTATAAACAATGTCCTACTCAGGGTAATTATTTAAAATTTCACGACCTAAGAAATGTCTGTACTAAATTATCCAATGATTGTTATAAAAATTACATTGAAACATTAGAACATAATATAAATGATAACCCTAAATATTTTTGGAAATATGTTAATAGCAAAAAATCTAGCAACACATTACCAAGTAAAATGTTTTACAATAATCTAGAATCTGAAGATCCTATAGAGATTGCAAATTTTTTTGCTGATCAATTTTCCTCTGTTTTTACAAATAATGGTGATATAAATATACCAGATTTTTGTTACAGTAACACAGTTGATATTAGCAATTGTTTGTTAAGTGAGTGTGATGTTTTTGGTGAACTCAGTAAGCTGAATATTTATAAGGGTTCAGGACCAGACAATGTATCCCCTCTGATCTTAAGGCACTGTAGATTTTCCCTTGCAAAACCATTGACTATGTTGTTTAACTTATCTTTAGATAACTGTGTTTATCCGGAGTTATGGAAAACCAGCTTTATTTTACCATTATTTAAAAGCGGTGACAAAAGCCAAGTTATTAACTATAGACCAATATGCAAAATATCTCATATTCCCAAGCTAATGGAAAAAATATTAACTTGTAAAATAACACCCCTTTTTAAGAATATTATTATCGAGGAACAACATGGTTTTTGTAAGGGAAGATCTACAGCTACTAACCTAATGGTCTATCAACAAGCTTTGTTGAGTGCCTTGGAAAGTCACACTCAGATGGATGCCATCTATACAGATTTTTCCAAGGCATTTGATAAGGTTGAACATCAACTTTTGCTGGCAAAACTAAAAGCTTTGGGTGTGGATGGTAAACTTCACGCCTGGTTAAAAAGTTATTTAAACTCTAGAACACAAATAATTCTTTTAAATAGTCAGTTTAAATCTAAGGTTATTTCTGTCACATCTGGAGTTCCCCAAGGTGGACATCTCTCTCCCTTACTTTTTAATTGTTTTATAAACGATATACTTTTTAATATTAAATTTAGTAACTGCCTCTTATTCGCTGATGATTTAAAATTATACAAGGAAGTAAAATCAATTGATGACTGTTTCTTAATTCAAGATGATTTGCACAGCTTGGAACGATGGTGTGATGTTAACTATATGGAACTTAATGTAGCTAAATGCAAAGTTATCAACTTTTGTAGATCAAAAAAATGTATTAAATTTCCATATAGTTTAAAAAATTTTACTCTTGATAATGTGTTGCTCATTAAGGACTTGGGTGTGTATTTTGATTCAAAAGTATCTTTTAATCAGCATATAAACATGACTGCAAATAGAGCCTTAAAAACTTTAGGTTTCATAAGCAGAAATATGAAAGAATTCAATGTTACCTGTATAAAATATGTGTATATGTCATTTGTCCGAAGTGTCCTTGAATATTGTTGTGTCATATGGACCCCATATTACGCATGCCATAGTAATTTAATTGAGAGAGTTCAAAACAAGTTTCTTCGTCATTGTGCTTTCAGACTCAATATTCCTACTGAGGAAATAGTGTATTTTCAGATAAGGCACTTATTGGGTCTAGATCCATTGTCCGTCAGGAGGGAAAAAGCCCAACTAGTGTTTTTATATAAACTCCTCAATAATTCTATAAACTGTAGTGCATTGCTAAGCAGAATTAACTTCCATGTACCTATACGGCATACTAGACAATACAGTTTATTCTATATAAAAACCCATAATACCAACTACGGGCAATCCATGCCTATTGATAGAGTGTGTGCAGTGGCGAATAAGTATGTTGTGGATCTCTTCTGTAACTCTCTAACCAAGTTTAAAAGTAATGTCAACAATTTGTTTAGTAGTAATTATATGTAATTTTTGTAATTAAAATTGAACCCATATTTTGTAATGGTTTAACCGTAAATAAAGATATTATTATTATTATTATTATTATTATTATTATTATTATTATTATTATTATATTTTTTTACACCATCAGAAAGTAGAGATTTCAACGAACAAAAAGCACACCGCCTTTTTGAAAAAAGCTGATATTTTGACGCGAGAATTTTCGATTGAAAATAAGGGTGTTTTTTTGATATTAAGTCAAAATAAGGTGAAATAATAAATATTTCAAATCAAATAAATTACAGTGTATTTGGGACATAAAAAGGCAAGTTTTCACCAAATTTCGTGGAAAAAAATTTTTTTTTTAAAAAGATAAAAATAAAAAACCAAAAACTTGGTTATTTGAATTTTTCACATAAATTTTGAGGTTATGTGAAAAAATTGTAAATAGAAAAGTTGTAGATCTTTTTATTACCTACAACTTTGCCATTTAACTTTTTTTCATAGGACTTGTATTTTTGCCGGAAATCGAGGTAAACCATTTTTTACCCCTAAACCCCCCCCCTCCCACTTCCCGAAGTCAGATCGCCCGTAATTTATTTTTTCTTTCTTTTTTATTATATTCTCCTCCTTTTCCAATGGGTTTCATCCTACTGTAATTTTTTTTCACTTTTTACCATTTTTAAAGGCTTCGGCACTGGTCTATAAGGGCTTGTTAGGCTTTTACTTGGTTTTTAAATCTATAAGATCCGATAATTTTTAACAAAGTTATTGGAATTCAAAATTACGGACAGTGGAAGGCGGGTGTTTTTTGAAAACGACCCAAATACTTATTTTCTGATTGTACAGGATGTATTAAAAAATTATAATTTTCAATTGTTTTTTTCTTCGACAAAATGTAGTGTGAGTGTGATAAGAGGAACATACTAAAATTTGAGTTTTAAAGAACAAGTTTCAAATGTAAATTTTATGTTACTAATTTTCTACATGTACAGTGTGACCCATTTGTTTGCGACTCATCCCTGTAAAATCTTTATTTATTGTGCGATTTTAACCGGATTTGTTTTAAATTGTAGATCTTGATAAACTGTATTTTTGGAGAAAAAAACAAATTTTTGTTGTTATTTTTCTACTACTACTATTTTTCTATTTTTTAATAAAATTTAGTATAGGGTCCTTTAGAAAATGCTTTGTTTAAGAGATATAAGCAATTCAATAACCAAAAACACAGAAAAAATGGGTTTTATTGAAATTTATGTAATCTGATTCAACAACTATATATTTCTTATATCTCTTAAACAAAGCACTTTAGTGATATGAACGTAAGAACCTTTTTTGTCAAAAATTAAATTTTCTACAACTTTTTTATTTGAACTTTTTCGGTAAAACCAGTCATTCGCTCGATTTTCTCAAAAATATGTGAGAAAAAGTGAAAAAACGACTTTTGGAGCTACTACAATCAACGTAAATAAATCGAAAACAAAATTGATGCAGGGCCTTTCAAAAACCGTGAATACTGTGCAGGAACTTATGGTGATAAAAATTATAATTCAAAACCCGGCCAAAATATAGAAATTTAAAGTAAAAATTATTAAAAATACATGCTTTTTATATGGAAAAACTACAAAATTAAAAAGGAAGTACTTTGAATCAAAATTAAGGGCTCAAATTTTCAGGAAATTTTTTTTTCAACCTAAAAACAAAATTTTTATGTGTCAGCAAGAAAAAAAAAATTCGTTTTAAATGAAACACCCCGGGTCATTTAAAATCTCACGTCAACTTCTAAGTTTAAAAAATATGTATTATAATTAAAATTTGTTAAACAAAAATTATTTTTTGTCCGCAAAGAAAGTTTAATGGCTAAAATCTTACGTGAGGGATAGGGGGGTCTACCACATCTCAGCAAATTTCACTAAGGGGAAAAAATCCCCATTGAAAATAATGTAACCTTTTGACATAAAAAAATTGACAATTAATATTAATATTAATATTTTTTATTTCAACATATTTACAAAAATGTCATATGTTTAAAATTCATTTAGATCAGGGGCCACCATTTTAACTAAATAACTAAAAACATTTGATTTAAAACTATTAAAATTTTGAACAGAATTATATACCAAAATCAGTATAAATTATAATTATGAAGGTTTATTTGGTTATTTTATTAAGTTTTAATAAAATGTTCACATAAATATTTTAACTTGTTATGATAGTTAATACAACGTTTAGCCTTACAAAAATAAATATAATATATCAAATATAGCACAATTTATGTTATAAGAAAATTAATTTTATATTTTATTCGTATTATTTCGAATGGTTTAATTTATTAATTAAGCTAATTAAAATAAATTAAAAATATGACGCATTTAATCAACAAAAAAAACCGAAATCATGTCATTGTTAAAAGTAATTAGGTTACATTTAGGTTGTATTGAAAGGTAAATTTACCCTCCCCAGTGAGTGGGCGACTGAAATCTTCATAGTTACGATCCGTTTACAGCAGAAATGAAAATGTGGTAAATTTTTCTAAATAAAAATGTATTCGTTGTTTTTTGCGTTGTGATATTAACAAACTAAAATACAGTTAAAACCCTGACTTGACAAAATAGTTTTGCACTATTAACTACCCCATTGTGAATATTTGTATAGATGGTAATTTTCATTTATTGGGTTTGTTAATAAACAAGTTACGTATATAGGTACATACAATTAGTGTACATATGCATATTAATAATACAGTTAATAAACCTAGGAGCACACTGAAAAAAAAAGCGGTCAGCGGTACCCATGGTAATGGTAAAATAGGCGCCAACCAATAGAACCTTAGTCGCTACCATTACAGAATGGTAATGAGTTATTGTTACGAATTGACATTACAGCAAAGTGATCGTTACCACTACTGCTTTAATTAAATTTTACCACTACATGTTGTTATACAATAACCGTTTTATTAAAACCTTTTACCACTACACACTGTTGAAACTTACGAATACATATTGGTATATGGTACGCTTAGTATATTATTTTAGCTACTTAAAATAGTTTTTAATACAGGATATAACAGTAAGGCGAACCTTAGACAAAATCATTGTTTAATTTGTATTATTGATTGCACTTACCCCTATAATTTGGTTTTCTCAACAGCAGGGTAAGGTAGTAAATAAATGACAATTATATTAAAAACATTCTTTCTTAAAATAAAATTATTTATATGAATTTCCACAAAAATATAAGTTAAATAGGACGTACAAAAATTATGCAATAACTAAATATAATAAAATACATGGCGGATCCTTAAATTATCGTACGAATATTTTTAGAGAAATTGAATTATGCAGTAAAAACCCAACCCAACCAATATATAAATAACATGTGTTTGTTAATTTAATTTTTGTTTGTAGTTTTTTTTTCTTCTAAATTAGTGTTGCGCACACTTCCTAGTGAATGTGAGAAGCAGTGTTGTTCCCAGCGAAAAAAAAATCGTAACAGATTTTACAGAAAAAAGTAATAGATCCCTATAAAATGTAATAGATCGCCATTTTTAAACTACCTATCATTATAAAAATAAAAAAAATTGTTATTTCATAAAGGTAAAGAGAAGGGGGATTTTTAAAACAATAAAACATCCAAAGACATTATGCATGTTTTGTGAATAAATATTTTATTTAAATATTTGTCAACAAAACACGTTCAACTATGGGTTATTTTATTTATAACTTATTTTATAATGATAAGTTTTTATTTTATGTATAGTGCAATAAAACACTGTCAACTTAATGTGTTTTATAAAATCATATTTACGATATTTAGATACTATAAACAAAATGTAACCAAGAGGAAATGCGACGTGAGCAAGTTTCTTTGTGTTTTCAAAAGACCACACAAGGGGTCGAGAACTGCGTCATATTTTTTTTATATTTAAAAAGGGCTGACCAAAGATTATCTTTGGGCTGACTACTCAGTTTTTTCTGTGAGAGTGGCAGTCTGCTCTTGTTATTTTAGTTAGTTATTAATTAGCATTTAACCAAGTATCATCTCTGTATTAAAATAAATACATCTCATTTAATAAGTTGTGTTTATTGAACAACGTTCTTGTTGCACAAAAAACCAGTCAACCAATTTTGCATACGGAGAATGTTTTCATGGATTAGTTTTCAAGGAAACGTACTTAGCTCAGTACACAGGTAATTGGTAGGTACTTACTTATCCATTTTATCTACGTAACACTAAAGTTGTCAATCAGTTATAATATGTATACTTTTAAGTTGTAATTATTCTGTGAATACCACAAAAAGGTTTTCAACTCGTCTACGAAAATGCTAATGCAAACTTTTTTACAGGGACTTCGTATTTATCGTATTCGGAAAACGGTATTCCCTTTGTTTTCCTAGCGTTATATATATATATATAATTATTGTTGAAAAAAAAACGGAGAAATCTTGAAAATGTAATAGATTTTTTAATTTTGTAATGACGTAATAGATTTTTGGCCGTTGTAATAGATCTATTACAAATGTAATAGACGGAACAACACTGGTGAGAAGTAAAAACCTTGCCGGTAACATAGGCATTAGGTAGGTATTATTTTAAAACATCGAGAGAAAACGAGTTATAGTTAACCCCCAAAAATCAATATTATAATACCTATAGGTAAAATGCGTTTTACGATCCGTACCGGTTAAAATGGGGAGTAGTTCCACAATATCCCAGTCCTTTAATAACACCTACTCACAACACAATAAAAACAGTATAGTATGATATCACAAAACTACGCACTATGCAAAGCCGTAAACAGACAACCACTAAATGGCCTAATTTTCCGTTGCTTCTTGATTCGTACCAAATTTCATTAATTATAACATTATTAGTATTAACCACTGTAGTGGTAAACGTCAAAAAATGACTATTTGTAGTGGTAAGCTATTTATTACGAACCAGTTGTAATGGTAAAATTATCCATGACGCAGAATTGTACAATTTATATATAAGATATCAAATTGAGGTTTCAATGTAATAAAAAGAAATTTATTGAGTTTGACGAATTTATAAAATATTTACTTCCCTAGACACGTGAAATAAATTTTAACTCGGCTTCAAGCTTCAAGATATGCTTATTGTTTTTGTCAGCAGACAGAATAGCTTTTCCTCACATTTATTATTTTCTTTTTTATGGAGAGACTGTTTTTGTAAACTATTTTAGCCAAACACTTTTAAGGATTTTAAGGAGTAGGTGGTTTATTTTATTATTTAGAAGGGGCCAAATGCAGCAAATTGATTAACTTGTGTTAATTAAACTTTTTTGAATGTGTTAATTATGATTAAAAAAGTGTTTTCATTTTAAACCAAAATAATTTTAAATATTATCGGGTCTGAGTTTTCATTTTAGTTAAGTATTAAATAATATTTCTAAAATTTTCCTCTGGAATTTTCATTTATCAATTTCCTTTTCTTAATGCAGTATTATAAATAGAGATGGGATTTTAGGTTGCAAAATTTATAAAAAATGATTCGAGGGGGGAAATCAATCAGTACTAAAATTGTTCCTCATATTCTCCTCATTATAGGGAAAAAGGGGGCAACTTTAAAATTTCCAATGGAACACCCTATTTTTTATTGCAGATTCGGATCATTCGACTAAAAATAGGTTTTTGTTCGATTTTTCTTCTTATACGATTCTGCAATAATTTTTTAAAAAAATATCACTTTTTTTGGTAATAATTATCTTATTAAATTAAATCTGATTTTTTTAAGTTTCCACGACTTTTTAACTAATATTTAAGTTTCCTTTGGTTTAAGTTTTATACATTATTTCATTCGGTGATAATTATCAATTGCGCACCATGATCACTTTTTACCTGCCAACATTTAATGCCAATTGAGGTATAAAAAATGGTATTTAGTTATAAATAATAATTATTATTGAGGTATAAATAAAACTATTTATACATAGTTTAGCATTATTTAATCAATTAGTTCGAAGATTAATTTGCAAACAACTTTCGTTAATCAGTTATTCATAATGGATTTTTTAACAGTGGAAGAAACAATAGAAATGATTTTGATTTATGGAGAGATTTACCATCAGCGTTTTCTGGAAAAAATTCAATCATGTACCTACTTCATTTCACCGTACAGTCAAGCAGTTTACTACAAACGGGAGTGTTCAACCGAAAAAAAGAGTTCGTTAATAAATGCATTGAAGTCGAAGGCCACCATTCAAATTTACCTACAGTGTTATTATAATATTGTACTTGTAATTATAATTCGACAATTACCCATTCTAAAAATGTTGCAGCTAGAAAAATAGTATACAAAGAACTTACTTATCCCGTAAAACGTCTTCATGCAAGAAAATGACGTCTTATGACAAATTTGTTGGCAACTAAATTCAATGAAACAATTATTTTGTGTTTTGATGACTTAATAAAGTGTTTGTAGAACTTTATTTAAATATATTTAAATAATGTTTTACAAACAATTTATCATCAACACAGTATACTGTGTTATCGTACAACTAGTGGTAAAATTTTACCGATAAAATTGAGAAAGTTTTTTTCTTGAAAATTTCGTGGAAATTTTTATTACGATTGGTATTCGGCAATGCTATTTCATGTTAATGCTTATATACAACATTACTTGGTGTACAATAATGGACGTTTTATAGGTGGCAATAGAAAAACGTATATATTTAGACTTGTGAAACAAGGCACACGTCGTGTGCCACACGAATCCAATTTAAAATATCAGATCGTTCAACACCTACCTCACCTTACTTCTTGCTATATCAGACGAGTCTGAAAATAGTTTTGTTGGTTTAAACGAAAGTTTACTAATTTGCGGAGATATATTTAAGTCAATCAATCCGTTCTACTTAAACACGTAAGAGCTATTTTTAGGGACCCTAGACCTGTGCACGGGAAGCCAAAAAATATGTTCACCTTTCGTTTGTACATAATATATTTAATATATTATATCAATTTTGAAGAATATTGCAATGATATATATGTACTCTCTAAAAATTAATTAGTCAAAAATGACTTATTTAATTGTTATTAGTGGCTGCTTTTTCACTTGTACCATGGTTAACTATGGAATACATTTACTACATAATTTGGACTACTATAGAATTAAAAACTAACCTTGGAGACATTTGTAACAATTTTTTATTTTAAAAGAACTTTACAATAAATTTCGTTTTAGGAAAAATTTATAAAAAGCGATGCGTTCTATCCCATTTTAAAAACTTTCTGCCTGTTTTCTTGCTTTCGCTTCGTGTACCTGGACCATCGTTTCTTGTTTACTCTGGACACCAGATTTTGACAAAGTTCGAAAAAGTTGTACTTTTACAAATTTTACTTTAAAATAAACTTGTAAACATATTAAACTACTAAACCATTACAATATAATATATATTAATATATATGTATATATATATATATATATATATATTAAATCATCATTAATTTCTATTAGGGAACTGCTTGATTAGGGCGTGATTAGGGTCATTAGCGCATATATGTCTATAGACAATAAACCGAGAACTAATCAAAGCTGCTTATAACTTTTCTAATTAATCCATAATATTTCTTGATAAGTATTATTTCAGCACTTAAGGTAGTTGTCGTGCTGTAGGCATACCATCAGAAAATTTTAAATTTTTGTATACTTATTAAGGACATGACAATACAATTATCCTTAAAATTTGACGATTGACAGTCTATAACACGAAATAAATTCAATTAAAAATTGAAGATTGTATAAGCTTTCTGTAGTTCTGTACAAGTTTCTTAGTTATAAAAAAAACTAACTGTCAGAAGCTTTCAAAAACTAAGTCTTTTAATGTATTTTTGCTGAGTTAAAAAAAAATAATAAAATTTTTTTGACCGTCCAATTGTTTATAAATGACCGTTTAAAGTTCAACAATTTGTAAAAAAGTATACATACTAGTGAGTCAGATAAAAACAACTTGGCAACGCTGTACGCGAGTATAGATATTATTTACGCAATAAATTCAAACAGACAGTCTCCAATAAGCGACGTTGCCGGATTAAAACTTATGAAAATATGTGAAAGTATTACGTATAGGTAACGTCTCCAAGGGTACAGTCTTGCGAAAAAATTATGAATCACTTAGCTACAAACTCGTATACTTTTACGGTGCGTATAATCTAAAATTTTTTGACAATATTGTACAACTACCTTAATCTAGAAAGCGCACTTTTAGGCAAAACTACTAAAGTAAATTAATTTTTAGCAACTCACCTTATTGAATAAACATCAGGGTGGTCGTTAAAAATTAAATTTTTTGCGACGCCCCCTAAAAAGCTTCGTTTTGATAAAAAAACACTGGGAACATTTTTTACTTTTTTTTATAATTAAAAACAACACGTGCCACAAGACGATCTAAGTTAATTTTTTGGTATAATCATGTCTTTTCTGAAAATAAGGAATAATAATTTTTTTGAGATTTGAAAATTATTAACAATGAAATAACTTCACCTTGGAGTGAAGAAATCTAGATATTAAAATTACGTTTGTATTAATTTAGTTTTAAAATAAAAATATCTTTAATTTTTTTTATTTAATAGACCAAATCAACTGGGAAAAATTTTGAATTTAAATTTTTGTCTCTTATTATTTCGATTAACTATAGTTTTTTTATTGATTTGGGTTCTATAATTGTTTATATCTCGAATAATTTTTTCATAAAAAATTCCCAAAAACATGTCCGTTTCAATATCTAAATACAATGGTGGTTTGTAGACAAAAAAGAGAGACTGGATGACTGGTAAACTAACAGTGATTGGAAGTAATTAAACAATACGAATATCCGATTTAACCACAGCACAGCAGGTAATTTATTTGGTCGACTGCACTATTTACACGTACAACATGTGTTTGTCTAATATAGCATTAAGTTGTACATCAAAATGGGAAAATTCGCGGACATTGAACATCATAAATTGCCTAATAAAAGATTTGCAGCACGTGAAACTAAATAATTTCATTTAATGTACCAAAACTTCGGATTTATGATCGTTTTATATGCAGCGCAAGTTTCAAAAACGTAAAATTACGGTCCAACTATACTTCAATGCGGTTTTAAACTGGATAAAGATTAAATTGTTACATATATGTAACAATTTAATCTTTATCGTATACGTGGCATATATTTTTTTTACTAAGGTGTGTGAGGTTTTATTTTATGGAAAAACTTGGTATCAGAATCCCCATTTCTTTAAAATCAATCAAATCAAATTTATTTCAACATACAGGGTGTCACCTAATAAATTATCATCCTTTGTGGGGATGATAGTACAACCCAAAACAAGAAAGTTTTCCTCTACTATACAGTAAAAAAAAATCAACTCTAAGCAACACTAATTAGAGTTCACACAGGTCCACACTAAATAGTGTTGTTTTATAACACTACAATTAGAGTTAATTTGTAGTGTAATTTTCCCCAAGTAAGCAAGTATGATTTAACACTATAGCACTGAGGATAAAGTAATTTTACACTGTATTAAAAAGTGTTAATTTACCTAAAATCGTGTACTTCTACACTTCCTGGGTAAAATCCCACTTATGTTCAGTGTAAATTAACACTACTTTGGAAAAGTTCTAATTTTAGAAAGGTACTTTTACTCTTTTAGTGCAAACTTCTAGTGTAAATTAACACTATTATTTGAGTAAAACCTATTGGTGGTAGTAAATAAAACGAAAAGGTAAATAAAGAGAAACAATTATTTGGAACAAAAATCTATGACAATTATCAAAATCGGTGCCTTTTAAAATACAATTTTATAATTGAGTCGTATGGCTGGCTTAATCAAAATGGTTTCTTAAAACGTAAAAGTTTTAGATCAATGCAATGTTTTACTGGCTGAGAACTTGTAAGAAATGAATTATCTTGAGAATTCATCAGTAATCCATTTGTGATAAAAAATGGGTGATCCCATTGGTAGAACCACACGTGTACAAATTTTCCATAATATTAATAAAAATGTAGGTATAGGTTAATATAACAACCATTACGCTTGAAAATAAAAAGTAAATCAAGTGTGTATGTATTTGAGACATTCTTTTACAAACACAGAAAAAAATATTTACATATTATCAATGTATGCCAAACATTGACCAATATTTTATTAAATTAATGTAGTTATACATAAATAAAATGTATAAATACATTAATAGAATGTTTAAATTTTATAAGCTCATGACCACGTACATTGATATTATGTATAGCATACATTAATATAATGTACAATTTTACATAATATCAATGTATTAATATATTAAATTCATGTAAAAATACATTTAACTAAAGTATATATACATTAACTTTAGCCAAATCATTAAAAAAAAACGTACATTATATTAATGTATAAATACATTAACCAATGTTTCAGGTTTATTAATTGATGTTTTTAATACATTATATCAATGTATAAATTCATTAATCAAGGTAGATTGTTCATTATTCAATAAATTAATACATTGTATTGATGTGCAAAGTTATAAACGCCTACAGAGTATTAATTATATAGCTTCCCGCTTCACTAGCCAACAGTGCAAGGACGTATTTGTTTCTGTTCCAGAGCCCACACCCTAAGAAAAAATTGAAATTATTATTCTTTTGTGTTTGTGTCGAATCAGGTGGTTATTGTGAAAGTAAAAAGCAGATAAATAGAAAAAAAAAGGTAAGGAATATCACTTATTAATGTAAAAAGTAATATAATATATGAACATAACACTTTACGTTAAATGAGGCCACTTTTTATAGAAATTACCTTAGATGCTTGTGAAATAATATTATGTTGCTATTGTTTCAGATGCACGAGATGCTACAATTTTTCTGGTAATCCATGGCAATCAAACTGGCAAAATAGTCAAAAAAGATAACACAGAAAAAAACGTGACAACTAAATTTTCGATAAAGGATTCACAAGACCTCTCACCCACTTTGGAGGAGTTCGAGAAGCATCTTGATCATTTAAATTAAAAAAAAGCAAGTCAAGGCACAGCAGTTTTATTTATTTTTTGGATAGGAAAGGATGAGGTAAATTTATCTTTATTTTGATGGTGTCCGATATAAATTTTTTAGTGTATTAAGGGCAGTAGATATTTGCTTTAAATGTATTTATTTGTTTAATTTAGATTTTCCGCCCGAATCAGTAATGATTTATAATTTCTTAGAAACCTTTTTTTATTTAAAACGACAAACAATTTTGGTAAAGTTCATGTATTAAAAGAGTATTTAAATAAAAAATCTAATATGTATAAAAATGTGTTTTTTTCCTCATCCAAAAACACCCTATACAGTGCGTTTCACAAAAGATTGGCGGTCTTAGGAATGTGATGCAATTTTTCATTTCTGTATAACGGCCAACTCTTTATTGATATCGGGATAGGGTTTATTGCATACGTTTGCCTGCAACGGCTGCAAATATATGGAAAACCCTAGCATTATTATTATAATTAAAAGTTGGCCGTTATATAGAAATAAAGGATTGCATCACATTCCTATGACCGCCAATCTTTCGTGGAACGCACAGTCAATTATAACAATATATAGTTATATCAATGTACACGGTACATTATATCAATGTACAGGGTGCATTATATCAATGTAGAGGGTACATTATATCAATGTACATGGTACATTATATCAATGTACAGGGTACATTATATCAATGTACAAGATGCATTATATCAATGTATAGGGTGCATTATATCAATGTACAGGGTACATTATATTAATGAATAAGGTCCATACTATAAATGTATGACATACATCGACCAATGTATACTGTTACATTATATCAATGTACTCTTCATTGTTCAATGTAATTTGTCATGCATTAATGAAACATTTACATTATAATAATGTATTTGTGCATCGGCTCTATTTTAATGTGCGCATACATTGTCACAATATTAAAATACATTAATATTATGTACTTTTTTTTTCTGTGAATCGTACACCTATTTTGACATCAGGGTTTGGATTCGCATGAAAATTTTTTTACCGCTTCTATTCAGTAAATAAGGAGATACGTGTATCAGGTTTTCTGTAAAAAATTTGTTTTTTCAGAGATATGTTGATATAAAGTTTTTATGAATTGCGATAAAACGATAAATTCTCTTCTACATAAAACCCATTATCTCCGGTTCTACTGATCGGATCGATTTTGTTTTTTTTTTGTTTTAAACCTTATTGAATAGGCTTTTCAAATAAATAAATTAAAAATTTTTTTTTTTTGGTATAGGGAGTTAATAACAGATTAATTTTTTAAACTAGTTTTTCATGTTTGCCCCCTCTATAAAATAAAAGGAAAAAAATACTATTTTATGCGCTTTTTCTTTATCTACAAAATACATTTTTCAGAACAGTGGAGACTCTTTTGGATCGGAAGATATTAAACATTTTCGAGCGCGTGACAGGACTGTCAAGCGCGTAATATTCAAACGTATTAGTGCATGTGGCGGGTGACGTGATATTTTGTATAAGAGTGCCATGATTCGACATCTTTTAATTGGTGACTTATTTGTGCAAATGTCAATTCTGCCAGTTAATAAATTTACTCATTAATTGGATTTTGTATTATTTAAAATTTAATTTATTTAAAATTATTGAAAACCTTTAAAATCAGAAATAATTTACAAAAAGCGCTGGTATTTTTTTAAAACGATGTATGAGTTTACACTATCCTAAATAGTGATGCCGCGAGACGAGACGAGACGAGAAAAGTCCTTCTCTAGTCTCGTCTCGTGCAGCCAGAGAAAATGGGTCTCTCGTCTCGTCGAGAATACTCTTTTCTCGCTCGAGAGTGCCTCTCTCGTCTCGTCTCGTTTCTCTCGTGGTAAAAGTACCTATGTATGAATACAAAAATTATTTGCAATTAAATACATATTCGTTTATATTTTTTCTATATAAATTTAAACTGGAAATAAAAAAAAATTGTGCCAAGACCACACTGATAAAGTAAGACTTTTTACGCCGAAAATGTCGCACATTTGAATCAAATGGTTGGATCTATGTGGAGTAGTTACATCTATAGATGTAACTGTAACACTAAGAAAAAAATTTATTGATCCCAAATAAAAAAAATATTTATATATATATTTATATTTATCGTTATTATTTCGACTATTTAGAGGTAATAAACAATATATTCACTATTAATAAAAGGATTAACTACACAGTTTATTTGTCCCATTTTTTTCTCAGTGTAGTATATAGGCGCAGTAGTTTTCAGATGGATGGATCAAATCATCCATCCATCTGAAAACTACTGCGTATATATGATGTAACTACTCCACATAGATCAAACCATCTTGTACCTACTGCGCATGTCCGTCATTTTGAATCCGCAATTTTGTTTTTTGAATGGATATCAAATTCTTATTCAGGGACCCCATAAATATCTAAATACTAAATTTTACCCAAACCATTAAAGCCGAACGACAAATTTTCGTCATATTGGATCAGCCATTTTATTTTTTGAAGAAATGGATATCAAATTTGTAATCAGCCCCTCAAAAACCACATGTTGTTGATAAGTTCATTGAATAAGCAATGCTTATTAAGCATACGGGTTGTTTAATAGTATAACGAGTGCCATAAATGTGCTTATAAAGGGTAAATTTTAAAAATTAATATTATTTTATAAGTAATTTTTTTCTTGGTTAACCTTAAGTTGTGTTATAAAATAATAAAACGTTATACAGGAACAAATTTTGTTTATTATGAAATGCGAATAATGTTCTCATTGGTCCAAATAAATATCGCAAAATTAAAATTTTTATGTAAAAAAATTGTTTACTTATTACCGGAATAATCGAGAGAACGAGAGAGATCGAGAGAAACGAGAAATTCTAGAGCGAGAGAGGGCATTCTCTCGTCTCGTCTCGAGCCTTTTTTCGAGAGAAAATCTCCCTCTCGTCTCGTCGAGACGAGACGAGACGAGACGAGAGGCGAGAATCTCTCGTATCGGCGGCATCACTAATCCTAAATGTGTTAGCGTTTCGAAGATGTCTGATTAGGGGGTGTCCATTAATTACGTGAGTCAATTTTAGCGATTTTTTGACCCCCTCCCCCCTTGCTGAGATGTCGTGAGATTTGGCTCAACCCCCTCCCCCTAATCTCACGTGAGATTTTAAAAAATGCTTATTTTTAATGTTTATACGTTAAACTGCTTGATTCTGTTGGATTTATTAAAAAAACATACTTTGTTAAAAATTACGTGATATTTGCCGAGACCCCCCCTCTCCCTTACGTGAGAATTGATGAGATTTGGCTTGACCCCCTCCCTCCCCTAAAGGCCTCACGTAATTAATGGATGCCCCCTTACGGCTTGTACTGGTCACGCGCTCGAAAATATTTAATATCTTCCGATCCAAAAAAGTCTCCATTTTTCTGAAAAATTCATTTTGTAGAGTAATAAATAGTGCATAGAACAATATTTTTTTAATTTTTTTTCATAGAGGGGGCAAACACAAAAAATCTGTTTATACAAAAAAAAAATATTTTTTTCATATAATAAACAAAACACAAACTTTTTAAATATTTATCTAAAAAGACTATGTAATATGGTTTAAAATAAAAAAAAAATGAAATCGATCCGATCAGTAGAAGCGGAGATAATTAATTTTAAGTACAAAAGAATTCAGCATTTTTTCAAATTTTATCAAAAGTTTAAATCAATATATCTTTGGAAAAATAAATTTTCTGCAAAAATTCCGATATAGGGGTCGGCTAAATTTATGAAAAGATGCTGTAAAAAAAAATTAAGTCATTTTAAAAATTTGAAAATCCGTACGATATGTAAAAGAATGTCTCATTTATATTATTAATGTTACAAGTACCCGACCTACTGCCGTAAATTATTTATATGTATAATATAGGTCGGGTATGGAAATCCTTTTAACATATTGGTATTTATTGAGTATTAAGAGTATTAAGAAAAAGGAAGTATAATACTTACCAAAAAATAAGAATGTCCTCTTATGGATTCACCGTAATTAAAATCTAACTTAACAAAAATGCCACACTCCCACAACGCGGTATCTCCGGATATGCACTGCGTAGGTAAATAGGTACCAACCAACACTATTACACTATTGGTGTAATTTAACTTTAATTGTAGTAAAGAAAAAAGAAATTGGCATGCACTGTAGTGTACATTTTGTCACTATTTAACACATTAAGGGGTAATAAACACTCGCATTAAGATTTTCTACCCTTTTGATTTATTTTAATAATAAATAGTGTGAATGTACCAATGAATAATGTTAAATGTGTTTAATAAAGTTAATAAGCACTAAATGCTATCTAGTGTATTTTGTAGTGTAACTTTTACACTAACAAATCAACTCTTTACCCCTACACTAAAAAAATTACACGGGCAGCCGTTTTTGTGTCCAATATTTTATTTGATAATTTTTTTTTTGGCCATGGATTCTTCTATGCAGCTCTCGGCGACAGCCGTTGATTTCCAACCTCCAAGTTGCTTAACATTGGAAATTCCTTCCCCAGAATCGGCTAATATGGTAGCGGAGGATCTACGAAAACTATGAAACTATGTGTACTCCTCAGGATTTTTAAGTTTTAGATATGCAGATATTTGTGCAGGCATTTTACCAAATGTATTAATTCCTATACATTGGGTAGTGCATGCTCTACTTTTATAATTGACAAAAAACCGCTTGTGTGGGGTATTTGGTTTTCGCAAATTTGAATATTTTCGAAACAGTTGTAAGTAACGACCATTGATTGATTTCTTCAGATATCACAAAGATTCTTCATGTGTTATTTTTACTGTCCGAAATGTTCACGATTACCAACATTTTCTTTATATTCTATATCATTAATCATTATATTCTATATCATCAATCATTATCATCCATCATCTTCTCGCCTACAAGCACCAGCCAACCCAAAAATAGTAGCAACTTTTATTAAAAGGTAAATTTCATCTGGTGCTTTTTTAATGAATCTTGAAATGTCATATTTTTAATATGGAGTACTTACTCCCCAAAGTATTTGGCTGATATGATTTTCTTAAATCCGCAATATACGCTAAAGAAGTATCGCTAGTAGCGCCACCACTCGGCTGTTATCATCGTAACAAAAGTAGAACTTTTAATAATCAGCTGTCAAACGCTTAGGTTACAAATGAGTGTTTTTGAGAATAAAGCCGGAAAACGTTAAAAAATATCGAAAAAAAAAACCGTGGATCAATTTGTTGTGTTGTTGGGTGTATTTCGAGAGGAAATCCTGGGTTGAGTTTTTACCGGTTTTCCAATAAACAGTGTTAATCCGAATGAAAAAAATAAATTTCATACAGTCCCTGTAAATATAAATTGTATCTATTAGATACAATATTACACATTTTAGTAATGATTAACGTGAAAAGTGTAAACATTTCAATTCAGTAAAAATGGTTAAACAAATAAGTCGTCTAAATTCAAACAGCATTTAGCATTATTAAAAGCGTTGATTAAGAATTCTCCACTCTACGGTAAAATACCATTATATTATGTATTATATATAATATTATGTTGCCATGAATTCGTAGGTATATTTTGTTGTTTAAAATGCCGACAGCATTTTTTAGAGAACTCAAATATAAAAATGGTTGATTTTAAGGTTTTGTTTGTGCAAAAAATATTTTTTACTAATTTCTTAAAAATGTCCAAACTTAAATATAAATTATATTAGGTAAAGTTATCATTAGTTAATTCTGCACCAACAAATGTACTTACCGAATTGGATCCTTTGGCAAAACATGAAAATGCAACGATTTAGTTCTTGAATTTTATTTACAATTAAAAACACAATAATTCACCATGATCCCTTTGATAAAATACACACACTAACGTAACTATATAAGCATTTAAGCGTTGAGTTTCTTAATCAATGGTATAAGGAATAATCAATCGAAATCGAGTACTAAACCAGTTATTTAGTTTTTTCCTTGCAACGTAAAACACAAATAACGTGCGCGATTCTGCCTTCCTCTCTTTTCTAAAAAAACTACCTATTACACGGATAAAAAATTTTGCCAAAATAACTATCCAAAGTATTGTTAAATGACGTATCGTGAATTTAGGCAACTGTTTTATTAAACTGAGGATCTGTATAGCTGATTTAGCCATACAAATCCTCAGTTTAATAAAACAGTTGACTAAATGACGATACGTCATTTAACAATACTTTGGATAGTTGTTTTAGCAAAATTTTTCTCTCCGTGTAATTTAAAAATGATGAACAATCGGGGCTTTAAATTTATTGTTGACAATTCGTAAATTCACGTAATGCATTCGAAGTCCACCAGATGGCGCGCGCGTTGCGAAAACCCGATACTTTTTTAGCGTATAGGCCAGATATAATTCTTCCTTAAATTTTTTGTCCCTTTGTTGTTGCACCAGTTTTCAAAATTGTTTCTCATATTTTTGACATGATTTCGCTGGTAACAAATTCTCATTTACAGTATATGGCAGCTCTTCTATAATAAATTATAACGTTTCACTTTGTTTGACACTTATTGACATGGAAACTAAGTGTACTTAGTTATAACTAACTAAATTTGATTTTGTCTAAAATCAACATAAGTACTTAAGTACATTTTAAATGCAAATGCACGCAAATGGGTGAGGATAAGTGTTACTTTGCGCACGCTAGTAGAAAAAATAATTATCAACAAAGTAATCAATGATAAGGGTGATTCTACAAAAGCTGGACAACTTGATGTCATCAGTCAATAGAGTAGGTATTTTAATATTTTTTTGTAAATATTTTAGTATATTACAAAAGATCCTGTTTTTTTTTAACCTGTCCACCCAATTTTAATGTATTTTTTCAAAAGCACGTTTGTAGAAAAACATAATAAATATTCAAAACATCAGTACCTTGGCGTGTCACAACTCCTGAATTAAATATTTGAGTAATTTTATTTAAAAATATATTCAATTTATCTTAAATTTTTCAATTTCACTATAATCTATAAAACATTAAATAATGTCTTCTTCATATTTTATCATAGATTCGAATAATAGCAATTTTTAAAAAATTGATAATCTTTGTACTCACTTTTACCCGTCAGTTCTGTGTCCAATGTTAAATTCAAAATTCCTGCGAAATAAGTTTAAACGTCAAGTCCTCGTTTTAACTTAAGTGTTGGTAAAAAATTACCTACAGAGCCCGTTCTTTGCACGACAGTCATCTTAAAAATAATGCAAGTGGAGAAGTTGTGGTGAATGCACGTATAGTTCCAGTCAAAATTTCAGTACTGTGGTGAGTTGTTATTTTCTTTCGTATATAATATATTATATTTCATTGTAATTTATATAAGGCTGTATGTGATTTGCATCCCATTTATCAGTACCGTGTCGTCAGTTCCATGTTCGATGCTTCGGTTATCTTTTTTTCGCAAACTTTAATTTAAGTTCCGCTTGCGCAGAACTTGTTTATTTAATGTCATTAAAAGTCATATAAATTTGGTGTGGGTCCCATATCTTATAATTGAGATATCGGTATACCCAAAACAACCAGCCGCCACTGATGTGTGGTATTATTTGATTTTAAGATATTTAATGTATAATATTCTCAAAGTTGCAATAAATCTTATATTTTCCAATAAATTATGTATTTAATTAGTACCCTGGTATACTCGTCACTTCCCTTGCATTCAAATTAAGAAAAAACAGATTTTCAGAAACAGTTTGAAAAAGTGACGGCCCAAAATTTCTACTTTACTTATAAAAATTTTAATGATTTTTTTTATTAAAAATGTCACTAATGCCAAAATGATAGAGGAAATACTTTCTTATTTTGTCGTGTACTATCATTCCCTTAAAGAATGACAACTTATTTGGTGACACCCCGTATATACAGCAAATTTTATAAAAAAGAAACAAAGCAGAAGGATGAAGAGTATGTCTTTACGTAATTAATTTAGAATATAAGCGTGCAGATGTCTGTGTTTGGTTAGGAAATTGATGGAGTAAGGTTAATACAAATTTTTAACAACCATAAAATAGTGTGTACTTTAGAACGCACCTTGCATAATTAGCAACCCTCGTAAGTGGTAAGTGCGATCCTAAATATGCAACGTTGCCGGATTTGTTAAAAGTTTGTTGGACCAAGAAACTTTATGGTTAAACCTGATAAGCTCCATGGGAGCAACGAAATTCCGACGAAACATGGGGGTGTTGAGCAAATATTTTGATTATCGCGCATTGTTGCGACAACTAAACATAACTTCAAAGTTTTCGACTGTTAATTTCTATTAAACTATTGAAGTCGGAACGGACATGCTATTAATGGTTCTGGATTACTGATACTAAAGAGCATAACTCAAAGTTGGTCCATTAGAATGAATGGACCAAGATAATGGGGTGCAGAGGCGTAGCGAAGGTTTCAAATAATTTATTTGACAAAACATCGTAAGCGACAATTTTGTTGAATTACTTTTTATTTTATCAAAGTGTCAGTTACGATAAGCTGCACATGTTAACATAATAGTTATCCCAATTTTGGAATCTAATATTGGTCAGTTTGAATATTATTACCTATTATTGTAAGGGCCTCTTTTTTTTAATTTGTTACCGATTTATAACGTAAGCGCCTACATGTTCCCGACAAATAATCGTAAGCAACTCCGAGACATGGCGTTTGCTATTTAACATTGTGTCGCTTACGATAAAATTGTGCTCCCGCCTTGATCTATTAAGGCGTTATTCCCGCTCTAAACAGTTTATTCGTGAGTATACCTGCATCGTGGTTATTGCTACCCAGTTTTAAAACAATATTTCATTTGATCAAAAGCTTATAATTCCTTTTTTCATTGCATTATTAATAGTTATCCTAATTATAATGGTTTTTACGTAGTGTGGTTCGTTAAAAGTGTTTTTTGTAGTAATTGTATGTTGTTATAGCGTCAAATAATTTGACTCAAATTTATAATGGTTAGATCATCTTCCTAAGATAAGAGGGCGCTGGTGTTCCGTTTATTCTGAAACAATTGTTTAATTTGTACCGAAACGCTAGCATCGATAATCAGCGCCCCTGGTGGTGAAAAAAAGAAACTTAATTTGTACAACTTGTTAATTTCCCCTATTAAGTTCGGGCTCCTTGTGTAGGCTCCATAGGTTAGATACTGGTTTGTGAATAAAAATCGTAGTGTGGTTCGTTAAAAGTGTTTTTTGTAGTAATTGTATGTTGTTATAGCGTCAAATAATTTGACTCAAATTTATAATGGTTAGATCATCTTCCTAAGATAAGAGGGCGCTGGTGTTCCGTTTATTCTGAAACAATTGTTTAATTTGTACCGAAACGCTAGCATCGATAATCAGCGCCCCTGGTGGTGAAAAAAAGAAACTTAATTTGTACAACTTGTTAATTTCCCCTATTAAGTTCGGGCTCCTTGTGTAGGCTCCATAGGTTAGATACTGGTTTGTGAATAAAAATCGTTCGTTTTTTTCAAAGAAAGCTAATGTAGAATTTCATTTTCAAACATTGGCAAAATGTGATATTTTATAAATTAATTTTTTTGTATTTTTTTTTATTTAATAATAAAAGTAAAAAAAATAAATGTCGCTAACGTTGTTTTGACAAAAGTAATCATCAAATCTATATCCCACAAAGTAACGTAAATGTAACTTAAGCGACAAGACTAATTTTACATTTTCCTAAAGATGTTCTTATAAAATATCGTATGCCACAAAATTTAATGAAAATTTTAGATTGGATTCGATCTTACTTAAATATTTGAATTTTACATTAATAAAATACTGCCTTACCAGTTTTCAGATAGATAACTTTAAAAATAAAGCTCCCATACAAAAAAATCTCTCCTGTAAAATTTAGGTTTTGTCGCTTACGATGTTTTGTCAAATAACCATCGATATGTCTACATCGATAACAACAACATGAAATATCACCTATTTGATTCACATAATTCCATAGTGAACTGCTGGGACATGATCAATGCCTTATTATTGCAAATATCTAGAGGGCGGAAATTGAGACGTCGCGACGTGGCTGGGGTTGATGATATCCAATTTTAAAGCCGACATCACATGGTGTTTTACAATATAGATACTATAAAAAACTAATTGGCTCTTTTTATGCTAAAATTATTCCAATATGGAAGATTTCAATTTGAATTCAGAATATAGTCGAGATTATTTAAATTTATTTGATGAGTGGGTGGGAATGAAAATAAAAGAATATACAGGGTACAAAAAAGCTTTGTTATAGTCAATAACAATGCTTAATTGATTGTTTTTTCATTTCTCCAATAAAAGTAAAAGTTTATTCAATCAAATATGTTTGGAGCAATTGAGGGTAAGGGATTGATGTTATTATAAATATTATATTCAGCCCATAACAAAATTGCAAGTTAAAATTACTTGTTATAGTGAATGGCTCTTTATATGTAAACCTAATGGAAATGTGTACTTCCTTGAAAATTTTAGAAATTATTGTTTTTAAAGTTAGAAGTATCAGATCAATATTTAATTAAATATAAAACTGATTTATATTAAAAGTAATGCTTCAACCAAAAATTAAAAACAAATAAAATAAGAATAGTCTTTGTTTCCGTTATAATTATAATATTCATGATTTTTATTCCAATGGAAACTAAGGTAAAGTAAGTTATTACTGTCTTACAGTGAATACCAATGTTTTCACTGTCTTGAAAAATCGGCAACCTGTAATCGCGTACGTGCGTATAGTTAAATGTGATCAACTGATTAATCGGTATTTCTGGTGTCCGATTGATGTAAGTGTATGGGTTATCTCTGGTGTAGGTAGTGTTTGGTTGTTTGTTATATTTGCTAATTTCTTCTTGGTTGTACTCCCTAATCCCGAATTTTCATGGTAAGTTGTACATGCATTATCCAGTAATTTAATTACTCAATTATATCAAAATGATAACAAAAAGGTAAATGTGTACTCATATACAGATGGGTATTGTAAAGATTTCTCCTTACACCAGGTTCGTTAAAACAAGTTTTATAAAAAATTAATAAATGAACTAATTTTTGACTATGGCTCGTGATCGTCTTATCAAAATTTGGACCTCTACGTTGTGGTTACTTGTTACTTGTTTTATTAAATACATTGCTTTAAGAATCATACTTGGGAAAATTAGGTATACAAAAAAATAAAATACAGTGTTTTATTTACCCCAATTTAATTTACTTTACAACAGTTAAAAAAACAAGGGGTGGCTCTTAGGGAGATACGACCAGGGAAAAAGAGCTTGAGAAAAAACCCTGTTCGGCTATGAAGTAGCAAAGGATTACACGATTAGGCATTGTTTCTTTAAAAGTTTATGCAAATCAATGGAATGACACGACGCTCGTTACCCTACGGGTTCAAAAAAATAGGAAAAACTTTGTTAGTTTAACAGGGCAGTTAACTGTTAGTCTGTCAACGTTAACGTTGCCCTGTGGAGAACGAGGTCCGCACTGGAAACAACTCGCGTAAAGATGCAGTTTCGGGATAAAAGTTGCGATGCCACCTAGAGAACCTAGGTGACCAGTTATCCCTCACGGAGGAGAGTATTTTAGTATCTACTGCAAACTACGTACTAAAGAAAAAGGAGCATTCAAAGTTTAAAATTAACGGTCAATCCTCCCTTTTAAGCAACTAAACGTCCTGTATTACACTGATATTTGTTTTAAAATTACCGCAAAAAATGCATAATCGGGTTGCGGGAAGGTCTAAACATTTGAGTAGTATACAACTAAATTAAGCCTAAGACAATAAAAGAAAGGAATATAAATTTTTACATTTAGCAGTAAACTTAAAAGGTAAAAACATTCTATAAAAATAGCTAAAACAAAAGGTGTTAATATCGAGTAAAATTCACTAAACGCAGTAGTGCAAAATAACTAATGCTCAGTTTATTTAAATCTAAATCGTTCTACGTTTAGTGGACTTTACTACATAATTGGGCTACTAAAATTAAGAACTAACCTGGGAGAATACACAAACACTTGTAACAATTATTTAAACAGAACTTGACAATAAATTTCGTTTTAGTAAAATTGTATAAGAGCCGATGTGTTCGATACAATTTTCAAACACTTTCTGCCCCTTTATTTTCTTCCCTTACCAAGTTTCGATGTTGTTTTCGCTCCATCTGGTAACCAGATTTTTTCCCATTTCAGGCAAAATTTCGGTATTCCACGAAACTTTGTAATTTCTTTACCTAACCGTTCGTTTTTTTTTACCTCTGTTGGAACGATTTTTACATTTTACAACACAATTTCAAATTCCAAACTTATTTAAAAATTAATTAATTTGTAAAACGTATTAAAATACTGAACCATTACAGTATATACTATATATGGACAACGTTTATCTTGATATTTGGTGTCTTGCCTTAAAATGGCTATTTTGCTTGAATGGAAGAAGTTTTTATTTATTTATAAAAAACTTCTCATAGTCTTTCAGTACCATCATAATATCCTTGCAGGGCGTCCTGAAAGTGTATATTGCTTTACGACTTTCAGCAATCTTTAGGATTCGCCTCTAAATACATAAGATGAAATTCCTATTTCGTTTTAGAATAACCATGTGCCATGGCAGACAGATCCTGCATCCAGTACAGTAACTGTTGCTAGTGATGGGTCAGCAACTTTCTTAGAGCCTAATATCACCAACACTTCTAGTGGGTTCCTACACAATAAAAAAAATTCAACTCTAAGCAACACTAATTAGAGTTCACACAGGTCCAGACTAAATAGTGTTGTTTTATAACACTACAATTAAAGTTAATTTGTAGTGTAATTTTCCCCAAGTAAGAAAGTATGATTTAACACAATAGCACCAGGGCTGGATGCTCCCGTGTACGAGTTTTGGTTCATCCCGCGCATGACGTCACTTGATGAATACACCGAAAAAAATAATGTAGTTGAGTTAACATTTGCCTAAATGTCATTTTTAAAAATGTTGTTTCAACAAAAAACCTATTGGATTAATCTATATTTTGGTGTTAAAGCAAAAGTCAGAGTTTGTCAAAGTTTATTTGTTCATTTGACAGTTTAAATATTAATTTAACATAAAGTAATATTTTGAATTAAAATGTTTATCGTACTTTGATTTAATAGCTGGAATTTGTTGAATCAACTACTGAAATTTTTAGGATTACCTAAAAAAACTATTAAATTAACGTTTAGTTGCACTTTAATCCAAAACTTTAAATTTGTTCATTTAACAAATTTAAAATGTTACTTTAAAATTTAAAATGTAAAATTTGCATTCATAAAATTGCCGAGAATGGCGCTTCGAACACTCACGCCACGTCATTAGACAATGACGTTTTCTTACATCTCGCCTTAGTTAGCTTACGATTAGGTGTATATAAGATGAGATATCTGTTTGTTTAAGGTGTGTTCCACAGTAGAACTTTCACTACACCATATTGCCCGACACTGTTAAGACCCTTAATACAGGGCGAAACAGTCTGTCGGTATTTGAAGTAGGTGGAACACATGATACAAAGATGTATCATGGGTGGAACACGCTCAAAACAAAAACTCTGGGCGAGGTGAAGGTTCAATTCTTTCTATTTATATATAATAATATATTATTTCCATAATTTTGTTTTGGATACCAACCTTTAAAGAATTTTACATTTTCAGAATGTTAATTTAACATTTTATTGGTGTTAAGTGAATATGCTAAAAAGGTTACCTGGACATTTCAAGAAATTTACCTTAACACCCTAAGAATGTTAAATTAACCAAATTAGCAGATTAGAACAAATATTCTTATTTTGTTAATTTGACTGTTATTTGTTGTTCAATTAAACAATACAATTTGACATTTTTAGATGGTTAAGTAAACGTGCAAAAACCATTGCTTGTATTTAAAGTGCATAAAGAGTTGAATTAATATTTTTTTTGTTGTTTCAACAGCTTATTTTTTTCAGTGCAATAACAATAATTTGAACACTGAAAAGTAATTCTAATCTTACGGAACACAAAAACAACAAGTTAAACAAAAAATAGAGCTAGTTAACATCCAACAGCATTGCAAAAACAAGAATTTTAGCAGCAGATTATTAAAAAGCACGTTAAAGATTTAAAAACACTCATCAAGTGACGTAGTTAAGCCCCGCCCAACATGCGCACCATCTTATCTTAAGGTATATGTATCTTGCTATAGCACTGAGGATAAAGTAATTTTACACTGTATTAAAAAGTGTTAATTTACCTAAAATCGTGTAATTATACACTTCCTGGGTAAAATCCCACTTTTGTTCAGTGTAAATTAACACTACTTTGGAAAAGTTCTAATTTAAGAAAGGTACTTTTACTCTTTTAGTTCAAACTTCTAGTGTAAATTAACACTATTATTTGAGTAAAACCTATTGGTGGTTGTGAATAAAACGAAAAGGTAAATAAAGAAAAACATTTATTTGGAACAAAAATCTATGAGAATTATCAAAATCGGTGCCCTTTAAAATATAATTTTATATTTGAGTCGTATGGCTGGCTTAAGCAAAATGGTTCCTTAAAACGTAAAAGTTTTAGATCAATGCAATGTTTTACTGGCTGTCAACTTGTAAGCAATGAATTTTCCTGAGAATTCATCAATAATCAATTTTTCTGTTATAAAAAATGGGTGATCCCATTTGTAGAGAGGCGTCAGGCGGCTGTATGTCGGGGATTTACCACACGTGTACAAATTTTCCATAATATTGATAAAAATGTAGGTATAGGTTAATATAAAAACCATTACGCTTGAAAATAAAAAGTAAATCAAGTGTGTATGTATTTATATTATTAATGTTACAAGAACCCCACCTACTGCCGTAAATTATTATATAATATAGGACGGTATGAACATCCTTTTAACATATTGGTATCAGTATTAAGGCTTAAAGAAAAAGGAAGTATAATACTTACCAAAAAATAAGAATGTCCCCTTATGGATTCCCCGTAACTAAAATCTAACTGAACAAAAATGCCTCCAGATATGCACTGCCTAGGTAGATAGATACCAACCAAACATTTTAAAACGCATTTCGGTTATTACCAGTTTTTTCAGTGTAGTTTGCCACTATTGGTGTAATTTAAATTTAATTGTGATACAATGTGCACTAGTAGTGTAAAGAAAAAAGAGCTCTTAGTAACATTAAAACAGACAAAGAAATTGGCATGCACTGTAGTGTACATTTTGTCACTATTTAACACATTAAGGGGTAATAAACCCTCGCATTAAGTTTTTCTACCCTTTTGATTTATTTTAATAATAAATAGTTCGAATGTACCAATGAATAATGTTCATATTCTTTAAATGTGTTTAATAAAATTAAGAAGCACTAAATGCTACCTAGTGTATTTTGTAGTGTAACTGTTACACTTACAAATCAACTCTATTTTATCCCTACACTAAAAAATTTACACGGGCAAAATTTTTTACTGTGTAATAGTTCCTAATAGGTCCTACAGAAAACAGAACAGAAAACAGAACAATTTTATTTTAATGTCTTGTTTTGGTGTGTACTATCATCCCCCAAAAGGTTGAACATTTATTAGGTGACACCCTGTATATACAGGATTTTCCATTTGTAGTTTTATGAAGAATTATTCCTGCTAAACGTTTAAATTAAAGGTTTTTTTATTCAAAACTGAACTATTAAAGTTTTAATAAAAAAAACTTTGTTGATTCAGTTTTATACCTTAAATCCATTATCCTTTTTGCTTGGTTTCGATTTTCCAGTTTTTATAGATACATTCACAATGTTTCTGCATTAGTATTATCCATTAAATTTTATAGGCGAATATTAAAAATTATAATTTAATACCTATATTTATTAACAACAAAGGTTTGCAAAATTCAACCAAATGGAATTAGACCATACGGCTGCAATGGTTTAACACAAAACCAAAACTCGTTTTGTTATAGAAATAATTTTGTTACACACTTGAAATTAAGAAATTTTATGCTCGAAAACAATGAACGAAGTGGTTAAACCAGTGGCGCACCTGTTGAAAATAATGAAATATTTGTATTTTGTTCTATCTAAAAAAATATTATTTTTGTGAATATTTCGGTAACCCGACGTTCAATTGTTTTTCTATTTTCACCATTTAATTTAGAAAAAATGGAATAATATTTTTCTTTATTGTTTAGTTTTTATTTGTATTAGACCAGGGTCGATAATTTTTGAAACCAAAAAAAATAACAGTAGGATGAAACCCATTGGAAAAGGAGAAGAATATAATAAAAATAAAAGGAAAAATAAATTACGGGCGATCTGACTTCGGGAAGTGGGAGGGGGGGGGTTTAAGGGTAAAAAATGGTTTATCTCGATTTCCGGCAAAACTACAAGTCCTATGGAAAAAAGTTAAGTGGCAAAGTTGTAGGTAATAAAAGGATCTACAACTTTTGTAATTACCATTTTTTTACATAACCTCAAAATTTATGTGAAAAATTCAAAAAACCAAGTTTTTGGTTTTTTATTTTTATCTTTTTCAAAAAAAAAATTTTTTCCACGAAATTTGGTGA
This sequence comes from Brassicogethes aeneus, assembly GCA_921294245.1. Classification (NCBI taxonomy): domain Eukaryota; kingdom Metazoa; phylum Arthropoda; class Insecta; order Coleoptera; family Nitidulidae; genus Brassicogethes; species Brassicogethes aeneus. Next base: position 48,408,419 of record OV121137.1, read on the forward strand.
AAACTTACGTTTTTATGTCCCAAATACACTGTAATTTATTTGATTTGAAATATTTATTATTTCGCTTTATTTTGACTTAATATAAAAAAAGCACCCTAATTTTCAATCGAAAATTCTCGCGTCAAAATATCAGCTTTTTTCAAAAAGTCGGTATGCTTTTTGTTCGTTGAAATCTCCAATTTCTGATGGTGTAAAAAAATATACATTACTATGGTAAATGTTCTCAGAAAATGCAAAAAATATTATAACGAATAACGAAAAAAACTCGAATTTGAAAATTTATTTTAATCATTATGTACAATTTCATCAAAAAAATGTGATTGTTGCAATTTTTTTTAGTTAAAAAGTTTATTTATTAAATTCTAATAACATTTATGTCAGAAAATCTCATAAAATATAAAAATACATGTAAATCATACTATTGAATTTAGATACTTCATTCTGATTACGTTATTCATTATAATATGTTTTGTATTTTCTGAGAACATTTACCATAGTAATGTATATATTTTTTTACACCATCAGAAAGTAGAGAGTTCATCGAACAAAAAGCACACCGACTTTTTAAAAAAAGCTGATATTTTGACGCGAGAATTTTCGATTGAAAATTAGGGTGCTTTTTTGATATTAAGTCAAAATAAGGCGAAATAATAAATATTTCAAATCAAATAAATTACAGTGTATTTGGGACATAAAAAGGAGAGTTTTCACCAAATTTCGTGGAAAAAAATTTTTTTTTGAAAAAGATAAAAATAAAAAACCAAAAACTTGGTTTTTTTAATTTTTCACATAAATTTTAAGGTTATGTGAAAAAATTGTAAATACAAAAGTTGTAGATCTTTTTATTACCTACAACTTTGCCACTTAACTTTTTTCCATAGGACTTGTAGTTTTGCCGGAAATCGAGATAAACCATTTTTTACCCTTAAACCATTAAACAACTATATATTCCTCATTCGCTCGATTTTCTAAAAAATATGTGAGAAAAAGTGAAAAAACGACTTTTAGAGCTACTACAATCAACGTAAATAAATCAAAAACAAAATTGATGCAGGGCCTTTCAAAAACCGTGAATACTATGCAGGAAATTATGGTGATAAAAATTATAATTCAAAACCCAGCCAAAATATAGAAATTTAAAGTAAAAATGATTAAAAATACATGCTTTTATATGGAAAAACTACAAAATTAAAAAGGAAGTACTTAGAATAAAAGTTAAGGGCTCAAATTTTCAGAGATTTTTTTTTCAACCTAAAAAACAAAATTTTCATGTGTCAGCAAGAAAAAATTTTCGTTTTAAATGAAACACCCTATACAAATTATGTTAAATTAAAATATAATGAACAAATGATAACGATCAGCACTTAACGTCAAATTATGGAGTACCGGAATTTCTGGGTATGAATTTCCAGGGGGGGGCCCGGGCCCCCCCCTGCCCCTATGTAGCGGCGCCCATGTTAATGTACGTTTTAGTTTTTGGTTTATTTTACCCATTTTTAACTACTTTATAAATCATAAGTAAACTCAAACTATAATAACCGGTTTAAGTTTATTTTAACTCTATAAACCTAATTATAATTTACCAAATATACTTGAAAAAGGACAACTTTGGTGGTATGTTTTTACAAGGGTGAGGAAAATTAATAAGTTTTTGGTATTTTTTTTAATATTGATTTTAGTTGCAGCCCTGCTTATATAAAACGCATCTGTTTTGTAATAAACCCTATAAATGCTTACCAAATTAATTAAATTTGAGGGGACTGTTTTAAGATTTGTAGATAAATAATTATATTATAATTAGTTTTAACTTTATTCAGTCTTGTATAGTAAGTTAAAGACAGTCCATATATTTTTAAATTATTTGTTTTAGGCTCCATTATTACACAAAACTCACAACCTATAGTTTTATATATAAACTGTATTGAGAATAATTTTTCTATTCAGGTATCAATAAAAACTGCAAAACCATCACTTTTAAATATAAATATTTAGTAAAATATAACTTTTTAATTAAAAAAATAAATGGGCATTCCAAATCGGATGGTTTAAAAAATAATTTTTTTGATTCCTCCAATTTTTTTATATTTTTTAGTACTCCTTGAAAGAGCTTTCTCAGTAATTTTTGAGATTTTTTTAATCACGGGTTCAAAAGATGTCAAATTGTCTAAAAACTGCTTTTTTTGTTTCGCTCATAACTTCTTAAAAAATGGTCCAAATCAAAATGTTCCTTCTATATAAAATTTTCGTTTTTAAATGTACTTATCGAAAAAAAATATATTAAAAATATTTGAAGTGTTTTAGGTCAAGATTTTTGAGTTTTAAAGTTTAAATCGTGTTTTTAAAAATGTGTGTCTTCTTCGATTTTCGCGAAAAATTTTTATTTTCAACTTCTATCTATTCAACAACTATTTAGCCTGGTCCGGTAGTGGGCCATCCATAATTACTATTTTTTTCAATTTTTCAAAATTTCTCTAAAAATTATTGTTTCGAAAAAAAAATAGTAAATATGGAAGACCCACTACCGGACCAGGCTGAATAATTGTTGAATACCCGTGATCAAAAAAATCTTAAAATTTACTGACAAAGCTCTTTCAAGAAGTACTAAAAAATATACAAGAATTGGAGAAATAAAAAAAAATTTAAATCCATCCGATTTGGTGTGGAATGCCCCATATGCAAATTAACCAAACTGTTGTTAAACCGAAAAGTTATATTAAAAGTTAAACTAAACCAAAATATGTCTAAAAAATAACTAGTCCTAACCATTTTCAAAGGTTAAAAATATGTAACTTCTTAATCAACCTTCTTTTCAACTTATAAATAATATTACCAACTAGTTAAATATTTGGTAAATTTAAACAACTTTAAACAATATTGAGTTCGTTATTCCCGTTGTTAGGCAGGTAATTTATAATGTTTATCATTATTCACAAAAAAAACACAATATTATGAAATAGGAGTAGATAAAAGCGATTTAACCTATCCTCGACTAAAGTAATTTCCAGGGATCTCGTTTATATAAAAAGTTAAAGCAATTAACTGCATCTTTAAAACTTAAAATAAATAGACTATTAAAGTTTATGAAGCCAGTGGATACATAATTTAGAAAAAGCAATTAAAACTTTTGTTAAATAAGTTCCAGCCGTAGGTGGTTGATTAAAACAGATTTTAAACAATCCGTTTTTTATTTGCCATTGTTGTCAGAAAAAGTGGGTTTAATTTACTAAACAATAGAGTGGTCCACAATTGTATCTTCCCTTTACAAAGGTCATTTTTTATTGTGATTATATCGCCCAGAATATACGTATGTATCAGAACCTACGCGAATTAATGTGTGAGAAAACTATCCAAACGTTATGATTTAGCTCGCGTATACTTATAAGTTGCATCCACTGTCACATTGCACCACTTTACCCGACCACTGAATTTTAATTTAAAAACCATGGTCTTAAAAATAGCATGCATAGGTACATTACCATCAACTGCACTCGGAATACTGATTGCTCCCTTGCCGTTAGCGAATGGTGATGTGACTTTTTTTTACCACAATGTGTGTAGCTGTCAACAAATAATAGTGTCAAATATACACTGGGTCGAGTTTATCTTTAAATTAACACTAGATTGACACGGTGCTGTGTAAAATAAATTTAAATTAACACAAATGAACTTTACCACAATTTAAAATAAACACTTAATATTTTTGACCAATTTAAGTGTATAAATTAACACCAAATGATTTTACCACTCCATTTGGTAACTTTAAACCGAAATATTTTTTACTGTGTACACTGTTTAAAATATCTGTGGTGTAAAAAGTAATTTAAAAATGGTGTCTAAATCCAACACCAAGTGGTGTTAATATAAACAGTGTTTATTAAACACCATGAATTATGGTTGAAAATGTTATATACAGCAAACACCAAAACGGTGTTTTTCTAAAAATATTTTAGAAGTGTATACACTACACAGGAAAAAGGAATAGTTAATTTAACTATATTAATTTAGTTGATCCATAAGTATTTATTTAAATCAACTGTGGGAAGGTTAATTTAAACAAAGATTAGTTTGACGGTACTAAACCAGATAGTTATTTTTTTTTTTTTTTAAATTGGTTAAATTAACCCAGAAAACTTTAGTGAAACCAACCCGCTGTATGGTTCAGTTTACTAAATATGTTGTTTGTAAAATAAGAGTTACTTCAACCTAAAGCACTCTGTTAAAACAATTAAAACAATTTGCCGTGCATTCCTGGTTGCATAGTGTGTACCGATCGCGGCAAAGGCGGTGTGGATCACGTGATGTTCTTAAATCTCGCCTCTGTTGACTTACATAAAGAGTATATAAGCTCAGGTAGTCCTTTGCGTTGGTTTGGCACTAAAAGTTGTTCGATACTAAACAGACCTTAAATAGGTGGAAACAGCTGTCAATACTTAAAGTATTTTAAGTTGGTGGAACGCACTAAAAACAATTATCTCTAGCGAGTTGAAGGTTCAATCTCCTGGAATAATACCACTGGTAATATACTAGTAATGCGTCAAGGAACTTCCTGTTTCCTTTTTTTCCTTTTTTTCTGTGTAGTATGATTTAATTTGACCAAAAACACATAATATTTAACACTGAAAAGGAGTTCAATTTACACCAGGTAAAATTTATTTTAATACTGGGTGAAAGTTAAATTTACACTATTTTAGTATTTGAATTTACACTGGACCAACGAACCATATTTAACACCATTTTGGTTTGTATCGATATAGACCATGTATGGTGTTAATTTGGTGTTAAAATGGTCATGAAATTTATTTACACCAGGTAAAATTTATTTTAATACTGGGTGAAAGTTAAATTTACACTATTTTAGTATTTGAATTTACACTGGACCAACGAACCATATTTAACACCATTTTGGTTTGTATCGATATAGACCATGTATGGTGTTAATTTGGTGTTAAAATGGTCATGAAATTTTGAACAGTGTAAGACGCAAACTTGTTTTGCAAACCACGAAATAAATTAAAATAGACATATTGATTTATTTCACAGATTTAACGAGGCAGCTTTTAATTGAAGGGTTTCTCGTCATTACAGACTTTTTGCTGTTTTATCGAAAATATAATTTTCAAAATTGTCAAAACATGCCGTCAAAACTTATGCTTGAGATAAAGTCCATTTTACATTATTTTCCTTATAAAAAAATTGCAATCGGCCAAATAAGTAAGAAAACCAAAAAGTGTGAATAAATATTGGATTTCAGAATACAAATAATTTAAAAAGGGCGTTTAAAAAGTCTAGAATTCTGTTTTTCGACAAAACTTGGCCGCCAAGAAATTGCGACTTAACTCCTTTCGACCTATTGAGGCCTTTGACTTGTAGAACAAATAGTAATTAAGTCCTAAAGTCAATAATTTTATTAAAAAAATGACAAAAAATATGAAGTTCTGATTTACTACTTATTTCAGTATATCGGACTCGCCCAAATTCTTTTTATATGATATAATGTCTTTCCATTTAATTCGACCCTTTGCTTTATAGGCAAGGGTACGGTAAAAAACCCTTTGTTAAAAGATAAATCGTAATCTTTATTTAATAAAAAAATGTTGGGTTGAAAACACATTTTACATTAGTAAGAATGATGTTAATGTGGATTGATTTAAAAAAATGGTTTATTCTATTGCGGAGAAAGTGGAAATTATTAAATTGTATTTTATAAACAATCAATGTACAGTTACAGAAAATAGTAATGTCCATTTGAATGCTCCATTGTAATTTTTCGGAGAAATTCGGGTTTTGATAATAAAACTAACATATTTATTTTTAAACTCAACCTGCTATTTATTATTCTTTCTACGCACATTTCGTTTGACTTTTAAGCTTTTATGCAGATTATTTAAATATTTAATGAATTAAATTTATTTTGAAATAATTTAAATATAATATATGTTATTTAATTAGTTTTTATTAATAAAATATTATATTTTAATGAAATATATAGACATTTAATACTAAAATAATTATAAACTTTTGCATAATAATTATGAATTATTAATTATTAAAATTATTTTGCAAATAAAACTGTTATTAACCCTCTCTAATGTATTTACCTTTTTATGTGATTTTTCGTTACCTGGGCAATTTGAATTAAAATATTTATTCCTACTATGTAAATTAAAGCCATTAAAATTTTAAACTAAAATGAATTTTGTGCGTATAAAAGGAAATTCAATTTTAATACGTTTATCAACATTTTGGTTTTTATTATTTGTAGAGCAAACATGCAAAAACCGATAAATCAATTTTTACATTTTAAGAGCAACATTCCCTTCTAATAGTTTTTCAACATTTGGGGCAATCTGCTGTACACATTTTTGGCCAATATTTCATAATAAGTTAAAATGGATTTATCGGCTTTTGCATGTTTGCTCCATATTTGTTTTATGAAATAACTACCCAATAGCAGCTTATTTCAATGTACAAAAATCCAATAAAGTATGAAAACGGCATAAACTTAATGTATGTAAAATAAGGCAATATTTTTCTTTTTTCAAATTCATGTAAAATTCTTGTCACTCATGCTGAAAAAAATTTTTTGTCAAAATTAATTAATATTAATTTTAAAAGGTCCATCATCGAATTTAAAGTTTTCCCATTGATTTAACATGGAAAAATAGTTTTTTAAGATTTATTTCGCCTGCATGCTGTGTAGGAATTTTTTTTTTGATAAAATTATCTACAAAAAATCTTATAGAGTCCAGTTTGTACATTCAACTCTTTCTTTTTTATTAACGTTGAATTGATATTGTTTTTTTTTACCTTAAATGAGGTATTTTTATTAAAAATAGTACAATAATCCTTTAAATCAAAGGATTTAATGCCGGCAGGTAAAAGGTAACCATGCATGGTGCGCAATTGATAATTATCACCGAATGAAATAATGTATAAAACTTAAACCAAATGAAACTTAAATATTAGTTAAAAAATCGTGGGTACTTAAAAAAATCGAGATAATTATTACCAAAAAAGTTATATTTTTATAGAAAAATTATTGCAGAATCGTATACAGAAGAAAAATCGAACAAAATTGATTTTTTTTTTCATTACAGCGTCATCTATTACAAATATGAAAAAATGTTTTACACATAATCTACCTATTTTAGTCGAATGATCCGAATCTGCATTAAAAAATTGGGTGTTCCATTGAAAATTTTAAAGTTATCCCCTGTTCCCCCTATGAGGAGGAGAGTATGAGGACCAATTTTAGTACTGATTGATTTCCCCCTTCGAATCATTTAATTTTTATTTTAAACATTTTTTCGTAAAATGCATACTAACTGAGATATTTCAAAGTTTCAAGTTAAATGACCAACCCTGTATATACAGGGTGTCCCACAATTAGTGCGACAAAATAAAGGTGTATTCAAAGATAATACATATTATCTTTGGGTGTATTATCTAAAGACCCCCAGGAATTTCAGAAAGTTGTTTAAAAAATTATTTTTTCATTATTTAATAAAATACCGGGGAGTCATCTTTATAATGACGATGTTAGAAAATGCCAAATTTAAATGTGAAAATTTGTTACTAGGTTTATTTATTTTACGTCAGACTGGATAAAAAAATACAGGGAGTCCCTGTCCGACGTAAAATAAATAACCTATAACTTAAAGTAACAAATTTTGACATTTAAATTTGGCATTTTCTAACATTGTTGTTTGTTGTCATGATAATTAAGAATTAAACTATTACTTTGTTATGAGGCAATGTTGCCATATAAAGAAAATATGACTCCCCTGTATCTTATAAAATAATGAAGAAAGAATTTTTTAAACAATTTTCTGGAATTTCTGGGGGTCTTTAGATAATACACCTTCATTTTGTCGCACTAATTGTGGGACACCCTGTATACATCGTTTTCCTGAGCCTGCTCCGTGTTGTCGGTTTTTGGTTTTTAAAAGAAACGTATGTCTGACGACGTTTCGGTACAATCTCATGTACCATCTTCAGGTCTTACCTGCGGGCTGCTGTTTCTGCTCTGCTGCGACTTAGACGTGGAGTCCCAATCCAAAATATCTACCGGAGTTGGTGACTAAATTTCAAACAACAACAACAAAAATCGCGATCGCTGGTAGAAAATCAATTTCAGAAAGCAAACAAATCGAAATTGTCGCGATTGTGGTATAGCAAAATCAACTGTGGGAAAACATTTAAAACATAAAAAATATAAATATTTGATACATCAACTTACTGAAGATGACCCGGACCGCTGCACTGAAAGAAATGATTCTATAAACCAGAACTGTTAAGACGAGTTTATAAAGACAATAAGCTGTGTAGTAACCGTTATAATTTTTGATTTTATTCCAGTTGTTTTTAATACTGGCTATATATAATCTATTTAGATGCACATTGTTTATGAAATGACTTCTTGCAGATATAATATATTTTAATTTATATTTTTTTTATAACAATCCTAATATGCCTTATACTGTTTAATAGTCTTCTTTATACTCTATGTTAAAAGATATTACGCAAATGTGCATGGTGCATTGTTTTGGAGAGATCACTATAGGGGAGATGCGAGCTGACCGCGGGGAATAAGTGTCTGTGGCGGTAGTGTTTTGTTTATTTGTTGTGACATCTGCTGGCTCCAATAACTGTTTTGTAAGTTTTTGTAATAATTATACATCATGATACGAGCATAAGCCATCTTTTTGGAAGGAAATTTAACAGGCATTTTGTACTTAAACATGCTTCAAACACAAATTCATCCAATGATTCAAGATATAGTTAAAGCTAATACCGACGAACTCGACATGGAAGTAATATTCCAACAAGATGAAGCGCCCGAACATTATTTTAAGAATGTTAGAAAGTGGCTTGATGAGACTTATTCAAATAGGTGGATTGGTAGGCGTGGTTCTACCGAATGGCCGGCTCGGTCTCCAGATTTAACGCCACTTGATTGTTTTTGTGGGCTTATTTAAAATTGAAGGTCTACATCACCGAACCGAAATGAATTTATGATCTATGATCTATTAATAATAAATTGTGTTTAAGTTTTTTGTAAGAACTTGACCTTGATACCTTTATAGGTACGCAGAATAAAGCAGTTACAAGTAAACCGTGGTTTGAATCACACCTATACAAATTTAGTTAATTAAATTATTAAGGACTAAATCAATTATTAGTAGAATTAGTTAGTTAGTTACCCCAAAACTAATAATCTAAATCAAGATTAAACGCGAATGTGCGAATATTACATAAGAAAAGTTTGGAAATGTGAGAACTTAAGTTAGAAACTATTTATGTGTCAAAATGTCGAAGGGGAGCATTTCGAACAAATAATTTGATGACAAATTGTAAACTTATTGTAATTTATAAATGAAAACCTTGTAGTTAATAAATAATTTGATACTTATTATATTTAAATGTTTAATATCTTGGTAAACATTAAACAGATTTAAGATTTTAGATATGCGATAAATATAGAATCGAAATACCTTTCAAATAAGCCCCCTTTTCATTTGAATTTTTAAGTTGATACTGTTCTGTTGGCCCTTCTTAAATGGGCACTTATTAATTTGACGTCCAACAGTAATCCACTGACTATTTCCCTCGTTTTAATTTCCACCAATCACAAACGCGCAATTTTGAATTACAAATGGTTTCTAGGTGAAAAAACTGTGTGACAGCACCTGTCAGCAGTTTATTAGAGTTTACCCGCGGCAAAACTTGACAGCTGTTGTCACCAAAAATTGCAATTTATATTTTAATTGTTAACTGTTACTCATGAAATAGTCTTGTCAAATACCATTCGGGCATCTAATTTTTCCTGTGAAAAAAATCGAAAAAACACAATGCTAAGTAATATTTTTTAACAAAATGCATTCGTGCAGGTGCAAAAATCCTCCTCTTCGACTCGGATTTTTGTTGCCACCAGCACTCATGCTTTTTGTTAAAATATTACTTAGCAATGTGTTTTTTCGATTCTTTTCGGAAAAATTAAATGCCCTTATGATATTACTTACGAGAATGGTTTGTATCGATCGATACCTACCTTTATTTACAATTAAAAATACTTGAATTTATTTATGGGATATCTGGATATCGCATACAATTCAGAAATTATAAATGAAAAACTAAAATCCAATTAATTTTTGCGGAGTCTGGTTTTGAAATATTTACTAAGCTGTTATTTTATTTAAAATCCACCCACGAGTTAAATTAAAGTTAACTAGGAAATAATGCGTCAATATTGTTAAATCCAAAAATATTCAACCTGTTCTATATCCAGATTAATTAAAGTCAATATTTACTGTGCGCTCAAATTTTACATGGATATTTGGCAGAAAGGAAGTATTTTTTTTGTTTTAAGAAAATCTTATTAATTTATGTAGAGGATCATTATTCCGCCTGAATTGTCATTATGCGTCAATATGATTCGGCAAGAAAATTATGAGAAGTCTTGGTTTCCATTATCATCAGTATAATTTAATCCATAACGATAGGATGCCTGATTAAACTTAGGAGCAAATAATAACCGTGTCAAAAGATAACGTAATAATTTTCTCCTTTGACTTAAAAGTACTTACATATATTCTCAGCCAAATTTATATTTCATTAGACCCTTTTAAGACCCTGTTAAACCTTGTTTCAACTTATTATTATTATCGAAATTAGAGTTATGTACTAAGTTTATCATCAGAAAAATTAAAACCGTAAAATCATAGCAATTACTCTCGAGAGGTAATTTTTGGGCAAACAATGGTCTGGTGGTGTCAAATCGGATAAATGGTGACCATAGGCGTCCGAAACAGGGGATACTCGGGAAAAAAATTCTCCTGTTGAATTCTTGATCTTGGAATACCATTCTCCAAGAAATTTTACGTAAAAAGCTGCTCTTTTTACAAAGTCATTGAGGTTTTTCGAGAAAAACTCCATTAAAAATGTCTCGCCATAAAAATTCATAGTAAATGAACTACAACAACGCAATTTATTTTCAATTCTTATTTTAGTAAATACTCAAAATGACCGCCGTTCTCTGAAGATAACTACTAATTCCTTGGTCTGACTTATGAAATAGTTTGTTGCAAATATCATTAGGTGTGGTATCTCTAGTTTGTGAATCATTTATAATATTTTGGCCGGAACAGGATGATTTATATATCTATATATTAGGGTGTTTCAAAAAAAAGAACAATTATTTTTTATACCAATGGTGTTGAAAAATTAATAGTACATTAAAAAACAAAAATGTAAGCGCCTATTTGAGCCCTTAATATTAATATTAAGGTTTGCCTCAATTCATTTGTTGTTTTTCCATTTCAATAACACGGGAATTTTTATTTTTTTAATTTTGAATTCTTATAACTTTGGAATGGTTTGTTTTCGCAACACCCAATAGAGAGGTTTTATAGACAATTTCACGATCTACAAAAAACATCTGAAGGTCAAAGTTCTTCAGATCAATCGTTTCAAAGATATCAGCGATCAAAATTAACACTAATAAAAAGTTTCAAATATTTTTAAATAAAATACAAAAATATATCATATGCAATATTTATATTATTTTTATGTAAAATCACTTTAATTCTGTTAACCTGAGAGTGTAAACTTTTTTTATTTTTATATATATATATATATATATATATATATATATATATATAATGTATATACAGGGTGTTTCAAATATGTATATATATATAAAAAACCTTGTATAACTTTAACAAATAATCCATAATTGCGCCATTCTTTAAGGGAAAACTTCACCAAATAATTTTTTACTGCTAATAATAATAAAGTTTTAAACTTTCTATACCTCAGTGGGTCTCAAAGGAGTTTCACAAGCAAATTTAGCGAGATGTTAGGGGTATTATTTTATAGAGTTTCAACCCAATTAAACGTTAAAAAAGTTATCTATACACAGGGTCATAAATTCGTTACGTACACCCACGCAAAAAATATTCAACTTTATCATAAAATATGTACTGGAAATAAATCAAGAGTAGGTACAAAAAAATGATAAATCAAAAACAAAGAATTCGCTCGGTCATTTTATAGTTTCGAACATACAATCGTTAGCTATATTGTATACTGAAAATACAAATATGGACCTTTAAAAATGTGCATTCCTAAAAATCCATTCTCTATATATAAATATGTAAATATGTTACATTGCCCTCTACATTGGAATGTTTCCAACAATTCTTGTTGCAAAATTCAAAAAAGTTTTTATTGTTGCCTTGTATGCCAAATTCAATATCTACATTATGTTTATTGAAGCGTAAACATTTTCTAAGGGATTTCATTCGCCCAGGTAAAAAATTTCAAGATTAATGGTTTTATAACACTTGTTTACAAAATCGAAAAAAAATTCTGCCCACCATATCATATTATAATTTTTCCATGTTTTTTTACCCACTATAGTGGTTTATAAACACGAAAATCACACTCAATTTTTTTTTAAATTTGAATTTTCAATTGCTTTTTTTTCAATTTTCGGAGGTGCTTTGACGTTTTTGAGTATAGCTTAAAATTGATCGATTTGGTCAAACAAGCCCTTAAATTGAAGGTATTTGAGCCCTCTAAAACTTTCGATATCGGATAAGTATTTTGACGCTAGCGATTTTAATAACTTAAAAAATTCGTTTTTATGGCAAAAATTGAGGTCGAAAATTTACATATCGTCCTGGGAAGGGTTTAAATCAAACAGATAACTCCAGTTTGAATTTTTTTTCGTGAAGCTGACATTTTTACAAAAAGAGCAAGCTAATGTTGATAAAAATATATGGAAAAATGGTTATGAAGTTTTTAGTGGAAGACCAAAATTCAGCTTTTATTTTGTTCTTTTTTTTTGTAATATGTTTATTCTTTAATGAAAACCCAAGTAAAGTGCATGATTGGAATTTTTTGAGTTTTTTACGAATTTTTATCACCGAAACATTATTCATAATTTAAATTTGACATGACTCCGCAAACGTGAATTCTTTTGTTTCTCGTGTTAGCATAGTGACTAGTGCTATTTTTTGATATTTCAAGAAGGTTTTATTTAGTTAATAAAAAGTGTAAAATGAGTAAAAGAAGTAGAGAGTTCGAGTGCGTAAATAACCCGGACAATCTGGGTGACGTAAGTGATGAGCACGGAGAACGTTTTCACCAGCAAATGAAGGCTATGGAGCGGCGGTATCACGGCTTCTGGGATGCAGCCATGATGGGTGATTACATTTGGTCCCTTATACGAGAAACGGAATACGAAAGCAACAAAAAACAAAGAAGGAGCCAGAATTTTTTAAACCTATGCTTATTAAAACAAAATAAAACTTTCAATATCTTGATTGTTCAATATTCAATATATAATTTAATTTCACTATTTAATGTTTAAAATAAAAATTCATGTTCAAAATTAAATTTTATATAATTCAATAAAATGAAGAAAAAACGTAAAATTTCTCGAAAAACTGAATTTTGTTCTTTTACTGACTTCGCCATTTATCCATGGATTTTTATCAACAGCAGCTTATTTTGTTCATTTAAGTATAATCTAGGACTGGACTTATATTTCCGATCGAAAATTTACATATCTTTCTAAGAAAGATAGAAATCGATTTCTATCTTTCTTAGAAAGATATGTAAATTTTCGACCTCGATTTTTGTAAAAAAGGACTTTTTCAACTTCATAAAATCGCCAGTATCGAACTACTGAGCCAATACAAAAACTACACCGAAAAAAATAATGTAGTTGAGTTAACATTTGCCTAAATGTCATTTTTAAAAATGTTGTTTCAACAAAAAACCTATTGGATTAATCTATATTTTGGTGTTAAAGCAAAAGTCAGAGTTTGTCAAAGTTTATTTGTTCATTTGACAGTTTAAATATTAATTTAACATAAACTAATATTTTGAATTAAAATGTTTATCGTACTTTGATTTAATAGCTGGAATTTGTTGAATCAACTACTGAAATTTTTAGGATTACCTAAAAAAACTATTAAATTAACGTTTAGTTGCTTTTTAATCCAAAACTTTAAATTTGTTCATTTAACAAATTTAAAATGTTACTTTAAAATTTAAAATGTAAAATTTGCATCATAAAATTGCCGAGAATGGCGCTTCGAACACTCACGCCACGTCATTAGACAATGACGTTTTCTTACATCTCGCCTTAGTTAGCTTACGATTAGGTGTATATAAGATGAGATATCTGTTTGTTTAAGGTGTGTTCCACAGTAGAACTTTCACTACACCATATTGCCCGACACTGTTAAGACCCTCAATACAGGGCGAAACAGTCTGTCGGTATTTGAAGTAGGTGGAACACATGATACAAAGATGTATCATGGGTGGAACACGCTCAAAACAAAAACTCTGGGCGAGGTGAAGGTTCAATTCTTTCTATTTATATATAATAATATATTATTTCCATAATTTTGTTTTGGATACCAACCTTTAAAGAATTTTACATTTTCAGAATGTTAATTTAACATTTTATTGGTGTTAAGTGAATATGCTAAAAAGGTTACCTGGACATTTCAAGAAATTTACCTTAACACCCTAAGAATGTTAAATTAACCAAATTAGCAGATTAGAACAAATATTCTCATTTTATTCATTTGACTGTTATTTGTTGTTCAATTAAACAATACAATTTGACATTTTTAGATGGTTAAGTAAACGTGCAAAAACCATTGCTTGTATTTAAAGTGCATAAAGAGTTGAATTAATATTTTTTTTGTTGTTTCAACAGCTTATTTTTTTCAGTGTAGCGTAACAACACATTGTGGGGCTCTGGCAAGTTTTCAGTTTTAGACCGAGTTTCCTAAACAATGGATTGCATTTGTCGGACAGATCTCCAGATTTGACTCCAATAGACTTTTTTATTTAGAGTCATTTGAAATAACTGCAAAGCACCTTACTTCTGTGAAGAAAAGAATTCTTTATGTCTTTTATATCGCGGATGCAACAAGCCAACAACAAGTTAATAATAATAATGCTTAAAAAGTAATAACACGAACTTCAATGTTTTCACTAACAGAATATCCAGTAAAATCACCCAAGAAAAACTTATAACCTCGAAAATAACAACCCAAGTAAGTAAGTAAAAGATGTTTGGGTTTATGGGAGTTATCCCAAAGGTTAATTGTTCTTAGAACCATATTACTTTAATAAAAAGCTTTATTAGACACAACAAAACCTACTTTTAAAACCATAACGCCTATAACACTTGTAAGTTTTAACTTTATTATGGGATGTCATTTATACCCTTATAAAACCATAAACCATTTAATTAAGAGAGCCTAATTAGCCATATGGCAGTATATTGTATGTTTTATGGAAGTAGTTAAAACCAAATTTCTGAAGGAAACTGTCCTATATATGTATTATAAGACTATTTGCTTGTGCTATATATAATTATAAGTACTTTTTACAGATAATACTTTAATATGCTTTATTATTCACCTGTGTGCTAGCTTTTCAAGAGTGGTTTGTTTTGATGGCAATACATTAAAAGGCATTTTGGATTTAAAACCAAATTACGACATCACTCGCCGCTACTATAGGTAGTGTCGTATTCATTATTCGACAAGTGAGTTAAAATGAAAAGCAGTGGCTATAAAAGTAAAAAAGGCATCGCAGAAAACTGCTTCAACCGTCGTAATAGTAATAATACTTTGATTAAAACACTTTGAAATAAAGCGGTCGCACAGAGAAAAATCTTTTATATTGTGAATGGGTTAACCATTGAGCCAATGGTGTACTGTATTTGCAAATTGCAATACCTGAATTACAGCTATGATCAAATGAATGATTGTCTTACATTTATTTGTGCAAACCTGCTTAAAATTAGTTCAAACATTAGAAGTCATTAAATTAAATTTTGATTCTAATAAATCCGTATTAAAACTTAGTTAGTTAACTAAAACATAAGAAATTTGTGTTGGCCCGACTTTTGATACTCGTAAGGAAAGGAGGTGACAACGAACTATACGCACTTAGTTAAAGTCATATTGACAGAATGAGATGACATTGACAAATTAATTTCAGTCAGCTGTGTTAAAAACGTTTAAAAGTTTATTTAAATTATATCGAGTCTTAGCGTGAAAGATTGTTAGTTTGAGTACAGCAAGTTTGGGATATTACCAAACCAGTATTAAAAGTAAAGTTGGTAAAAAAAATGGTCTCCTAGAGTAACAAGGTTGTTGATGGTAGTAGGCGAATGAATTTGAAAAAATATAGAGATTGATGATTTTTTTAAACAAGAAATTGTAGGTATTTTTGAGTATAAACATACAAGGTATGATATAAATATTATATTAATCAATTTAATTAATTATTTAAAATGGTTGTAAAGCTTTGACCAAGTTTATTATTTTAATGTGGATTCCTAAGGTTTTAATTTTGATATTTATTTATCTAGTTCATCTATTAAACCTTAATATTCCTTATTTTTAATATTACATACATATTATTACTATATGCCTTATTTTGATTATTACGTTGATATTATTATCTGCTCTATTATTATTATTATTATTATTATTCTTACTATAATTTCTATGATTACTATATTGTATATTATTACTGTTTCTCTATTTATTGCGCCATGTAATGGGATTAATAAGAATGAAGGTTTTGCTGTATAAAATTGAATTGTATCTCTGTTTCGACTGTTTATACAAAATGAGCTGATATATTGTGACTGATGATCATTATTATAAATTTAGTTGATATTACATTTGGCTTGGTAATACTCAAGAATCTGCATTTATTAAACCTTGGAAATAAAATCCTTTAACCTATAAACTTGGAAATATATATATACTTCTATAAATCTACCGTATTAAACTAGTAAATCTAAATCCCCTAAAGTGACAAAAATCTAACTGAAACTAATAATCTCAAAACGTTTGATAAAACCTATTGTTAAAACTAATATTCAAATACAATGAATATAAAGCTGACAACCATTATTTGTGTGTTTTATTACTTAATCTAATTTCTTCTCTCTGGCATCCTTCCTATCTGGAAGCGAATTCAAATAACACAACGTAGGTACCTTTCCGACTAGACTAGATGATCACACCGTTTTTGGCCACGCTTGACAACATTGCGAAGTTGTTGAGGTTATGTTTGAATTCGCGAGATTCTTAAAATCTCCTTGGGTTACTGCCGTTTTCATGAGTTTGGGGTACCCCACTCCGAGACCATCACAAATTATTGAATTAAATTGTTATTTAATTAAAGCCACAATGAATCTTAATGAAAAACTATCATTGGCATAAATAAAGTTATGGTTTCAAATGAATGGCTACATTAAATGCAATCAAAGCTATATTTTCTTTAAATATGTATATTCTGGTGCAAATATTAGTTGTATAATACATTAATATGAACTTTAAATAAAATGAATTATGGAAACTGCTTCTGGTAGTCTTGTGTACACAGGTTTTTCGATCCATAAAATGAAACTGTTCTGTTTTCTGTATACAGTGGGTTTCTATATACAGACAGAAGTGTTGGTGATCTTGGGCTCTAAGAAAGTTGGTGACCCATAATATATTATAATATTAGATGTACACCTTACATTTGATTAAATCTTATAGTAAATATTACTGTTTGTAGATAGTAAAATTAATTTACTATACGAACATATTAAAAATTAAAATATATATTATACATTTATGATTTAGTAATATTGGTTTTGTAATCTTTACTAAAATTGTATAATAAAAAATAGTATTTTGTATTACAATCTTAATATTGTATTGACGAATATATAATATTGTTACCCTAAAAATTTGTTAAAGTTTATTTTACTATATTTTTTTTACTATTTAAAATTTACTAAACATTTCTCTCCGTGTAATTATAATTAATGTAAAAGTAAATTGAATTGAAGGTACTACACAGAGAAAAGTAATATCTTGATTAAGGAAAATGCATTTATTTGAAACAGGTTTTCTTGTAAGAAGTAAAATTTTCTTATTCGTAGTAACTTGTTGTTTACAATAAGAAAATACTATTATTTGAGTGTAAATCATAAGTTTCTTGAAAACAACTTATTGTTGTAATTAATTGTAAAGAAATATTTATTTAGATCAATTAATTAAATTGTTTGGATGTAGGTTTTGTTTCTTTAAGTAAGCTTTTACTAAACCTGAGATAAAAAGTCAACTAGTTATTTACTTGTATTAACCAAATATCAGTTTAAAAAGTCAAATAAACCCAAGTTTTCCACTAAATATATATCTCCTTGTAGATATCGAAATAAATAATTTATTTGAGCCAAGCCAAATATAGTAAAATCAAGAGATTACTTTTCTCTGTGAATATATTCATAATACCACGTAAATTTGTAAATATTAGTGATTTGTGATATGTGATTGCCAATTAGGGATAGTTTCGTTCAAGCAAAGTTGACCGACTAGGGACTTGAAGTCCTGAACAAACAATTTGGATCTACGAGGTCAGTTAAGATTACAAAAACAAAAAACAATTGAAAATAGCGTTTTGAATAAAAAGTAAAAATGCAGTTTTTTTAAACTTTTTTGTTGTGATTCCAAAATAAATAAATAAAATAAAATAACATTTAATGTTTATATTAATTGGTTTAGTCGTTTTTGTGCTGTTTAGGTCTATATATAAGGTCAATATTGAACTTATGGTTAGCGAGAAGGTAACGCAAATTTAGTGTAAATTTAAACAACTAAACCAAATATCAACATGTATTAGAATCAGAAATTGCCATAATTTTTATTATCTTAATAGTTCTTCTCAAGGTTATGTTAAGTTTAGTTTATTATTTTTAACAAAAATAAGGATTTAGTACTTTTTAAAGTTAAAATTGCATAATAGACCAATCCCATGAATCGGATTTTTGGGTTGTGCGTGATCGAAAAAGAGAGATAGGAATAGGATTTGTAATAAGAAGAGAGCTAATTTTCAATCCTGTACAATAATTGCGTTAAAAATCTATAAAACAGTGTGTGTGCTTCCATGCTAACTAGCTTTATTGACCTCTTCGTCTAATTAAATTGTTACGATTGATAATCAGAAATCTAGACCCTCAAATGTTATTTCTGGTGTACCACAAGGCTCAATACTTGGGCCTTTCTTATTTCTAATTTACATTTGATTGTGTAGAAGCTCACTTACAAGGCTATGCGTAAAATTCAGATTTTTAACCCTAAAGACACCACAGATACAAATGAAAAAATAAATAAAGACCTAAATTCTATTTATAAATATGCAAAAAATCATAACTTAAAATTAAATGCTGAAAAAACAGTGTCCTTATTATTTTGTTCTGAACCTAACCGTAATCATTTAATAAGCTTGCTTCATTTAAACATAAATAATGTTATTACAAAGTGTATATTTGCGTCTCAAAACATTATACTCATACAAAAATGTATTAGGTAAATTTATAAACCAAAAAACAACTTTGCGAATCACTTGTTTTATCGACATTTAATTACTGTTTACCTGTTTATTATCCATTTTTGGATAAAGTTACTAAAAATCGAATTCAAAAGATGCAAAATTCTTGTTGCAGGTTTGTTTTTAATGTTAGAAAATTTGATCACATATCTTCCTATTTTAAACGTCTAAAGTGGTTAAATATGGAAAATGTATTTTGACTTAATTATTCTTGTCTTGTGTTTAAAACTCTAAAAACCTCACTACTACACTATTTAAGAGAAAATTTAAAGTATCGAAGTAAAGCTCACCACACCACGGCCTTTTTTCAGAAATCTTTCAGTTACCTCTCAGTTAAGACTTATAACACGTTGAAAAATACAAAATTATCTATTGATACCTTTCGCTTTGTTCTGAAAACTGAATTCCTTGAGAAGCAAATATTTATTTTTTTATTTTAATTTTGTTTTTTGTTAAGAAGTTATTTATCACTATAATTAAACTATTTTGTTTATAATTTTGATTTTTATTTTTATTTTATTTTTTTTTTGTATTAGGGTGATTCTACAAAAGTTGGGCAACTTTTGACCTCATTTTGTTTATATAGTTTTCGGAGAAAATTAAACAGTATTTTGTTATGAGAACATAGATAATATAATAAATAGTAATTCCAGACCGGGCCAGTCACTTTTTCAAACAGTTTCCGAAATATTTGTGTTTTCTAAATTTGAATGCAAGGGAAGTGACGAGTATACCAGGGTACTAATTAAATAATAATAATAATTTATTGGAAAATATAAGATTTATTGCAACATTAAATATCTTAAAATCAAATAATACCTCATACATCAGTGGCGGCTGGTGGTTTTGGGTATACCCATATCTCAATTATTAGATATGAGACCCACACCAAATTTATATGAGTTTATAATGACATTAAATAAACAAGTTCTGCGCAAGCTTTTTTCAACAAATCACGTATAGCCTTATATAAATTACAATAAAATATATATATATGTAATATATATTACTGAAATTTTTACTGGAACTATGCGTGCATTGACCACAACTTCGCCGCTTGCATTGTTTTCAAGATGACTGTGCAAAGGTCGGGCTCTGTAGGTAAACACTTGAGTTTTAACGAGGTCTTGACGTTTAAACTTCAATATTTCGCAGGAATTTTGAATTTTAACATTGGACACAGAACTGACGGGTAAAAGTGAGTACAAAGATTATATTTTTTTTTAAATTGCTATTATTTGAATCTATGATAAAATATGAAAAATACTTTATTTAATGTTTTATAGTTTGTAGTGAAATTGAAAAATTTATATTTTAAAATAAAAATACTCAAATATTTGATTCAGGAGTTGTGACACGCCAAGGTACTGATGCCTTGAATATTTATTATGTTTTTCTACAAACGTGCTTTTGAAAAAATACATTAAAATTGGATGGGCAAGTTAAAAAAACGTGATCTTTTGTAATATACTAAAATACACAATATTTTATTTTAATTATTAAGTTACCATGTTTTATTTTGTTTTTGTTTTTTTTATAAATAAAAATTCATTATGTATAAATATAGTAGGGTTAAGTGGAATGATCCATGATCAAACTTCGCCCTTTTAATGTATTACTTTTTATGTCAAATAAAGTCGTTTTATTATTATTATTATTATTATTATAAGGACACCATAAAGCTCACTTAACTACCATATTTGTAATTGTAATTTTAAAATGGGCCCTATCGGTACTGTTACAGCAATAATAAAACCTAATGTGTTACTTGAAAGAAAGAAAAAACACTTTTAAATAATAATAAACTGACATAAACTTTTTATAATACAAGAATTTTAGGCAATAAATAAACAGTAAACTCGTTAAAGGTTTTGGGCGTTTTATTCAAAATTAGCGGGTCAAACCACTTGTTCAATAATAAGCATTTTGGCTGTTTGGTCGTGTTAAATGAAAAACCTGGTGCAAAACCATCGAATTTCGGTCAAGAGCTTTGATTAGTAAGCTGTCAAACGCGCGTAAGATCGCAGCAAGCGACTGCGAAGACAAGGCCCCATTGAAAAATCAATTTAAAGTTGGAGACGCCGCGTTGTCATTTAATTCAGTTCAGACGTTGGTAAGGGCGCGAAAGTGTGAAACAATAGAAGCCGACCGACTGACCTAGACCAACTAAGGCGGACTTCTGAGTTCGGTTCGGAATGTAAAGTAGCGAGACAAAGAATAAACCAAAGCGTCCCCGGATTTTTGCAAATTGGAAAAATTGGGCTGCAAAGCAGTCGTGTATACAGAATGTCGACACGATCTACTCTAACTAACTGGCTTGTCGGATAGCCAATCTTTTCTATAGCACGACTTCCTAGTGGATTAGAAAAAAATGTTTTTTAAATGTAAGAATACCTTTATTCTTAAAAAAATCACTTGATTCCCAGGCAACACAGGATCGTAGAAATCACGTAGAATCGTCGACGAATTGGGTCGAATTTGGTCGAAGTTACATTTCAACCATTTTTCGACGTCTCAAAATTCAGCAAAACACGACCAATTATTAACTTAGGTCGATGATAACCAATAAATGACGTCATTATCACTTGAACAGATGACGAAATTTTTAAGAAAATATGAAAATATAGTGATAATTAATAAGAAACAGTTGGCCCGGTTTAATGGGCCGACAAAAAGTTTTGGAATATTTTTAAAAACAAAAATTATTATTTTTATTTAATTTACGTTATTTCGACGGAGAATCAACGTGCAATATTTTATTAAAATAATTTTAAACATTATTTGGTTTTAAACTAATTAAGATAGATTAATAATAATTATTATTGATCAATGGATTTTTTAAAAGAAATTCGCGATTTTTAAATCCTTTATCATTTTATCACAAAATAAGAAATTAACATGTTACTGCAGTTGACAATCACAATTTTAATTTTAGTAAAATTATTTATCTACAGTGTTGCCAGATGTTTTATAATTTTCTTTTTTAATAGTAAAATTTAAATAGTAATCGATAATTGTAACATAATTTAATCCGCCGCTTAGTTTTGCTTGTTTTTATACAATTTTTGTTTTCATAATTTTATATAATTTTCTGTAAATTTGATCATTTTGTTAACCCTCTTCGATAATATTAATTTTTACACCTGGCAACCCTGATTCACAGGGCCTATTTTACCTAAAGGCCCATAAGGCCCGGGCCTTGGGCCCGGAGGAAAATGGGGCCCGAAAAAAGCCCTTGAAAAAAATTATAAACCATTTTAATTTAAATTTAAAATAAAGCTATACCTATTTTATAAAGAAAATTAAATATTAAATAAAAGTGGCTTAGATTGGTATAATAACGATATTGATATTATACCTATATAATTTTAGTTAGATTCAAAAACATAAAACATCGGCGGTCTCTTTTACGGCGTTTTTGTTTATGCCGCTATAAGTACCGACAAATCTTTTGCTGACGAATTACGAATTACGAATGAAAAAGCTGCCGCTTAACGCAATCTTTATTACCGCCTAGTCCTAGTCGAAAGTATTATTGTGAATTTTATAATTTCTTTTTACAATTGCAATCGTCCGAACTCCGAAATTTAACTTAAGGTAAGTTATAATTATTAATTAATATATTATTTTTGTAATGTGCAAACTTGGATAGATTATAAACTAGCTGGATAGTTTATAAACTAGCCAAACTGTCAGCTATTTTAATTGAAAATGTATTTTCAACTAAATTAGCGGCTAGTTTACAAAATAACCAAAGATCTTGGCTAATTTACTTGAAATTATTAGGGAAACTAAAATAGCTGGATAGTTTGTATACTATCCAATTCAATTTGGCTAATATGAAAACCAAAATTTCTAGTAACACAAAATAGCCAAGCTTTAGCTAGTTTGTAAACTAACCAACTAATTCTCTGGCTAATTTCGTTTAACGTCACAATTTTGACTTTTGCGGTATTTTATGAAAATTATTTTTTTTACAAGATTTTTTTTTACAATTTTTTTTGCATATTTTCGCAATTTTTGCCAATTTTTGTTGGGTTTCCTCATATTTTAGTTGTTTATTTTTATTAATTATTATTTATTTTGTTCGCTGTTCCTTAGAAGCTGAGTTTTTTTTATTTTTTTGTTGTGTTATTAATTTCAGTTAGAAATTTTGTTTAAGTGTCGTTTAAATATATTTTTGGTTGTTTGTACCTACTTAATAATTAATAATGTATGTTTTTTTAAATAAATATTTATTTATTTTTTTAGATTTATTATTAGAACAATTTTTTAATTGATTAATTAAAAATTAAATTTTTTATCATAAACCTGAAGGTGTCAAAGGTAAGTAGAAACATTCTTATTGATATGGGGGGCGAAGTTTTGCTTGGGCCTTGGGGCCCCACTAAGTCAAAAATAGGCCCTGCTGATTCAAGCGTCCAACTTTTATAATCTGTGGCATTTATACATGGAACAAACCATTTATACTGATAATACTTTGGCTGTGTCAGGTAGGTCAATTTTTGTTTGTTTATTAATGTTTTAATTACTCAGTATATTCCGTAACGAAGTCATAACACCTAAATGAAGTACCTACATAAGCTCCTAAAATATTGACCTGTCATCTGTCTTAAAATTTAATGTGTTTGATTTTATAATAAATGTTTTGAGCAACTTAAAACATGTTTTATTAATTATTAAACCAAAAGCCCTTTATGCACTAGTAAAAATAATTATTTATTCTTATATCCGATATTTTAATGCCAGACAAATGTATGTGTTTCTGCAAAGATTAACTAACAAATTTTTTTTTGATATTCTACTTTTTTACATACATTTATTTTGATTATTAATTATTTACTAAATATATATCTACTATAGTACCTAGTATATATATACTACCTATATATAGTAGGGTTTACCTATTTATTTCTTAAAATTTAAAAGTACAACTAAAAATTTTTTGTTTTTTTTAATTTTGACAAAATCACATTTCGCATTTAAATATCTGATATCAGTATCGGTAATTATTTTTATCAGTGTATGACCTAATCATATATTATTCAAGAAATATTACGTGATTATTCACGTCAAATTACGTAAATAATTACGTAATATTACGTGATTTTACACGTGAAATCGCTGTGACATATTGTCGTCAATTTTACGACGATAAGACGTGTCTAAGTTGGTGACTTCGACGTCACCGTAGACGTAAATTAAACGTGATATTCACGTCACTGTGTTGCCTGGGATTTAAGTACTATTTGCTTAGGCTACGAATACATTAAATTTCTTTTAAAAATCTATTAACCTATCCTTAAATTAAAAAGATTTTATTTCTTACCTTTAATCAAGAACAAAATGATTGACCTAATATTCTCAAGGCTAAAACTAACGTTAAACTAAATATTAATCTTTCTTTAAACAAGCAGACCTTATTCTTGCCTATTAAATGTTAAGAAAGACTTTAAATGATATAATTTTATTCTTAATTTAAGAATAACAATCGATTAGACAAAATTTTGGATAATAGCGGAGGCCTACAATTGAGCGAAGCACAAAAAGGCACTTCTTAGCCGAATGGCATACAACATTTTATCTTCAAAGCACTTTATATAGGTCAATTTAATTCAACATCAAAGCGTCCTAACCTCACTTTTTTAGAATCTGATTTATTTATTAGCTAAAGATTTTATTCAATGTACAATAATTATTATTGCTTTTAGAAGCAGTAATAGTTTGACAATACCTAGCTACATGATTTAAGTAGAAATGGATTTTTGCTATTACTAAACTTGGATAGATTATAAACTAGCTGGATAGTTTATAAACTAGCCAAACTGTCAGCTATTTTAATTGAAAATGTATTTTCAACTAAATTAGCGGCTAGTTTACAAAATAACCAAAGATCTTGGCTAATTTACTTGAAATTATTAGGGAAACTAAAATAGCTGGATAGTTTGTATACTATCCAATTCAATTTGGCTAATATGAAAACCAAAATTTCTAGTAACACAAAATAGCCAAGCTTTAGCTAGTTTGTAAACTAACCAACTAATTCTCTGGCTAATTTCGTTTAACGTCACAATTTTGACTTTTGCGGTATTTTATGAAAATTATTTTTTTTACAAGATTTTTTTTTACAATTTTTTTTGCATATTTTCGCAATTTTTGCCAATTTTTGTTGGGTTTCCTCATATTTTAGTTGTTTATTTTTATTAATTATTATTTATTTTGTTCGCTGTTCCTTAGAAGCTGAGTTTTTTTTATTTTTTTGTTGTGTTATTAATTTCAGTTAGAAATTTTGTTTAAGTGTCGTTTAAATATATTTTTGGTTGTTTGTACCTACTTAATAATTAATAATGTATGTTTTTTTAAATAAATATTTATTTATTTTTTTAGATTTATTATTAGAACAATTTTTTAATTGATTAATTAAAAATTAAATTTTTTATCATAAACCTGAAGGTGTCAAAGGTAAGTAGAAACATTCTTATTGATATGGGGGGCGAAGTTTTGCTTGGGCCTTGGGGCCCCACTAAGTCAAAAATAGGCCCTGCTGATTCAAGCGTCCAACTTTTATAATCTGTGGCATTTATACATGGAACAAACCATTTATACTGATAATACTTTGGCTGTGTCAGGTAGGTCAATTTTTGTTTGTTTATTAATGTTTTAATTACTCAGTATATTCCGTAACGAAGTCATAACACCTAAATGAAGTACCTACATAAGCTCCTAAAATATTGACCTGTCATCTGTCTTAAAATTTAATGTGTTTGATTTTATAATAAATGTTTTGAGCAACTTAAAACATGTTTTATTAATTATTAAACCAAAAGCCCTTTATGCACTAGTAAAAATAATTATTTATTCTTATATCCGATATTTTAATGCCAGACAAATGTATGTGTTTCTGCAAAGATTAACTAACAAATTTTTTTTTGATATTCTACTTTTTTACATACATTTATTTTGATTATTAATTATTTACTAAATATATATCTACTATAGTACCTAGTATATATATACTACCTATATATAGTAGGGTTTACCTATTTATTTCTTAAAATTTAAAAGTACAACTAAAAATTTTTTGTTTTTTTTAATTTTGACAAAATCACATTTCGCATTTAAATATCTGATATCAGTATCGGTAATTATTTTTATCAGTGTATGACCTAATCATATATTATTCAAGAAATATTACGTGATTATTCACGTCAAATTACGTAAATAATTACGTAATATTACGTGATTTTACACGTGAAATCGCTGTGACATATTGTCGTCAATTTTACGACGATAAGACGTGTCTAAGTTGGTGACTTCGACGTCACCGTAGACGTAAATTAAACGTGATATTCACGTCACTGTGTTGCCTGGGATTTAAGTACTATTTGCTTAGGCTACGAATACATTAAATTTCTTTTAAAAATCTATTAACCTATCCTTAAATTAAAAAGATTTTATTTCTTACCTTTAATCAAGAACAAAATGATTGACCTAATATTCTCAAGGCTAAAACTAACGTTAAACTAAATATTAATCTTTCTTTAAACAAGCAGACCTTATTCTTGCCTATTAAATGTTAAGAAAGACTTTAAATGATATAATTTTATTCTTAATTTAAGAATAACAATCGATTAGACAAAATTTTGGATAATAGCGGAGGCCTACAATTGAGCGAAGCACAAAAAGGCACTTCTTAGCCGAATGGCATACAACATTTTATCTTCAAAGCACTTTATATAGGTCAATTTAATTCAACATCAAAGCGTCCTAACCTCACTTTTTTAGAATCTGATTTATTTATTAGCTAAAGATTTTATTCAATGTACAATAATTATTATTGCTTTTAGAAGCAGTAATAGTTTGACAATACCTAGCTACATGATTTAAGTAGAAATGGATTTTTGCTATTACATTGAATTCAATTACCTTATCTAATTTCAATTTGTTTGGATTTTTATTTAAAAAATAGGTAGTTTGTAATGTTTAAGCTGTGTTTAACATTTAATTTCCCTGAAAACTTAAAGCAAATAATAACTTAAAGATAATTTAAATCGTAGAAAAAGAATCGTGCGTTTTCTTAATTGCCTAACCTCACTTTTTGTTTTATTATTCATATTTAATTTTACAGTAATTTAATGAAAAATATTAAACATTAACAGCAAAACAAACAAATAAGTGCTTATTATAAATAAATTAAACCAGTTTAGTACGTTAATTTCTTAGAAAAGGATTAATTTGTCAAAACAATACCCCTAGCGAGAAAAAATCGAACTAATTACTTGCCTCATAAAAACTTTTATCGGCCTAGGCCATAACAAGGTATTTCTTTATCGAATGTTGACAACAATAAAGTTTAAATTATAGACCGCGTGGAGATATAATAATTATATTTATTCTAAGATTAGTAAATATTGGTACGACTGGCCTATTCTTAAAAATATCCCCCACTCACGAAAGTGTCCGACATTTTGGAAGATTGTTTCTTGTGTTGGTTTGGAATTATGAAAGAGCTGCTAAATTAGTGGAATTTGATAGAATTAACCACCAAATGTAAGTGTAGGTAATAATTATTAAATACTTATATTTATGGGTGTAGTATAGGGGTGTCAATCCCGAGCCCATTTTCCGATCCCGGGCCTTTCGGGACCAAAGGTAACTAATCCCGGGATCCCGGGATCAGTCCCGAAAAAATATATATCATTAATTTTAAAACCAATTTAAAATAAAACAACAAACAAACTAACGAACGATATCTTTCGGACTTCACACTCGTCGGAAGAATGGTTTTCAAGAATTCGTAGGCACATTGTACCCACGTTTACCCCCATTAACAAATAATTCCATTTCTTTTATCAATCGGGCCTTGGTGAGTTCCAATTGGGGCTGTAACTTACATTGAAATTATCAAGTTTGTGACATTTTTTCAAGTTTGACGTTTGAAATATGTTATATTACAGGTTATGTACATAAATTTATTTTACAGTGACCTGTAATTTTACATTTTCTTTGCTGATTTTATGCTATAGATGGAACCACTCTTGCTATGTAATTTCAATGTATTTTCATTATTGTACGGCGGTGTATAATAATTTGACTTGACCGAGTAAAAAATGAAGTGTTTATATATATGATGAGTATTATAATTTGAAAAATGTCATAGGCTTAAAAAAAAGTCTATTTTATTCTTTGTAACTTATTACTAAGATCCCGGGATTGGGACTTTTAATCCCGGGATTTTCGGGATTGGATTTTTTACGGGATCCCGGGACCCCGGGATTTCGGGATCCCGGGATTGACACCCCTAGTGTAGTATAATGTATTGAATTTTAGTTGTTGGAGTGATATTAGGTTGGCCGAAGAATCACATAAAAAACAATTATGTATATTTTACCTCTAGATTATAGGTACGAATAAAAATTTTGGTTAAACAGGCCAATATACCCAAAAAATGTCCGTCTCGCAAACAAAATCAACGTGTCTGAGGGTTGAAAAAATCATTGCATATATACAGGGTGAATCGGAAGGATCGCACCGAACTCTAGGACTGCATTCTACACATTAAAATAATTTAAAAAAAAACTCAAATGTTCTTATTCGATTCTCATTTGTTTTGAAGTTATAGCGTAATTAAAAAATAAATAAAATGAAACGGTAAAATTTGTTTAATAGTTATGACTTTTTATAAGGTGTTCAAAAATACCCCCATTGAGTTCTAAACATGCTCTGCTACGTCTGCGAACAGCGCCTGTTGCTTGTCCTATTAACTCTTGTTTTTCTTTAAGAACTGCGCCAGTAATAATTATTCGTTGAATTATTCACTTTAACTTTGTAAATTTCTGTTTTAAACCAACCCCATAAACAAAAATCTAGTGGTGTTAGATCTGGACTTCTTGGAGGCCAACTGATTGGACCTCAGCGACCAATCCAACGCTCTGGAAACATTTCATCCAAGTGTTGCTTGACCTCACGAGCGAAATGTGCAGGGGCTCCATCATGCTGATAGTACATTCGCCTTCTTACGTTTAGAGGGTCATTCTCTAGTAACCCTGGCAACTCATTTATTAAAAAATTAAGGTAGTGTTCCCCTGTGAGGCGATTCTCCATGATAAAAGGGCCAATTAAATACCCAGCAATCATAGCACACCACACATTTACTGAAAACCTGTGCTGAAAATTGGTTTCGACTATAGCATGGGGATTTTTGTCAGACCATACGTGAGAGTTGTGCGTATTATTAATGCCGTCACGGGTAAATGTTGCTTCATCAGTAAAAAGTATACGCGATACAACTCTACGATTGTTAGTTACCCACCGACAAAATTCCACACGTTTAGCATAATCTTCCGGGTGTAGAAACTGTACTCTTTGTAAATGGTATGGTATAAGCCTTGCTCGTGAAGTGTGTGCATTACCCGTTTTTGTGAAATGTCCAATTGAGTAGCGATTCTTCTGGTGCTGGTCGTTGCATCTTCTTCCACTAGATCCAAAATATATTTCACTTCTTCTAAAGTTTGTCGATCAGCTTTTTCAGATGTTATTTTAGCACTTGGAAGAGTTCCAGTCTCGTAAAGTTTGTTAAAAACTCGAATAAACACGTTTTTGTCAGGAGCCCTTTCACGTGGAAAACGTCGCCGATATTCTTCTAACGCAGCTGTGGCATTGCCATTACAAAAGCCATAAACAAAAACCATATTAGCATACTCTAAATTTGAATAAACTTTTAGCAAAAATTTAAACTTGAAAATTACAAAAATACCACTGACGCTGACAGTTAGGCCTTTTAAACAATATGTATAACTATGGAAACAAAAACTTTGTTTCCATAATTTTTCAAAGAACATTAGATAATAATTTTTTTTTTTTAAATTTCAATTTTTTTTAAATTTTGCTATAACTTGAAAACAAATAAGAATCGGATAAGAACAAGTTTTTTATATTATTTTGATGTGTAGAATGCAGTCCTAGAGTTTATTGCGATCCTTTCGATTCAACCTGTATATAGGTAGATAGGTTTTTGAAACATTGTAAAAAAGTTATGTACCTAATAAAGACAACGCTATAGACCAATATCATTTTTTTTCAGGTTAAGTTAAGCAAGAATTGTTTCAAATATTGTCTATTCTTTTTTAACTTTTGCTTGACTTTAAAGGTTAGGATATAATGACCATGTTTATTTTAACAGGTAAAGAGTGGATTAACCTATTTATTTTTCTCTATCAGTCTTAGAAAAAAAGAGATAGCATAATCCACTACTACTGAAATAAACATGGTCATTATATTCTAACCTTTATTTTAAGTCGAGCAAAAGTTAAAAAAAAGAATAGACAATATTTGAAACAATTATTGTTTATTACATAAAAATACCTTATATTTAATCCAAAAGTAAATATTGTATCGCCAAGAATTATTACATTTGTAACAAAAAATACTTAATTCCTTAATTAAGCATTGTGTATATTTTATTTGAGGGTGCTTGCATTTAAAATAATAGTTTTTCTTGAAATAAGAATAAGTTTACCCTTGCACCTAACATTGAAATTATATCCAAATAAGTATAGGTTAGTTCTTGCATTCAACTCCCTATATTCTTCTAAAATTTGAGCTTGGTTTATGTGAGATATTGGAATGGAGCTCTACTTGAAAATAGAGTTTCCCATAAAAGTGTTGTAAGATGAGTTATCAATGATACTGGGAATCAGTCGTATATGCAACTTTTTTTTAGTTTTTTTTTCATTGTTTATACCATTAAATGCATACATTTGCAGTCGCACCAATTATATTTGTCCATATAAAAATATTCTTAATTTAAAAATATGTTGGTGTCACTGAAATAACCCAAACAGTAAAAAGTTTTTATGACACAAAAGTTTGTATAACTATACAGTATACAGCGTTTATTATGCTTAACATTTTTAATTAAAAGCCAAGCATGTCATAAGAGCGGTTAAAAGTTTTCACATCAGAAGCGTTTTTCTTGAAATAAAATTTATATGAAAAGTAAACAGACGTGTACATTTTTGTCTTTTAATTAAGGTAGGTTTTTATGTTTTTTGTGAGCAATTAAAAAGAATTTACAGTAATTGGCATGGCATGGTAAAATAAATATTGTTTTTATGTTCGCACCCTTGACATTATTTTTATTTATGGTGCACAAAACCGTTATGCTCTACGAACTGCAGGGACATTTAATGAACTACACCCTGGAAAAAATGTACGTCATAAATATGATCAACAGCTGGTTGCAAAATTTGAACAAACGGGATCTGTTTGCAATAAGAAACCAACCTAGGATACTAAATGAAGCCATGGCACCCATATTGAGGTTCTTGGTCAGTTTGGTGTAGAATCCACAATACTACGTTTGGCATCTAGATTAACATGGCTTTGCCCTGAGTCTTTTAGGAAGGTGTTGAAACATCATATATGATGTTTCAAATTATAATTTTACCCATTAAAAATGCATATTACACAATATTTTGGCAATGATGATGCAGGCAGGCGTTTAGAATTTGTGAAATTATGACCAATAATCAATAACAAATCAAATCCAAATACTTAAATGCTTAAGCAATGAGTGTACTTTTTATTTAAATGTTAACAAACAAAATCGTCGAAAATCTTCATCTTATCAGAGAAAATCATGCCTGGCCAGGCATTTTTGGAGATTGTTAGATGAAACAATACAGAGATGTTAGATGAAACAATCTAGACACTTTTATAACAAATAAACTAGAAAATCAAAGAGGAGAGGATGATGAGCTAGCTTTGGAAATTTATTACATTTTCAACAAGATGGGGCACCACCTCATTATTTTATAGCTGTTAGGGATAGGCTGGGTCAAAACTATCCAGAGCAGTGGATTGCCCTAGTAGCAAAGGGTTGCCACCGATAATGCTTTACTGTTTTATGCCAGCTTTATAAATGCATGAAATCATGCTTTTTATTTTATTGCAGCTCTACTTTGTGCTAGTTGGTCTTGAGTTAATGAAGCTTTATGATTAGGCTTATGAGCGACTTTAAAGTAAAGTAAAAGATTTTTTGCAATTATAACCGTTTGATCTTAACATTGATTTAATTCTTTAAACCTATAATGCTTTGTTATCAGATGCCTATTGGTTTTAATGGTGCTAGGAAAGTTGGCTTTAATGCATCTGTTAAAGGCGAGCATTTGGTGTTAGGAATACTTTTCCTCTATGTAAGAATGTTACAGAACCAAACAGTAAAAAGGTTTCATGATTGTTCCTAGTAGACAACAATACGTCTTTAATATAACCAATTTGATTTCCAATTTGCAAATTTGCATGAGTGTAAACTATTTCTTTCTTAAAACGTGTTTGTCCTGATAATCGCGAAGAAAATAACTCTTGTCAACATGTCGCCGTCATGCACGAGGATTTTTTTAGAGCGGTGGGTAAAAGTTAAAAAAAAGTGTAAATTTTTATAGAAAAACAAAGGTGGCTCCTGTAAGAGCTGTTAAAAGTTGTTCTTCTGTGTTGTTGGCAAAACATCCGGTTGATTATACTCTTTGTATTCCTTCAACGTCCTGTTCCAACCAAGAGCTAAATCCACATCATTCTATCATAGCAAATAAGACAATTTTTAGGTGTTATCATCTGACAAAGCATTATAGCCCTGATGGCGATACTTTTGATAAAAATACTGCAAAGTTGTTTTTAAATGCTCGCACAAAATTCCAATTCGTTTTACGATTGCCTTGAAAAATGCAGAAATATGGCTTATTTGTTTTAACAAATAGTTGTAAACACTTTTTAAAGCAATTCAACTTTTTAGCAGTTGTTTGCAAGAGTACATTGTTTTATAACTGAAACCGCCATTTAAATTAGAAAATATTGCTCCGCCATGATAAAATAATTTTAATATAAAATACGAATAGATAATATTTTTTTAAAAATTTTAAAAAATTTGGTTCTTACTAGCATGCTAATGCTAGAGAATATTGTTTTGGTAAGAGATGGCTTGAAAAACGGAATGTAGATCGGGTGAGTAAAGCCTTTAAAATTGTTTAAATTAAGCCCATTTCAGTAGGCATCATACGTTTTGTTTCTCGGCAATCAACTTTTATCAGTAAAGTGGTATTTGTTTATGATTTTTGCATCCAAAAGTTATTGGTTTTTAAAATCAATAATGGCCTTGTGAAACAGCTTAGTGTTCCATAAGGCAACAATATACCAAACAAGTATTTGATTAAAGCAGTATGGAAATTACAAAGTACAATAATAAAGTAAAAAGGTATATCAAGTACAAATTGTCAGCTAAAATGTGTTTACGACAAAAGTGTTATACCTCCTTAAAACCTATTGCACTTAGCAGGTTTTATGACAGCTGTAAGGTAGGTTTAATGGCTGCTGTAAGGTGTGCCTTAAGAGTAATACAATAAAGCAATTTTGCTTTGTGGCTTACACACAAATTGCTCCTAAAGACAGCGATAGGATTCTCCTTTTTAGCCCTATGATGGTTTTATCGAAGCTGTATAGCTGCTGTTAAAGCAAATAACTTTTAACTAAGCAATGCAAAAACCCTTAAGAGTAGTTTTATAGAGCCCTTGTATACCTTAAAAAAACCTATTTTGCTACTTGGGTGGTAGAAGAGGACCAATAGAATGGCCTTCCAGATCTCCATATCTGCCACAATTAGACTTTTCTTATGGGGTCACTGAAAATCTGTGGTCTACAAAACTCCCTCATTCCACATTCTATAGAATGTTCAATATATTGAAGATCTGTGATAACAAATACCTACTTCAAGAATGCCGAGCTATTCCACGACAAACATTTCATATCCTAGAAAAGGTTTTACGAAAATTGTTGGTCCAGATTATAGAGCTTTGCTGAATAGACACCCTGTATGCGCAATACATTTGTAACTTAAAAAGAATCAGGAAAAAAGATTGTCAACAAAAATAAACAGTTAGGACTGAGGTTTACATTAAAACATACGACACGAGTTATTTTACACTTAGCAGTCCATTTGCCTACACTAGACGCCTGAAATATGATGTTTTTAAAGGAAAAATCCATTTATCTACCTAATAGCTTTACCGGTTTACAAAGACTTTAAAGGTATTATATAAATGTTGTTTTTAAAATACAGAGAGAAATTAAATATATATATATATATATATATATATATATATATATATATATATATATATATATTATATATAGTTAAAAAATCCAAAGAGACAAAAAGAAAAATATATACATTATTGTTGCTAATGATTTTAATAACGATCTAAAGAAAAAAAATCGGAAACATTGGTACAGACATTGAACAATCGCGTTTCTCTGTAATATGACATAAGGTAAAAAATCGCTATGAAAAAACTTTCTAAAAGTTGTTTAAAAAAAGCAAAAAATAACGTTTCACATACTAAAAAATATTGTTGTATCAAATAAATTTATTTCTTTCAAAACAATATTTGTCTTATAACGAAGAGAATATATTCTTTAAAATAGTAAAGTATTTTCTTAATTCACGTTGATTTACTTCAAAAATCTTTTTTTAATGTAAGAAAATTAAATTTATTTAAATAAAACTTTGATTGTTTAAAAGCAAGAATATATAATTTTTGAAATAAGGCAGCAATATTTACTTAATTCAAGAAAATGTATTTTCCTTAAACAAATTATTGGTTGTTTTAAAGCAAGAATATATTCTTTTAAAAATAAATTAGTGGTGTTCTTAAATAAAAAAGATACTTAATTTAAGAATACATTTTCTTAAAACAAAAACTTGTGATTTTTAAATAAGGCAATCATTTTTTTAAATCAAGATGTTTTCTATAACCCAATATTTTTTTTAATTAATAGGTACAAGATTTAAAATTTTATTTCATTGATTACAAAATAATATTTACTTTAAAACAATGCAAGAAGTAACGTTAAAAATAAAATGTATCTATCTTAATTTTAAGCTACTTTTAGCAATGTTTCAAAAAATCTATCATTTTGTATTTAAAATCAATACAATTTTAAATAATGATACGTCTATTAACTAAAAATTATTTATTTTAATAATAAAAACATCTTTTATTTAGGAATATTACTGCAAAAGAAATAAAATTTAAAATAAAAATACGTCTTAACACTTGAGGAGACTGGAGTAATTTTAAATATCCTGTAATTTTTTAAGGATTCTTGTCTAATCTTAAACAAAACTTTATATTTAAATACTTACGGAAAAAAAAAAAAAAACAAACGTTGAACAAACACATTTATTTCAGTTTTGTATTGTCTGCTGAAGAAGAAGGTTGTAGACGGCCTTCCTTGGGAAGACAATATGGGACTCCCAGTACAAAAATACGCTGGTATTTATTAAATATACAAAATCTACATCAGATTAAGTAAATTACGAGAAATTCCCACAACGGATGGTTAGAATATATTCGGAAATAAGTTTGCAAGCAGACAATTGCCATGTAACGCATGGTTGAAATTAATAAAAAAAAAAGGTAAAATGGATGAAATTAACAAGAATTATTGATTGAATATTGACCAATTGGAGGAGAAAATACTAAAAAATATGGAAAACGAACTGGTAAAACATAAATTAAAATTTTTAGAACAGTAGTATGGATGAATGGAAGTGTACTGAAGATAAATGTAATTAAATAGATGTTAAAGTATAAATGGATGAATTAAGAAAAATTATTTGAAGAAAGAAAAACCGAAGAAAAAAGTGTACTAAAGTGATTTTAAAATAAATATATTATATAAATGATTCAAGGGATGAGTTTAACTCAGACTCTCTTGATTGAGACCCTTGTTCATATTAACTATTTTTAAACATAATGAGCTGGCCAAATAGCTTTTAAATTAAGCTAAAGGCCCTGAACACGGTTATCTGTGTTCAGATTTAAGAAGAAGAAGAAGAACACATTTATTTTGTTTTTAATACAAGAAAAATCTAAAATGTATACATTATTATAAATTAACGTAGGGAACTTAATCATTATTATCGACATATTTTTCATTTTAAATAATTTGGAATATTTTAGGCATAGTAGAAAAGCAATTACCAATTTTATAAAATAATAGCCAATGAACTCCACCCTATATGAATCAAAATTAATGTTATACCCCAAAGTGTGTAACAAAATTACTTCTAAAACAAAATCTTTTTAAATATCATAAAATAAATTAAGTTTATTAACTTAAAATTATAGAGCCATACAAATCAGAGTGTTAAACACATAAGATATTTTGGTTATTACTGCAAAGCCTATGAATAAAATAATTTTAAGGCATTCTTAATGCATATTACTAAATATTTAAACAATAAACCTACCTACCTACACTTTAATGCGACGCTAAATTTAAAAAGGGGTGGTATATCAATAACAACTTATAAGTATACTTACCTTCAATTTTTTTTATAATTTCCTTTGATGCTGACCACTCTTCTAATAATTTTTAATGAAATACGCCCTCTCCCTCACAAAGAGAAAGAAACACTGCATGATTAGGCACACAATTTCAGAGGAACGTCTGCATCTCCACTCCTACACGATTTCAAAAATATTATATTTGGCAAAAGAAAATACTGTTCGAATAAAAAAATGTAAGAATATCTAATTCTTAATATAAAAAAATTAAACAAATAAAAAAATAAGAATTCTTGATATAAAAAAATATTAACAATTGTACCAAGAAATCAACTAAGATTTCCTTCAAGAATATTTAATATTTGGATTGAAACGTGCAACTTTTTAAAACAAGAAATGTTTCTTAATATTAGAATATTTCCAAAACTACAAAATTCTTTTTTTTTAGTTGAAATATATATTCTTATTTTAAAGCAAGTTGACTTGAATTAAAAAAATATTTTCAAGATAATTGGTTTTCTAAATATATTTATATATATATTAGAAATATATATATTTATATATATTATATATATTTATATGTATTAGAAATCTTTTTTTTTTCGTGCACAGAAGGTAAAAAATCGCTATGAAAAAACTTTCTAATAGTGGTTTAAAGAATGCAAAAAATAGCATTTCACACAAAAAATACCCTGTGTAAAATTCATTCACATTTTTTTTATTTAGATTGCATTTTTTATTTCTTCATTACATTTTTTACTTTGTTCTTTTATAAAATTTAGAAATGAATAAATTATATATTTTAATTAAACGATATCTTTGAACATAATATTTATTAACGCTTTTTAAGACTTTGTACATTGTTTAATTTAAAGGAATATACTTTGAGGTTAAAATGACAAAAAACAGGATTCATTATAATTAAAATTATATGTCTTTGAAATCGCCATCTTTTGATCTTAACAATAGCTTTACTATCAAATTATTTATTTCATCTCATCCCTGAATTGAGGTAAATGACAATTTGAAGTCTCATTAGCAAACCATAAGATATAAATAAAGATATTAATAGTAATAATAATAAAACATATATATATATATATATATATATATATATATATATATATATATATATATATATATTTGTTTACACATCTTTTATTACTTTGAATCCAAAAATCAATTATCTGACTCAACACAATAATAAAAAAATTATGCTCTCGAATATTAAAGCAATTAAACACTGTTTTATAAAATTTTAAATTGAAATATATTTTAAACAAAACTTTTAATCAACCAGTGCACTGGTAAAATTATAGCGACTTAAACTCTTTCGAACTTAATCACACAGTTCAAGCAGGTAATTAACTTTAGAACAAGCACAAAGGCGTAAAAGGCAGTCACATAATTCTTTTTCTTTGAACGCTAAATAATTTTCCACAATTTATAGTTGACATTTGCAAATTGTCCCAGTTTTTTACATTGGATTTGCTTTGAAGGCAGACTTTAATTTAATTGAGAAGGTATGTGAAAATGAAATTAAGGATTACGGCGAGGCTTCATTAAAATGTTTATAATTGCCTACAATGTATTTCAATTTTAATTTTAATTAATATTAAAAATATCAAATTATTTATGTTGGGAATAAAAATAATCTTATATGTATATGGGTGATTCTACAAAAGTTGGGCAACTTTTGAACTCATTTTGTTTATATAGTTTCGGAGAAAATTAAACAGTATTTTCTTATGAGAACTTAGATAATAATAAATATACTGTTCCAGACCGGGCCAGTCACTTTTTCGAACAGTTTAAGAAATATCTGTGTTTTCTAAATTTGAATGCAAGGGAAGTGACGAGTACACCAGGGTACTAATTAAATACATAATTTATTGGAAAATATAAGATTTATTGCAACTTTGAGCAGTATCTCAATTATTAGATATGGGACCCACACCAAATTTATATGAGTTTATAATGACATTAAATAAACAAGATCTACCAGCCGGCGTAAAAACTTCGGATCCAACAAACACAGGTAATGCTGTGATTTGGCGGGATACGCAGGAGAACGGAAAGGGGGTAAAATAACACCGGGAGATCAGTGGATGATAATATATCTGGGGCCTGCCATACGTTCCCATACTCATACTCATACTCAAATGTTTAGTGTCCTCCATTTGCATTCAAGCATTTCTTAATTGTTATTCCTACATTAGACTTGCTCTTCTTGACTAAAATATTGTTGATTTATTAAATTGTTACAGTTACGCATTGTTTTGTTATGTTTTTTTTTAATTAGCAAATACTGTTTGTATTAATATTAAATTTTCAAAATGTTGGGCTTGTCTATATTTTATGGGTAAGTCACTGACTTCTATTTTTAATCAGTAATTTTGTTCACAGAACACTTAGTTAGTCAACAAATTGTTTATAACAATTTGAAAAAATGACGTCATTAAATTTTGAACAATGACAGATGACGTGGTAATCAAAGATACCGTCAACTCACCCGTCACAGGTTTCTTGATACAAAATAATATTTAAAATTTTAGAAATTTAGAAATTGTTAAGTATGCCTTAAATTATTATTAAATTGAATATTGGTTTTTTTTATATTCTAGGCCATTTTGCTCAAATATCCCAACATAACATTATATATATATATATATATATATATATATATTATATAAAGACGATACATTTTTCATTTAATAACATTTATTTTGATTTCTCCCGAGCAAGTTAATATACCTATAGCTATAAGTGATACATATTTTTATGGGAAATTGAACGCTGTACAAAAAAGCTCTTTATGATTTTTCAAAAAATTCACTGGTTTAAAAGTTATTTAAGGTTAAAATTGAACTTATAGTAATTTTTTCGATTTTTTTTTACTTTGACTGCAAAATTATTATTATTTTTATGAAAATAAATTGTTAATTTTTAAAAAAATTTGATTTTATTGTATTGAAAAAGTAAAAATTATTGAAAAGAGATAAGTAAAAATTATTGACAAGAGATTCCGATAAATTAAAAAAAATTATTACATTAAAAGAATCTGGTACTAGTTTTAATCAAATTTAGTACGATTACTTTTTTTAAATAATCTATTTATTTCTGTGAAATTTTACATAATTATACAATGAAAAATTTCAGCTGTATACAATTTCTTTATTTTGTCGTAAAAATAATTGTAAAAAGAATATCTACGTCATTAGCTGTACTGAAGGAACATTTTTTATTGTATAATATTTTATAAAATCTTATAAAATTTTGTAGAATTTCACAGATATAAAAAGATTATGTAAAAAAGTAATCGTACTAAAATTAAGTAAAACTAGTACCAGATTAAAAAAAATTGAATTTATCGGAATCTCTTTTCAATAATTTTAATTTTTTCAATAATACAATTTAATCACATATTTTCAAAAATAAACAATTTATTTTCATAAAAATAATTATAATTTTGCAGTCAAAGTAAAAAAATCGAAAAAATTACTATAAGTTTAACTTTATAAAGGCTATAGCCTTAAATAACTTTTAAATCAGTGAATTTATGAAAGAATCATAAAAAAGCTTTTTTGTACAGGGTTCAATTTTCTATAAAAATATGTTTTCTTATTGCTGTATATTAAATTGCTCGGGAGAAAAAAAATTAATATACTGTTGTTTTAATAAGAAAAAAGGCTCTTTTAAATTATGTTGTAAAAAAGGGTTACTTTTAAATAAAAAAAATTGACCCCGTTGCGGTCTATTTATTTATTTTTTGGTAATGTCACCGCAAAATTTGAAATTAATTATTAAACAACTTTTATAAAAATCATTTTTATAAATTTTCGATATTCCAAACTTTTGAATTTATATTAACACACCTATAATCTCATAAAAATGATGCTCGATGAAAAATAAAAGTAAAAATAGTGTAGCAAAGTTTCCACAACGTTTTATCATAGACAAGCTGTCATCGTTCATAAGACGAAATTCGCAATTCATGACATGGTAAGTCGCGAAAGAGTATATATAAACATGCCTCTTACTTTACTTACAATCATAACTCCCTCGTAAAATGTAGCGGAATATATCATAACCTGTGAGATTTATAGTGTCGTTTGTATAAGAATAATGCCCCTTTTTGCTGAGGATAACAATTTTGATAACAGTTTTCCTATAGCATTATTTTTAGTTCAATGTTTTTTTAAATATTTATTTATTTATTATTCCATTATCACCTACAAAGGGGTGGTTTGACAGTTCGAAGTTTCCAGGGGATTTTATTATGAACTGTAATTTGGTAAACAAATTATTTTAGATCAAGCATGCCAAGACTACAGGAAATGAAAGCGGTACAAAAAAATGTTTTGGTATATTATAGGTGTATACACCTATAGATATATCTCAAAGTCCGACGTTGGTAGGTATAAACTGTATATAGTTATAGTATACTTATATTTTATGCTTTAAAATTTAAATGTTAAATTCTAACAAGATTTATAAAATCGATTGAAGGGGTTTTACTTACATAATGCATGAGGAAACAAACTAAATAATGTATATTAAGAGGTAGAAGCTGGGTCCTACATACAGTGTGTTTTATTTTGCCATTCCATGGTCCTCTATGAAAAAAAATATTCTTGTATCAAATAAATTTATTTGATTCAAAACAATCTTTGTCTCATATATAACGAAGAGAATATATTCTTTAAAATAATAAAGTATTTTCTAAATTTACGTTAATTTACTTCAAGAATCTTTTCTTAATGTAAGAAAATTAAATTTCTTTAAATAAAACTTTGATTGTTTAAAAACAAGAATATATAATTTCTGAAATAAGGCAGCAATATTTACTTAATTCAAGAAAATGTATTTTCTTTAACCAAACAATTGGTTGTTTTAAAGCAAAAATAAATTGGTAGTATTCTTAAATAAAATAGATACTTACTTCAAGAATAAATTTTCTTTAAACGAAAACAAATAAGGCAATAATTTTCTTAAATCAAGATGTTTTCTATAACCCAATATTTTTTTTTATTAATAGATACAAGATTTAAAATTTTATTTCATTGATTAAAAAATAATATTTATTTTAAAACAATGCAAGAAGTAACGTTAAAAATAAAATGTATCTATCTTAATTTTAAGCTACTTTTAGCAATGTTTCAAAAAATCTATCATTTTGTATTTAAAATCAATAAAATTTTAAAAAATGATACGTCTATTAACTAAAAATTATTTATTTTAATAATAAAAACATCTTTATATTTAGGAATATTACTGCAAAAGAAATAAAATTTAAAATAAAAATACGTCTAAACACTTGAAGGGGACTGGAGTAATTTTAAATATCCTGTAATTTTTTAAGGATTGTTGTCTAATCTTAAACAAAACTTTATATTTAAATACTTACGGATTATTTAAAATTGAGCCAAACTTACTGAAGGGCCAAAGTATACGTTGTATCGTTTCTAGGTGGTGCAGTAAGCAAAAAAATTTAGGTTAGAAAATAAAAAAACAAACGTTAAACAAACACATTTATTTTGTTTTTAATACAAGAAAAATCTATAATGTATACATTATTATAAATCAACGTAGGGAACTTAATCATTATTATCGACATATATTTTTCATTTTAAATAATTTGTAATATTTTAGGCATAGGTAGTAGAAAAGTAATTACCAATTTTATAAAATAATTTAAGGCTATTGCCAATGAACTCCACCCTATATGAATTAAAATTAATGTTATACCATAAAGTGTGTAAAAAAATTACTTCTAAAACAAAATCTTTTTAAATGTCATAAAATAAATTAAGTTTACTAACTTAAAATTATAGAGCCATACAAATCAGAGTGTTAAACATAAAAGGGTGGTATATCAATAACAACTTACTTACATTAAATTTTTTTTATAGTTTCCTTTGATGCTGTCCACTCTTCTAATAATTTTTTAACGAAATACGCCCTCTCCCTCACAAAAAAAAACACTGCATGATTAGGCATACAATTTCAGAGAAA
Source organism: Brassicogethes aeneus (assembly GCA_921294245.1). Lineage (NCBI taxonomy): Eukaryota > Metazoa > Arthropoda > Insecta > Coleoptera > Nitidulidae > Brassicogethes > Brassicogethes aeneus. The sequence goes on from OV121137.1 coordinate 48,451,210, forward strand.
CGGGTCGGCATCTCCACTCCTACACGATTTCAAAAATATGTATTCTTGGCAAAAGAAAATACTGTTTATTAAAACGAATAAAAAAATTTAAGAATATCTAATTCTTAATGTAAAAAAATTAAACAAATAAAAAAAATAAAATATCTTATTCTTGATATAAAAAAATATTAACAATTGTACCAAGAAACCAACTAAGATTTCCTTCAAGAATATTTAATATTTGGATTGAAACATGCAACTTTTTAAAACAAGAAATGTTTTTTAATATTAGAATATTTCCAAAACTACAAAATTCTTTTTTAAAGAAGTTAAATATTTTTAGTTAAAATATATATTATTATTTTAAAGCAAGTTGACTTGAATTAAAGTCAAAAGTTATCATCATTTTTTAAATTTAAAAACAGAAAGCGTTTCTGAATTTGAAATACCCAAAAACGATAACTTTGTAATAAAATTTTATACAGGATGGTCAAAAAGTAAACTCAAATTTGAAAAAGAAATATTTTTTTAAAGATTTTGCAAAACACGAATTGTAAAACACTTGCTTATACAGAGTGTTCACAAATCAAGGACATGGCAAGGACATGGCAAAAACAAGTTAAGTGTAGGTAAGACAAAGTTTAATTAACTCTTAACTAATTATTCAATTTTCCTGTCTCTACATAATAGAAATTTATTAGAAATTAAACTTAAAATTTACAAGTAACTCCACTTTAACACGTTTACTAACTTCAACCAAATTGAACCGTTTTCGCGTCTATAAATTCCTGGTATTGTTCCCTGGAAATTCAGATTTAAGCAGTTTTTCTTTGTTAAAAGTTTAATTAATAAATAGTTTTAAAAAGATGCATACCTAGTCACTTTATCATATACAGGGTGAGTCATTTAATTTGAAACTTTGATATATCTGAGTAAGTATTCATTTTACTAAAAATGTTTAAAATAAAAATTAAATGAAGGGGGTAACTTTAAAATTAAAATGAAAAAAAAATCAATTTTGTTCGATTTTTCTTGAAGAAAATTTCTTCTGTATACGATTCTCCAATAATTTTTTAATAAAATACTTATTTTTATTTTTTAAATTTATTTATTTTTAAAATTTTAATTAAAATAGGTGCTCAAAATGGTGGCTAACACTGCTCTGGGATATTCCCAAACTTCTAAATAATTCTCGTGTGCTTGCATGGGGATTAGCGGCCGTTGCTGCTAATACATTAATTTCATTATTTCCACCTGTGACTGTTGCTCGACGAACTCTTTTTTTCGGTTGAACACTTCCGTTTGTAGTAAACTGCTTGACTGTACGGTGAAATGAAGTACGTGATTGAATTTTATCCGGAAAACGCTGAGCGTAAATATTAACAGCATCATCAAGATTCCTGCCTGCTTCTCCATAAATCAAAATCATGTTAATTTTTTCTTCCACTGTTAAACAATCCATTACACAGAAAGAAAAATTTGATTAATAGTTAATAAATATAAGTTTAAGGCATATATGCTAACATACAGTATAGCAATATACTAAATATATTACTAAAATTATTTTAAAAATTGTATTCTAAATAATAGAATGTGGTTTTCTTAATAGTAACCTGGGATAAGTTAAAGGCTATTGATTTAATGTTAGTGGATGTAGGTTTGTTGTTAATAAAGTCAGTTTGTTCCAAATATTTAGGACAATATCAGAAATTATAATATAAATGGGTAACTGTTATTTTATGATAAATAAACTTATACCTTGGTATGCTGATATCAAGTATAAGTTGCAATAATTATCAGCATTTGAATGTTATTGCAAAATATAATATTCTTTATAATATTAATCAAAAATTAACTTTTAGAAGATAAATTATAACTATCATTATAACCGAATTGTGCGAAAAGTAAAAAGGTAACTATTAGCGAATGAGTTATTAACAGCTGATAAGCATGATTTACGCCGCGTACGCTCAGTCAGTGAGGATCAGGGTTGCCAGGTCTAGGGAAATGTCCCTAGATCTGGGGAATTTTACATCACATTAGGGAAAAAGGTATTTTTTATGATTTTTAGGACAAATCTAGGGAATTTTCAACTTTCTAATTAAAAACCAGCAGTTAAATTATTTTAACGGAGGTATTTACCTATTTAGCGTTTTTGGTTATTCTCATATTTGCACCATATACTTACCACTGTGTGGTAAGTATATGATTTGCACCCAACCCAGAGCCATCTATGTGCCAATCCAATCCAATATAGGAAGCGCATGAGCACACCATCAGTTGTTGTGGCTTGATAATTCATTTTAGAACGTGCGAAAATGAGCTCCCCTAAAGCATCTACATCTGGAGATTACGACATGAAGTCAAAAAGAAAACAGAAATTGTACCATATACCTATAACTATAGGTATATGAATTGTACACACAAAAGTACAATCAACAATGGGAGAAAGTACCAGAGTTAAAAGGATGGCTTGAAAACAGGCAAAAAGGTATCAACTACGCTCGTTGCAAAGCTTGCAATAAATATTTTAATATTTTATTAAGATGTAGTACATCTGATTTACGTTGTTTGTATATATATATAATTCAAAATTTATTTGTCCCAAAATATAATATGCATATACCTATTTAAATTAAAAAAAGTTTCTATAATAGTATATTAAAGAACTAATGTCATAAGACGTCATTTTGTCGCACGCGGACAATTTATAAAACGAGCGACGAAGGAGCGAGTTTTATAATGGACAAGTGCGACAAAAGGTCTTATGACATTTATGCTATTTTATCTATACGCTAAATTCGTATCGGGTTTTGGCGACGCGCGCGCCATCAGTAGGCGCTTTTTAGTACCATTGGCCATACATTGCAAAAGAGCGACTTTTTAAACAATCCTTTAAAACCGTTCGAATATTCTTTTTTTGGTACAAACTGACCATCAATATTAAATAAATAAGTAGTTTGTTTACAGAAGAGACGAAGGTAAAAGTCTTACTCTTCGAATTTCGTTTGCAAAGTTGCAATTACGTTCCTTAGCCGCTCACGTTATTTGTGTTTTTCGTTGCAAGCAACTGAAAATCTGCTTGGTTTAGTACTCGAATTATATTTATTATTCTTTATATGCTTATATAGTCGTGTGTGTATTTTATCTAAGTGATCATGGTGAATTATTGTTGTGTTTTTAATTGTAAATGTAGATAATTCAAGAATCAATCTGAAGTTTCATTTTCATGGTTTGCTAAAGGATACAATTCGGTAAGTATATTTGTTGGTGCATAATTAACTAATTATAACTTTACCTAACATAATTTATATTTAAGTTTAGACATTTTTAAGGAATCAAAATAATAGTTGCAAACATAACCTCAAAAACAAACATTTTTATTTGAGTCCTCAAACGCCTTCAACTGCATTTTAAAATAGTAAAAGACAAAATATACGAATTTATGGCAACATATTGTTTTAAAAATATGAAACTAGAAATACCTGTTATTTGGTTTTATTCATAATTTAGTTGTCGTTTGCATTTAGACAAATTATTTGTTTTATTATTTCTACTGAATTTTAATGTTTTAAATTTGTCAAAGTGTAGGTATATTGTATCTAATATTATAGTTACAATTGATATTTTAGGGACTATACAATTTTAAATATATTTAAACAGTTAAATGACTAATATAAAAGATTGTTGTAGGTACCTACCTACCATCTACAACATTTTAATTTTATATAAACGTTATAATTTTATTTTATTTTAGGAGAAATCGTTGGCTTGATTATATTGGCAGAAGCGAATTGAAAAATGAGCCAGTGAAAAAGAACAATTTGTTTGTGGAGAGCATTTTGAAGAAAATATGTTTGCTAGTTTAGGTGGTTTTATATTGAGAGAAAACGCTGAGCCCACATTATTTAATGAAGGGTATGTAAAGGTAGATAATTAATTTAAAATTCCTAGCTTTAAATTGTTATGGATCACATTTCTAATAATAATACAATAAACTTTTGGATAAATTAAAATTAACTAAAACATTTTTTAGGTGTTTATTTTGGTGCCAGTACCAGTAGGTACATGAAATGCTGTACCTACACCTTCAAAATACATAGAAGAAAATAAGAAGGTACACAAAGATATTTCTCCTGATTTCAGGTCTCTAAATTTAAGTTCGCTTCATGTAAGTTTTAATTTTATTTATACCCTGGGGTGGTCAAAAAGGAACCTTTAATAAAATTGCGTGGAATTGGATCCAATTCACTGTGATTAAATTTTACCATATGCTATCTAATTTTTTGTATCGAAGTTTGGGGTGAAGATTTTGAGCAACTCCTTATGATTTAAATTTAGGTTTCTGTTCTAAAATAGTTTTTGTAGTTTTATTTTTAATTGTTTTTTCTGTTGTAAAATATTTTTTAGTGTTATTTTTAATTTGGTTTATTTCAAAATAAACGTTCTTAATTTGTTGCTAAAAATTACTAAGAATGAATTTATTAAGAAAAATTTTACGTTTTACTCTTTTTTAAATCAACTGTTGATTTCAGAAATGTAAAAAAATTTATTAGATTAATTGCGTACTTTTTATTGTCTCCAAACTAGATGACATATGGAAAATACCAAGATACATTTTACGAAAAAACTTCTGGTAAACTTTTTTTTCTGAAACTGTTGAGTTTTTGATATAAGTTTATTAAGAAAATTACTATATTCTATTTTAACGTTTTCTATTCATTCTCAAATTATTAAAGGTCCCTTTGCACCACCCTGTATATTCAGATTCATAATATTAATTTAATTAATCAATAAAAATAATTCAAAAAGTTGATAATAATTAATTTCATTATATTTTTCTTATAGGTAAATTATCTACAAACATTTTGACCCAGACACTATCAAAATTAAGCTCCTCAGAAAGTCTAGAAATTGAGGATCAAAAGTGAATGAAGGTATTATCAAAACACGCTGACGTTTAAAAAGTTCTGTTTTGATTTGAGGGAATCCTTTATCGGCCATGACCTCATCGCCGGGCTCGACTAAATTAATGAAACCAGAATCATTAACAATAAAACCATCTGTAGACCTGCCACCATAACCTTTTGATATAAATGTTATCATTCCTGATGGACTTATTCCTATAAGATATTTTACGGTAAAAGAAGACTTGTAGGAAGAATACATCAATGCTCCACAGTTGGTGGAGTGTCAACGGGAATATCGGTGCAATCAATGATTACTCGACAATTTGGATATTTCTTAAAAGAAGGTGGCATAATTGCTTTAATTGCTTCTCTAGTAGGCCAAAATACCCATGTTTTTATACTCAAATAATGTTTCCAAAACATCGTCAAAAATTTTGGAGGCAGTTTTCCCAGAAAAAAATTCCAGTTGCTGCAAAAGTTAAGCAGAGTTTCATTTTCATAGTTTTGCTTTAAGTTAAGTTTTACTTATTATGTTGTTATCTTTTTCTGTTGTCATTCATATTACGTTTATGTAGTCTTAAGTTTTGTTCACACATGTATATACAAAATATATTTTTATACGGCATTATATAATAAACCAAGTATAAACAAATTTTTCCTTAATATAATCCTTAATTTTTGACAAAATAAAAAAAATCAACACAAAAAGTGCCAAAGTCAGGACTAAATTAATATATTTTTTGGGTATAACAAAACTTTCTTTTCTTTTTTAATCATGGAAGTCCAATCCACTTTCTACGAGAAATACAATACAACCCACATTTTGATCATAATATTTTGTGCAATATTTCATAATCAAAAATAAACCTTAAAACCGCAATATCTTAAAATCACCTATTTCAAATAGGCTATTTGTGACTAAGGCACTTTTTGCATTGACCCCTTCAAATACAAAACACCCTGTTATTAAAGTATTTTTAAATTAAATATGTATTAACCAGGTAATAGCAACAAACAAATAAAGTAATAGTTTGTTTTGGGAATGATTACTAAAAATTGGGAGTAAACGCTTTTGTGTTTAGTTAGGAAATCATTACTAACACAAAATCATTCACACTTAAAATGTCCAAGCTGTTTCCAATATACTCGATTTTTGGTAATCATTCCCAAAACAGTCCTCTCCGTGTAGCCAAAGTTCTTTGAGGTAATAATTTAATGTAATGGTTGATTTTGTTTTCCACTTAACATTTTTTTATATTAGATACTAGATTATAAACACAAATAATAAAAATATTTTCCAGACGATTTTTACAAAAACATCCATATTCCAAATTGGTATTTACATACAATTTTTAAATTTTAAATTAATATTTTAATTAACTAGATAATGTATGTGATATCCAAAATAGATATTTTTATGACAAATCATTAGATTCAAACAGAACAAGTCTATTTTTATAAGTTTTTAAGATACCTATGGTTGTTTTAAATAAAAAATAATTAACAAGCCATTTTTGGACTATGGCCGTTTTTGTAAGAAGCGCCTCATTTCTATATTTAGTTCTCCCTTGATAAAAATAATTATTAAAAAAAAATCAAAAAAATAAAAGACCACCCTAATATACAAAGTATTTAATAAAATATAAAATAAATGAAGGTAAAAAAAAGCCGGTCCAGTAATGTTTTAAATTTATTTTATAATTCTATAGTTTTTAATATCTGTACTAATAATAATAATAATTTATTATGCAGCTAAACACAATTAATTTAATTTGAAAAAATCAAATAGTTTATTAGGAAATAAAAATTATACATGGTATGATAAAAATGGAGACTAAACCTAAAATTATTAATAGGTATATTTATTTGCAAAGAATTTTTATATGTATACGTTAGATTTTTTATGGCTGGATATAGGTATATATGTATACAATATAAAAATTATGAATTTTAGAACATTATAATTGGATTTATGTGTAAAACTTTAAATAGTATATATATATATATATAATAATATATAATTATTATATAATATAATTTAAAAATTGTACATGTTAAAATGCTATAGCATTTTAACATGTACAATTTTTAAATTTAACATGTCATGGGGCCCCAAAAAATGGGATGCATAATATTAGCATATTAATATTTTTTTAATCGTTTGAGCAGTAAGGCAAGTTTGATGAAATTTAAGTGCATTGTTGGAAACTTTTTGATTTAAAAATATTTTGGAAACATTGTTAAGGTTAAAAATGTCCCTTTGATAATATCTGACACCTACTAAATTATTAAAGACATACATCGATGTGATTTGTACTATACACAATAATCATTGTTACGGTTAAAAATGTCCCTTCGATAATATCTGAGACCTACTAAATTATTAAAGACATACATCGATGTGATTTGTACTATACACAATAATCATACCAAACCATTCTACTCCATCATCAATGGTATTTTTGTAAGGCTTCATCTCTTTTTTTAGGAGAGCAAGCATCCTTGCTCATTCTTCCAACAATGTTTCACCTGTTTTATAAAGTTTCTTCTATTTTTCTTTCTAAAATTTAAAATCTGTTACTTAATAATTTTAAACAAATAAATTAGATTTTTTCCAGCCATATATTTCTAGCATTTTTTTATGTTTAAATAAAGAATTTGTAATTGATACCTGTTATTTATGACTTTATCACTATCACTTTATCCCTATCAAAAGCTTATTTAATTTGCTCCAAAGTCTTTCCTTTTTTAAAACAACAGTTAAGTATAAGTATAAAAAGGTTTAAAGCATAGAAAGTATTGTCTTTTAAACATTTTAGGCTTAGGTTTAACATTTTTAGATTTAGATAAATTAATAATTTTTAGAAAAACAAATGCTCAAAAACTTACAATTCTACAAGCTCCAACAACAATTGTCTGTCCCTTTCTGATGCTTCAGGTCCCCTTCTTTATTTATTATCCATCTTTATTATTTAACTTTACTTAAAATCAAACTGTCATACAAGCACATTATAACCTATAACAGCTGTTATAACGGTTATAACGTCCGACTCATTCAAAAATAAAATCCAAGACCGTAATTTAAACATTTGTTTACACTTTTTTTAAATTGGATATTGAGAAATTGTATGAAAGAACTAAAAACAAACATATTTATATACTTGTACTGTACCTGAGCTTTTAGAAACCAATGCGGTTAGTTTTAAAATTCGATTTTCTAGCCTTTCTTTTCGACCACTGCCAGGGGGCTGTAGTAAAAATTGTGGGATTGTAAGATTCTGACCGCGGATCTTCCAATTTTTTACCTCCTTGAAAATAAAGACTACATATTCTTGTCCATTTTGACGGTTGTCAAGGTTTGCCTTTGACGCTACAAAAAACGATTCTAGGCAAAACGATTGTACTTTTCTTTTAAGCACTTTTTTTCGGTATTAATCGGACTCTTATTAGCAAAAAAAACTTAAGTTATTAGTAACTTATTAGCAACAAAAACTTACGTTATTCGACGCACAGAATTTATCCATTTTTTTTTGCGCTCGGATTCCCACGTTTTTTTGGGAAACCGGTAAAACCTTAAACCCGGATTTCTTCTTGATAAGCACCCAACAACACAACAAATCGTTCCACGTTTATTTTTCGCGATATTTTCCGCACACATTTTAAAAAACACTTATTTAAAATAAACGCGTTTGACATTTGATTTTCAAATCGGAACTTAAGTTACGATGATGACGGCCGCTAATTGGCGACACTAGCGATACTTCTTTAGCCTATTTTGCAAACATTTCATAAAACAAATTAATTTTATACCTTATATTTAATTTGGTTAAATTTTACTTTACATAGTTGGTATCATAGATAACAAAGTTTGAAGTTTGAAAGGTCATTAACCTTTCAAACATTATCACATTCTTTCGCTATGGCGTAGTTAATTTACAATAAGTATTTACAATAAGCGGCTGTTAAAGAAGAAAAAAGGATTTTCTTTGGTGTTAAACAAAATTTATTACACAAAAAGTCTCGTAAGTACTAGAAAACAAATCATAAAAATATTATAACCTATAGGTATTCAAAATTGTATTTTACCAGTAGCCAACCTATAAAATCAAAATTTTGGGTGGAATAAAGTACCTCATTAAAGAACCAAAAGCGGTGTTATAATGAAGTCATTATGAAACCAAAATAGATTAAAAAAATTTTGACATACTGGTCTAGGGAAATCTAGGGATTTTTTTGTAAAAAATCTGGGGAAATAAAAAAATATCATCTGGCAACCCTGGTGAGGATACTCATGCGGTGAGGTTGATACAATGACAGAGACCAGAACACGAAAGAATTATTAGAACTTTGGGGTTTGTACTTACTTATTATAAATATCTACTTTTGCTTTTACAAAAACTGTGGTATATAAGAGATATGCCATAATTAATACGCCGAAATCGTGTTTTTGCCACCATGATAGAAGTAACAAGCGTTTGAACCATGAGGTTTTTTGTTGTTGTTTTCTAAACAATGGGGTAGTTAAATTTTTTCTGACCTATACTTTTTATGGTTTTATTCAAGGCGTTTTGTAATATTAAACATTTCTGTGAAATCAGAATTTCAAATGAGTTTACCGTTTTCGAGATATTTACAAAAAATATACATTTTTATGACGTCACAAACCTCGCCATGTGACCAACATTCTAAGATTTCTATTGGTTGAAAATTACCCTGTTGTCAAGTTGTCTTGTTAATGATTTCATTCGGTTATGTCAGAAAATACCCGAAGAGGTTATGTACAAATACTGTCACTGTCAGTTGAGTGAAAGATGGTCACCAAATTCATTAAGTACCTATTTTCCTTATTACGAGGTATCATATCATATATATTACTGTTTGATATTTTTGAGTCCAAGATATATCTAAAAGAATATAAAGAACTAGGCATTATACTAATGAAATGCATTTACGACAAAATATGATTATAATTATAGGTATTTACTTTATTTGTTTAAAAGCTCCAATGTTCAATGTAACCAACCATTCCACAAGATTCCTCTGCTTTGGAGTCCGTTATTAATAAATCACTTATCTAATATCAATTACAAATAACATAACAATAACATTGATTTTCAATAATCTAAATTAAAAAAGAAACGTCAAAAAATCAATTCTTCTTCTTCTTCTTAACTAAAATTTTAGATCAAGTAGTTTTAAAACTAAAATATTATAACGTGGCGCCATCTATCGTAATAATCTTAAACTAAACACCATAGAAAAAGCTGGCAACGTTGTCAATAGCCTAGTGACGTAATTAGGAGACTTTTTTTTGTAAATATCTCGAAAACGGTAAACTTAATTAAAATTCCGATTTCACAAAGATGTTTAAAATTACAAAACGCCTTGAATAAAACCATAAAAAGTATAGGTCAGAAAAAATTTAACTACCCCATTAGGTAATAGTTTATATTAGTATTAATAATTATTATTATATAAATTGTTTTAATGCTGGTGGATGTACATAAGTATTATTTGTTTCGTATTTATTCTTTTTAAGCATGTGAACCATGCTGTTTGCATAATCATATGCTAACATAATACTTACTTTCATAGATTAACTATTAGCTGATGGAAAAATAACTGATAACTCAGAAAATGTGATTATTATAATAAAATACTAATAGAAAACCAAATAATATAACAGTTAGTAAATACAATATTTAAAATAATAAGGTAAATTTAATAGTTATTAAAGTAATTTAACTATTAATATTTCAAAACCTTTCTATTAATAAATGAAAGGTAAGATTAAGTACTTCTTTATACCTTGTAGTATTATAACAGTTAGTTCATATAGGTTTGGCAGAATACGAATCCACTAAAGGGTAACTGTTACCTTGTAACAGTTAATATTATTATTTCCTTTTCTCTGTGTATGAATAACTGCTTAACGAAAGGAGGTCTTTTTGTTTGAAAATTAATCTTCGAACTAAATTGATTAAATAATGCTAAACTTTTAATAGTTTCTTTATAACTCAATAATAATTATTATTTATAACTTAATACCATTTTTTATACCTCAATTAGGATTAAATTAATTAATTCACAAATATTTTTTTACCTTATAATTGAGGTATTTTTATTAAAAATACTACAATAATCCTGTAAATTAAAGGATTTAATGCTGGCAGGTATAAAGTGACCATGGTGCGCAATTGATAATTATCACCGAATGAAATTATGTATAAAACTTAAACCAAATGAAACGTAAATATTAGTTAAAAAATCGTGGGTACTTAAAATAATCAGATTTAATTTAATAAGATAATTATTACCAAAAAAAGAATCGTATACAGAAGAAAAATCGAATTACAGATATGAAAAAATGTTTTAGACTAAATCTGTCGGTTTTTAGTCGAATGATCCGAATCTGCAATAAAAATATATATATATATATACGAGGTGTGTTCAGAAAATATCGGGAATTTTCGTTTTTTGAAACAAATATTTATTTATTCGTCTACATTAATGTTCTCGCCTTCAAAATAGTCCCCATTGGATATTATGCACATGTGCCAGCTCTTTGGGATAGCCTTTAGTTCTTTCAGCGATGCCCTTTTAATGTCATCTATGCTTGCAAAACGACGGCCCTTTAAAGTTCTCTTTATTTTTGGGAATAGGAAAAAGTCAGACAGAGGCATGCCTGGCGAATATGGAGGCTGGGGCATCATTACAGTATTGTTTTTAACCAAAAATTTTGTTCAAAATTTAACAATTTTAGAACAAATTTTGCTGCCACGCGTTTCATACCCAAAACATTCGGAAAAATTTCATGGGATAATTGCAATCGATATACCAACATCATCAGCGACTTCTCTAATGGTTTATAACCATTTCTTCCACTTTTTCCATGTTTTTATCGGTTGTTAATGTGCTTGTGCGTTCGGGGCGTTCCTCATCTTCAACGTCTTCACGGCCATCTTGGAAACTCTTATACCACTTGTAAACTCTTGTTTTACTTAAAGCAGACTCACTATAGGCCTTTGTTAATATTTCACAGAATTTATTTAATTTTTTAAGCAAAATTGGATACAAATTCTTTGATCCATTTTTTATAACGAACGAAAAACCGCCGAGCTCATAAAACACGTCTAACCTTAGCGGCTGCCACAGACAAAGTAAACAATGAAAACAGCTAAAGTTTTTATCATACTTCGGGGGCATGTATACCTACATAATAAAGAAAATTTTATGACAACCGGACCCTCTGAACCCGCGAAATTTAACAATTCCCGTTATTTTCTGAACACCTCATATATATATATATATATATATATATATATAGGTTGGCCCAATAAAAACGAAACAGGATTTTTCAGGCCGTAAGCAGTGTTTAAAAAAAAGCAAAAACACTTTAATTTCATTTTCAAGGGGGGCATCTTTTTTAATAGGTTTTACCTACAAATCGATTTTGATTTTAATAGGCGTGATATAGCATGAAAGGTAGTATTTTGTCCATGGATTAATAAATGCTTCGTTTTCTTTGGCAAGTTATAAAATTGTTGTTAACAGGTGCACTAGACACCATTATAATGTATTTCACCCCATCATTCATTCTTTAAACTTATAACAGTAATTGCATATCAGGCTATTTCTTTTATGAACATCTGTGTTTATTTTGTGTTAATTTTCTATTATTATTAAAGTAATATAAAATAAATTGAAAGGATGGTTAAAAAATTCGATTTTCCTTTTATGAAAGTCGTACACTAAACGTTTCCTAAATATAAATTTTAAAATTAATACATTTTTTAAAACTCGTACAAAAAATTTATTGTACACAGCTGTCGTGTGATTTAAAACAATTTAATTCGCAAGCAATTATATTTTATTTTTCGTAAATTCATGTTTGTTCGGTAAATAAGGGTTGACGGTTTTTTAATGATTCCACCCTTGAAATGAATGTTAAAAAGGCTGCCAAATTAGAAAAACGGATGAAATTTGCATATAAAAAGATATTTTTGTAACAGATGTAAATAGGCGCCAAATTCTTATAATTATATTATAATGTAAATAAAGTCATAAAATTAAATCGAAAAGTTACGAGACTGATTTGAAAAGGATTAGCCTTGGGTTTAATTAATTTAAATGATCCTTTATAAAATAAATCACAGAAATCAAAATCACAGATAAGTAATTAATTTTCATGCCTTTGTTCGAAATATTCAGTTAAAAGTCTCATTTATATCCAGACAATACACAAAATAAGAAATGCTTATTAAAATCCATGTTTTTTTCTCTGGATTATATCCCCTACTTTTTCTACTGTGTGTATCAAAATTGGTCTCCATATTTAAATCAGTGGCGGCTCGTGGGTGTATAGAAGGGTGAGTCTACATGAGGTTAATTTTATCTAAATACGAATAAATTTGCACGTCGCAGAGTGGTCCAAAGTCAAAATAAGCGGGCCAAAATCCGAAAAATTGAATAAAAAATTGTGATCTTAGATGGCCAGCAAGGTCCCCTGACTTTTATTTATGGGGCGGCTTACAAAATGAAGTCTACAAGGAACCAATAGAAGACATGGCTGACCTGTACAACAAAATCTATTTTACTATAGCCGCTATTAATCAAAATACACTATTGAGAGTTTGCAGAACCGAATTATTACATCGATTTGATATGTGTGTATAAAAACGGCAATAATTTTGAATACCTCATCGACCTAATTTTCTTTAATAATTTTGTATAATTTCTCACCAGTTCTTTCATAAAATTTAAAACATCCTTTAATTTTATTTTATTATGTTTTAATGTTTTTACCTTTGTTTTTAAACAGCAAAAAATATGGCGTATTAATAATTTATGGATTTGTTTCTTAATGATTTTTGTTTTCCAAATGGTAGTGATGCCGCGAGACGAGACGAGACGAGAAAAGTCCTTCTCTCGTCTCGTCTCGTGCAGCGAGAGAAAATGGGTCTCTCGTCTCGTCGAGAATACTCTTTTCTCGCTCGAGAGTGCCTTTCTCTCGTCTCGTCTCGTTTCTCTCGTGGTAAAAGTACCTAAGTATGAATACAAAAATTATTTGGAATGAAATACGAATTCGTTTATATTTTTTTTTCTACTCCTATTACGGAATTTGACCGTTCTAATATCACTTTTATCTATGGAATGACATATATTCCGTAAAGTGTTACAGAATTAAATATTCTATCATCGGATGACAGAATAAACACTCGTGGTGACATCTCTGTTTTTAATATCTAACAAACTTTAGACCGATCCAACCTCACTTTCTTCCAATTAAATTATTTTTTTATGGTATTTTTTGGAAACGTAGAAAAAGTATAGTCTGAAAAATATCCTATTATATAGAAATTTAAACTGGAAATGTGTGCCAAGACCACACTAATAAAGTAAGACTTTTTACGCCAAAAATGTTGCGCATTTGAATCAAATGGTTGGATCTATGTGGATTAGTTACATCTAGTATTATACACCTATAATAGGTGTTTCTTTTAACTTGAGACAGCTCAATATCTCGTGAAATACGCATTTCAGAGAAAAATGTCTTAAATAAAAGGTTAATGTGACCAAAGGGGACATTATTTGGTGCTACCGCTAGCCACCCCCTACCCCTCCTTAAGGGTGAAACGGGGGGTAACTTTAGAAAGTCAAATGAAATGACCCGATTTTTTTACAGATTTTGGTAGTAGATAAAAAAATGAATAACTTTTATTTGAAACTTTGTAATTCAAAATTTAAGAAAATTGCGTTTCCTTGTAAAATGTATTATTTGAAACGTTTGAAAAACAAAAATTAACATTAAATCAACAATATTCGGCTCTGAAAACCATTTATAACAAATGTTCAAAATGTCATCCTTTCATTTCGACACATTTTTGAATGCGGGTAATAAATTCTGGCTCCACTATGTCCTCCCGAGTTGTAGGAATTGCAGCGTAAACTTTTTCTTTCAAGTAACCCCACAGGAAGAAGTCTGGCAGATCGTTTTCTAGAAAATTCCGGTAATTTTCATCATTTAATGCCGTTCGCCAAAGGTACCGCACCAAACGTTTACCGACCAGGGACGCTGGTGCTCCACTTGGTGTCGAAATGGAAGGACGACATTTCGAACATTTGTTATAAATTGTTTTCAGAGCCGACTATTGTTGATTTAATGTTCATTTTTGTTTTTCAAACGTTTCAAATAATACATTTTACAGGGAAACCCATTTTTCTTAAATTTTGAATTACAGCGCCATCTGTTGATAAATTGAAAAAAATTTCTAATAAAAGTTATTCATTTTTTTATGTATTATCAAAATCTGTAAAAAAAAAATGGTTATCCCATTTGACTCTCCAAAGTTACCCCCCGTTTCACCCTTAAGGAGGGGTAGGGGGTGGCTAGCGGTAGCACCAAATAATGTCCCCTTTGGTCACATTAACCTTTTATTTAAAACATTTTTCCGTGAAATGCGTATTTCTCGAGATATTGAGCTGTCTCAAGTTAAAAGAAACAGCCTGTATCGGCGCAGTAGTTTTTAATGGATCAAATCATTTGATCCATCCATCTGAAAACTACTGCGCATATATGATGTAACTACTCCACATAGATCCAACCATCTTGTACCTACTGCGCATGTCCGTCATTTTGAATCCGCAATTTTGTTTTTTTTAATGGATATCAAATTCTGAATCAGGGACCCCATAAATATCTGAATACTAAATTTTACCCAAACCATTAAAGCCGAACGACGAGTTTTTGTCATATTTAAAAAAAAAATGGATATCAAATTTGTAATCAGGCCCTCAAAAACCACATGTTGTTGATAAGTTTATTGAATAAGAAATGCTTATTAAGCCTACGGGTTTTTGTAATAGTATAAGGAGTGCCATTGATGTGCTTATACAGGGTAAATTTTAAAAATTATTATTATTTTATAAGTAATTTTTTCTTGGTTAAAGTTAAGTTGTGTTATAAAATAATACAACGTTAACCAGGAACAAATTTTGTTTATTATGAAATGCGAATAATGTTCTCATTGGTCCAAATAAATATAGTCATTTATGTGCAAAATTATAATTTTTATGTAAAAATCGAGAGAACGAGAGAGATCGAGAGAAACGAGAAATTCTCGAGCGAGAGAGGGCATTCTCTCGTCTCGTCTCGAGCCTTTTTTCGAGAGAAAATTGCCCTCTCGTCTCGTCGAGACGAGACGAGACGAGAGGCGAGAATCTCTCGTATCGGCGGCATCACTACCAAATGGTTTTATTTTAATTTCACTAGCGTTTCATCACTAAAATTATCATTACCAGAATTAAATGAACATCTGCTAAAGCATATTAAAAATATTTATAATTAAAATACTCGTTAAAATTATTTAAAAAAACCTTAACCCCAAATATCTCCTTTCATGTTGGATTTATCAAAAATTTGTATGGGACATAATTTGATCAAAAATTAATTTAAAAGTTCCTGTCATCGAAAAATTTCTTTGCACAGTGGCGCCACCTACATCTTGTATTATTCAAACAAATTTTTTACACAGTTGTGAAGCCAATCATAGAGGCTAAAAACTGGCGTTTACAGAATTTAAATGTCACTTTTAGTTTTCGAAATAATTGACCTGGGACTTTTTATTGAAACACCCTGTATGTAAAAAATTTTTTTTTTAAATATTAAATTTGTTATCAGCTACCTCAAAAACCACGGGTTGCTAAATTTGAGCGATATCAGAAATTTTGTTTTTCGAAAAATAAATATAAAATTCCCAGTTTTGGTAAACATACCATGTTTTGGGGCTTTTGGACCACTGTGCGTCGCACGGGAGTTTTTATTCTGCGAGGCGTTGACCTTTTTTAAAATGGCCGATAGCCCTACTTAAGCATTATAATAAAAAAAAGAAACTAAAAAAAAACAAAACAAAGAAAATATTAAAACAATCTTAACCCAAATTGCGAAACTCAAAAAAATAAATTCGTTTAACTTTTAAAATATATATCTGGAACTTTTAAAATATATATCTGGAACTAGTAAATTATGAATCAAGTTTTATAAACGCCATTTTAATTACGAGTTTAATTAAGCACTAGCGAAGCTTACGAGCGAGTGTTTAATAAAAACGAGTGTCTAGAGAAGTTTATAAACGAGTTGCATACAAAATAGAATTTTATTTGCTAAAATTTTGACATCTCTCAACTGTCACCCGAATTTAACCTCACTTTTTCCCAATTTATAGTAAAGCTAACTTCAGCCCGTCACTAAAGTGCCCAAAAGCCACTGTTGTTAACTTCAGCCCGTGACTAAAACGCCTCAGAGGCTTACCCTGACGAGGCGTCACTGTTTTAAATGGTTACGTGCTAGATTATGAAAATGTATTTAAAACAGATGAGCCTATTAACGCTGCTAAATACATTCTTTATATACTAGGTGTAAATATTTATTTATTCGTCTACATTAATGTTGTCGCCTTCGAAATAGTCCCCATTGGATATTATGCTCTGTGCCAGCTCTTCTTCCAATACTCGAAACACTTCTAAAACTCGATCTTTGAGATAGCCTTTAGTTTTTCAGCGATGCGCTTTTAATGTCATCTATGCTTGCAAAACGATGGCCCTTTAAGGTTCTCTTTATTTTTGGGAATAGGAAAAAGTCAGACAGAGGCATGTCTGGCATGTCATCACAGTATTGTTTTTGGACTAAATTTTAGAACAAATTTTTCTGCCACGCGTTTCATACCCAAAACATTTGAAAAAATTTCATGGGATGAGCCAATCGATATACCAGCATCATCAGCGACTTCTCTGATGGTTTATAACCATTTCTTCCACTTTTTCCATGCTTTTATCGGTTGTTAATGTGCTTGTGCGTTTGGGGCGTTCGTCATCTTCAACGTCTTCACGGCCATCTTGGAAACTCTTATACCACTTGTAAACTCTTGTTTTACTTATAAATAGCAGACTCACTATAGGCCTTTTTTAACATTTCACAGAATTTATTTCATTTTTTAAGCAAAATTGGTTACAAATTCTTTGATCCATTCTTTTAACGAACGAAAAATCGCCGAGCTCATAAAACACGTCTAACCTTAGCGGCTGCCACAGACAAAGTAAACAATGAAAACAGCTAAAGTTTTTATCATACTTCGGGGGCATGTATACCAACATAATAAAGAAAATTTTATGACAACCGGACCCTCCGAACCCGCAAAATTTAACAATTCCCGTTATTTTCTGAACACACCTCGTACTGTACCTATAGCATATTTTAATTTTTTAAATGAATAAAAGTTGTGGATTCAATTAGGCCTTTTTATTCCAGATTTTCATCAAACAAAAAAATTAATTTATAAAGGATAAATAAGCTTGTACAACAAAGGTTAGTGGTAAAAGGGGATGAATATTGTTTCGCAGCTGACGCAGCTATATGTCTATAAAACATGACAGTTAGGTTTAAAATTATTCCAATGTTTTGCGTAACATAACCATGGAGTGGATATTTGGATTTTGGACTTGGTAAAGATTCATTTATTCAGAATACTGCCTTTCATCTAACGACTTCAAAACGGTGGCATCGTAAACTGAATCGGTAGTGAATATTTATCGGACCTCATCTCGGTTTGGCTGCAAAATGGTCGTCGACTTTGCTAATGCATTCACTAATTTTCCATCGCCATCTGCTGCACAAATGATACTGCACTCTCATTGAAACTAACGTGGACATGCAATATTGAAGAAAGCACTTTCGGCTCTAAAATATCTGCATAAACTATTCGGCAAAGGGAGAAACTTTAAGTTTTAAAACTAACCAATTAAAAATATTTACAGGAAATTTTCATAAAAATGTCGACTTTATGATATTTTACATCACAGTGACATTAACCAGGTACTCTGCAAAAAATATCAGTGTGTAAATTCTCTTTTTTTTTGGTTAAAATTTGTTTGTAAATTTTGTAATTAGTTGCTTTAAAACGTAATTTTGTACTTTTCTAATGTTGGTGCTACCTAAATATCTTTTAGGCAATCTTAAATTATTTGTTTTATAAAACAAATAATTTAAGCTTACCTAAAAGATATTTAGGGAGCACCAAAATTAGAAAAGTATACTTATTTGGTATACCAAATAATTTGGTACTTTTCTAATGTTGGTCCAAATTACAATTATGTAAATAATGAAATTGATTTTTAGATTGTTTTCGAAAAATTTATTTTTAAAGAATGCAACATAGTTAAAATGGCAAAAAAATAAAATTTTTGGTATTTTAAAAATTGTCGTTGACTTTTTTTTGCGTCATTTCCTCAAAAAATTAAAATTGTTCATTATTTATTAATAATTTTATAAAATTATTGCGTTTTAAAGCAAAAATCCCCTAGGTATATGAAAAACTATAAGTAAAAATCTATAGCTATAGCGAAGTAAAAAAGACCTTAGGATACAAATATATTTGTATACATGATTTCTTTTTTTTTGTTTTAAAGTAACTTATATTCTTAAAAAATTATACTTTTTTATAGATTAATAGTAATTTTAAAAAATTAATACATTAAAGGCAAAAATCCTTTGTGGAAAACTTAGTTAGGACATTCAAATTTGGCATAAATTTTTTTATATTTTTCAAAAACAAATGAGGGGGAGCCACGATTAAAATTTCGACATCGGTCAAATAAGAACCACCCTAATATAGATATATATATAGTTAAAATAAACTTAAACAGGTTAATTATAGTTTAAGTTGACTTAAGAGTTAAAAAGTAGTTACAAAAGGGTAAAATAATAAAAATTACCAAATATTACTTTATTTTTAACCAAAAAAGTTAAATTTAACTAACAACGTTAATTTTTCCATAATTGAATTTCCGACTTATTACAAAATAATGTATGGTTAATTTAACGTTGTACGAGGTGTGTTCAGAAAATAACGGGAATTGTTAAATTTCGCGGCTTCGGAGGGTCCGGTTGTCATAAAATTTTCTTTATTATGTTGGTATACATGCCCCCAAAGTATGACAAAAACTTTAGCTGTTTTCATTGTTTACTTTGTCTGTGGCAGCCGCTAAGGTTAGACGTGTTTTATGAGCTCGGCGATTTTCGTTCGTTAAAAGAAATGGATCAAAGAATTTGTATCCAATTTTGCTTAAAAAATGAAATAAATTCTGTGAAATGTTAACAAAGGCCTATAGTGAGTCTGCTATAATAATAATAAGTAAAACAAGAGTTTACAAGTGGTATAAGAGTTTCCAAGATGGCCGTGAAGACCTTAAAGATGACGAACGCCCCGAACGCACAAGCACATTAACAACCGATAAAAACATGTAAAAAGTGGAAGAAATAGTTATAACTTCTCTGATGGTTTATATATAAACCATCAGAGAATCGCTGATGATGGTGGTATATCGATTGGCTTATCCCATGAAATTTTTTCGAATGTATTGGGTATGAAACGCGTGGCAGCAAAATTTGTTCCAAAGTTGTTAAATTTTGAACAAAATTTTTGTCCAAAAACAATACTGTAAGGATGCCCCAGCTTCCATATTCGCCAGACATGCCTCTGTCTTACTTTTTCCTATTCCCAAAAATAAAGAGAACCTTAAAGGGCCGTCGTTTTGCAAGCATAGATGACATTAAAAGCGAATCGCTGAAAGAACTAAAGGCTATCCCAAAGATCGAGTTTTAGAAGTGTTTCGAGTATGGGAATAAGAGCTGGCCCATGTGCATAATATCCAATGGGGACCATTTTAAAGGCGACAACATTAATGTAGACGAATAAATAAATATTTGTTTCAAAAACCGAAAATTCCCGATATTTTCTACGTAAATTTTACGTAAATTTAGCCAGTTGTGGTACTGATAAATCAGTTCTTGTTTTCGCTATGTCGCTAAAAAAAATTTTGATATGCAAACAATTTAAAATTAAAACTGATCAAAACTCTATGAAGTCATCGATTAAAAATTGATTTTATAATTAGAATGTCATCATTTTTAAGCAGCATAAATTATTCAAAATAGATTGAAGACTCTTCATCTTACCTTAATTATCTAAAGATTGAGTCGATAATTAGTGTTAATTCAATATTCATAAAACGAATTAATGAAGGCGACGCGTCGCGACGTCTACAAACTTAAGAACGGAAATGGAAAATTCGATTTTCGACTATCATCAAACAGGAAACGCAACCTTAAAAAGATTAATTCCCTAGACTTAGTGGCATAAATTAAGGAGCAGATTTAGCAAGTCAAAATAAGACGAAAATCTAAATAAATATTTTTCCTAATTACGTATGTTTAAAAGATACAGTGTGATAAAGTGTTACTTATCATATCAGTTTTTTTAATATAATTTCTACTATGGTAGACTTGGGAAGGTGATATTTTGCGAACAGTTACTTAGTATCAAAACACATATTCACACATAATTACAATTGTTCGAGTGAACACAGTGTCGTAGAAACAGGGGTTGCTTAAGCTTATTGTCCCATACAAATTTTGAGGTTAGGTTTTTATAACATTTGATGCAATTTTTCGATTACTCAGTTCGGCTACTATTAAAAAGTTGTACCAAACTTTGATAAAATAAACCGTTTCCGAGATATTCGATCACCCTGTATCTTGAAAACATAAGTAATTAGGAAAAATATTTATTTAGGTTTTCGTCTTATTTTGACTTGCTCAATCTTTTCCTAAATTTATGCCAATAAGTTTAGGGACACCTTGTATAATAGGGTGGTGCGTAATATGAATATTTTTAAAACTGAAAACGCCTGTATATAGAATACTTGTGTATGGTGAAAATAAATATTTTTTGTAATTTTTTTACTTCCTTCCACTGCACAGTGGCCGATTTTTCAAAAAAAAGTGGTCAAAAGTCGAAACAAGGTCCGATTGAAGCCAAAATTGGCATGGCAGGGTTTTTGGGGTCGCTCTTTTTTAATTTGTAATTTATTTTTAAAAACTCAAAATGGCGAATGTAAAATGGCGTACTTGTACCTTTAAAAATAGTTCGATTTAAGCGAAATGACCTGCACCGGGGTTTTTGAGGTCGCTATAGCATAACTATAGTTATGTATTTGAACTTTTTTTCAAATTTAAAATTGCGAATTTAGAATGACAGACTTACTGTCAAAAATAATTATTACATTATAATCTAAGTCGAGTCACACCTATCAAAAGTGTTGGGTCCCGAAAAAAATAGACGATATATATACATATATATATTAGGGTGAGCCAAAAACACTAACCTATCGGATTTATGGGTTAAAATGAACCTACATACCAAGCAAAAAATTTCCCTGCAAGGCAAAATAACACGTAAAAAAATCTTTTTCATTAAAAAGACTATAACTTTTGAACCGTTTGAGATAAAATTTTTTACGTCACGGATTCTTGTAGAGCATAAAATTTCCCAAAGAATCTATACCAGGTTTATTTTTTTTAATTCAAAAATTCGTATGTTTGAAAGCTTTGAAAAGTGTAAAAAATCACTAAACCCTTTTACGTGTGGCTTATTATTATTTTTGTCAGTAAGAATCGTCATTTTAAACCCGCCATTTCAAATATTTAGACTATATTATATACCATATTATATGATACAATCATGTATTTTTCTGTTATGAAGAATTATTTATTTCTCCCAACACAACTTATATATAATACCTGTCAGAGGTAAATTCATCTCATTCACGGCCATTCCAAGCCCATGGACAGGACACATCAGAAACATGTCTAAATATATTCTTGTTACTTCCTTAAGTTTACTTATTTTTTCTACGAGTATTTATGAGAAGTATTACCCAAATTTGGCTAATACTTCTCATAAATACTGGTAGAAAAAATAAGTAAACTTAAGGAAGTAATAAGAATATATTTAGACATGTTTCTGATGTGTCCTGTCCATGGGCTTGGAATGGCCGACCATCAGAATCTGAACTAAGATCAGAATTCCCTGATGTTGAATTTACGCTTGTAAAAGTCAATAATTTTATTGCATGCTTTGAAAGAATGTTGTTTTTTTTCGGCGGGTCCAATCTCAAACTTGAAATTAATGGGTCTGAGGACACGAGCAACCAATGAAAAAGGTCTGTCATGGTGCTATTCCTAGAGCATTTTCGAGAAAAATATTCACGATATCTCTTTAGTACAGTCATCTTAGTCAAAAAAGGGGATCAACCTCGGAATCTAACGGAATAAGCTGAATTTTTGTGACAACCTTTATTTTAGCATTACAAATGTTGTCTCAAAAGTCACATATGCCAACGTGTAAGCGGCCTTAGATATTCAAGGTCAAAGGTCGCAAAAATCAGTTTTCTGAGAATATCTCGTTTTCTCTGCCTCCTATCGTATTTGCATTTATTATAAAAGTTGTAGAGAATAAAATTTTCTACAAATTTTGTTTACAACAATTTTTTATACGTCGAACCGTTTTTGAGATAGAGGGCGCTCAACTCAACTCATTAATCGCACGCTAATAAAAAATTCTGCAAACATCGAGATAAAAACAGACTTTATAAACTTAGTAGCAAATATTAGCAGGAGATATTGTAAAAAATCAATTTATTACACTCCACCTTTTATGAAAAAATGTACTAGACCACTCATCTCGGCCACTCTCATAACTATTTTTATGCGTTTTGATAAAATGACAGCACAAAAAAATCAGCCGTGTATGGTTATGTTTAATATCAGTTTTTGCATTACGAATATTTTATTTATTTTAAAATAGTTAAGATGTATGCTATAAATACCTTTATTGACACCTTCCATTCGAAAAAATTTAATAAAGTCCTTTTTAAACACTGTATGGACACTTTAATTAGGGCGCAAAATTCCAGACCTGAAAACGTGTCGAGCGCGATTTCAAGAACTGTCATTTTGATTTGCTCTAACTCTGAATATATTCACGGGAACTGATTTTTACTTTGTGACGATACACACTAGAGTTCCCTAGTCAGTATTAGGTAGTACTTTCTCAAAATTTTGCAATCGCCTTTTGACCAGTTTTTTAGAAAAATCGGCCACTGTGCACTGCCCCAAATATAAAAATGTTAATATTCAAAAAAGAGATGAAAAATAGTTTAAAACTTTAAAATTTTATAAAGATTGGTAAAGGCGTTTTAGAATTTTTTTACTTATTATGCGTTAATTTTGACGGGCAGTGTATATTTATATATATATTTTTTTTAGACAATTTGGTTCGTTTGAGCATAAGTTACTTTTACAAAGTTGATCACACAGCGAAATGGGCGGACCCCCAGGCAGAGTCAAATATGAAAATATTTGTATTTTTAAAATTGCCCGGGGCCCCCATTTAGCTTGTTTTTTTAAACCATTTTGGAAAACCGTTTTTTACCCTCGACTGAATTTTATAATTTTTATATTTGGGATAGCTCTGGGGCGGTGGAAGGAATTAAAGTATAATTTTTTTCACCAAAATATTTATTTTTATGATACACAAGTTAGGCAGTCCACTGCACAGACTTCAACGGCGGCCATTTTTACGTTGTTTACAATTCTTGTGCTTCGGGTTTGTGCTGTACAATTTGAAACAAAATAATTTTGCTATATAAGCTTTAATTTTGATTCATTGCATTTTTTTAAACTTTAACGAAAATTTAAAAAATAATTAATGGTTTTATCCTTCTAAAGACAGAAACAAATGGTGGAAACCTTTTATTAATATTAAAAGAAAATTTGTGTGTTTAAATCTTTAATAACCGCTTTTTAAAAGTGATTAATTACATTTGTTTAAATTGAAATTAAAGGTACTTTATACTGGAACAAATATTTGCGTAATTAATCATGTTAATGCAGGATATAACATTATATTTTGCAGTTTGTTTTGGTTTTCCGTGGTGGGTATTAAAAATTTATATAATTTATTTTGCTGCGCTTTATTTAATCTGCTATGATAACTAGGGTTGCCAACCGTCCTTTATTTCAAAGGACAGTCCTTTATTTCTAAATACTGTCCTTTGTCCTTTTGAAAGGTGTCAAAGGACGGCAAATATCCTTTAAAATCCGAAAATACAGATAAATCCACAATTACTTAAAAAAAGGCCCATACAAATACATTAAAATGTAAAATTGGCAACATTTGAAAAATTTTGGTAAATCCCCGAGCTCCAATTTATCCAGCATACCTTGTATTTTTATTTTGTTCCTCGTTGTGTTGAGCCCTTGTGTGTAGTCGACTAGTCCATGTGTGTAAGGTGTTTTTTTAACTTTATTTTACAACTTTTTAACAGGAAACGGTAAGTGGAAAATACAATATTAAAATTAAATTATTAGATTTCAGTTTTTTGTCGCAATATATTTTTAAACTTTAATTGAAAAATTAAACAGATTCATAAAAAGGAGCATTTTCTATTTTAAACAAGTAGTTGCCTAAATGCCAAATCATTATTTATTTGCAGGTTTTTGCTAAACATCCTCAATCAAATCATCATGAATGGTGATAAAGTCGTCGATGCAAGTGATGATGTCCCAAAGTCACAGACATCTACGTCAAGTGATGCCCCTTCTACACCACCTCGTTCGAAAAAAAAATCGGAAAAGCTGTAAAGTGGCACCCAAAAAAAAATCCCAATTTGTCCTTTATTTCAATAACCGAAAGTTGGCAACCCTAATGATAACTCACACATAAATTTTAGTTTCAAAACTTAGAAAGCAGCTTAATCTAATCTGCAGGTATTTATGGAGAAATCTTACCTTCTTCAAATTTTAAAATTGAAATCAATTGAGAAATTCGGCTTTTTTTTTAATCCTTGAACAGGTCGATTTTAAGGTACAATTTTCATATTTTCCTCCATTTTTTTAGAATTTCTGACGTAATCGGCCATTTTTTAATTTGTAATTCGTATACATTATGAAATTGTGATTTCAGCAATATGCACATTTATACCTTAAAATTTGGGCTGACACTAGTTTACAAAATCGAAAAAAAATTCTACCCACCACCATTATAATTTTTGCATGCATTTTGACCCACTAAACACGAAAATCACACTAAATTTTTTTTATGGAAGCGTTTTTAAAATATGAATTTTCAATTGTTTTTTTTTCAACTTTCGTAGGTGTTTTGACCTTTTTGATTATAGCTTGAAATCTAAAAAACAAAATTATACCATATTGCATAAAAGTAAAACCTTTGTTAATAAAAAACAAATTTAAAGCAATAAAAATTGAATATTTATTTATTGTAAAAGTTTGTTTTTTACACAAAACAATGAATTTGTTAATAAATAACAAATTTTAAATAATAAAAATTGTATCAATATTTATAATATATAGGTGTTCTTCTGAAGGATCTAAATACGCCAATGTTATTTGTGTTTCCTGTCTTTAAGATCGGTCATTTGATTTTGTATAAAATGACTATTCAATGTCATGACTTAAAGTTGGTTCGTTTAAAGTGTCGATTTTGCTATTTAATGTTTGGAGTATGGAAAACACTGGTTGGCCATCCTCATTTACATTGTAAACAGCAGGTTAATAGGAATCTTCTGTTAAAAAAACAACCTCTTCTATTCTAAAATAATAAAAATTTGGATATAAACAAAAAAATTATTGGCGGTATTCACTATCTATAGATAGCGAAGATCTCTTTAACTAAGAATATCACAACAGAATGTAATCATTGCAATGATGCATTAAAAATCACACCTGATGGTGAATATTCCGTCATAAAGCTTTTTGTTAATTAAAATCATTGTTGACACTTTAAAGAAAAAAAACTGTTATAAATTACCTTCACAATTGGACACAAAATCACTTAAACAGAGATCGATAAGAAAGTCCTTTAAATCTATTTTTTACAGGTACTTCACTACTTCACAACATAAAACTAAAACTGATGATGCTTACGCGAGGGCGCGAAATAAGTAAATAACGTATTTTAGGGCATCGGGGCCATATTTAGCAAATTTTGCAAAATATATTTATTAGACTGGGCCAAAAAAATTGACTATTTTTTTTTTTGAAAAATATATCGAGAATGTCATTCAGAATGACAAAAAAAATATTTCGTGAAAATTTGAGCCCTTAATATTAATTTTAAGAGGTCTATCATCACTATTTTTTATTTTTAGTCATAATTTGATGTTTTACGTTAGAACTGTCAAAATAATAAAGTGAAAAAAATTCCTTTTCACTTATTTTTATATAAAATTAAATTCTCTACAAAAAAGGTGTGATTGAAAATTTTCGTCAGACGAGCCGTTTCCGAGTAATTGAGCTTAATAAATCGATGTGTTTTTTCGATTTGCCCTTTTTACTTTGAAATTTTGTAACTAATGAATCAATGAATATTTAAAAAAGCTCACATCGGATTCTTAAAGTAAATTTAATGTTCTACAAAAAAGGTCTCTTAACATTTTTGCCTAAATTTAATTTTTCAAAAGTTATTCACGATTAAAATCGAAGAAAAACTTAAAATTTCAATTTTTTCTTCGTGAATAACTTTTGAAGAATTAAATTTAGGCAAAAATGTTCCGAGACCTTTTTTGTAGAACATTAAATTTCCTTTAAGAATCCGACGTGAGCTTTTTTAAATATTCATTGATTCATTAGTTACAAAATTTCAAAGTAAAAAGGGCAAATCGAAAAAACACATCGATTTATTAAGCTCAATTACACGGAAACGGCTCGTCTGGCGAAAATTTTCAATCAGACCTTTTTTGTAGAGAATTTAATTTTTTATAAAAATAAGTGACAAGGAATTTTTTTCACTTTATTGTTTTGACAGTTCCAACGTAAAACATCATATTATGACTAAAAATCAAAAATAGCGATGATAGACCTCTTAAAATTAATATTGAGGGCTCAAATTTTCACGAAATTTTTTTTTTGTCATTCTGAATGACATTCTCGATATATTTTTCAAAAAAAAAAAATAGTCAATTTTTTTGGCCCAGTCTAATATTTATTATTAAAAAAATGATTTATTATTTTTTACCTAACACAGCTTTATTGTAAACATGTAAGTTTTATATAAATAAATAATTATTTTTATAAAAAAACTTGTAACATTTAATACAAAAAACATATTGAACAATAAACATGTATTTCTTACAAATACATTATTTATTAATTAAAATTGTATCATTTGTTTTATGGAAGTTTGACAAAATATATTTATTTATTAAAAAATATGATTTATTTTTAATTAATAGATATATCTATGTTTTAAATTTATTAATCCGTTTGGTTTTTATAAAAAAATATTTATTTCTTTCAAGCAAACTCAATAAAACAACTGACATATTAAATAAAAAAATATTAATTTTGCCGTATTGAAACAATATTTTTTAATTATAACTGAAAACTACGAAATACACTGCTGTTCATAAGTTAGGGAACCCCCTTTATAGTTAAGACGCCGGTATATTTACTTTTAAATAAGGCAACTTTCTAAAATTTCAAATTAATATATTTTTATATTATAACATTATGAATAAACTGGTATTTTTTGTATGTTTTGTTTAATTTTAAGGTATTTTACTAAACTGAAAATGCTCTGACAAAAAAATTAATTCGGTTGTAATTTTACAGAAGGTTCCCTAACTTTTGAACAGCAGTTTATATGATTTGGTTATTACAATAGTATGATTTCTCTTAGTGTACACTGAGAAAACAGTTTATTTTTTATAAAGCAGTTTTATTTATATTTAATAAATGCTTTATTGCATATAGGGTTAATAAACATCCCATTTAAATGTAATAAAGCGTTTATTTTTGTATGTTTCTTAATCAATAATATATTTATTTTTTACTACGATCTTAAAATATTAATAATTAAAATACATTTATTAAAAGTAAAAAATTTATTTATTCAAAACAAATTTATACCATATTGCATAAAAATAAAACCTTTGTTACTAAGAAACAAATTTAAAGCAATAAAAATTGAATATTTATTTATTGTAAAAGTTTGTTTTTCACACAAAACAATGAATTTGTTAATAAATAACAAATTTTAAATAATAAAAAATGTAAACATTAACAAAATAATCTGTAACCTTTGAAATTAACAAAATGCTAAAAGCAAACTCAATAAAACAATTGGCATATTAAATAAAAATATATTAATTTTGCCGTATTGAAACAATAAACAAATATTTGTTATTCAGAAACAATATTTTAATTATAACTGAAAAATACCAAATATATGATTTGTTTATTACAATAGTATGATTTCTCTCAGTGTAGAAGAGGCAAATTCCCAATTTCGCCAAAAAGTGAATGTCTGGGCAGGAATGGTGGAAAATCGGATAATTGGTCCTTCCTTCTTTAACGAGAATATGACAGAAGAAACGTATTTTGAATTTTTGCAAACCTCTTCTTCCCTTATTATCAGAAATGTTTCCCATTGAAATGGAGGTTCCGATCTACCAAGGGATACCATTTGGTTTTAACAGGACAGAGCACCTCCGCGCATCCTGTGCGTACTTTTTTGGCTACATGTTTTCGTGAGAGGTGGATTGGCAGATAGAGTGGCCAGCGAGATCTCCAGATCTCACCCCTTTCGATTATTTCCTATGGGGCTATCTTAAATAAAAGGTCTACATCAACAGAGCGCAAAATTTAGAAGATTTCAAAAATCAAATTTTTTAAGAATGTCGCTTTTTAGTGTCATCCAAAACGTTCTCAAAGAATTTTCGGATAGGCTTGCTTACTTTAAAAAAACCAACCGGGAGGAATTCGAAAATTTAATTTTGTAATTTATCCATTTTTTCCAAGATAACAAATATTTGTTTTTAAATAAAAATTTTTATAAAGCAAAATCGACATGTACAAGGATTTTTTTTGGGAAAAAAAGGCACATTTATTAATGAATTTGTGCCATGCTTTTTAAAATTAAAAAAAAAATGCACTTAAACACATTAATACGAAACAAAAAATTAAACGGTAAGCTTGCTGTGGCTTTATATAAAGTCCATTATGTTTCAGCTTACGGATTATGTTGGCTCATTCTACTGTAACTATCGTAAATCCACTTAGGTTTCATTTGCAATGCGATAAAAACTAAGTAGGTACTGGCTTTTGTTTTGATGTATTAAAATTTTCAAAACAAACTGGACAAACAAATACTTTATAAATAGTATTTATTAAATACTATTATTATACAAATATAATAACTTGCCGCCGGTCCCAATTGACGCGTTTCTCGGAAAAACATCATTAGTCCAAAATTAACATATTTGGGAAAATGAAAAAAACTCTCCAACATTCCCATTTTTGACCAAAGTACTTTATTGACCTATTTACTACATGTAAAAAAATGTAAGATACTTTGTCCAGAATTCCTCATGTTTGTATTTTCAAACGAAAAAAAAATGCATGAACATGTGAGGTTTTTAGAAGAAAAAAAACAAACAATTCTCCTTACTGCAAACACTACAAACTAAATACTAACTCTGAGTAACAAAATAAATGAAAAAACTAAAAACTGTATTACTGCCACACTCAGTCTTCGCATCCACTGCTGTTATCATCTTTGTCGACCGTGTTATCAGGACTGTCAGGTGCTATGGTCTTCTGCTCTTTTATCAAGTTATCATAAAATTTTCTATTGCTGTGGTAATGTAAAAGAGGTAGAAGCTTTTCTAGAGTGTCCAAAAACGTCACATGTTGTGTACATGTGACTTTCTTAGACGAAACGGAGTGGACTTGTGATGTTTTTAGAAGAACAAGCTAAATTTCATATTTAATTATTATGGAACCTATGACATTTTTACGAGAAACACTTATTTGTATACGTATATATGGAGGTTAGGAAACAGTTGGTGCTAATATCTAAATTTCGACGATATTGGACTAATGATGTTTTTCCGAGAAACGCCTCAATTATAGTATTATATAATAATTATACAGGGTGTTTCATAATTTATGGGCAGGACTTCAGGATGTGATAGCTTATCCAAAAAGATGAAAAAAGTCGCTATTAACTTACCCTCTAAAATGCACAATTTTCGAGATACAGGGTGTTGAAGTTTTTTTAAAAAATTCGTTTTTTTTTAAATATCTCCGGAACCGTTTATCGTACACAAAAACAGCTTTTGTAAGCATTTTCTACTCATAATAAGCTATGTTTTATGCCAGAAAAAATTTTTTTTATTCATATTTGGTGGAGATTTTGAAGGGGTAGCGGGTGTTTTTTTCCTCAACTTCTACGCCCCTGAAAAAAGTACGCTTTTGAGAGGCTCATTCGAAACGCCAATGTTTTCTACACAAAAAAGGTACTCATGGTCATAAGCTCTAAAGTTGACCGTTTTCGAGAAAAATCAACTTTTATGTTTAAAAACATGGTCAATTTTAAAAAAAAAATTTTTTTACTAATTAAACAAAATTTATTTTAACGTTAGAACAAGTAACAAAATGAAATGTGCGAAATGCGTTACCTTTACGGTTTGGAGAATTTTGAAAGACAACTTTTGAATCATTTAAAATTGTGCATTTTAGAGGGTATACCCTCTGAAAAAAGTCGCTATTAACTTATAAGTTAATAGCGACTTTTTTCATCTTTTTGGATGAGCTATCAGATCCTGAAGTCCTGCGCATATATTATGAAACACCCTGTATATTATGTATCAAGTTTAATCAAGTTCAATCGACATACACATCGACAAGTTGTGGCTTTATGACGCTTTAGTCACGGGCTGAAATTAGCAGCAGGCTTTTAGTCACGGACTGAAGTTAGTTGACAGTTGTCAAATGTCATACAATCGTTAAATTAAAGTGTATTTCTTGTAAAATAATAGTAAATGTGACGCTAATATTTAATAATAATAATAATAAAAATCTTTATTAGTGCTAATACAATACAAATTGTTTACAACGTCAGATTTGAAAAGATTATATGAACGTTGGTGACCTAAAATTTTAGTGCCCATAAAACATTCTCTTCTCTTTCATTGTGAAAAACTGCTTCTATATCTATTGTTAGTCTATTTTCACGAGATAAATTTTGATTAACACAGAAAATTTGAGATTTTAACTCCAAAGTTAGAATTCTAACGGGAATTCAAATAAATACGACTGTAACTTTGCCGTGTAAGAATTTTTAGTACTTTGTAATAATACTTACCTAATAGTCATAAAAAAATGAAAGGATAAAATATTTTCTTAACAAAATCATTTTTAAAGTTATTTTAATATTTTAAAGTATCAATAATTGTTAAGATTAATTAACATAACAACGAGCAATGTTAATGGTGAAAATTACGTTAAAAATGTTTACTTGGATGGTTACTTTATTTTCGTATAGATGTCGCCTTATACAAATATTTAATTTAAATCATTTTTTACATAATATAAAGTTTTTGTCGTAGAAAAAGTTTGGTATGCGACTCGTTTATAAACTTTTCTAGCCATTCAATCAAAGTCGTGACTAAAATGGCGTTTATCAAACTTGATACATAATATTAAATTATTAATATACTATTAAAAAGCTTTTGTTTTCTTTGTATAATGTAAATATAAATAGACATCGCTCTGTATCAGCAAAAACGATTTTAATGCAAACAAAGTCAAACAAAAAAATAATACATTTTTGGGAAAATGGATATAGGAAGTAATAATTTTACAAGCCATTTCCTTACAAGGCAAACAAAAGCATACGCTTTTTTATTTAGGATATGTTTACACATTTATATTATCGCCCTTTAGTATGTCTTATCGGTCTGTTTAAATGTTAATATTTTATCCCAAACAAATTGTTTCTGAAAAGAAAACAAAATAGTAACTAAACATATTGTATACCTATAGGTATACACTCAGAAAAATGTACATGCACTGATAATGAAACTAATTTTGTAAGCGATTAATAAAATAATATTATTTAACTTAAATTTAAAATTTTAATGGCTATAAAAAATGTACCACCTAAGGTGCCTTGTTTATTAAATTTTCAGTGTCTTATTGGGACAAAAACCTACGATTTGTCAAAGTAATGAGATTATTTTTATTTACAGAATAAACTTTTTTTACTGTTAATAAAATTCCCATGTACTATAATAAAGCAGCTTTTATAAAAAAAAATGTTCATCCAACAAAGTAATAGTTGTTATCATATTGTCATGGCAGTAAGAAATACTTTGTGTTTATATTAAATCTTTGTCGCTTAAAATGTTTTTGTTAAATAAAGTAATAAAATTTGTTCATTTTACTACGGCATATTTGTCTTTTTTAAATAACCATCGTCGTAATTCAAATTAATTTTATTTCAGTTAGAAAATCTTTGTTTATAGCTTACGTTAAGAACAATAGCAAAAATATTTTATTGCTTTAAAAATATTTTAATATTTACAATTGTTTTGCAATGGTAACAAAATTTTTGTTATTTCCCTTAAAAAGAGGGGGAAAGGGCCAGCGCTCTCCTTGGTGAACATAACTTTATATTCCACAGTCTGTGTTATAATCTTATTGATTTCACTTGTGCTAGTGTGGTAAAATCTAGCATGATAAAAATAACAAAAAGATCACTAAGAAAATTAAAATTTCGACGTTTTCTAAAAGAAAAATTTAAGGTCTATTCTATAAACGAAGCAGACTTGTTGTTTAAAAAGTGAGTTCAATTTTTTTTTTTTTTGTACATCATATAATATAAGTTAATTTTTTTGTTATAATAAATAATTTGTTTTATCTCCACGCGGTCTATAATTTAAACTTTATTGTTGTCAACATTCGATAAAAAATACCTTGTTATGGCCTAGGCCGATAAAAATTTTTATGAGGCAAGTAATTAGTTCGATTTTTTCTCGCTAGGGGTATTGTTTTGACAAATTAATCCATTTCTAAGAAATTAACGTACTAAACTGGTTTAATTTATTTATAATAAGCACTAATTTGTTTGTTTTACTGTTAATGTTTAATATTTTTCATTAAATTATTGAAAAATTAAATATGAATAATAAAACAAAAAGTGAGGTTAGGCAACCAAGAAAACGCACGATTCTTTTTCTACGATTTAAATTATCTTTAAGTTTTAATTTGCTTTAAGTTTTCAGTGAAATTAAATGTTAAACACAGCTTAAACATTCCAAACTACCTATTTTTTAAATAAAAATCCAAACAAATTGAAATTAGATACCTACCTATTTATTAAACAATTAAGTGAATTCAATGTAATAGCAAAAATCCATTTATACTTAAATCATGTTGCTAGGTATTGTTAAACTATTAGTGCTTCTAAAAGCAATAATAATTATGGTACATTTAATGTAATCTTTAGCTAATAAATAAATGAGATTCTAAAAAAGTGAGGTTAGGCCGCTTTGATGTTGAATTAAATTGACCTATATAAAGTGCTTTGAAGATAAAATGTTGTATGCCATTCGGCCAAGAAGTGCCTTTTTGTGCTTCGCTCAATTGTAGGCCTCCGCTACGCGTCGGCCTTTAAACCTTGAGCTTAGCACAAAAAGCCTTACTTCTTAAACCTATAGGTTTAATTATAATTACATAAATAACTATTATAATTAATGTAAATGCTATTACTGAAAGCAGCGTTTGTAGATAAATAATTGTTGGACGAATACTTTATTAAGACAAACTACTTTTTTTGTTATATGTATTTATTAAAAAAAAAATCTGAGTGTACGGTATGTTATTGTGAACAAAAGTCCAATAGTTTTCCTGCATTGTTTAGGCAAACATGATTTAGGTAAACGATTGAAAGGAGAGGGAGTTTGGTATATGTAATTAATTTGGTGACGAAGCTCCCAAAGGGATCATCAAGCTGTATCGAGACACAATATTGAATGGATTTGCAGGTGGAACCAGGGAAATTGGAAAATCGGCGAGCGGGAAAATGGATGAAGGGGAAAACTCTCGACTTTCCATTCACAACTGGACAATACCACGCACAGTGTGGCCAGATGGGAAAATATGTGTCCAAACTTATTATTTTTTTAATATTTTTATTTATTGGCCTTTTTTAAACTTTTAAAACTTTTTTTTTAATTCTGAAGACTAAAAATAATTTATAATAAATAAATTAATAACCACTGATCGACTAGGAATTGTAGGCTAATCTGGTTGCCTAATTTAATTTATTATGTTATGGTTGGTAACGTCCAGCGTTTCCAGGTTCTGTCAAAAAAGTTAGCTGAATTAAAAAAATTACAAAATCAACAATGCAAATTGATAATTTGGCTTTTTTATTAATTGTTTATTATATCATTTTTGTAATGAAGGTAACTTCAAACAAAATCTGTCAACTTTTATGACAGAATCTAGTGCATTTCTTTAAATTTTAGGTTAAATGCTCAAATTGTAAATAACTTAACTAAGGGAAGTGCTTTTGGATTTATTTACAAAAATTGAATGTTTAAGCCTGAATTATAGATTGCCTTCCTTCCTTCCTCCCGTAGTCGTGCCGGTACGATTTGTGCGTCTTGTAAAAAGTCAATTTATAGATTTCCGTGTAAAATTCCGTAACCATGCGCGATGACACCTAAAATGGTTGACATTTGTTTTTGTTTATATTCTGCGTTTTACCCATTGTGTGTAAATATGAAAGATAATCATTTATATATTAGTGCAGTGATCACAATTTTAATTGCCCAGGCAGCTTGTTGTATACTGCCCAACTATGGAGAAAGGCAGTAACTGCTAAACAAGAAATTTTTGGGAAATTAGCATAAACTACATTTTTATAAAAAGCAGTAGGTATTTAACTGATTTATTTAACTTAAAAGATAGTTTACTGCACTTCTTTGTTGAATTAAGATAACAAATATCCTTAGCTTTATCATAGCACAAGAAAACGCATTTGTAGTTACTGCCTTTCTCCATAGTAGGGCAGTATAATGAAAAAAAACATCGAACAAGACGTTGGAAGACTCGCCCACTTTACCAACTACGGGGTTTTACAAAGCAATGTTTCTAAAAATGAAAGACATTGATCATAAACAATATATAAATATCCTATTTAGAGACACAAATTATTTAATAAACTGAACACCTATCTTAAATAATACTACACAATCATGTATTTTAAATATTTTGTGCCTATAGGCGTATACGCGCTGTCACCATACAGCGCATGTCCATAAAAAGCACTGTGATTGGTCAAGTCAAAGACCTTTACGGTGAACGATAAAACTTAAAAATTTCTACGGGAGAAAAGAATGCCGTCCTTACGGTACGGGAATCTATAACTGGCACTACGATTTAAATAAACATTTTTGACGTAATTGTCACCAATAACACTGCCCGTTATTAATTTTAATTAATAATTATTGATACTTTAATAGTTATTTACGTGTCAAGCTTTGTAAATGAATCTTTACGGGCGAGCTGAAAAATTGTGTGGTTAGCGACCCAGGAGCGAACCCCATAATCCAGTGAGCCTAGTAAAGATTAATTGCAAAGCGTGACACGTACAAACTTTTTTTTTCACCTTTAGATAACGATTTTTAATTTTAAAATTTTAATTAATATGTCAAATGTGACATTTAATTTCATAAATTGCTTTTCTACAAGTCTGTAATACTTTACAGGTCTTTTATACAAGCCCGTAAAATATTACAGGTTTGTTCCCATAATGTATCGTTTACTTGGATACAAAAACAACAAAATTAACCTATAAAATGTCATTTACTAAGAAGGTGGAAATAAAATATTAAAATAACTTTAAAATATGATTTTGTTAAGAAAATATTTTATTCTTTGATTTTTTCTATTACTTTAATTGCAAAATATTATCACAAAGTATTAACAATTGACAATTACGTAATGTTCATATTCTACGGGAGGAAGGAAGGAAGGAAGGAAGGCAATCTATAATTCAGGCTTAAAGTTCATTTTTTTATCTGGATTGCGGCGTTGCAAATTTAGGGTTTTGGTTGGTAAATACAGTTGCCAAGTTGGTCGCATTGATTAAAACAAACTAAGCTAGTTATAAATCTAATTGTGGTACTGTATAAATTATTTTAGGTTACATTGTGCAGTTGTCAAGTTGAGTTGTCGAAATTCGTAGTTAAAAATGCAATTAATTTGGCTTCGGTGGTGCTTGGATGAGTAAAATCATATATAAAAAAGTAGTTAAATATAGGTTGCTTTACGGCCCAGAAAAGAAAGTATTCCTAGCGGATAATAATCTTCGCTTATAAAAGAATTTATATAAAAGAAATTAAAATTTTTTGTGAACGTAAATGTTGTCCAATGGTGAATAATGTAAAAATAATGTGTGATGTAATATTTATAAAACCAACGTCGTTACTTTTTTACTTCAAAAATGTCCATACTTTTTCTTCCATTGTGGCATTTGGCATAATTTCATCAAAATGAAGTTTTGCCCTCAAAAGGGCTTTTACATTCGAATTCGTTGCTATTATTTTTGGTATAATTATCTTTTTATTTATAATTGACAAGTAAATTATCAATAATAAATATTATTGTCAATTTGACAGTGTCAAAGTATTTAATTAAATTCTTTAGCAGAAGTACCATTTTTAAATACTAAAAATACTAAGTCAAACTGGCATAAGCCACCAACCTAACAAAAAACACGAGTCCAGATAAAAAAAATTAACTGTATGTATTCACAGAACACAAGTTTTTTTTTGCGTTACTCCTTATGTCAAAAGGTACTTAGTATTTTAATATATTACATTAATTACATAACACCCTGTAGTTCGGGGATCGATTCTACACATAAAAATAAAAGAATTCCCAAACCTGCAATACAATTCTCCAGATAATTGTACGTAAAAAATCTGTTTTTGTTACAGTCAGGGGGCCAACAATTTTCTAGAAAACTCGAGAAATTTCTCGCCACAAAAATTCATAAATTTTGCTATTAAATAAACTACAACAATATCGCAATTTATTTTTAATTATCTAATAATTAATAAAAAACCCCAGGAGGTATTTTCGGACATTTTAACACTAAAAATTCGACTTAAGGCCTGTAAAACGCAGACTTGGCCCTAGTGTGCGATTTCTTCGCCAATCGCGATTAATCCATTCAGTTGACTGTCGACGCTTACTTGGATGGTTTTTGGGTTGTCCAGATGGCGTTGGCTCTTCATAATTTATTGTCTCTTGATTGCATCTTCAACGGAAAACGTTTTAGGAGCATTTGTCAACCCACTGCGCAGTAACAGGCTGTATAAGTGCATTTTTAATTTTAAAAATGGCATTTTATTTTAAAAAGGTTATTTTCATAATTCCTTAAATCAATTTAATCTTTAGAAAATTGCGGTAAAGTAAGTACTTACCAAAGGCCCGATTTTAAATTTAAAACATAATAACAACTTTGTACAAAAACATTCCTTTAATGGTTTTATAACACCTAAAAAGGATTTAACTCAGTGGCGGCTCGTGAGTGTACAGGAGGGTGAGGCTTCATGAGGTTAATTTTGTCTAAATACAAATAAAATAAACAGGAGATAGTCTAATAAATTCGTTTTTTAAAACTTTAAAATATTTATCTGGAACTTAAAAATATATTTGCATACAATATCCATGGATGGGTAAAAATTTCTGGAATTTTTGAAAATTTTTAATATTTTAAAAAATGAAAATATTTAAAAAAAAATTTAGAAATTAAAAAAAAATTTCAATAATTATTATTATAATAATTATTATTCAAAAAAAAATTTTTTACGATCACATACTCCTTGTTTTTGCCATATCTTCTTGTAATAGAGTCATTCCAAATAAAAACACCAAATGGGGTGCGCTGCTTGATTTTTTATTTTGATAAAAAAAATTGAGGATGATCTTTTAGGTATCAAATATGAAAATCCGTTGCCGTTTTAATTTTTGGATTCTTTACTTTTAATCGGCACCCTTTAGAAATCTGAAATCGTGTTAATTTCTTACTCTCTTATAGTGGGCCAGAACTTTTTTCTGTGAAAAATATTGAAATGATTTTATCTCCACGCGGTCTATAATTTAAACTTTATTGTTGTCAACATTCGATAAAGAAATACCTTGTTATGGCCTAGGCCGATAAAAAATTTTATGAGGCAAGTAATTAGTTCGATTTTTTCTCGCTAGGGGTATTGTTTTGACAAATTAATCCTTTTCTAAGAAATTAACGTACTAAACTGGTTTAATTTATTTAAAATAAGCACTAATTTGTTTGTTTTACTGTTATAACATTATAATATTTAATATTTTTCATTAAATTATTGTAAAATTAAATATGAATAATAAAACAAAAAGTGTGGTTAGGACATTGCAATTTGACGTTTCTGTGGATTTCACAGTTGTTTTCTTTTTCTACGATTTAAATTATCTTCAAATTTTAAATTTGCTTTAAGTTTTCAGTGAAATTAAATGTTAAACACAGCGTAAACATTCCAAACTACCTATTTTTTTAATAAAAATGCAAACAAATTGAAATTAGATACCTATTTATTAAACAATTAATTGAATTCAATGTAATAGCAAGAGGGTAAGTAAACCATTTTCTTACAAAAATCCATTTCTACTTAAATCATGTAGCTAGGTATTGTCAAACTATTACTGCTTCTAAAAGGAATAATAATTATTGTACATTTAATGTAATCTTTAGCTAATAAATAAATGAGGTTCTAAAAAAGTGAGGTTACGCCGCTTTCATGTTGAATTAAATTGACCTATATAAAGTGCTTTGAAGATAAAATGTTGTATGCCATTCGGCCAAGAAGTGTCTTTTTGTGCTTCGCTCAATTGTAGGCCTCCGCTACGCGTCGGCCTTCAAACTTTGAGCTTAGCACAAAAAGCCTTACTTCTTAACCTTGTTTTACTGTTCAGTAAGTGTGTTTTCGATATAAATTATTATTATCCAATTAGTTAATCTCATAAAATAATGGTAAACCAGTAAAGATTCATGATAATTTGCCAATTTTTGTGATTTTTGTCTGGCTCCTGTGCCTATTCCACTAAATCTAGAAAGTTATTTTTTTTCAGGTATCAAGTACTTATACAATAGAAAACGTAACTATTATTTTAAGTTTATAGACTATCATTTTCTTTATTAAAAAAATTATTGAAACTTGATAATTTTCAAAATTAGCCAATTTTGCCCTTAGAAATCATTATGTTGAGGAAAAAATAAAAATCTGAAATTTTCAGGAAATGTAGTCCCCATCTTTTTTAATGCCCGTTTAGTAGCGATATTGTTAGTTTTATTTATAATTTAAAATTTAGATGGCTTTCATGTTTGGTGGAGAAGTGTCATAACTGTCAAAAATATTTCATAAATATTATTTGGTAAATTTTGTATTTAACATAATATGTCATATGAATCGTCTAATTTCAAAAGCGGCCATCTCCTTTGAAGAATATTTTAAGTAAACGTCAATAAAACATTCTAAACAGTAATGGGTAAAAAATAAATATATTTTGAAAAACTTGTTCATATGGTACCTAACTAAAAATATTTTTTCTACAAAATAAGTAACCAGATTTAAGTTTTAATTAAAAAAACATATATTTCAAAAGGGAAATGGGCATTTTAAGTACATTTTTGTACTAAAAACATCAATGGAGATGGCCGTTATTAAAACTAACATAAAACTTTAATGAATTATTTTCCTTTCAAATAGCCGTTTTTGTTGGGATATAATTTTGCACTAATATACTACGTAATATTTCGATTTTATTAGTGTAAATAACTCATTTAAAAAAAAATTGGAGATGGCCGCTTTTGAAATTAGACGATTCATATAATGTTATATACAAAACTTTTTAAAATCACCAAAGGAATAACACAAATAATAATTATGAAATATTTTTGACAGTTCTGATATACCTATTTGGTTGTTATGTTATATTTTATGTATTGTATTTTAATGTTTAATTGGCTAATTAGTGTTTAAAGAAGAAGAATGTAAAAAATATATTCAAGATCCTTATGGTTTATATCGTATAGTATAATAAGTGAAATTAATAAAGAGTTAATTTAAACGTATAAAAAATGCGTTAAGCAGTTTTTTTCCGATTTTTTTCACAATTTAGTCTTGTTCTATTATTTTGATCCCTTTAGTAAGGCACTGAATAGTTAAAAGTTATATGTATGTATTTTAAATGTTACACTGAAAGAAATATATGTTTGTTTTAGCAATGTATGTGGTAGTCCATATATGAAACATAAAATATATTTACCTTAACCATTTTTATATTTAGTTTTAACATATTATGTTAAAACTAAATATAATATATGTTTGTTTTAGCAATGTATGTGGTAGTCCATATATGAACCACATACATTGCCAAAACAAACATATATTTCTTTCAGTGTAGTGTTGGAAAAAAAATACACAATCTGTAAATACTTCTTTAAATTTTAGTAGGTAACTGGTTAAAATAAAACATGTTATAATAAAGGGGTTTATTTAGAATATTTTTTGGTTTTTGCTTATTTTTAACAATTTAAAACTTCTCAGAACTTGAAAATTTTCTATTAGAAATAGGTACAAAATAATGATATGTTCTTGCATTTTTAATTGCAATTAAATTCATGAATCTCGCACACTCCGTCATTTATTACACTTGCAAACTTGCAAACTTTTTTAAATCACAATTTAAATACGCACAAATAATATTTATGAAATATTTTTCACAGTTCTGACATTTCTCTACCAAACATGAATTGACGAAGTCAAAGCCATCTAAATTTTAAATAATACATAAAACTAACAATATCGCTTCTTAACTGCATTAAAAAATTATTATATCTTTTACATGGACAAAAATAACAAAACAAGACTAAATCGACTGAAAAGATGAAGGTGGGGACTACATTTCCTGAAAGTTTCAGATTTTTATTTTTTCCTCAACATAATGATTTCTGAGGGCAAAATTGGCTAATTTTGAAAATTATCAAGTTTCAATAATTTTTTTAATAAAGAAAATGATAGTCTAAAAATAATAGTTAAGTTTTCTATTGAATAAGTACTTGATATATCAGGTATACCTGAAAAAAGCAACTTTCTAGATTTAGCAGAATAGGCACAGAAGCCAGACAAAAATCACAGAAATTGGCAAATTATTACAAATCTTTAGTGGTTTAGAATTCT
The DNA here is from genome assembly GCA_921294245.1 of Brassicogethes aeneus. Classification (NCBI taxonomy): domain Eukaryota; kingdom Metazoa; phylum Arthropoda; class Insecta; order Coleoptera; family Nitidulidae; genus Brassicogethes; species Brassicogethes aeneus. The sequence continues at coordinate 48,493,089 of OV121137.1, forward strand.
TTTATGAGATGAACTAATAGATAATAATAATTAATATTGAAAACATACTTAAAATTACACGATTTCAGGTTTCTAAAGGGTGCCGATTAAAAATAAAGCAACTAAAAATTAAAACGGCAACGGTTTTTCATATATGTTACCTAAAAGATCATCCTCAAATCTCATATCCTCATTAAAATAAAAAATCATGCAGCGCACTTTTAAATTCATTTTTGGTGTTTTCATTTGGATTGACTCAATAATAAAATCTAATTTCTGTTTTGATAATTAATGTTATTTATAAATAAAATCTTTAAAAGGTATTTATTAACTTTTGTTCTGCCAAAGAATTATTTGCTTTTCTTTCATTTATACCATAAAAAGTTGGATAAATGGATAAATAATTTCCTTGTATTTTTCTTGGACGGATAAAATCTTAAAAATCGTTTGTTTAAGAAAGCTATAAAAATATCGATTTGTCAAACAGATATTTTCTTCTCACAGAAAAAGAGACCATTTATAAGTTTAAAAATATAATTTTTCTTTTCCAGAGAATTAAATGCATTGAACATATCTTGTTTTTCTTTCTATACATTAACACTGCCAACGCATTGAATGTAATTTATCTCAGTTTCTTTTATTTATTTAGCTATATTTTTGTTTTATAATTTTTATTGAGCTTATAACAATTTTCAGAAAGAAAAAAAAATGAAATATTTTTAAAAAATTGGAAATTTTGGAGATTTTGAAATCTCAAATGTTTGATCCTGAGTTTGGCAAAAAAATATAAAAACAAAAAATTTATGATACATTTTTTTTAGATTTTTAAAATTTTCCAAAATAAATGGTGAAATATTAAAAAATCCTAGGATTTGTCAACATTGCAGTAAATATCAAAATTCTCAGTTTGCGAATTTTTGGCTATTTGGCATCGTTGCAACAATTATTGTTAACTTTCACACACTGAAAAAAAAAAATTCTTGTATCAAATAAATTTATTTGATTCAAAAAAATCTTTGTCTCATATATAACAAAGAGAATATAATCTTTAAAATAGTAAAGTATTTTCTTAATTCACGTTGATTTACTTCAGGAATCTTTTGTTAATGTAAGAAAATTAAATTTCTTTAAATAAAACTTTGATTGTTTACTTAATTCAAGCAATAATTTTCTTAAATCATGATGTTTTCTATAACCCAATATTTTTTAAAATTAATAGATACAAGATTAAAATTTTTATTTCATTGATTACAAAATATAGTTTATTTTAAAACAAGTATCGTTAAAAATAAAATCTTAATTTTAAGCTACTTTTAGCAATGTTTCAATAAATCTATCATTTTGTATTTAAAATCAATAAAATTTTAAATAATGATAGGTACGTCTATTAACTAAAAAATATTTATTTTAATAATAAAAACATCTTTATATTTAGGAATATTACTGCAAAAGAAATAAAATTTAAAATTAAAATACGTCTAAACAATTGAAGGGGACTGAAGTAATTTTAAATATCCTGTAATTGTTAAAGGATTGTTGGCTAATCTTAAACAAAACTTTATATTTAAATACTTACGGATTATTCAAAATTGAACCAAACTTACTGAAGGGCCAAAGTATACGTTGTATCGTTTGTAGGTGGTGCAGTAAGCAAAAAAATTTAGGGTAGAAAATAAATAAATAAAATAACAAAAGTTGAACAAACACATTTATTTTGTTTTTAATACAAGAAAAATCTAAAATGTATACATTATTATAAATTAACGTAGGGAATTATTATTATCGACATATTTTTCATTTTAAATAATATGTAATACTTTAGGCATACAAGAAAAGCAATTACCAATTTTATAAAATAATTTAGGGTTATTGCCAATGAACTTCACCTTATATTCATATAGTTAAAATTAATGTTATACCCCAAAGTGTAACAAAATTACTTCTAAAACAAAAAAAATTAAATGTCGTAAAATAATCTAAGTATATTAACTTAAAATTATAGAGCCATACAAATCAGAGTGTTAAACACATAAGATATTTTGGTTATCACTGCAAAGCCTATATTTATTTATGAATAAAATAATTTTAAGGAATCCTTAATTCATATTATTAAATATTAAAATTAATATTATTAAATAACAAAATTACTTCTAAAACAAAAAAAATTAAATGTCGTAAAATAAATTAAGTTTATTAACTTAAAATTATAGAGCCATACAAATCAGAGTGTTAAACACATAAGATATTTTGGTTACCACTGCAAAGCCTATTTATTTATGAATAAAATAATTTTTAGGAATCCTTAATTCATATTATTAAATATTTAAACAATAAACCTACCTACCTACACGTAAATGCGACGCATAATTTTAAAAAGGGTGGTATATCAATAACTTACTTACTTTCAATTTTTTTTATAATTTCCTTCGATGCTAATCACTCTTTTAATAATGTTTTAATGAAATACGTCTTCTCCCTCACAAAGAGAAAGAAACGCTGCAGTCTGCATGATTAGGCATAAAATTTCAGAGGAACGTGTCGGCATCTCCACTCCTACACGAATTCAAAAATATGTATTCTTGACAAAAGAAAATACTGTTTATTAAATCGAATAAAAAGATTTAAGAATATCTATTTCTTAATATAAAAAAATTGAACAAATAAAAAAATAAGAATATCTTATTCTTGATATAAAAAACTATTAACAATTTTTCCAAGAAACCAACTAAGATTTCCTTCAAGGATATTAAATAAACAAGAAATGTTTTTTAATATAAGAATATTTCCAAAACTACAAAATTTTTTAAAGAAGTTAAATATTTTTAGTTGAAATAAATATATATTTTAAAGCAAGTTGACTTAAATTAAAAAAAAATATTTTCAAGATGATAAGTGTTCTAAATATAAGAAATCTTTTTTTCAGTGCAGTTTCTGGAAATTTTTGAAAATTTGGCAAAACCAAACAAAAATTAAAAAAGATATTTTTTCATTTATACGTATTGAATGCCGCTGCGAATTTTTTCCCCCAACTAGGCTATTACGAAAATTTAATTTCGCAGGATATTTTTTAAATTACAGCTCCAAAAGTTTCCGAGGTATCCGGTGTCATGAAAAATCTAATAAATCTTTATACATTAGACCTTTTATATGTAGACAGACCATATGATATAGGACAGGAAACACGAAACACGAAATATTATTTTAATTAAAATCCATATTGTTACTTTCTCTGAAAATTAAATTTGTGCGAAATGAACATATTCGGTTAATATTAGCGATGTAAATTGGCTTGTTTTGGTAAAGAATTATGCAGATGAAAGTAACATTCCGCGGTTACACTTGAATGCTTTGGTAAATGTTGATTTGATTATCGTAAGTAATATCATAAGGGCATTTAATTTTTCCGAAAAGAATCGAAAAAACACGTTGCTAAGTAATATTTTAACAAAAAGCATGAGTGCTGGTGGCAACAAAAATCCGAGTCGAAGAGGAGGATTTTTGCACCTGCACGAATGCATTTTGTTAAAAAATATTACTTAGCACTGTGTTTTTTCGATTTTTTTCACAGGAAAAATTAGATGCCCGAATGGTATTTGACAAGACTATTTCATGAGTAACAGTTAACAATTAAAATATAAATTGCAATTTTTGGTGACAACAGCTGTCAAGTTTTGCCGCGGGTAAACTCGAATAAACTGCTGACAGGTGCTGTCACACAGTTTTTTCACCTAGAAACCATTTGTAATTCAAAATTGCGCGTTTGTGATTGGTGAAAATTAAGACGAGGGAAATAGTCAAATCTAAATTGCCTGTAGCAAAAATAAATTAAATACATGCTGTCACTATCAAAATAGAACTTTCTATAGTTCTACACATTAAAAAAATTTGCCCGTGTAAATTTTTTAGTGTAGGGGTAAAAATATTAGAGTTGATTTGTAAGTGTAAAAGTTACACTACAAAATACACTAGGTAGCATTTAGTGCTTATTAACTTTATTAAACACATTTAAAGAATATGAACATTATTCATTGGTACATTCACACTATTTATTATTAAAATAAATCAAAAGGGTAGAAAAACTTAATGCAAAATGTAGCTCTTTTTTCTTGACACTACTAGTGCACATTGTATCACAATTAAAGTTAAATTACACCAATATATTGGTGGCAAAATAGACTGAAAAAACTGGAAATAACCGAAATGCGTTTTAAAATGTTTGGTTGGTACCTATCAACCTACGCAGTGCATATCCGGAGATACCGAGTTGTGGAAGTGTGGCATTTTTGTTCAGTTAGATTTTAATTACGGTGAATCCATAAGAGGACATTCTTATTTTTTGGTAAGTATTAACTTCCTTTTTCTTTAGGCCTTAATACTCAATAAATACCAATATGTTAAAAGGATGTCCATACCCGACCTATATTATGTATCAATAATTTAAGTAACATTAATAATATACACTTGATTTACTTTTATTTTCAAGCGTAATGGTTGTTATATATAATATATTAACCTATACCTACATTTTTATTAATATTATGGAAAATTTGTACACGTGTGGTAACATACAGCCGCCTGACGCCTCTCTACCAATGGGATCACCCATTTTTTAAAACAGAAAAATGGATTACTGATGAATTCTCAAGATAATTCATTGCTTACAAGTTGACAGACAGTAAAACATTGCATTGATCTAAAACTTTTACGTTTTAGGGAACCATTTTGCTTAAGCCAGCCATACGACTCAAATATAAAATTATATTTTAAAAGGCACCGATTTTGATAATTGTCATAGATTTTTGTTCCAAATAAATGTTTCTCTTTATTTACCTTTTCGTTTTATTCACTACCACCAATAGGTTTTACTCAAATAATAGTGTTAATTTACACTAAAGGTTTGCACTTAAAAGAGTAAAAGTACCTTTCTAAAATTAACACTAATTTTACACTGAACAAAAGTGGGATTTTACCCAGGAAGTGTACGAATTTAGGTAAATTAACACTTTTTAATACAGTGTAAAATTAATATAGTGTTAAATCATACTTGCTTACTTGGGGAAAATTACACTACAAATTAACTGTAATTGTAGTGTTATAAAACAACATTTTTTATTGTGAACCTGTGTGAACTCTAATTAGTGTTGCTTAGAGTTGATTTTTTTACTGCAGACATGTCTATCTATCGATGTGTTCCCGCGTTAGAAAGGGATTGATTTTCTGTAAAAATTTTAAATGGGAAAAAGATTGATTTTAAAAGCAATATAAACTTTAAGAGAGCACTATTTTTTAACCATTACGTTTTATTATTCGGTTAAAAGGCCCTCGTTGCGTTTATCGGCATTTTAAAGCAAATAGTCCAAGTACCAACTACAGCGTCGCTATGTTTGCATGTAATGCTATCAGACATTTCAAGTCGTTTAAGATGGCTTCAGATTGTATAATGTGCATTTACAGGCTGTTTTGTATTAGTTTTAGCGTTAATTTAATCCGTGTTATGTTGTACGATTATTCAGGACGCGTAAGGACTTTTTTTATGATTAATATGGTTTATTTTCAAGAAACACCCGCTTTCAGGAAAATGAAGATCAACATTTTTTTTTTGCTTAAATGTTTAGAGTTTTGTTTACTTACATTTAAGACAGGCAGTGCACTTTTTAATTTTTTTTTACGTTTTTTTCAGAAAAACGTGTTTAGCTATCTTTATTTATCTCCAACGTGTTACCAATTTAAAATCCAAAATTTAATTCAATAAAAAAAGTTGTTATAAAAAAAATTTGAAATAAAATGTACTTAGTTCACAAACTTTTGACTCCAATTTTTTATTTTATTTTTTATTAAAAATTTTATGCTTTTTTTAAATATGTATGTTAAGTTACGTTTTAAAAGAAACAATTTCGATTCCTTGTTAAAAAAACAATACCATTAATATTTTCTTTTAGTCACTGTATTAGTGAGTTAAACTCTAATTTATAAACTCCTATTACCAAGTGATAGTGTATAAAAATCATTTTAAGTATTTTTTTAACAAAAAAAGTAAGGAAATAGACATTGGTATCACAACGGACTAACGTAAAAAAGAAACTATAAAGGGTGGTACGATTTTAGAGTAATGCATAAACAAAATCCCTTGTAGTGGTGCTCACTTGCAGAATATCAACTTAGATTTCTAAATTGTAGACACCCTTTTTCTTTGACTATAAGCTGGTGAATGTCCCTTTTAGTACTTGTATATTGCGTGGAATTTTCCCTTGGATGTAATCTATATCGTGAGTTGTAATCACAAATAATTTTAAATTGGTTTATCATAAAGTACTTTTAATAAAAGCTACAGTAAATATCCACTTTGTTGTCGAAAAATTCTATTGCGTTACCCTAAATTCCATTGCGTTACCATAAGGTAACATAGTCCATGGACTCGGTAACGCAGTGGACAAAGTTTTGTGAAACCATATTTAAAAAATAATAATAAGACATTACAGTCATTAATTACTCTCAATGAGCTTTGGTGCCCTAAAATAAACATAATCATGAAAAATAGTATTTTTTCTTACCTTATTTTTATTATTTTTTTGAGTAACTTAGCGGACAAACAATTATTACATTCGCGTTACCCGCACCTGTTTTAACTGATATCTTCTTCCTGATTAAATAAATAAATTTAGCTGGGTAATGTGTACGTCCGAACATCATTTGTGGATCACGTGAGTGCCAAAAAAGTTGCCATATATATGTTTTTTTAAATATTCTATCGGTAACGCGACGGACGTAACGCAACGGAAAAAATTTCTGGGACATGAGTCAAATTTAAAAAAAAGTATATTAAAATTAATTATTTTATATATAAATTGTTTACTGTATTAACTAAGGATGTTATGGATTGCAATAAAGCAACACAAAGTTCTGGTTATTCAATATTTAAAAAAAACATGTATGTAAGTTTTATAAAACGCTAATGGGACATTCGAAAATGTGTGTTTTACAAGTTTCAAAATTAAAAAAAAAATATTCTGAAATAACTAAACAAACATTTTCTAAAAGAGTTTATTAAGGGCTTGTTAGGCTTGCACTTGGTTTTTAAATCAATAAGATCCGATCATTTTTAACAAAGTTATTGGAATTCAAACTTACGGACAGCGGAAGGCGGGTGTTTTTTGAAAACGACCCAACTGCAGACACTATAAAAATTTGGCGAAACACGTCAATTTAAATACCAAGGGGGACATTTTTGAAATCCTTATGCAATTTAAGATAAGACATTTATTTTTACCAAAATTAAAGTGGATTACCTCACGAATGTATGGAATGTATTAAATTTTAATCCATAAATTAAAATAATGCAAGTTTTCAAACGGTTGCGTTTACTTTGCCGTCACAGCCATTCATTTTAATATTTAGTCAGTGGCGGCCCGTCAGGGGAGGCAGGTGAGGCAGTGCCTCATCATAGAGAATTAAAAAATTAAGTATAATTTAAATATTTTACTTTCTATAATATACTATAAATTTTTAATATTTGGATTACATGAATTGTGAAATAGTCAATAAAATTAATTAATTTTATACGTGGAATGCCCAGCAACATTTAAATTATTTGAATTTGAAACGACCGCAATTTAAACTAATATTTATAGTAAGAAGCATGCCTGAACTAATTTAGACTCACGATTGGCGTTAGCCTTGTTGTCTCGTTCTATTACAATGCGATATCATAGTTGTCTCCTTCTCTCGTATTAGCATACGCGAGGCAGGCACGCCTACATCCAAGGAAATGAGCAGGTGTTGTGGCAACACTGTTGCGGAGTTTTAGATAAATTATACTTCACACGTTTTTCAAAATTCAATAATAAATAGTATTATTTTTCTTATAATAAATCGATTTAATCGAAATTATATTTCTACTCTAAAATAAACATATTTTAACATTATCGCCATCTTGTAGCCATCACAGTAACCAATAAAATAAATACAAATTCCTTCTTTAGGTTTGTTTGGGTTATACAATTTTGAACTGTTTAAAGAACAAATCTGTGGTTATTTACGCAATATTTTGTTTATTCTTTTTCTATGAGTGTCTATTTTATGATTCTTTGTGATTTATGTGAATTTAGTCATTATGGATTTACGGTGAGAAATTGTACCGATATTGTTGACCTTCACGTGGTTCTTGCTGAACAATTAATTAGACAAAAATGGTGTTTATTTAAAATAAACGTCATTTTTACAATAAAATATATTTCATTGACAAAGTAGAGGATTTCTTCCCCACCACAGTCTAAGTTTTTTACTTAGTTTTAAGTATAGGTTGTGAACTGCGACGTCAGTTTTTTTAAAAGAGGGCGAAACCCTGCCTCTGCCTCACCAAAATGAAATATCACGGGCCGCCACTGTATTTAGTGTGAAACTACCTTTAAAATGCTTACCTTTATTTACATTTTTTTCAATTAAAAACAATTTTTTTGTGAATTTTTTTTTATTTTGTTATATCAGATAAAATTTAGAAGTGATGAGTGCAGTTCGTATTTTCGTACGTCCGGTGTAAATTTAATAATTTGATTTGCCGAATCGATTAGTAAAAATATGCTATAGTAGTTGGGTGTTTTTGTATCCTTTTCTTAAACTATTGCAGAATGAAATGATTTTTATTTATTGTGGAAAACCTTTGCTTCGCAAGAACGCGGCGGTCATATTAAATGATCGACATCCAGAAAGAATTGTTAGACGCAAGTACATCTGAGATTTAGTAGCTAAATGTAAAGAAACGTGATATCTTTGCAATAAGAAGAGGAATGAGCCAAGATTGGTCAATGAGTTCGCTCAGATTGATGTTCTTGGCCAAATTGCTATGGCTCAGGGATGGAATCAGTCAGAAAAGTATTGAAGCTTCACAAATATCACCCATCCAACCTAGAAATTACTCAAGAATTAGGGGATGATGACCCGAACAGACTTATTGAGTTTTGCGAAATTATGACCAACAGGATTATTGCTCATCCCCAGTTTATAAAAAATATCTGTTTCAGTGATCTATTTAAATGTCCAGGTGAACAATCAAAACTGCCGTTATTGGAGCGACTTCAATCCTCACAATATCCTCAAAAAATAAATGTTTGGGCGGGCCCAAGTAAATGGAAGTCAAACACACAAAGTTTCATTTATTTTCAATTACATTTTTGATTGATAATTACGCTCGTTCAAATAATATGCTAACCATCCTAATAGACTATTAGTCATTGTAGTATATTGTATATTCCGACATAACACGATATCCAATAATTCTGACTAATTGTTCTCTTTACTCAACTTTAGACGTTAATGAGGTATCACCACGTGGCTGTTATAATCGTAACAAAACTAAAACTTTTAATGATCAGCTGTCAAATGCGTATGTTGCAAACGAGTGTTTTAGAGAATAAGGCCGGAAAATGTTAAAAATATCGAGAGAAAAAAGTGGACGACTTATTTGTTTGACGATTTTTACTGAATTGAAATTTTTACACTTTTCATGTTAATCACTACTAAAATGTGTATTTATTGTATCTAATGGGTACAATTTATATTTACAGAGACTGTATGCAATGTATTCCTTCATTCAGATTAACACTGTTTATTGGAAAACCGGTAAAAACACAACAAATCGAGCCACGGTTTTTTTTTTGTAACATTTTCCGGCTTTATTCTCAAAAACACTTAACCTAAGCGTTTGACAGCTGATTATTAAAAGTTCTACTTTTGTTACGATGATAAAAACCGAGTGGTGGCGCTACAGCGATACTTCTTTAGCGTATAAGAAATCGAGTACTAAACCAAAGTTTTGCAGTTTTATTTGCAACGTGCGCGATTTAGCTGTACAATTGAAACTTGCTTTAAATGTATTTTTGACAACCCTTGTAGTTCAGAAATGTTTTTGAACGTTAGGAATTGACCTCAGTGCAGAATTTCAAACTATTGATTTTTATTGAACACACCATCAATCATATTTTGTAATATTGAAAATGATTGAATGCAAAAGCAATTTAGTTATTTCCTTGTCTACTCAAATATACATATATTGCAGAACTTAAATTTTAATGAACTTTGGCAAAATGGGGCGCAAGATAAAAAATGGATGCTTGACATTTAAGAATAATTAAGCGCTGAATATTGTTATAGGAAACTTTTATTTCAAGAGCTTCATCTGTTATCTCACAAAACCAAAATACAGTGAATGTTTTTTCCTTGTATACATTTGTGCATACAAAATAACATAATAAAATATTCATTTGTTTCAGGAACTTTTTTATGGATTGGATCGTCAATTTGAAAAAAGGTAAATATGAAATAATAAAAAACAAAAACTAAATTTCACTTTAAAAAACGTTTGTCCATTCCGATCACTTTTTTATAACTTTAACAAATTTCTGCAGCACTTTTTTCGCTTTGATTGAAGTATAATAACAATAATATTTATTTATTTTAAGAATCAGTGTTATTTTTCTTGGTTTTTATTTTTGACCTAAGAATGTTGTTTTGTTTTTATTTGTTTATAAAAGTAATGGCTTTTATATTTATTTTAGTTATGTAGGTCCCACGAAAAAATTAAATTGGTTTTTTATTATAACTGTAAAAGTGAATCAATTTAAAAAGTTGTATATGTATATATATATTAGGGTGGCCCAAAAGAAAAGTATTTTTTTTACTCGACTCTTGTAAAAATATGTTAGTTTATATATAATGCTGTAAGAGCCCTGTCAAAATATCAGCTCGATTAAAAAAATTTTAGAGGTCACTCAAGATTTTTTTAAATTTTCAAAATCGTCAAAAATTGAAGTTTTGTTTTATTTTAATTCTCTCTATCGTCTCGATATTATTTTTTTGGTTGAAAATAATAAAAATTCTGTAAATTTCAAATCAATATTTTGATTTCTAAAGGTCGCTAAAAGTTCGTTGATATTTAAATTCAGAGGTCGCTTAAAAACATTCAAAATACTCTACTTTGAAAGTTAAAAAAATCTTGAGCGACCTTTAGAAATCATTATAACGATTTGAAATTTTCAGGATCATTATTATTTTTAAATTAAAAAATAATATCGGAACGAGAAAAAAAAATAAAATAAAAAAAAATCCAATTTTTCACAAGAGACGAGAGAAAAAAATATTCCTTTTTTTTTGGGCCACCCTTATATATAAATATATATATTATATAAGATTGTTTTTGATAAAATCCTTGTATAGGCCCCCAAACAGCTTTAGCCCAGGGCCCCAAAAGGTAACGGTCCGCCCCTGTGCTCGAACTTCGTTAAATGAAATTTCAATTATTGATATTAAAAATTTGTTGAAGCATCTCGTTTATTTAAAAGTTGATAAACTGGACGAAAATAAATATGAATGAAAATCAGCTCTTTTGAAGTTAAAATTTAACGTCAGAGATGTAAGGTATTTATTTGTATTTGTTATATTGAAACATTTATATTATATAAATGGCTGATTCTACAAAAGTTGGACAACTTGATGTCATCAGTGAATAGAATAGGTATTTTAATACTTTTTGGAAATATTTTAGTATATTACAAAATATCCAGGTTTTTTTAACTATTTGAGTGATTTTATTTTAAAATATATTCAATTTATCTTAAATTTTTCAATTTCATTACAAACTATAAAACATTAAATAATGTATTTTTCATATTTTATCATAGATTCGAATAATAGCAATTTTTAAAATATTGATAATGTTTGTACTCACTTCTACCCGTCAGTTCTGTGTCCAATGTTAAAATTCAAAATTCCTGCGAAATATTGAAGTTTAAACGTCAATTCCTCGTTTTAACTCAAGTGTTGGTAAAAAAATTACTTACAGAGCCCGCCCTTTGCACGACAGTCATCTTGAAAACAATGCAAGCGGCGAAGTTGTGCTGAATGCACGTATAGTTCCAGTCAAAATTTCAGTACTGTGGTGAGTAGTTATTTTCTTACGTATATATATATATATATCTTTGTAATTTATATAAGGCTATATGTGATTTGTTGATAAGTAGCATCCACTAATAAAAAATATCAGTAAAATACTTAATTCCGAATAATAATCTCAAATTTGCATCCCATTCGTCAGTTCCATGTTCGATGTTTCGGTTATCTTTTTTTTCGAAAACTTCAATTTAAATTCTGCTTGCGCAGAACTTGTTTATTTAATGTCATTATAAACTCATATAAATTTGGTGAGGGTCCCATATCTAATAATTGAGATATCGGTATACCCAAAATCCACCAGCCGCCACTGATGTGTGGTATTATTTGATTTTAAGATATTTAATGTATAATATGCTCAGAGTTGCAATAAATCTTATAATTTCCAATAAATTATGTATTTAACTAGTACCCTGGTATATTCGTCACTTTCCTTGCATTCAAATTTAGAAAACACAGATATTTCAGAAACTGTTTGAAAAAGTGACTGGCCCGGTCTGGAACAGTATATTTATTATATTATCTATGTTCTCATAACAAAATACTGTTTAATTTTCTCCTAAAACAAAATGAGGTCAAAAGTTGCCCAACTTTTGTAGAAAAACATATATATATATATATATATATATATATATATATACAGAGACCTGCATAAAAAACGGCCATTGCTGTAGCATCGTTATTCCTTATCCGATTTTTAAAATTCAAAAACCAGTTTAAATGGTATGATGTCTTCTATGATTCGACGATTAAAAATATTTTTTTTATTATGATGCTTGTGAGGACTGATAGTCAACTTTTATTTTTCAAATGACAACTATATTTTTTTATTATTTTTTCGCATTTCTTATGCTTCTCTGAGCATAACGGTATATCAATATCATAATTTTAATTATAAAACACGAAGAAAACAAATAAAACTGCGAAAATTTTTACATATCGTAGTAGCATCGGGACACCCACAAAATGCTTCCAATTTAATAAATATGCGTATCCATGGTTACGGCTTTTTTATCTATGAACGTCAGATTTATTTTGAATGTTTTCAAAATTCAAGAGAAAGATGTCGGCTTTGTTTGAACAGAAGCTATAAAATTTATTATGATTATTATACTATATTATGTATTACTTTGGTTTTGTTTCAGTATAAAATTAAAAAAATCTGTTTGTTTTATTGATGCTGCTTGGCATTTTTATTTTTATAAAAGTCATAACCATGGATACGCATATTATTAAATTGGAAGTATTTTGTGGGTGTCCTGATGCTACTGCGATTTGTAAAAATTTTCGCAGTTTTATTTTTTTTCTTCGTGTTTTATAATTAAAATTATGATATTAATATACCGTTATGCTCAGAAAAGCATAAGAAATGCGAAAAAATAATAAAAAAATATAGTTGTCATTTGAAAAATAAAAGTTGACTATCAGTGCTCACTAGCATTATAATAAAAAAAATATTTTTAACCGTCGAATCATAGAAGACATCATACCATTCAAACTGGTTTTTGAATTTTGAAAATCGGATAAGGAATAACGATGCTACAGCAATGGCCGTTTTTTATGCAGTTCTCTGTATATATATATATATATATATATGGGTGAAAATCAAAAAATCTTTGGAAAACGACCTACAACAATTAAAAAACTAAAATGTTGCTTTTTGCCCATTAAACTTTTTAATATTCTAAAATAAAGATTTCGCAACATAATAAAGCTAATCTTTGAGATCAAGGAAAGGTAGTTTTTTGTTATGTTGATAATTGTTGTCTTCTGATCTCAATTATGTCTAGTCGGTAACAGTATAGTTTGTCGGGAATAAAGGTTCTGTAAATGAAATAATAATCAAAATATATGTTTATAAAAATACTTATAGTAAATACCATTAAAATCAAAATTGCAAATATTGGTGTACATCAGAAAAATGTAACAAATCTCATATCGACATCAAAATTTTACCGCTAGAACAGTTACCGATTAGACATCGTAAAAAAATACGGTAGCGTTTTTATGCAAACAAGCCTAAATATATTTTTTTAAGGCATAAACAGAAAAACTTACCTGGTTTGAATGACACATAAACACTAACTCTAGCACACTAACCAACAAATGACAGGTATTACGTATCCTGGCGGATTTTAGGCGAAATTACAGTTATCGTTACCGACAGGATGCGATCAAAGCAGACAGTCTGTTACCAAAGGCTGGATCTTTAAAACCAAATTGTTTTTAAATAAAATGTAATTTATTTAATACTTGGTGTTAGTTTCTTTAAAGTGATTTACATTTGTCCTGTTTTTAAAAATGATTTGATTGAAAAATCTAGCGTAAAATTGTAAAACGTAATAAGGGACGCGTTACCGACGAGACAAAATAGCTCTTTGTTTTTCTTTTTAATCGATGTTTTTAAATCTGGGTAAATATTTAATATAAATCTCGTATAATTAACATGCAGAAATAATACTAATAAGTTTTGAGACACTTCACTTCTTTTTCTAATTTTTAATTAGCCAAAGACGCCTACCTAAACATTTTTTGATTTTTACCCATATATATATATATATATATATATATTAGGGTGTCCCAAAAAAAAAGAATATTTTTCTCTTCTCGTCTCTTGTGAAAATATGTTGGTTTGTCATGTTTTAAAAAATTTTTAGGGGTCGCTCAAGATTTTTAAAAATTACCAAAATCGTCAAAAATTGGATTTTTTTTTAATTTGAATTTTTTTTCTCGTTCCGATATTATTTTTTAATTTAAAAATAATAATGATTCTGAAAATTTCAAATCGATATTTTAATTTCTAAAGGTCGCTTAAGATTTTTTTAACTTTCAAAGTAGAGTATTTTGAATGTTTTCGAGCGACCTCTGAATATAAATATCAACGAACTTTTAGCGACCTTTAGAAATCAAAATATTGATTTGAAATTTACAGAATTTTTATTATTTTCAACCTAAAAAATAATATCGAGACGAGAAAAAAAAAATAAAACAAAAATTAAATTTTTGTCGATTTTTTAAATTTTTAAAAATCTTGAGCGACCCCTACAAAATTTTTAATCGAGCTGATATTTTGAAAGGGCTCTTACAGCATGATAAACTAACATATTTTTACAAGAGACAAGAAAAATAAATAAATTCTTTTTTTTTGGGACACCCTAATATATATATATATATATATATATATATATATATATATATATATATTAATTTCATGTGACAAACATTTGCTGCCTCAAAAAATCATTATGGACACTGTATACATTGTTCTGTCATAAAAATTGTCTGCTATTAAATGAAAAGACTAAAATACATTTTATTTAATGCATGTTAATGTATTCCAAACTTGGTAAATTATTTTGGCTCTTATCATAAAGTGTTTGTACGTTAAGTTGACAGTTTTACATTTTAAAATTTAAATTATAAACACGACTTCTCATTCAAATTTGCTTCCAAAGCCGCAAAATTTAGTTCGTAATATTTAATCCGATTATATATCCTTCTGAATACTTAATGTGCGGCTTTCGGTTAATATATTATTGGGCTTTATTGTTATTTTTGTAATATTGAAATCTGGCACGCACCAATAAATCATGTTAATCTAAATTATTAATATGACAGACTTTAATAAATTTTTAGGGCGTGTTCAAAGGGTGTGCTTTACTTGGATCTTGATAAAGAAAATGGTTTAAATTTTTTTTTTATTGAATTGAGTTTTTATATCGTTGGATTCGTCTTTGTTACCAGCAAAGAGAGTAAACTATTTACCTACTAATACTTTTATATATGGGTGATTCTACAAAAGTTGGACAACTTGATGTCATTAGTCAATAGAGTAGGTATTTTAATATTTTAGTATTTTACAAAAGATCCAGGTTTTTTTAACTTGTCCACCTAATTTTAATGTATTTTTTCAAAAGCACGTTTGTAGAAAACATAATAAATATTCAAAACATCAGTACCTTGGTGTGTCACAACTCTTGAATCAAATATTTGAGTGATTTTATTTTAAAATATATTTAATTTATCTTAAATTTTTCAATTTCACTACAAACTATAAAACATTAAATAATGTATTTTTCATATTTTATCATAGATTCGAATAATAGCAATTTTAAAAAAATTTATAATCATTGTACTCACTTTTACCCGTCAGTTCTGTGTCCAATGTTAAAATTCAAAATTCCTGCGAAATATTTAAGTTTAAACGTCAAGTCCTCGTTTTAAATCAAGTGTTGGTAAAAAATTACCTACACACCCTTACTCTTTGCACGACAGTCTCTCAAACAATGCAAGCGGCGAAGTTGTGCTGAATGCACGTATAGTACCAGTCAAAATTTCAGTACTGTGGTGAGTAGTTTCTTACGTATATATAATATATGAAATTATTTCATTGAAATTTATATATGGCTATATGTGATATATATAATATATGAAATTATTTCATTGAAATTTATATATGGCTATATGTGATTTGTTGATAAGTAGCATCCACTAATAAAAAATATCAGTAAAATACTTAATTCCGAATTATAATCTGAAATTTGTATCCCATTCATCAGTGTCGTCAGTTCCATGTTCGATGTTTCGGTTATCTTTTTTTCGAAAACTTCAATTTAAATTCTGCTTGCGCAGAACTTGTTTATTTAATGTTATTATAAACTCATATAAATTAAATCTAATAATTGAGATATCGGTATACCCAAAATCCACCAGCCGCCACTGATATGTGGTATTATTTGATTTTAAGATATTTCAAAGTTGCAATAAATCTTATATTTTTCAATAAATTATGTATTTAATTAGTACCCTGGTATACTCGTCACTTTCCTTGCATTCAAATTTAGAAAACACAGATATTTCAGAAACTGTTTGAAAAAGTGACTGGCCCTGTCTGGAACACTATATTTATTATATTATCTATGTTCTCATAACAAAATATTGTTTAATTTTCTCCGAAAACTATATAAACAAAATGAGGTCAAAAGTTGCCCAACTATTGTAAAATCACCCATATGTATATAATGATGAAAAATTGTACATAGCTTATGCTATGAATCAAGATATTTAATTGTCGCTGCTAATTTATTAAAAAAACCCTATATTAAACACACTGAAAAAAATAAACTCTTAAAATAAATGAAAATCACTACAAAAGCATACACTATTGACCTAACCACATTTTATTGTGATTTTAAAGCAAATATCTCTTGGTTCAAAGTATGTATTGCTTTATTCAAATGCTTCTGATCTTCACTGAAACTACCAGCGTTCTTAGTATTTCAGCTTAAATTCCCCCCATCACATAGGCCTTTTGATTTTAATTATTAAAACATGCATTTAACAATTAAAATCAAGACCTTCGTAGTGAGGGGAGTTTAGGCCTAATTATTGGTTGAAAACTAGAAGATTGACTGAAACAAAAGGTTTACAAAAAAATTATTTAAATAAAATTTATTTATTTATTAAAATTTATTGTTTGATATCAACAAAAGCGCAAGTTTTTTTATACACTGTTATAAAAATTAATTTGTTAATTTTATTTTGTAAAGTTTTAACATTATTTTTTGTAATTATATAACAAAGGAAAATATTTTACCGAAAGTTTTGTAAAGGTAATATAAATATAAAAAGTCGCTTTTCAACACTTGTAAAACAAATAACTATTAACGAATGATTTTTTGAAAAAAAAATTTAGGTATGTTTAATGCTTAAAATCAAAAGTATGAACGCCGCACAGTGTTTCAATTCTCGAAAATATTGGCATTGAAATTTTTTTCAGGTAAATTTTGAGTTAGATGGGTGGTTAATACCATCCTGTATTGAAAAAAATATATAAAAAATACTTATATTTTGTTAGTTTAAACTTGACGCTTTCAGTTGAAGGTACTTTACACGCGATCGCTGCGGAAAATTGTTTATTGTTTAAATTCCGTCAATTTTTTGACAAATATATCCGCCATTTTGGATCTACCATTTTGAATTTTGGAATTCTGATTCCAGATTCGTTATCAGCGACCCCAAAAACCTCTATATACGGATTTTTGGGAGAATCCGACTACTCCTTGATATTTTGCCGAAAATTTCGAGAATTGAAACACTGTGCGCCGTACCAAAATGATATAAAAAATGTACATAAAATCATAATTTTTTCCAAATAATCCCGCTCATCAAAAACGTAAAAAAATACGTTACATTGACAGTGATAAAATACCATGCAATTACCACCAAAAAGGTTGGTAGCCCTTAACTTTTCGAATCACGTACAAATTACCTTATTTATCTTGATGGGTTGCGCATATTTGTTCAGCTTTTTAAGCGAACAAAATTTTAATAAATTAATATAAAATAATCACGCAACAAACATTTATATCGATACTAAGCGTACCTGTAATGTTGGACGTTGAAACGAGTCTACGAAATTTATTTGTTGATTAAATATTGAAATTTCATTGGCCGCTATAAATTGAGTTTTCCCTGATGCTTAAGCTAGACTTAAAGTCTTAAAAGTGTCATAAAGTTATGGATAGTTAAGGAATTATTCAACCTTGTACGAGTATGTTGATTACACCGAAAAAAATAATGTAGTTGAGTTAACATTTGCATAAATGTCATTTTTAAAAATGTTGTTTCAACAAAAAACCTATTGGATTAATCTATATTTTGGTGTTAAAGCAAAAGTCAGAGTTTGTCAAAGTTTATTTGTTCATTTGACAGTTTAAATATTAATTTAACATAAACTAATATTTTGAATTAAAATGTTTATCGTACTTTGATTTAATAGCTGGAATTTGTTGAATCAACTACTGAAATTTTTAGGATTACCTAAAAAAACTATTAAATTAACGTTTAGTTGCTCTTTAATCCAAAACTTTAAATTTGTTCATTTAACAAATTTAAAATGTTACTTTAAAATTTAAAATGTAAAATTTGCATTCATAAAATTGCCGAGAATGGCGCTTCGAACACTCACGCCACGTCATTAGACAATGACGTTTTCTTACATCTCGCCTTAGTTAGCTTACGATTAGGTGTATATAAGATGAGATATCTGTTTGTTTAAGGTGTGTTCCACAGTAGAACTTTCACTACACCATATTGCCCGACACTGTTAAGACCCTCAATACAGGGCGAAACAGTCTGTCGGTATTTGAAGTAGGTGGAACACATGATACAAAGATGTATCATGGGTGGAACACGCTCAAAACAAAAACTCTGGGCGAGGTGAAGGCTCAATTCTTTCTATTTATATATAATAATATATTATTTCCATAATTTTGTTTTGGACACCAACCTTTAAAGAATTTTACATTTTCAGAATGTTAATTTAACATTTTATTGGTGTTAAGTGAATATGCTAAAAAGGTTACCTGGACATTTCAAGAAATTTACCTTAACACACGGATAAAAAGGATTTCTTAGATATAGAATTTTATTTTTCTTAAAAATATTTATTTGAATAGAGTTAATTTGATTTGATTTAAGACGAATGTTTTGTTACAAGAATGTTCAATTTCTTTTAAATAGTAAATATATTTCTTGAAAAAAACTCTTGGTTCAAGAATTTTTCTTCATTGAAGAAACGCATTGCGTTAATTCAAGTAAAATATTTCTTATTTTCTAAAAATTACCCTTTTCTTGGGACAAGAGAATTAGGGCTTGTAAATTTTACTTGAAGAATATTAAAATTTATTGTTCTTGTATTAAGAAAATCTGATCGTTTGACTTCGTTTCAAGAATAATTATTAGATAATTTCTTGTATTTACGAGCTGTCCGTTGGGAAGGGAATAAACTTGTTTCATACGTCCTACACCCTCATTTGAAAAGTAACCGTGCTTGTGTTTACTTAAATGTTTAAAAATGAGTGATTATTCGAATGATTACAGTGCCGTAGACATTAGGACATTATTGACAGAATGGAATACTCCAGAACGTAGGGGTTAACCACTTTTTTTGACACCATGTACATTTTTATTTATTTGTAAATAAATCTTTGTGTCAAAAAAGTTCAAAATTGTTTACCCCCCCCCTCTGCTTCTTAAAAATCCCGAATGTAGCTTAAATATTAACTATACTGAAGAAAATTTCAAATACTTGTTTGAAGAAGTACTCGTCTTAAATGAAATAAATATTATCTTTAACCAAGAATACATTTTATTAACGCAAGACACAAAATCTTTCTATAAAGAAAAGAACGGTTTCATTGAAGAATTCCTTTGATTAATGCGAAGAATAATGTCTTGAATGAAGAATAATTACTACTCCACCAAAACTCAATTATTTTTGTTTTTTTTTCCTCAAGTAATTTTATTTTTTATTCAAGAATATTTATTCTCGACCCAAAATGTGACAATTTTAATAACAAGAGTTTTTATCATTCGTTTAAGACTGCTTATGTTCTTAAAAAGGAGAAAATATATTCTCCGAGGAAAACATGTAACACAAGAATAATTTTTACTGCTGGCAAGAAAATATTGTTTCGAAGAGATAGGAATCATTGATCATCTTGAATGAAGTTAATTTAACTTGGCTGAAGAAATCCTTTTTTACAGTGCACCCTAAGAATGTTAAATTAACCAAATTAGCAGATTAGAACAAATATTCTTATTTTGTTCATTTGACTGTTATTTGTTGTTCAATTAAACAATACAGTTTGACATTTTTAGATGGTTAAGTAAACGTGCAAAAACCATTGCTTGTATTTAAAGTGCATAAAGAGTTGAATTAATATTTTTTTTGTTGTTTCAACAGCTTATTTTTTTCAGTGTAGGCAGGGACGCCACCAACTTTTTCATTTCAAAAGTCGGCAAAATCTTCGACAAAGTAAATTTAATTAAAGTCACCTTCCCCTATAATCGAAATCCTCGCTACGTCCCTGGAAGTAGATACTTAAAACATCTTCTGGGATTAATTGGGGGGATAAGGACAAGTGTCACTAATTAAGATAAATAATTTAATTAAGTAAAACTTGTAAAACCTTTTATGTACCTATTAAAAATTTTACTTTATTACGAAATGCACTTATATACGTATACAAAAACTTTTTGGAATTTTGTTTTTGAATAGTTACAATTTTTGCAGCAGTGTCAAAAATATAATAATGCTTTCTGATCATAGATTAATAACCAAATTAAAAACGATTAAAGCTAAACTTTATTGTTGTCAACATTCGATAAAGAAATACCTTGTTATGGCCTAGGCCGATAAAAATTTTTATGAGGCAAGTAATTAGTTTGATTTTTTCTCGCTAGGGGTATTGTTTTGACAAATTAATCCTTTTCTAATAGTCTAAGATCCCAAGTAAGGTCGACCTTCACCCATCTGCTTACCAGATGAAAATTATAAAAACAATTCTCAAAAGATTTTTCATCAAAGTCAATCACTGATTCACTTGATTTACATAAAAAACACTTCGCCATTTTTATTTTTTTCACAAAACACGTGTTTATAAACGAACTGTTTGCTCCAAAACGCTTCTCAATAGCATATATAAGAAATTAACGTACTAAACTAGTTTAATTTATTTATAATAAGCACTAATTTGTTTGTTTTACTGTTAATGTTTAATATTTTTCATTAAATTATTGTAAAATTAAATATGAATAATAAAACAAAAAGTGAGGTTAGGCCACCAAGAAAACGCACGATTCTTTTTCTACGATTTAAATTATCTTTAAGTTTTAATTTGCTTTAAGTTTCAGTGAAATTAAATGTTAAACACAGCTTAAACATTCCAAACTACCTATTTTTTAAATAAAAATCCAAACAAATTGAAATTAGATACCTACCTATTTATTAATTGAATTCAATGTAATAGCAAAAATTAATTTCTACTTAAATCATGTTGCTAGGTATTGTCAAACTATTACTGCTTCTAAAAGCAATAATAATTATTGTACCTTTGATGTAATCTTTAGCTAATAAATAAATAAGATTTTAAAAAAGTGAGGTTAGGCCGCTTTGATGTTGAATTAAATTGACCTATATAAAGTGCTTTGAAGATAAAATGTCGTATGCCATTCGGCCAAGAAGTGCCTTTTTGTGCTTCGCTCAATTGTAGGCCTCCGCTACGCGTCGGCCTTCAAACCTTGTGCTTAGCACAAAAAGCCTTACTTCTTAACCTAATGACATAAATAACTATTATTAACTTTTTAGAAAGAGCATTTTGTAAACCTCTTGAGAGCCCAAAGGTTCATATTATATATATATATAAATAATTTCCAGACAGAACGGTAATTTTGTTTGTTAACATTTACATTTAGATACAAAGTACACTCATCGCTGAAGCAAATGTTTTTTATTATTTGGATCTGAATTGTTATTTCATTGGTCATGATTACAATGGGTTGAATTTGTGATGTTTCAACACCTTCCTAACAGAGGGCAAAGCCCTGTTAATCTAGATGCCAAATGGAGTGATTTTGTGGGATCTACACCAAACTGGCCAAGACCCTCAATATGGGTGGCTTTATGAAGTATCCTAGATTGGTTTCTTTTTCGATTGCAAACAGATCCCGTTTGTTCAAATTTTTCAACCAGCTTTTGAACATATTAATGACGCTTATTTTTGCCAGGGTGTAGTCCACAGGGTTCCCACTCACCTGGAAAACAGGGAAAATCTGGAAATGTCAGGGAAATTAGATACTAGTAAAAAGTCAGGGAAAAGTCAGGGAATTTGCTGAATTTTACGAAAAGTCAGGGAATTTGCTGAATTTTACGAAAAGTCAGGGAATTTAAATAATTTTTTTTTAAATACTATATTTTACAAATAATATAGCCGCTTTCCATTCTCAGGGGCATACTGCTAATTATAAATATTCCATTGTAGTAAAATGAGGTGCGGAGCCGGCGGAAAATTCTTAGGTTATGTTCTATTCTATTTCTATCGTTATGTTGCTGAAACAATATGTGTTTCCTTTCAAATTTTTTATGAATGTTTGTTCGGTTTAATTTATTTATATCAATTTAAGAATTGTAAAAAGAAAAAGAAAAATGTATTTTTACTTTACACATACATACATTTATTTGGTTATAACTACCTATAATTATTAATAATTATTAACAATTATTGTTGCTGTAAATTGATAAAAATAAGCACAGAACATAAGTCTGGAAAACCTGGAAAAGTCAGGGAATTTCGTTTCATTTTCGTGGTGGGAACCCTGGTCCATTAAATGCCACAAATAATTTCAACACGTTCAGCCAATGTTATTTGAAATATTAAGAACTAATCAGCATGAATGGCAATCTTTTTTGTAAACTTTAATAAACCTGATACAAAAATCCATTGAAGACTTAAATTTTGAATATGTATGAAATCAAAACATTGCTAAATTTATTGACCGAATACTTTGTTAGCTTTAGGTGCTAACCTGTAAAATATATTCTACACACAACAAATTTATGAGAGCTTTTGTGAGCCCAAATGAATTATTCATTTACCTATTTATATTTATTCCATCTTCCGTTTATTTTCTTTGCAAAATTTAAATCTATCCCAACAAGAATTAAGACAGCTTCACACTGATTTTTCCGCATACAACAACGGTACACTTTCTTCCGCATGGAGAAGCAAGTGGCGGAGTAATATGTCATATGTCATGACATGGTATAAAAAGTAGAATTTTAAATCAAAACTTACAATTCTTGCCGAAATAAAGATTATATGAACTAAAATGTGGTAAAATGTAATTTACATTGTAAGCGTACTGAAGTATAACACCAATGCAAATGTTATATTAAATTACGACAAATAAATAGAATAAATACTTACGGTAATAAAGCTCATTAATTTAACCCAAGGTACTTTTGAGGTGTTGTATTCATGGGGAAAGTATTAAAAGGGAAATAATAAATACAGTAAATAAAATACAATAAATCACGTTTAAACTCAGGTCAAACACCTGGAAGGCTCCAGTTTATTTTTATATAATTATCTCTCATAAAAGATTCCAAAATGAGGGATTATGGGAGTGTGTTAAACGTATAAAACACTAAAATTTATAATAAACAATAATGACATTTAACTTATTTTCTGAAAGAGAACTCTGAAAGAAAGGGACATCCTACAAACCCTTAAAACCACACAATGTCTCCTTACTGCGATCAACCCACATATAATAAAAATAAATAAATAAATATATTCAATTATATAAATAATACAATCATACTCGAGGTCTGCGGCCGTATGTGTTTTCATTTTTAGTTTGTTTGTTTGCTTGTTTGTTGTATAAAAGTAGATTGAGTCTTAGTCTCTATTTTTGTATTTTAAATGTAACTTTATTCGTCAAGAATTCCATCTGTATTAGGTATCCGTCTTCCAAATAAAGTTTTTATAATTATTAAATGTTGAATTTACACAGAGAAAAAAGATTGGTTAATGCAAAGAAATTTTGTTTGGTCTAAACAAATTTGTTGTTTGTAGGTACCACAAAGAGGATAAAGGTGCAGGGTAGTCAATGTTAAATATACCTTAAAATTTCCCATTTAAAAAGGCAATTTACAATACAAACAAAATACATATTTAAACACAAAAAACTTAAAAATAACATTGGAGACTAGGTATATATACTAGGGTGATTCATTTCCGCAAAAAACTTTTTTTTTCTCGGCGCTCAAGCAAAATATTAATCTACCTATTGAAAAAAAAATATTCACCAAGGTAGAGCTCTTAATATCAATTTTAAGTACTTGCAGTTTAAATTTAAAGTTTTCCCATTTAAATGCATGTAAAAAAATGTTTTTTTTTTTCAAATTTCTAATTCTCGCCCGCTTTTTACAATATTGTGAATCGGTTTTATGGACCTTATAGGGAATTTCACACTCTTCAAAATTGTCTTTGTGTTTTTTTGTGTAACTCGTAGTGGTTCGCCAGTCATCAAAGTTCAATTTTTTGAATTAACATTTTTTTTTGCAATTTTTTTTAACAATTCGCAAAAAATAGTGAAAAAAAGAGCTGAATCGTAAAAAATAGTCTTTTAACAAATATTTAATGAATTTACGGCCATTTTTATATCTTAAAACGTAAGTAAATGATAAATATTAACCAATTATGCTATTTAAATTAAACTTTCTTATTTACTATCGATATAATTCCCTACAACAATAACTTTTCCAGGAGTAAATAATAATCTGCTTCGAGGTCATTCCAATTGAGGGTCCGCAGTTGCCCATTATGCCTCATTAGTCGGCAAACTTTAATAACTTAATAATTACCATAAAATACTAGGTAATAATTTGACCAAATAACAAAAGGCAATGTCTGCGTTGCGCATTCAGATGAATCCAGATCTTTACGCACCTCTTAAAATTTACAGGATAGTAATTCAAAATGTGCTTTTTATGTCAGGAGCTCACGGACAATGGTGATAAATTAAATGTCGCTATCGTACAAACTCCAAACGTAATACCAAATAATTAAATATGACTGGTGAAATTACTTGGCTAATTACGGGACATAAATGTGAATCTGCGAGTACAATTTAATAAATTCCGTTTTCAAGAAAATCGATATCAAGTACATTTATTTTACGCAGCGTTAAGAAATATTTATTAAAATAATTAAATAAAATCAAGTACATCCCTGACATTCAGCTAAATAAAATCCAGTACAACCCTGACCTTTTAATTAGATAAAATCAAGTACAAATGTTTATTATTTAAGCCTCAATCAGAACCTCGTAATTAGTGGAATAAATTAGTGGTTTCAATTACCATAAAAGTTTGTCTTAAGCAGGGGGTACAGACCAAGTTCGCGAGCTGTTCGCGAATAGTTTGCGAACACTTTTCCGAGCTTAGTGTGTACGCGAGTTCGCGAACAGTTCTAGAACAGCTCGGCTGTTCGTTCAAGTTCGGGTCGAGTCGGTAACTTCAAAGGGTTTGTTCGCAAACACGTGGCGAGCTTAGTATGTGTGTGGACGTTCCTTGTATCATGACTGTTGACTGTTTTGCACACAGAGTAAAACCTCTGTGGTTTGGCATTTATTTATTTAGTTTATGCTGGACAGTATGGGTTTTTATTATTTAACAACGTAAATATTATAATTAACCTTAATAAAAGGCTGTTTTAAACATGGACTGGTTAGAGGTCGATATTGTTTGGTTAATCAATAAATCTTGTTTAATTAAAAAATAGGCCCGCACAAGCAATTATTATATCGCTTTCTTCATCGCTTTGTAGCTGATGACATTATTTTTATTTAAATGTTTAAATTTGAATTTGGAAATTATGGAACCCTCGACGAACTCGGACGAACTTGCTCACCGAAACTGTTCACGTGCAAACTTTTCTAGTGTGGACGGCACGTTCGCGAGCTGCTCGGGTTCAATTTGGAAGCTGTTCACGAGCAGCTCACGAGCAGCTCGCGAACTCTTTGTTTTTGGTCTGTACCCAGCTTTATGAATATACACAGTGTGGTTCACAACCAAAAAAATTACTGGTAGTACTTTCCAATTAGTGGACAAAGTTTTGCAAACTTCTAACTTTTACCACTAATTATAATTGGGAAAGCGGCTTTGCGCATGTGTGCGGATATTTTATGTCAAGTTATATACCTAAATATTATTGTAATGGTTGTAAAAAATACTAATTTAATATAATTAATATTGTATATGTCAGGGTAAGAAGAATTTTAGAATTTTTGATGTTAATTTTGAGCATTGTGAATAATCGTTTTGTGTTAATTATAAGTATAATTAAAAACCACTAATTTTTTCCACTAATTACGAGGTTCTGAATGAGGCTTTAGAATGTATCGTAATGCGAGATTGTTCAAATTACATAGGCTGGCAAAATTGCATTTTCGAGTATGCTTTAATAAATTATTCTGGTTGTTATTCTGGTTGAATTCACTTAATTTCTTGTGTTTAACATTCTGCTATAACGTTGTTTAGTCAACATTTTAGAATTTGAAACAGGATACAATTAAATCTAAATAATGTTTTTATCAGATGTGTAATATAATATTTAATTAAATTTACCGGGATAATCCCATTTTACATTTATTTTTAAAACGTATTAGACAAAAAAAAATCTGAAATTATTTTATCATTAATTTCTTAAATTCACTTAGCAGGCTGCTTAAATTACATTTGAACAATATATTTTGCATAGAAGTCCATGGGCTTATAAGACAGTGGCGCCTCACCCTCAAAATAAAGGAACGAACGACCTTTTGTATTTTGATTTTTACCCATTGCAAGTTTACTTTTACTACAGTAAAAAAATAATAAATCATATTTTAAGCATAAATCCACGCTCAAACCACGTCAAACCAATAGAGCTCTAATTGGTGGTTTTATATCACATGACTAAAGATGTGGTGGGTGGCAGTTCGTGTTGCAGTGCGTGTAGAACAGGTGTTTTTGTTTTGATTTAGATTAAATTATATAAAACTGTTGTCTGATTTTTTATAGTTTTGTCTCGATTAAAATTTATTATTTTATTATTGTGGTGCACGGGTGTACACGCTACACAGGTAGGAATTAGCAGTTTTTATTAAACAACAAGTCCTATTGGTTAGGTTTTCAAAATACGGTAAGTTTTTTTAGTTAAATATTTCTGTTTTTTTTTTAATTGAATCCTGTTCATGACATTATTCTCTGGCCAAAAATGTCTTCAATATTTAACGATAAGAGGCAGCAAATATCTTGATACGAAACCTATAAGTGGCTATGCAGAAGTATTAATAAAGAAAGCTTATTCTGTTGGCATTGTATTTTTATTAGGCCGCGTAAAAAAGAATTGGACTTCAGGGGGTGGGTATTCCGATTGCTCTGATATTTTATTTGTTTTTATATGTATATTTTTATCCATCCAAAAAAAATATTCTTGTATCAAATAAATTTATATGATTCATTCAATCTTTTTCTCATATAACGAAGAAAATATATTCTTTAAAATAGTAAAGTATTTTCTTAATTCACGTTGATTTACTTCAAGAATCTTTTCTTAATGTAAGAAAATTAAATTTCTTTAAATAACACTTTGATTGTTTAAAAGCAAGAATATATAATTTTTGAAATAAGGCAGCAATATTTACTTAATTCAAGAAAATGTATTTTCTTTAACCAAATAAGTGGTTGTTTTAAAGCAAGAATATGTTCTTTTAAAAATTAATTAGTGGTATTCTTAAATAAAAAAGATACTTACTTAATTTAAGATTAAATTTTCTTAAAACAAAAACATGTGATATTGAAATAAGGCAATAATTTTCTTAAATCAAGATGTTTTCTATAACCCAATATTTTTAAATTAATAGATAAGTACCTACAAGATTTAAAATTTTATTTTATTGCTTATAAGCAATAATATTTATTTTAAAACAATGCAAGAAGTATCGTTAAAAATAAAATGTATCTATCTTAATTTTAAGCTACTTTTAGCAATGTTTCAAAAAATCTATTATTTTGTATTTAAAATCAATAAACTTTTAAATAAGGATACGTCTATTAACTACAAATTATTTATTTTAAAAATAAAAACATCTTTATATTTAGGAATATTACTGCATAAGAAATAAAATTTAAAATAAAAATACGTCTAAAAACTTGAAGGGCACTGGAGTAATTTTAAATATCCTGTAATTTTTTAAGAATTTTTGTCTAATCTTAAACAAAACTTTATATTTAAATACTTACGGATTATTCAAAATTGAGCCAAACTTACTGAAGGGCCAAAGTATACGTGGTATCGTTTCTAGGTGGTGCAGTAAGCAAAAAAATGTAGGTTAGAAAATAAAAAAACAAACGTTGAACAAACACTTTTATTTTGTTTTTAATACAAGAAAAATCTAAAATGTATGTATACATTATTATAAATTAACGTAGGGAACCTAATCATTTTTATGGACATATTTTTCATTTTAAATAATTTGTAATATTTTAGGCGTAGTAGAAAAGCAATTACCAATTTTATAAAATAATTTAGGGCTATTGCCAATGAACTCCACCCTATAAGAATCAAAATTAATGTTATACCCCAAAGTGTGTAACAAAATTACTTCTAAAACAAAATCTTTTTAAATATCATAAAATAAATTAAGTTTATTAACTTAAAATTAAAGAGCCATACAAATCAGTGTGTTTAACAAATAAGATATTTTGGTTATCACTGCAAAGCCTATTTATTTATGAATAAAATAATTCTAAGGCATCCTTAATGCATATATATTAGTAAATATTTAAACAATAAACCTACCTACCTACACGTAAATGCGACGCTAAATTTAAAAAAAGGTGGTATATCAATAACAATTTTTTTTATAATTTCCTTCGATGCTGACCACTCTTCTAATAATTTTTTTATTACATACGCCCTCTCCCTCACAAAGAGAAAGAAACACTGCATGATTAGGCATAAAATTTCAGAGGAACGTGTCGGCATCTCCACTCCAACACTATTTTAAAAATATGTATTCTTGGCAAAAGAAAATAATGTTTATTAAAACGAATAAAAAATTTAAGAATATCTAATTCTTAATATAAAAAAATTAAACAAATAAAAAATAAGAATATCCTATTCTTGATGTAAAAAATATTAACAATTGTACCAAGAAACCAACTAAGATTTCCTTCAAGAATATTTAATATTTGGATTGAAACATGGAACTTTTTAAAACAAGAAATGTTTCTTAATATTAGAATATTTCCAAAACTACAAAATTCTTTTTTAAAGAAGTTAAATATTTTTAGCTGAATTAAAAAAATATTTTCAAGATGATAGGTTTTCTAAATATAAGAAATCTTGTTTTTCAGTGTATAAATATATTTTTAAGTTCCAAGCGAATTTATGTTTTTGAATTTCGCAAGTTGGGTTAGTATCGGCCATTTTAAAAAAGGTCAACGCGTCGCAGAATAATACCTTTTGGGTAACGTGGAAATTTATTTGTAACACTAGGCAACAAATTTTAACTTAAAAAAAGGTCCTGGTTAAAAATAGAATTTTTTGATTGTTTATGACTGAAATCGATCCAAAATGTTTAAAAAAAAATTCGGTCGGAAATAAAAAATGGGAGTACAGTATTTTGGTACCATTTATTTAACTTATATTTCAGCATTCCATGAACAACATATCTGTACATATTGTAAAAATTTAAGGCATTTTTTTTATGTTTAATATTTTTTATCGTTCGAATTATTTTGTTTACTTATTTTTATCGTTATTATTTAACAATTTTTCTTTGTATCATGGTGCTGCCCGTATCGTCTAAACGAGACTTTGGAAAATTTTTTGGTCGCCGGATTTGCGTCGAGCAGGTGAAAATCTATAGGAGTGTGCTATTTTTATTACCGACCTTTTTTATTTACTAATTTTTATCGTTATTATTTAACAATTTTTCTTTGTATCATGGTCCTGCCCGTATCGTCTAAACGAGACTTCGGAAAATTTTTTGGGCGCAGGATTTGCGTCGAGCAGGTCAAAATCTATAGGACTGAGCTATTTTTATTACCGACCTTTTTTTATTGTTTAAAATTAACCTCTAATTATAATTAGAGGTTAATTTTAACCTCATGTTGCCTCACCCTCCTATACACCCACGAGCCGCCACTGAATTAAGACTAAGGGCAGCAGAACATAAATTCCAATTTTAGAATAAACTGTAAAAAAGTGTAATGAATTGAAGCTGGCGAAGAGACAAACAATGTATTATCAGCAATGTGGTAGCAGCCCTCAATCAATTCTTTTGATAAGAAATTATTCAATCCAGGGAGAAACTGCGTATAAGAACAAAAATTCGTTAATTTATCTCGAACGCAGTGTTTGCTTTCGAACTGTTGCACTGTTGCACTCTGCAGAGTCGCCAAAAACAATTTATCAATTTTTTTAAACTCAAGCTTTCCCAGAAACAAATCAATCGTAATTTTTTTTTTGACATCCATTGCGGCTTCTTCTTTACATATTATAAAAAAAGGAAATTGGCTCTTATAACTTTCCTGGATTTCTTGGATTAATGATAGGATTATTTCCAATTGCGTTTTGTCATCCTTAAGATTATTGGTAATAAACGAAAGCCATATGTTATAAGAAAAAATTATGGGTAACTATTTCCACTATTTGTAAGTTTTACTGCAAAAATAAGTTTGTGAAATGATCCAGTAGCTGGTTGTATTTTTTAATAAGACTGATTACCAAATTGGCTGTATCGTAACACATTACAACATACACAAAAAAACGCTTTGATATAGTCAATAACAATGCTATAATTGATTGTTTTTTTATTTCTCCAATAAAAGTTGAAGTTTATTCATTTAAATATGTTTGGAGCAATTAATAACAAAATATTATCAAGTTAAAATTACTTGTTATAGAGTGAATGGCGCTTTAGATTTAAACGTAATGGAAATTTTAGAAATGATTGCATTCAAAGTTTCAAGGGAAAGTTAACAATATTTAATTAAATATAACATTGATTTATATTAAAAGTTATAATGCTTCAACCAAAAACTAAAAACAAACGAAATAAGAATAGTCTTTGTTTCTTTTAATGTTTATAATTTTTATTCCAATTGAAACTAAGGTAAAGTAAGTTATTACAGTCTTACAGTGAATACCAATGATTTCACTGTCTTGAAAAATACTTGTTATTTGCCCAATTAAAATTCCCATTTTTTCAATGCGGCCTATATTCAATTTAATGATTGCTAAAATTCAGACAAACGCGCCACACCACACATCGGCAACCTGCAATCGCGTAAGTGTCTATAGTTAAATGTGATCAACTGATTAATCGGTATTTCTGGTGACGCCAATTGATATAAGTGTATGGGTTATCTCTGGATGGGGTAGTGTTTGGTTGTTTGTTATATTTGCTAATTTCTTGGGGGTTGTACTTAAGGAATTCCTTATACCGAATTTACAAGGTAAGTTGTACATGTTTTTTAATTGTATGTCCGCCATGCATTATCCAGTAATTTAATTACTCAATTATATCTAAATAATAACAAAAAGGTAAATGTGTACTCAACATCTTTAGAAATAAACTAAATAACAAAATTGTACAAGCAAAAAAGATTCATTTTCGAAATAAAATTGAAAAAAGTGGTAGTAATAAAGAAATGTGGGAAACTATAAACAAGCTAAAAACTTCTAAATTGAAGACGAACAAAATAACGGAAATAAAATATAACGATATCATATACACTGAGGAAAAAGAAATGTGTAACATTTTTAACAAACATTACATTGAGATAGGTGACAAATTGGCAAAAAAAATTAAAATAAACAATAACTATAAGGAAAATAAATTAAAATTAGAAAATTCCTTAGTTTTAATGCCGACCAACCCAACAGAAATTAAGTCTATTATATTAAAATTAAAAAATAAAAAATCTGTAGGGATCGACGGCATACAAATGTGTACAATAAAAAATATAGTAAATAGCATAGCCAGTCCCCTCTCAACATTAATAAACAAAATATTCCAAACGGGAATATGTCCAACTCTCTTTAAGACGTCAATAGTCGTACCAATTTTTAAAAAGGGAGATAAGCAGGACCCAGCGAACTATAGACCGATATCACTTATCACACACTTTTCTAAAATCTTTAAGACACTTATTAAAAATCGAGTAGAATGTTTTATAAATAAATACAACATAATATCCAGACAGCAATATGGATTTTAAAAAGGGAAGTCAACCCAAGATGCAATAATCAACCTAGTTGAAAATATCTACAAAGCAGTTGACGAGGGAACACCGGCTATCTGTATGTTTCTGGATCTTGCAAAGGCCTTTGACACTGTTTGTCACCAAAAATTAATCTCAATACTCTCCGATTTGGGTATACGTGGCCCACTCCTTAAGCTTTTAACCAGTTACCTTGAAAATAGAAAACAATTTGTAAAAATTGGCAAGAACATGAGCGATCCACTTACGCCTAAGTACGGTGTCCCACAGGGCACAATATTGGGCCCACTCTTATTTATATTGTATATAAATAATCTGTTTAAGGTTGAAACCAAAGGGCGGGTCTTGAGTTTTGCTGATGATACTACAGTACTTTACACAGCCAAAAATTGGATAGAACTAAAATCATTAATAGAGAAGGATTTTGTTAATATAAAGGAATGGTTTGATCAAAACAGTTTAACATTAAATATTGAAAAGACTATGTTTATGCCTTTCGGTTGTAACAAAAGCAGTCTACCTACCTTCAACACATTAAACTTCAAACAGGAATCTTTAAACTCGTCAGTAAACAAAACATCATCAACCAAATTTCTGGGTTTAATCATAGACTCACATCTAAAGTGGGATCTTCATATACAAAACATAACCAAAAAAATTCGCTGCTTTATCCCATATTTTAAAACCCTAAGAAATATACTAAGTATAAAGCAGCTAAACATTGTATACAGCGCTTTGGTGGAGTCTCACCTAAGGTATGGTATTATGGGTTGGGGAGGTGCCTATACCAATACTCTTAAGGAGCTTGATGTAACAAAGAAAAGAATACTAAAAATAATGCACAATAAAACGAATATTTATCCCTCAAATGAATTATACAAACTATCAATAGAATGGACTGTAGAATGCTCTTCTTCATGTCACTTGCCATACACATGTTTTCTAAAAAATCAGAAAGTAAAATTACATGCACAAGAAATAACCTTAACTTACCCGAACCAAAAATTTACAAAACCATCGGACAGCGAAGCAGTCGATTTCTTGGGCCAAAAATTTACAACCAACTGCCACTCGAGATAAAACGTCCTAAATCAATACACGTTTTTAAAAGATTGTGTCGTAATTACACCCTAGAAATACCTAGAGAAAATATTCACAAACAAATAGATCTTAAAGTATCGCTAAACTTACTTTACTGAGGACTTAATCGTATCCACAAATCAGCCCACCTGTTCCTGTTCCTGTTCTTGTTCCCATGGGAACTAATGTTGCACTATTTTATATTTTATATTAGTTATTTTTTATTTATATTTTATTTTTATGTTTGTATGAATAGTCTTGATTTGTTTTAATTAACCACCACGATATACCGCGGTGTGTTCTAAACTATGAAGCAGTCTTGGTTCTCTGGCAATTGTTCTTACGTAATATAAGTGTATTGTTTATTTCTTATGATATAAAAAAAATGTTTACCTTAGTCTATATTATACTTATTTATATATTTTAACTGTGTTATATTCATGTTGATTTATATGTATATTTATATTTGTTTATTATTTATAATTGTTATTTATTAATTTTGTCATGCACGCTCAAATGCAACAGTATTTATGTGCTACTAGCATATTTATTGCAATTTTATTTTATTTTATAATTTTTTTTTTGTAAACATTCTCTTAAATCAATTAATATTATTATTATTATTATTATTATAATATAGGTATATACCATGGACACAGATTATCTTGTTATTCGGTGGCATGCCTTAAAACAGCTATTTTGCTTAAATGGAAGAAGTTTTTATTTATTTATAAAAAAAACGTATCATAGTCTTTTAGTACCATCATGATATCCTTGCCGGGCGTCCTGAAAGTATATATTGCTTTTGAACTTACAGCAATCTTTAGGATTCGCCTCTAACAACATAAGATGAAATTCCTATTTCATTTTAGAATAACCATGTGCCCTGGCAGACAGATCCTGCACATCCAGTACAGTAACTGTTGCTAGTGATGGGTCAGCAACTTTCTTAGAGCCTAATATCACCAACACTTCTAGTGGGTTCCTAATAGTTCCCACAGAAAACAGAACAATATTAATGTATTATGCAACTAATATTTGCACAAGAATATACATATTTAAAGGAAATAGAGCTTTGATTGCATTTTCATTAGAAATCATAACTTTATTTATGCCAATGATAGTTTTTCATTAAGATTCATTGTGGCTTCAATTAAATAACAGTTTAATTCAATAATTTCTTAAGTTTTAATTAACTAAGTTTTAATACGGATTTAATAGGATCACAATTTAATTCAATGACTTCTTATGTTTGAACTAATTTTAAGCAGGTTTGCACAAATAAAAGGAAGACAATCATTCATTTGATCATATCTGTAATTCAGGTATTGCAAATACAGAACACCATTGGCTCAATGGTTTACCCATTCACAATATAAAAGCTTTTTCTCTGTGTATTACAACATGTAGTGCAATTTTTGAAAATCCTGATGGCATGAATTTTCCTTCAATAATAAGAACATCAATTTGATGTCTTGCTGTAGTTTTAAGGTCAGCATAAGTCAAGCTTGTTTATCATGAATATTGATTGTTAACTATTATCCCATAACTTAAAAATAAAAAATGCCCATATATTATGTAGAAGATATACTACCGCCTTTGACTTTTAATTTTCGAGCACATCCTGTCATCTTCACAGAGTTTCCGCTCCATTTGTTCGTAATGTACCTTAGATATTGGCAAGCGGAGATATTTAATCCCTCGGCCCTACAAAGGCTTGAGTATTCTTAAAAGAAAAATCCCATAAGTACACTTAGATATGTTATAATAGATAAAATCCGCTTTAAAAGAGGTCAATTAGGATTATACGAGGTGTGTTCAGAAACTAGCGGGAATTGTTAAATTTCGCGGGTTCAGAGGGTCCGGTTGTCATAAAATTTTCTTTATTATGTTGGTATACATGCCCCCGAAGCATGATAAAAACTTTAGCTGTTTTCATTGTTTACTTTGTCTGTGGCAGCCGCTAAGGTTAGACGTGTTTTATGAGCTCGGCGATTTTTCGTTCGTGAAAAGTAATGGATCAAAGAATTTGTATCCAATTTTGCTTAAAAAATTAAATAAATTCTGTGAAATGTTAACAAAGGCCTATAGTGAGTCTGCTAGACTGCAAGAGTTTACAAGTGGTATAAGAGTTTCCAAGATGGCCCTGAAGACGTTGAAGATAACGAACGCTCCGAACGCACAAGTACATTAACAATCGATAAAAACATGGAAAAAGTGGAAGAAATGGTTATAAACCATCAGAGAAGTCGCTGATGATGTTGGTATATCGATTGGCTCATCCCATGAAATTTTTTCGAATATTTTGGATATGAAACGCGTGGCAGAAAAATTTGTTCTAGTTAAATTTTGAACAAAATTTTTGGCCAAAAAAATACTGTTATGATGCCCCAGCCTCCATATTCGCCAGACATATCTCTGTCTGACTTTTTCCTATTCCCAAAGATAAAGGGCCGTCGTTTTGCAAGCATAGATGACATTAAAAGCGCATCGCTGAAAGAACTAAAGGCTATCCCAAAGATCGAGTTTTAGAGGTGTTTCGAGTATTGGAAGAAGAGCTGGCACATGTGCATAATATCCAATGGGGACATTAATGTAGACGAATAAATAAATATTTGTTTCAAAAAACGAAAATTCCCGATATTTTCTGAACACATTTCGTATTTGAAAGCTTTTTGCTTGGTTCAAATATGAATTAAATTTACATATTGCGACCTTTCTGATCGCCGTAACATTAAGGGGTTTACTTCATCAGTCTGGGGGCTTATGTGTCTTCGTTATCCGAACGGTTGGACACCCTCTAAATGATAAAGAGACGTTAATGAAATACGTCATTCAGTTTGGAGTTTAAGTGGTCAAACTTAATCCTGATAAACAAAAAGGATAATCTCCCCAGTCTACGAATGTATGTAAATAATCATCTATGGAATGCAAATCGAAATACACATCGATGAGCTGAATTTTTTTAAATTGGTATCCAAGAGGGTTTGTTCCCAAGTAACACATTAGGTTTTATAATTGCTATAAAAGCACTGATAGGGCCTCTTTTAAAATTACGGAAAGAAATTTTGAATACAATTAATCCAGTAAGGTAGTATTACAATCAAATTTTTGATCAATATAGCGCCAATCCAAAATAAGACTAATATCAATAATTCATTCGATTGAATAATTTGCTAGGCTTAAATGTATCAAACCATGATAAATAGCAGCAAATAAGTTTTATAAATCACTACAAAATTTAGAATAATTATAGTGAAAATTAAATTAAATTCGCCTACGATTTTCTAGAATCCACATAATATTTTCTTAAATTTACCAATTCTTGGATTCAATTAAGCACTTTTTAGGTCAGTTTAATCTATTTTTTTTAATAGTAGTTATAAAAAATTTGGCAAAACTAAGAATAATTAAAGAATAAAGTTTATCAGATCATTTGATTAATTCGTGCAAAATATATCTAAATAGTTAGTAAAAAATATATTGAATTTATCAAATATTGTATTATTTTAATCAATTCAATATTTGATTATTGACTGGAATGTACTCTGTCAAAGGTAGACTTTAAGATAAACCAAAAATTAAAAAAAATCATGAATTTTCAAAAAATTTCGAAAAGAGGAGCAGCTAGGATTTTGGTAAATATCATTTTTAAGTCACCAAAGGGTCCCGAACAAGAAACTGCAATCAGTTTTTGGCGGCATTTTTATGTGACTTAAACTTCGTTCAGGCACACCGTGGTAACAGAAAGTTTGATCAATTCTCAAAATTTCACGTTTCTATCTTTAACGGTTTTGGAGATATTAAATAAAAACCATCATCAGGAGGCTGTAGCTTCCTTTGGAAGCATTTCTCAACCTATGTTTATAGGAACTTTTTTTCCTATTTTGTATGTGGAATTAGCTGTAAAAGTATTGCACGCTAATTATGGGACAGCCTATATATTATAGTTTAATTAATTCATATTAATTTTTTCAATTAATTTTAATTAACATGAGCTAAACTAGTTAATTTTCAAATGCCTTTCGTACAGTTTTATCCAATGCTCAATAAAGGGAAAAAAGGGAAAAATAAGTACTTAAAAAAAGAACACTAAATACTGGTTCACAACAATCCCACGACTCTTGGTCCCTCAATATTTTTCTGAAATAAAAAGGATGACAAAACATTAAAAATTAAGCCGTTAAAAATCAATCCTGAGTTTTATATCGACCGTTATTAAAAACCAGCATATAATTTTTTATTATAATGAATAAAACGATAATGGCCGCCATAAAAGCCTTCAATAGACTAAATTGAAATTTTCATTGGCCAATAAAAAGTAAGTGGAATTGACCGTAAGGAATTTCTCATACAAAATCATTATCAAATATTAAATATTATCAGATCAAGCTAAAATTTGCTTGGTATACACAATGTATATTACACATACTTAAACCTGAGGATAATACAATCAAGTCAAGGTTTGTAGCGCGCCAAGGACACTTAAGTAATTCTCAATTACGAGTGTTATTATTTATTTTTTCTACTCCCACCTTTAAAATGCCCTTTATCGTACATGTTTCCATGACACTAAGTAACCTTTTAAATACACATTGACAAGTTGTGGCTTTATGGCGCTTTAGTCACGGGCTGAAGTTAGTAACAGGTTTTTAGTCACGGGCTGAAGTTAGTTTTAAGTTAGTTGACAGTTGTCAAATGTCATACAATTGTTAAAAAAAAAGTGCCATTCTTGTAAAATAATACTAAATGTAAAAATTATTTTATTATCTCAATACAAAAATACAAAAGTATTAAATTGTTTCTCAACGCCAATATTTGAAAAGTTTATATGAACATTGTACTGACCTTTTAATTTCGCCGGCAGTAAACTATAACTTAAATTCGGGCACCGACTTCACTGTAAAGTCCTCATAAAACATTTTCTTTACTTTCACTGTGAAAAAACTGTCAATTTTCAAGAAATACATTTCGATTTATAACCTTTATAATCTGTGTTTATAAAATATAAAAATGTGACATTTGACGGTGACACACAGATTCCCCTATTGTTTCATAGATGGCGCTCTATACACATTTTTTATTTAAATCATTTTAAGATAATAATAAGTATTTGTCGTAGAAAAAGAATAGTGTGCACCTCGTTTATAAACTTTTTTATACACTCATTAATTTAAGCACTCGCTCGCAAGCTCGCTCGTGCCTAAATTAAATTAGTGTATAAAATGGCGTTTATCAAACGTGATACAAAATATACTATTTTAATACAAGTAAATTATTTACTCCTTAACAGATATTTTATTATGCTTTTGATAAAGTTTTAACTTTCAAAAGTTGATTAATAAAATTACAAAACTTTTATTATTAATCTCCAAAAAAGGGGGTAAAATTTAAAAAAATGGCCGAATACGTCAGAGATTCTACAAAAGTGGCGGAAAATATGAAAATTATACATCAAAATGTTCGTAATTAAAAAACAAAATCGACCACGGATTTTTTTGGGAAAAAAATCCGAATTTTTCAATGAATTTGTTCTATATTTTGCCGGTCACTGTATATTTAATTTTCATTTCCGCCAATGACTCGTGTTAAATTTAAGATTAAAAACCTTTAAAGCAAGTGCTTGTTCTTGTAAAAGATTAATTAATTATTTTATTATTATGATAATAATTAATTATTATATTATAGTTATGTTTCCAAAAGGCAATGCTCTTTTACCTATTCTTTTACAGGTACCAATAACACCTTTTTAGGCAATTGTTTTGAAAAATAAATGCAATGACGCCGAAGACATCCAGAGGGAAAAAGACATTTAAAATTTGTGACAAGAATATAAAAAAATTAAGAAACAAACTCTAGACTCTAGAGTCTAGAGGATAACATATGTTAGTTAATGCTTGATATACATAAATTATGGCTTCAGAATAAACTTTTTTAATCAAAAGGAGGGAGCTATACTCAAATGAAACCAAAGAAAGTAAAAATCAATTGATTTCAAGCATTCAGCTTTTCAATCAGATAAACAGCAAAGATATTTGATATAATTATAAAGATAAAATTACTATAGTAATTTTATCTTTAAAATTTTTTAATTTTATAATTATGTCTTTGTTATCTGAATTTATTTTTTCATATATATTTACAAGCAAAAATACTGTACCAATTTTAGATGATTTTATTGGCAAAAAACAAATCTAATAAATCATGACTTATATCAGCGAAATTATTTTCTATGGTTCAAATGTCAAATAAATCTTTATCACATTTAAATTGTTTTATGTCTTATTTAAAATGTCAATGTATATAAATCTCCCTTTTTAAGGAAAATATTTATATTTTCCTTAAAAAGGGAGAAAGCCATTACACGGCAAACATTTCAATATGTTTTTGAATAGACAAACTGTATTTTTTACTATGAATTTTAAGCCAGAATGGAAATTAATCAAACAAACAAAAACTAAAAACTAGAATAGCTTGGTCATAACAATAAAACTTTATTTTCGGAAAATTCAACTGAAATCTTTCGCACTTGTTGAATGCGCATCCGACACAATATCGCGGCGAATGTTTCAAATTATATATACGTTTGTGAAACGTGTCCAATTGAAGAAATGCTAAAAAGAAATGTCAGAAATACATTTGAAAGAGACAACTTTATATTTTATAATAAATTTTATATTATAACTGTGTAATGTCGCTGACGTCGCAAAAAATTGTCACGTGTTTCTTTCTTAACGACACACAGTAGGCTAGAGCGCGCTTCCAGCGCGAAGAAATTCAAAATAAGTAAGTGTTTTATTTCGACCAAATTTAGGGAATTTTGAATTCTTTAATATCTGTAGATACAAAGTAAAAAATCAACTCTAAGCAACACTAATTAGAGATCACACATGTCCACACTAAATAGTGTTGTTTTATAACACTACAATTAGAGTTAATTTGTAGTTTAATTTTCCCCAAGTAAGCAAGTATGATTTAACACTATAGCACTGAGGATAAAGTAATTTTACACTGTATTAAAAAGTGTTAATTTACCTAAATCGTGTACTTCTACACTTCCTGGGTAAAATCCCACTTTAGTTCAGTGTAAATTAACACTACTTTGGAAAAGTTCCAATTTTAGAAGGTACTTTTACTCTTTTAGTGCAAACTTCTAGTGTAAATTAACACTAATATTTTAGTAAAACCTATTGGTGGTAGTGAATAAAACGAAAAGGTAAATAAAGAGACACATTTATTTGGAACAAAAATCTATGACAATTATCAAAATCGGTGCCTTTTAAAATATAATTTTATATTTGAGTCGTATGGCTGGCTTAAGCAAAATGGTTCCTTAAAACGTAAAAGTTTTAGATCAATGCAATGTTTTACTGGCTGTCAACTTGTAAGCAATGGATTATCTTGAGAATTCATCGGTAATCCATTTTTCTGTTATAAAAAATGGGTGATCCCATTGGTAGAGAGGCGTCAGGCGGCTGTATGTCGGGGATTTACCACACGTGAACAAATTATCCACAATATTAATAAAAATGTAGGTATAGGTAAATGAAGTGTGTATGTATTTATATTATTAATGTTACAAGTACCCGACCTACTGCCCTAAATTATTGATATATAATATAGTATGGACATCCTTTTAACATATTGGTATTTATTGAGTATTAAGGCTTAAAGAAAAAGGAAGTATAATACTTACCAAAAATAAGAATGTCCTCTTATCGATTCACCGTAATTAAAACCTAACTGAACAAAAATGCCACACTTCCACAACGCGGTATCTCCGGATATGCACTGCGTAGGTAGATAGGTATCAACCAAACATTTTAAAACGCATTTCGGTTATTACCAGTTTTTTCAGTCTATTTTGCCACTATTAGTGTAATTTAACTTTAATTGTGATACAATGTTTGTAATTTACTCATTAAAACTATAGATCTTAATTTTGCCATCACACAAGTATACTTTTGTTGTTAAAGTATTATAATGTGGATTTGTTTTTCTATTGGTAGTAAAAAGTAATTTTTATTAAAATTTCATCAATAAGTCCAAAAAAATTAACATTAACTAAGAATTACTTAAAATTTAAATCAACCAAAATTAATAT
Source organism: Brassicogethes aeneus (assembly GCA_921294245.1). Taxonomy (NCBI): domain Eukaryota; kingdom Metazoa; phylum Arthropoda; class Insecta; order Coleoptera; family Nitidulidae; genus Brassicogethes; species Brassicogethes aeneus. The sequence goes on from OV121137.1 coordinate 48,534,818, forward strand.
AATTCGCCAAGTAAATTACTTACCGACGCAAATAAGGAAAAAAATATCTACTGCTCTAATAATGAAGTCTTAAATTTCGGAAACATTTCTAATAAACGCTCGCGAATTAAAAAAAAATAACTGCACTTGCTACAGTCAATTTAAAAGTTTGTAAAATCTAATTTGCGAGCAACGGTGGCAATTAATGGAGTCAGAAATTATTTCGCCCTGGCAAGGTTATGTAAATTCGCGTAATTTAAATTGTCATCAAAATAATTTCAACATTGTAAAATATTGTCTTTTAATTATATGGCTTGTTTTAAAGAGTCCTCTTTTAAAAGTTTTACGAAAACGTTGTAATTAAAACAACATCCTTCTTTTTTTCTTTTTTAAGTTAATTGAAAAACTTTCAGTCTCAGTTAATCAAAAACGTGCTTAAGGGGAGAAGTTTATTGTGGCTAGCAATTTGGCATCTATACTATAGATTCTATGTGTACTTACAAACTAATCCTAACTATTAAAATTTAATACTTAAATATGTTCCTATTTTCTTGGATTTGAACTTTAATATCAAATATATTGATTTCACTTTATCATAAAGGAATATGGAATATCATATGCTTTACCTCCAAGAGTAGTCGGAAACAGAGCTGCAACAAGTCAGTTTTAAAAAGACTTAAATCTTAAGTCAATTCCAAGATAAAGTTCAAATGATTTAAATATTAAGTTTTTGAATTAAATCATTTTCTTTCAAGTCAAGTCATTTTCGCAAATTCTTAAATCAATATAAAGTGATTTAAGTCATCTTATGACTTAATTCCTTTAGTAAGTCGTTTTTATGACTTAAGTCTATATTTTTTATTTGGATCGTGATCTAAGAGTTAAGTCAATAAAATGTCTTGAATCAAAAATTGTGATTTAAATCAAAATAATTACCCTTAAGTCAATACAACGATTTTTTAAATGTCACTTACAAACAAAATAAAAACTTAAAACACATTTTTTGAGTATATAGTAGACAATAAAAATAAAAACTTAAACCACCTTTTTTAGTAGAGTAGGCATACAGGGAGGCTACTTTTTTATATACATAAATGGGTAACTTCTAACCGGTAATAGATTTAAACTCTGCTAAAATAGATAAAAGTTGAAGCATTTTTCTTAAAAAAAACCTTCAAAAACCGATAACTTGTTACTTTGTTAACTTTTGTTAGCTGGTTCAACATCCATCTAGAAAAAAAAATATTCCTCCCTTAAGGGAGTAATGATGGGAGGTTCCAAACTCTCGATTCACGACCGCTCAAGATTTACTACTGCTCACTACCGCTCACGACTACTCCCTATTCATGATTGTTCACGATTTACGACTACTCACGACTGTAATAATTTAAGACCACTCACGTTCAGGCACAATCACGTTTGAATAATTTTATTCACGCACAATCACGTTTTTTGTCGTAATTATTTACTTAAACAAACCGAAACACCCTTTATGATATAAACACGTCTTTATAATATTTATTCGTCCTTACCTGTTAATCGTTTGTTTCCACTTTGCACTAATAATCACAAATTAGACCTAACTACGCTCGCATAATACGACGAATGTTAGCACACAAAAAAAATCTAACATAGTACCAAGAAAAGCGCTGTCATTGAATGCATTAAAATTGAAGCAATCTAAATTGTTATTTGCTCAATTAATTACTATTAAACCAAAATAGGGAAATATTTTGCCTAAATGTCAAATAATGTATTGCGTTAAATGTATACATAGTATACATACAATAGTAACGTTATTAAATAAATCAAATTAGTATTTAATGCAATAACATTCTACCATTCGAACAAATAAATAATGAATATCAATAGATTTAGGAGCGATAAATTTTGTTGTTAATTTAAAAACAGTAAACGATTGCTAACTACCTATTGGTATTATAGGAACTGTTATTCAGGAATACGGATTACAAGATCCCATTGGTTTAATGGCTCACCCATTCATGATATGCTAGCGTTTTTTCTGTGCAAACAAAATAACAAAATTATAAATCCCCACTTTTTTTAGACAGGACACTTTTTAATGTAGCCGTCAAACGGTTCAGAAAAGCTAACTTTACCGCGGCGGTTTTTTTTATTCACTAGCGGTAGCAATTGTAGGTAGGAAATTAAAGGAGTTTTTGATCTGCTGCCGCGTGAACCCCTGGCAGTTCAAAAGAAAATGCCGCTGTTAAAAATTTACAAAAAATATATGAAAAATCTGACTTAAATATCTTCTAAAAAGACTTAAATATTTTTCAAAAAGACTTAAATCTTTTTAAATTACTTAAATAATTTACTGACTTTTATAAAGACTTAATTTTTTTTTTGACTTAAATTGTTTCTATCTGACTTAAATCGTATGTACTGATATTTAAGTCACAAATCATTTTGATAATTACTTAGATTTTAAGTCTTGGGACTATTGAAGAAACGTAAAAGTGTTTTGCGACAGTCGCCGGTCTCTTTATATTACTCTTTTATTACTAAGTTACGACTAAAGTGGGGAACAATTATTGAGTTACAAAAAGGTAACAAATATGTCACTAGCTATAAACCCTTTGGAACGTAGCTGCTGGGTTACTAGAACGTTCCAATATCGTTGCTATAGCGTTATAATTACTTTTATTTATTTGTTTTTACTTCTATATTAACTGTCTTTGTCAAACTTATATTAGATTATACTATCCCTCCTTTTTAAATGGAACCACTACGGACTTGGCTTTTCAATGTCGTCGTTTATTAAATATGTACTGGTAGTTTATAACTTCCATAATAACAATATAATATTAATTAGGCAGGTAAATTTATGAACCCTTTAAATTTTACTGTTAAACTTATGAATTGAGTTTTTGTAAAATAAATGCGCTTCATCAATATTTAATTATAAACAAATTATTTATTTAATAAAATCTTAATATTTATTATTAATTTTTTTATTTAATTATTAATACCGTCTACCAACAAAATCTCCGGATATGCACTGCGCAGGTACCAAACCAAACATTTTAAAACGCATTTCGGTTATTACCACTTTTTTCAGTCTATTTTGCCACTATTGGTGTAATTTAACTTTAATTGTGATGCAATGTGCACTAGTAGTGTAAAGAAAAAAGAGCTCTTAGTAACATCAAAACAGACAAAGAAATTGGCATGCACTGTAGTGTACATTTTGTCACTATTTAACACATTAAGGAGTAATAAACACTCGCATTTAGTTTTTCTACCCTTTTGATTTATTTTAATAATAAATAGTTCGAATGTACCAATGAATAATGTTCATATTCATTAAATGTGTTTAATAAAGTTAATAAGCACTAAATGCTACCTAGTGTATTTTGTAGTGTAACTTTTAGACTTACAACTCTAATATTTTTACCCCTACACTAAAAAATTTACACGGGCAAAATTTTTTACTGTGTATTTAAACAGATTACAAAAACATAAAAAAATTGATAACCGTTTAACATTCCTTGGACTTGATTGAACTGAAAAGCAATTTTCAAGGAATTCTTATTATTTTTACCATTTTGCATGTCGTTTTATTATGCTTTACGAATATTTTTCAGCAATAAATCGTAAAACTTTTCGCCCATTTCATTTATTTCTTGTCTAGAGGACACAGTCTACCTATTTAGAATTTACATTTACTTTGTTTATATGTTGTCTAGGTTTGACTTTAAAATTAGTTTGGATGGGAATATTTCAAAAAGTAAATAAAAATTAACACTTTATGAACGAATGGTAGTGTGGACTAACCATAATAGTATTACGTACTAAAACCAAACGGTTTGAAAATGGTTTTAGTTAGGTTCCTAGATATCTTTTATCTATGGTTAGGTTTAGGATAATTTCAAATGCTAATATATTTATTTAGCTTTTTATCTATTACAACACTCAAATTTTTTTTAATAAATATAACAAAAAAAGTAGTTTGTCTTACTAAAGTAATTTGTCCAACAATTGCTTTTGTTACCGCAAAAAGATCAATTTTATAAAAATTATTTATCTACAAACGCTGCTTTTAGTAATAGCGTTTGCATTAAAAAAATCAACTCTAAGCAACACTAATTAGAGTTCACACAGGTCCACACTAAATAGTGTTGTTTTATAACAATACAATTAGAGTTAATTTGTAGTGTAATTTTCCCCAAGTAAGCAAGTATGATTTAACACTATAGCACTGCACTGAAAAAACTTAGCATTAAATATAAACGCTATGCATTTGTGGTAAAGTAGTTACGGGTTCGGATATGGCCTAAGAAACGTGCATTTGATATAAAGACATGGTGGATTTGAAATACTGAAAGTTAGTTGAGTTATTTTTAACTGCATCATTACTTTAAGTAAACATCGGGTTGCCTTAATATCTAGAATAGGCTAATTTTTGAAACACATTAAATGTATTTGTTGTTAAAATAATGTCTTATTATTTAATGCTTGGAGCCTGATAGCAAACAGCATTTTTAGGTAATATGTACTTCAGTAATAATTCTAGAGTGAAAATGCAAAACCAAGTACCAAATTAGCGAATTGCGAGATTTTGTTTTGATCTGTGGACATGTACTTATTAGGTATTATTATTATTATTTTTTTTTTGTTTTATCAAAATTGTATTTATATATTTATATGTTAGCACTTAAATAATTTTAATTAAACAAAAAAATGTTTATTGATACAAAAGTAGGTATACAGACCACATACATAAATAAAAAAATCTCAAAATCCGCTGATTTGGCACCGTTTTGCATTTCCACTATACTATAATTATTTTGACTAATGTATACTTTTTGTTTGATTGATGAGAAATAAAATGTGCATATAATATTTTTAAACAATTTTATTATATCCTATTTTATAGAATATAAAAATACAAAATGGACTAAATAAATACTCTTAGGCTGTGGTCAGAGCACCGTGATCGGCCGAAATTTAATACTGTCGCATACGGCCGATACCGAACGACTGTGACCACATCTTTAAAACAGTTAACAAATTTTTGTTGATGCTGATAAAAGATCATTAATTGCTCCTGCTTATCTCGTAACTCTGTAATTTTTTGATGACTGCAAATCTCTCTCCTAATTTAGAAATAAGTTGGCAAACACTTTGCGAGTCGAGGACTAGCATGCTAGTGCTGCAGCACTTCAAGCGTAAGGGCTTCTTCTAAATAATAACAAAGAGTCACCTATCACAAATGTACCTTTCCCACAGTAAACTACTTAAAATTTAACTTTTATATTATTTGGTATCTATAAAATATGAGTATAGGTAGGTACCTACCAAATAATTGAAATTAATTTACATGAGGTCTAAACACTTACCTTCGAATTTGGGAATAGACCTAAACCCTCCTTACATGACATTTTTTCTCTACCATAAACACAAAAAACTGTTCTATGAAACCGACAAAACGTACAAAGTATCTGCATGGAGGCTCTCGTACAAATGACGCAATACCAACTTAATAAACTTGTTGTTATAGGTTATGATTTCTTTCTGATGCTTGCAAGGAATGTAAACAACGAATACTAACGTTAAAATAAATTCATTGTGCATTATAGTTTTATCCCTATATAACCTATAACAATAATAGCTTGATTATTTAATAAAATCCCTGAATTCATAACAATAAAGAAACAAGTACTTCCAATATAAATAAATGTTTATATATTTACCCTAAAGAAAATTGTCTTAATAATAAAGACACGCAGGGTTACATTAAATTCATGTACCCAAATGCTCTACGAGTGAAATGTTAGGAAACACTTATTATAATAATATTGAATGTTTCATTAAATTAATTACGGTTCTTAACTTTTATAGACAGTGTTTTAAATAATAAAAGGTTGGCCTCAAATTCACCTACAACTTAAAAATTAATACTGACTTTTTTCAGTGTGAGGATAAAGTAATTTTACACTGTATTAAAAGGTGTTAATTTATCTAAAATCGTACCTATACTTCTACACGGGGTAAAATCCCACTTTTGTTCAGTGTAAATTAACACTACTTTGGAAAAGTTCTAATTTTAGAAAGGTACTTTTACTCTTTGAGTGCAAACTTCTAGTGTAAATTAACACTATTATTTGAGTAAAACCTATTGGTGGTAGTGAATAAAACGAATAGGAAAATAAAGAGAAACATTTATTTGGAACAAAAATCTATGACAATTATCAAAATCGGTGCCTTTTAAAATATAATTTTATATTTGATTTATTTTAATAATAAATAGTGTGAATGTACCAATGAATAATGTTCATATTCTTTAAATGTGTTTAATAAAGTTAATAAGCAATATATGCTAGTGTATTTTGTAGTGTAACTTTTAGACTTACAAATCAACTCTAATATTTTTACCCCTACACTAAAAAATTTACACGGGCAAAATTTTTTACTGTGTATAAAGTAAATTTACGTTATTTTTATAAAAATAACACTCTTCCAGATGCAGAAAGGCATTGATAAATATATATACTATAGTTATTATTATTTGTAAAAAAAACAGTTTTATACCGTTTACAAAAACGTTTTGTAGTATTAATGAAACTCTAATGGTATTATGCATAGACATTTTGTTAATTTTACAAATCCCTTTTCGTTTAAAATAAACCTTTTTATAATATTAATAAAATTTATGTAAATTTAACAACAAATTAATTTTTAATTCAATAAACTATTTTCATTGTAACAATGGTCACATTTTCAACCTACTGTTTGGTATTGGTTGATTTTTTTAAATAATTGCAAGGCATTAAAACAAATTATTTATTATAACAAAAAATTAATTCATATTAGGTACAAAATAAAAAAATATGAACTCACTTTTTAAACAACAAACAAGTCTGCTTCGTTTATAGAATAGACCTTAAATGTTTCTTTTAGAAAACGTCGAAATTTTAATTTTCTTAGTGATCTTTTTAATATTTTTATCATGCTAAATTTTACCACACTTTACTCGCACAAGTGAAATCAATAAGATTATAACGCAGACTGAATTATAAAGTTATGTTCACCAAGGAGAGCGCTGGCTCTTTCCAACAAAATTTTGTTACCATTGCAAAACAATAGTAAATATTAAAAAAGGCTTTTTATAGCAATACAAAATTTTTGTTACTGTTCTTAACGTAAGCTATTAACAAAAATAATGATAACATTATTAGCATAACCACAGTAGTAAACGTCAAAAAATTACTATTCGTAGTGGTAAGATATTTATCACGAACCAGTTGTAATGGTAAAATTAACCATGACGCAGAATTGTACAATTTTAAACTATTTTGTTATAATCCGTGCCACTTATACAAAGTCACTTTACTACTACAAAAGTAAAATAAAAGTGAGATAATTTTTTCCAGTGTAATATTAAGTAATATTCACAGTTAGGTTCCAGCGCTCGAGAAGACACGACGCGTGTGGGAAAGCTCTTAAAACGTAAAAGTTTAAAGATTAAAACCAACAATAATTAAAAAAAAAGTGCAAACTAATAAAGTGAAACAAACATTTTCATAGAGTGCAAACTAAAATGGTGTAACGGTCATTGAGGAGTGAAGTGTTAAGTGATATGAATGAGTTAAGTGCCACCTGTCATTGGACGCTTTTCACTGGACAAACAAAGGAGGTCAAACAAGAGGGGAGGTGGCCATCCGCAAAAAAAAAATAATTGATAAGTTACCTTAAGAATATGCACGACCTAATACAAAATCTGCAATTTAAATACGGCAGATATCTTTAAAACCTATGAAGGGCACACGGCATCGGGCAATAAATCTGTCAACAAATGCGTAATGCAATCCCAAACGAAACCGAAGATAAACACTAGACTCACAGAATAAACTAACACATTAATCATAATCCCAACACAGTAAAAAAAAGCCAAATAGCCAAAATCTACTAGATTTGTAAACATTAGACAACAGAATAATTGCGCTTGTAATTTGTTTAACTAATAAATAAATACAATGCTTAATTTTGGAATTTAAGAAAAAAAGACAAAACTCTACCACAAAACGTGCTTGGGACAATATTTATTATAATATATACAACTGACACACTTTACCAAGTGCAGGAACTATCTGACCAGGACACGGACAATGACAATAACGAACAAGACAAAGACCTCGACTAGGAAACTACACCCCTGCAGCGAAATAACAACTCCCCAACTCCAAATAGTAATCCCAAATGTTTGGAGTAATACTAATCGACTGGTCTAGGGGGATTCCGCGTCGTACTTAGTTTTAAGTCCCCCAAAAACCAACACCCTCCCGTCCCTCCTCCATACCCCACTGAGCGTATAGCATAGGCTCGGCGAACCCGGGAATGGCTATTAAAACTATTCGCCTCTCGCTCTCGAGCCCCAAATAGGGGACAGTACGGAACGCAATGGACATTCGCACCCAGCAAACACGGGTGAAGCCGTGCAGTTGCTGGGGAAGAACAAAAATCGGCGTAAGTAAACATAGGCCTGTACGGGGTTCGAGAGTCAAGAGGAAATGGGGCTGGTTATACGTCTCTTATACTCATACTCATACTCATGTAATATTAAGTAATATTCACAAACTAAATATCTTGGTACCAAACCTATATATAGGTTTGGTATAAGTGGCTATGCGGAAGTATTTATTAACAAAGCAGCTTTGTCAAAGCTTATTCTGTTGGCATTGTATTTTATTATAGGTAGTGTCAAAAACAATTCATGGGGTGTGTATTCCGATTTCTCAGATATTTTATTTGTTTTATATATTAATATATTTTTATACATCCATATAAATATATTTTAAAGTTCCAGATATATATTTTAAATATTTAAAAAACCAATTTTTGCAATTTGGGTTATGATTGCTTTGATTTTTTGTTTGTTTTGTTTTTTTTTTAGTTTATTTTTTTTAATTTGTAATGGTTTAGTAGGGCTATCGACCATTTTAAAAAAGGTCAACGCTTCGCAGAATAATACCTCCCGGGTGACGTAAACATTTATTCGTATTTAGACAAAATTATAAACCCACGAGCCGCCCCTGATCTATGTATAATATAAAAAATAGGATGCGCTTTAATTACTGGTAAACTAACGGCTATGAAAATAAATCATGAAGCAAACAATCAGGGTTATAGCAATATTAAGACTTATATGCACCATCAAAACTCTCTAGTTACATTTTATTACTGTCATAGATTATACTGCGACGTTTCGCTAGACTGTTATTCTAAATACGTATATAATTTATGCATACATGCGGTCTAAGCCAATTAAGTCAAATTAGATAAGTTAATGTTTCAAGAGTTTACCAAAGGTAAACCAATAGGGATGTCGGAACTGGCAAACGCTCACTACTATAGCGTACACATAAAAAAATCTAACATAGTACCAAGAACAGCGCTGTCATTGAATGCATTAAAATTAAAGCAATCTACACACAACGAAAAACGTACGTAATATTAATAAAAAAAAACATAAACGCAATGATTTTTTACATTAATTTTGCTCCGATGCTCAAAATCATTACCACAATGCTTTTAAAGTATTACTCAATGTACAAGAACGTAATATTAATGCTTGGCGGACATCAGGAAGATCTCAAATAAAAGTACTGATATTAATGACCATTAACATGGATTAATGTCCTGGTACATTAATTCTATGCCCAGTAAACATCAACCAATTAATAAATTTTTAATCAATTAACAATTAAAGAACATTATCCCAATCACCTAATATACATTAATTAATGATCTGTTAGCATTATCATAATGCAAAGAAGCATTAATAGTAGGACTGAATTAAGGGATGGAAAAATATCGATAATTTGATATATCAATATTGGTATACCGGAATGGATCGATATATATATACAGGGTATCTCAAAAGTCAAGGACAGCAGAAAAGGGGTGCATAGAGGATGGAATTTTAAGTCTATTGAAAAACGGCAAAGACCATTCGACTTAGAATCCCATCCTCTATCCATGGGTGCACCCCTTTTCTGCTGTCCTTAACTTTTGAGATACCCTGTATATATGTATATATATATATATATATATATATATATATATAAATTATTACACTTACCTTAAGTTTTAACATTAAATCAATTTTTTTGTTGATCAGTTAACAAAAAGAGCTAGAAATATGTAAAAAAATATATTAATAATTATTACTATTAATATTACTTATGTGGTGATGTTCTCTTTAGCCAGTTCCCTTTACAGAAGTTCCCAAACATTTTCTACAGGGTTTATGTCCGGGTCACCGCAAAACTGGAACTAGAACTTTACATATTTCTAGTCCTTTTTGTAAATATTATAAAACTAAAGATTAATATAAAAAAATAATAAAAACCCTTGGTAATTTAATATCCTTATATTTATTACAAAAAATATATGAAACATAAATAAACCTTAACTTTTTAACATTGTCTTACTTACATTCTAAAAGTCACATAGATTTTGGAAACTGTATTAGAATTCTTCATTTTAAAAAAGTAGGTTTCAATAAATGACCAGACCATGACACATTCTTCTGGGAAATAAATGTTAAAAATACTTGCACTTTTTTATATTTCATATAATAATAAACCTAAACGCACAACAATCGGGATGGGCGGGCAAGCACGTCGCAACAGGATTAACAGGAATACTAAACTGTTGTTAAATTGTTTTCTTACTTGCATTTTTAGGTGGTGGGAAACAACAGGGCCTAATATTAATGTATTTAGACATTGGCTCAACGTATTTGGCGATAAAGTTATGATTTGTTGTATTATTTAATATGTTAGGGCATTATATTCATGCTAGGGTACATAAGTTGATGTCTATATAGGCATTAATATTTTAGATTATTAAATTATACCATTTAGAGTATTAATCTATTAAGCCTTGACATTAATTTTATCACTGAGCAATGATTAACTAATGTACTCTGGGTTATTGATTTGATGTAAATAATCATCTTATTAATGTAAAATATCATTGTCTTAATGTATTTTGGCTAAAAAATAATAAAATTCTTGCACTAGGATAATGACCAGGCAGACATTGTGACAATCCAATAATACGTTAACTCATATTTTTTAAGCATTATCATAATTACTTGATTGCATTAATACTATGAAAAGGACATTATCGTAATGATTTTGCACTTAATGATCGTAGGACATTAATATCAGGTACGATATTTTTTTCTGTGTAAATTGTTATTTGCTCAGTTAATTACTATTAAACCAAAATAGGGAAACATTTTGCCTAAATGTCAAAGAATTTATTGCGTTAAATGTATACATAGTATACATACTATAGTAAAGTTATTAAATAAATAAAATTAGTATTTTATGCAATAACATTCTAACATTCTAACAAATAAATATCAATATAAATATCAATAGATTTAGGAGCGATAACTTTTGTTGTTAATTTAAAAACAGTAAACGATTATAAACCAAGTGCTCACTACCTATTGGCATTATAGGAACTGTTATTCAGGAATACGGATTACAAGATCCCATTGGTTTAATGGCTCACCCATTCATGCTATGCTAGCGTTTTTTCTGTGTACGCAAAGAACAACCCACGACTGTAGTATGCTCCATAGAAAAAGAATATACTCATGCTACTTAAAAAATCTGATTAGTGTAAAACAAATTTTGTAATAAAGTTTTAAATTGTTCTTTATCGTATAGAACAAACAAACATTGTTTGTCTAGTATTACATAACATACTTATCAACCTAGATCATTCAAAAAGATTAACATTTTTTGTACAAGATATCCTAAAAACGATAGGGTAAACCACATAGTTATTGGACACTTAAGGAATATTATTTATTTAATATTTTTATATGCCGTTCTTTTAAAGATTTTAGTTTTTTTCTTATAAATAGATAAAAAGGATAGTTTGTTTGTTTAAACTTTATTTACGTTTACTTAAAAATAAGAATATTTAAATTTTTAATAATGGTTTTATAAAAACATGCAAAAAAGTATAGTAATGGACACATAGACCATAGTTATTGGACATACAATTTTTATATAAACATAACCTTACATCAAATAACATAAATTATTAAATATTTTTTAAAGATAAATTGCTGTTTTAGGTAATTTTTTTTATTTCGTTTTTGTAAATAACATATAATTCATATATTTCTTTCTCGGATTCCTTATCCCTTTTCTGGATTCTGAAGGTAACTACTAATTCCCTGGCCTGACTTCTGAAATAGTTTGTTGCAAATATCATTAAGTGTGGTATCTCTAGTTTGCGAAGCATTTATAATGTTTAGGACGGAACAGGATGATTTATATATATCTAATATTTTTTCGGGTGGTATGTTAAAGTATTTTCCGAATTTATTAATTTTGTTGCTATTAGTTTTTTATTTTCTCTATCATGAACTGTAAATGACTGTTATTCTGCAAGATGTCCTGTGACGAAGAAATCACCATATGATTTACTCTCTAAAAATGAAAACTCAGCCACTAATAATTCTCGTCAACAGCAATTTGTATCCACATTTAGCAGTCAATTCCTATGAAATATTATTCGCTGAATCCGAAAATGTCGTCAAAAGTTATTCGCTGAATCCGAAAATGTCGTCAAAAGTTATAAAAGTAGAACAGTTTTTGAAATATAATCAATTTTACATATAATATGGAATTGACTATTTCTCAAAAATTGCTTAACTTTTATAGTTTTTGACGGTCTTTTCGGATTCAGGGGACAATTTACATAAGAATTGGCTGGTTAATGTCCGGGATACAAATAGAGTATGATATTGGACATATGTTCAATAATAGAAATTTACATTTTTTACCAACCAGTAAGTAATTGGACACTGGTCATTTTACTGTTTGTTTTCAGAATTAAAATTAAAACGCATTAAAGTGACAATGTTTAAACCCGGAGGAACACATTTATACCACATACTGAACAAAATAACGTGCGAACTTGCTTGTCCTATATTGGACCCAAAATAAAGTAGTTCTATATTATTACCGACTGAGATAGTTATAAGTTAATTGTATAGTATACAATGTATACAATGTATACAGCATCATCTAATGATTTGACTTTAAGGTAACTATTTATAGAACTCTTGTTTTTACAGTATTAATGTTAATTGTCCAATAACTATAAAGTGTCCGATATCTGTCCTATATACTTTTAAGTTTATCTGTCTTAATTGTTCCTATAACAGCAATTATGAAAATATAAAGAACAAAATTTCACCAAATGGTAACAAAAAATTAATTTATTAAACAACACACAGATACAAAACAATAATTATTATTGTTCCTTCTTTTGTTTTTTTGATGTTTTTCTTTTATTTGAAGTACAACATTTATTAAAGAGCAAGTATAATAAATAAATTGGCATGAAAAATACTAACAAAGTGGCGGAAATAACATCGACCAGGAAAAATTGATACCAGGGCAGAGTTGCTGTAGGACTTTTTAAATGCGACGTACCGTTATGCCTTATTACGTATTCAATCCACCATATTACTTTTTCCAGCGGTTTCATGGGTTCATCGTTCCACAGGTCGTTGATTTTTTTTACATTTTCTTTGTACCTAAAAGTAAATTATTCAGCTATTGTGTTTGAGCTCAGCACTAAAAGGTCTGCCCTTTCTTTGCTATCGAATATAAGTATATGTCGAGTTTTTTTTCAAAGGACTACAGACTTACTTCTTGTTGTTTGTAATTTCCATGATGGCGGACTTAAATTCATCAACGCTTACATTGTCTGGATTAATTCCAATGGCAGCTTCGAATTTCTCGAGGCGTTTGATGTGCAACAACTGATCAGATACAAACGGGCAACATACAACCGGGACATTCTGTGAAAACGCCTCCTCCAAAGATTGCAACCCGCATTGCATTACGAATCCTTTCACGTTTGGATGTGCTGAAATCAAAAGAAATTTACTACTAGAGAGCGGCGATAGAGAAACTGTAGAACAGTTTTGTGACATAGTCTTTTTTCCATAATGAAAATAAAAGTTTTTTATTCATTTGAAAATATCTTTGATATCATTAAATTTACATACATTCTATATACCTAATTAATATATTTAACATTTTTCTATTAGATTATTGTTAATGCTGGAATTGGGTGTTTAATGTATGATATACAAATTAGTGTTAACTGTTATTTTACCTAAAACGTCTTGCTGTGGCACCCATTTTTTAGTCAATATATTTTTCGGCAAGTTTTTTAAATTGTCCGTCTCGTATTTCCATAACACCTTGTATGGTATTTTTCCTAAAGCTTCAATTAAATTGTTTCTAAACTTTTCTGGTACCATAGAGCTGAGAACGTTAGATCCTAAGCTAACATATACTACTCCTTCTTTCGCATTGTCCAGGTAGTCTTGGTAATCCTAAAACAACATATCGGTTATTAGATTAGAAGAAAAAATCTTGTTATTTTTAACACACCTCGTATATAGGTAAAGTTTTTAAAAAACAGTTATTTTTAGAAGGTTGTCTATAATTTTTAGGTCATAATATCCTATTTATTTAATTTGGATTATACTGAATTGTACCGGAGCTCAAAATCGGACACGGTGTTTTCAATTATAAATGGCATAAATACCTTTGGTAAAGGTTTGGTAGGCTTAAGATGTAACCTCCCGATTTCCATATGAGTTGGTACTTGTGGCCTGGGTACATACAGAATAGGATTTGTGGTGGTAAACAAAAAACTTAACTTCTTAACCGATTCACCCAAGTAAGGTATATCGTTGCCCAAATATTTCCTTGCTATCGCATCGCTTTTAGGCATACCGTCGAAATATATGAAATATCTGGCCCAGAGGTAGAAAAAAGTGTTGTACCACCTTTCCAAGAATGTTAACTCCCCTTGGTATTCGGTATACATGTCTGTGTACACAGCTGGATGATGAGGGTTACCTATTTCAAAATGTTGACCTATGTATGCGTTCATGGAGTTGATACCCACCACAGGGGCGTTGTATTTTTCACCTAGCGCATGAAATATAGGCCCTACGTAACTCTGAATGATAATAAGATCGAACTTAGAGTTGGGATTTTGATATATCTTTTTGAACTGTTCATTTTTGAATATTTTTTCAGCATATAAATAGTTCACTCGGAACATCACTTCAGTTTTCCTATGCGGCCAAGCTTTAACACTGACAGTTTTAAAAAAGTTAAACTCCGCTCCAAGGTTCTTTAAATACCCCAAATCTATCTCTGTCAGGTTTACCAAAGTAGGATCTTTCAGGGGTAGAGGCGTTAGCACGGTAACCTGGTGTCCTCTCAATGATAACTCCCTCCAAATAGGTTGGAAGACAACCTGGTGGCTGTACGATTGCATTTGAAACACGCACAATATTTTTGCGCATTGCGAAATGTTAACAGCACCGCACACAACTATAAAAATAAGTAAACTTCTAGGTATCATTTTTTGTGGCTGACTGGGTCGTTGTACGCATCCAGCGTGCTAGTTAATACTGTATCACGTGACCCGATATTGAATTAAGTTTTTCAAGGTCGCAATCTAAACACTTGAGCTTTATACAAAACGTATAGCCAGGGAGATAGCGACAGTTATCGTAAAATCATTTAATTACAGCTAGATTTTTTCCAATGATGCTTCTATACAGTAAAAAAATATTTGTTAATTTTAACCAAATATTAACCAGATTTTATGTTAATCCAGGGCCACATAACTCTACGTAATCTGTTAACTAATTGAATAAGTACACTCTTAAAAATGGGTTGGTCATGAGAACTAATTTTTAGTGCTCATAACTTATATGGTCCCAACTGACAAATTAGTTCTAAAAAAATTAGTTGTAAAAACTGATTAAAATTTTTTAACTGCATTAGTTGCTTGAAAAGAAAATTTAGTAGCGAGAGCTAACAAAAAATGGTAGCAACTGATTTTTTGTCTTTCACAACTAACGTGCACTAAACGTATTATTTAGTTTCTCTACTAAGCATTATCCCCAGGTTAGAACTAATTTGTCAGTTGGGACCAAATAATTTGTCAGTTGGGACCAAATAATTTGTTAGTTAGGACCAAATAAGTTATGAGCACTAAAAATTAGTTCTCATGACCAACCCATTTTTAAGAGTGTAGTTTGTAATTATAGCAAATTTTAACCAAATATTAACCAGATTTTATGTTAATCCAGGGCTACATAAATAACTCTACGTAATCTGTTAACTAATTGAATAAGTAGTTTGTAATTATAGCAAACATTTTGTAGATTTAATAACAAAATACTATGTCAATAATTCAACAATAATTCTTGGATTTTTAAAATAGTATATTGTTTACCCAGCGTCAGTGGCGGCTGGTGGATTTTGGGTATACCGATATCTCAATTATTAGATATGGGACTCATACCAAATTTATATGAGTTTATAAAGACATTAAATAAACAAGTTCTGCGCAAGCAGAATTTAAATTGAAGTTTGAGAAAAAAAGATAACTTTTTGCTTGGCCATACCGACCCCCTGGCGCCACCAATAAATATAATATAAATTTAATTGGCGCAGAACTTGTTTATTTATAGTCAAAATTGTTAAAATTTCAAAATATTTAATAAACATTAATGTGTTAAAAGGTCCTACACAAATAAGAATGTTAAATATTTTTTTCTACATTGTAGTATAATAATATAGTTATTGTTACGAGAAAATTATATTAATTTCAATATAATACATTAGTTTAAATAACTCCTAAACAAGTGTTAATCTAACTCAAAAATATTTGTTAAATATTTGAGTACAGAACATTTTTAATCAAATTAAAACAATTCCCAAGATGGGACAAAAACGTTTGAATAATGTGGCATTATTACATATTTACCACGAGTTGGAAAACAAAATTTGGAAAATCTGATTGACGAATTTATATACAGTGTGTCCGTAAAGTCCCGGAACATGTAATTATTTTGAAAACGGTAATTTTTTTTTAAAATCGCTGAAACACGTCAACTTTGTTATTTTTCTAGCAATATTTTAGCCTATATAGTTGTTCCAAAATCTGCCGCGTGGCGGCGCCCCAATCGAAGTAAGGTTTTTTTAAATTACAACCCTTTATTTTTGTTGCATTTTTGGATAGCTACCGTTGTCCTGATTACATTGATATGCTACATGTGGAGGGTTAAATAAGAAAATTTTTGAGAAAAGTAGGTTTTTGCCGCCGATTGAGATTTTGGTTTTGACGAACTTATTCGCTGTTACGGGGCACCACCACACTATGCATTGCTAGTAAGGGATTATTTAAATCAGGTCTTTCTCAATCGCTGAATAGGTCGAAGGGGTCCAATTGAGTGGCCAGCGCGATCGCCCGATTTGAACCCTTTAGACTTCTTTTTATGGGGACATCTTAAAAACCGCGTCTATGTAAACAGGCCTTAAAATTTGGACGACCGAAGACACCGCATTCAAGCCGAGATCCAAATGATCACTCCAGCGGTACTGGCAAACGTACAACGCTCGTTTGTGGACAGGCTGGCCCACTGCCAAATAGTTTACGGTGGACACTTTGAGCAACTGCTCTGATTGGCTTTCCAAAAAACATTAAGCAACGCATAGATTGTGTTTAAGTTTTCCAAAATACCAAAATCTCATTCGGCGGCAAAACCTGCTTTTCTCAAAAATTTTCTTATGTAACCCTCCAGATGTGGCACATCAATGTAATCAGGACAACGGTAGCTATCCGAAAATGCAACAAAAATAAAGGGTTGCAATTAAAAAAATTGACTTTGATTGTGGCGCCGCCACGCGGCAGAATTTGGAACAACTACATATGCCAAAATATTGCTAGAAAAATATCAAAGTTGACGTGTTTCAGAGTTTTTTAAAAAAAATTACTGTTTTTAAAATAATCTCATGTTCCGGGACTTTACGGACACACTGTATATATATATATAGAAATTCAAAATGAACCAATGTGTTTGCTTTGTCAAAGGATCTTTTGTAAGACCTTTTCTGAATAAAAATATTGTAGGTAATAATGCTTTTATTTTAAGTACACTAAACACTATTATTTATTGCCATTGCTTGAAATAACTTACTTTTCAAAGGTCTCCCTAAAGGAGCGTTTACGTATTAAGAAAGCACACTCTACATGATTTTAGACCCCACACTCCTGTAAATGCAAAAATAAGAAAATCGCCCTCCCTTTCTCAGCAAAAGTAATCAAAAACTGAATCCCCCACCCCTTATCCTGCAGGCCTGCTTACGTAATACTTGGCGATACAATATTTACTTTTTGAGTAAATATAAGGTATCTTTATGTAAGTTAAACAATAATATTGTTTATTCTTTTTTTAACTTTTGGTCGACTTTAAATAAAGGTTATGATATAACGACCATGTTTATTTCAAAAGGTAAAGAGTGGATTATGCTATCTCTTTTTTTTAAGACTGATAGATAAAAATAGATAGGCTAATCCACTCTTTACCTTTTAAAATAAACTTGGTCATTATATCCTAACCTTTAAAGTCCAGCAATGTTTTAAATACCTATCTACCTATTATATAATAATATAATAATATATTATATAGTGCAATGATTTTTTCAGACCTTTAGACACGTTAATTTTGTTTGGCTATATTGGCCTGTTTAACCAAAATTTTTATTCGTTTCTATAATCTAGAGGTAAAATATACATAATTGTTTTTTATGTGATTCTTCGGCCAACCTAATATCACTCCAACATATAAAATTCAATATATATATATATATAGATAATAGTACACACATAAATATAATTACGTAATAATTATTACCTACACATACATTTGGTGGTTAATTCTATCAAATTCCACTAATTTAGCAGCTCTTTCATAATTCCAAACCAAATATTAACTAACACTAGAAACAATCTTCCAAAATGTCACTTTCGTGAGTGGGGGATATTTTTATGAATAGACCAGTCGTACCAATATTTACTAATCTTAGAATAACTATAATTATATTTATAGCCAGTATAGTTTTATATTTTTAAGAACAGAATATAGAGGGAATTAAATTAAGAATAAGATTATTTCATTTAAAGTCTTTCTTAACATTTAACAGGCAAGAATAAGATTTGCTTATTTAAAGAATATTTAGTTTGATATTAGTTTTAGCCTTAAAAATATTGGGTTAATAATCTTGTTTTAACTGTACTTGATTTGAAGTTAAGAAATAAAATCTTTTTAATTTAAGGATAGGTTAATATTTAAAAGAAATTTAATGTATTCGTAGCCTAAGTAAGCAAATTATACTTAAATCAAGTGCATTTTTTTAAGAATAAAGGTATTCTTACATTTAAAAAAAAAAATTCCGTGTACCTTCTCACGAAGAAAAATCCGGAAGAACAAAAATTCAATAAAATAAAAAAAACATTAAAAGAGGTGAACTGGGAATTATAAATCTTAAGTAGTTTTACACTTTAAACCAGATCCGATCTTTGCCTAACATAAACATAAACATAATAAACCACTTAACACCTCTAAATCTTATGCATCGAACAAAAGTAATAGCCTGATGGAAGCCTATAAAATATTAAAAAAAAAACAAATGTTAATATCAATTATTGAATAAAATAATATAAATGTAACTTCTTATTGTTAGAAAAGAATAAAAGAAAACGTAAATACCACGAAATGTAGACAACGAAACGCTCAGATATTTTATTTTACAAATTTTAAAGTAAAGTTTTAAATTGCATTTTATCGTACAGAATACAGAATAAACATTGTTTATCTACTCTCTAAAAATGAAATAGACAAAATTCTACTATTTGAATTAGTACCATTTTTGACTAATAAAACAGTAGTTTTCACTTTTAAATAGTTTTTTTTAACTACGTAAATAGTTAAAGTTTGACTAATTAAAGTTTAGTCACCATCTTTGATTATTTCTGAGAGTTAAAAGTAACTAATTTCTTTAATCGTTTGCGGCCAACAAAAAAGGTATTATTTGAATTAAATGCATATACCAAGGCTCCATGGTTAAATGACCCATAAAAACATATAAAGAGGCAAAAAGTTTAGCTCAAAACAGCAACACAAATAATA
Organism: Brassicogethes aeneus; assembly: GCA_921294245.1. Lineage (NCBI taxonomy): Eukaryota > Metazoa > Arthropoda > Insecta > Coleoptera > Nitidulidae > Brassicogethes > Brassicogethes aeneus. Next base: position 48,554,874 of record OV121137.1, read on the forward strand.
TATTCAACTTTAAAATATTATGAACAATATTTATTGACAAAAAAATGGATTTTTATAAGAGCGGCTGATGGCCAAATGGGTTATGAAAACAGCTTGAAAAGTGACAGACCTGAGTTCAATCCCCGGCTGGGTCAAAACTTTTTTTAAATTTAAATCTACTAATTTAACTATTTCATTCAGTAGAATGTGAAATATGACTTATAATTAGTTATTTTTGACTAATTAATTTTAAGAGAGAAGTATTACGTAATAACATAACATAATACATAACATATATTGAAAACATACTTTATCAGCTTAGACCATTTAAATATGTTCACATTTTTTGTATTCTAAAGAAACTATATATGGGTCATTCCATCGTTTCGGGTGCGACATTTGTTTAACCAAATGATAAATTTGTATGTATTTTGAAATACTATGTAAACTAAAGCGCCTTATTCTCTACGTTTTTAGTTGTTCTATCTAAATTGTAAAATTAGTACAGTTTAGCTTATAGGATAACGATTTTATAAGTCGAAAGTATGCGTTTCGGGTGTTTCACGAGTTCTGGCCATTGTTACATTTCTTAGGAAAACATTCTTAAAAATTACAGGCCTCCAAAAGTATAATATTTACTAACCATATTCACTGTCACAAAAAAAGTTTTAATATTTTTTTAAATTTTACTTTGTTTCGGGTGTTACCATGGTTCTGTTTCGGGCATTACACAAAAATTAAACACTTTATATGGACAAAATCGGTCGTTTATTAGTATCTAAGTACTACAAAATAAGTAAGTAACAAATAAACGTACATAGAATGAATTTTCCTTTAAAGATTGATAAATCCTCACCATAACCTTACTTTTACTAAATATTATTACACTAATCAATCTATAAGGTATAATAATAAAACAATTACCTGATTTTTCGTTTCGGGTGTTACAGTGTCAAAGTAAAAAGAAAACACACTTATAACGTGATAATTATCAATTTTTTCGGGACTGTGACGCAATCCACCAATAAATAACCTTTAATCACAACGTGGCAAAACGGTTGATAGATTGACAGTTTTTTCTCCTTTGTATTTACAACAGTTAGAGGCACTATGCTCCACACCTCAAAGTCCCACCACGTGACCACGTACGGAACGCAGTCTTTTAAAAATTTGGCATTTAAGGCTTTTCAGGTTATGTATCTGCCAAAGTCAATGAAAGAAATAATATTTATAGTGTTACCGCTTATGTTTAAGCGTTAAAAGATAATAAATCTTTACAGTATAACAATAACAATGGTTGGTTTAAGAATTTGGTAATATAAATACTGCATTTAATGAAATTCTAAAGTGTATATACTGTATTTAATGAAATTCTAAACCGCATTTATTAAAAAAATCTAACTTCTCTATTATGGAATAAGAATATCTATATCAAAGGTAGGTTAATGTATTAGAACAAAAAAGATCATCTAATTTTGTATTGTTAGGTTAGAAAAATCTATTTTGACCAAAATAAATAAGTGGATTATTTGAAAGAGGGTGTTAATATGGTCATAAATAAATAAATAAATTGAAGCTTTTATACTTTTAACGACAAAACTTGTTCATACCTCTCGGCATACCTACTTTAAGTTAGATTATAAGAAAACAAACAATTTTTAGAGAAACATGCAATGTGAAAATATTTAATACTCCCATCACATGTGCTTTATTAAAATTTTTAAAGTTATAGGGATTTTTTGATGTAGATCAAATTCAGTCGAAGCTTTATTATAACTAGGTATTTGTATTGACAAAACTTTATGTAGGTACACTTTAAGCTGGATTAAAAAACTACCACATTTTTAAATACCATATTATACCTACAGTCTTTCAAATAATCCAAAATATTTATTTTGGTCAAAATAAATTTTTCTAACCTGTAAATTACAAAACTAGATTATATTTTTGTTATTAGTTATTTACGATATAAGTGGGATAAGATATTTATTAACATGCGAAATTTGCCCAACGAGTGCGTAGCACGAGTTAGGCAATCGCAAAAGTACGTTAATAAATTTTATCTACGCCTCTAAATGAAAAAATAAACGGTAATTATTTTTGTATAAGACTTAATTTAGGGTTATTTTGACATTTTGACTTTTTTATTTGATTGGTTAAAAACAGAGAAAAACGCGTGCGTTAATGAACTTCTTATCTCACTGAAAATGAGTGGGATATGAAGTTCTTATCTCACTGGCGTAGATAAAATATATTAACCTACCTTTAATACGGATATATATTTTTTTTAATAAATGCTGTTTAGTTAAAATTATTTGGACCAAATGCACAAGAATATTCTTCTAATATATATTACTTATTTGGCACCATACACTTTAGAATTTCATTAAATGCAGTATTTATATTCCTAAATTCTTAAACCAACCATTGTTATTGTAATGTTATAAAGATTTATACATTTTTAACGCCCAAACATAATATTTCTTTCGTTGAATATACTTTGACAGATACATAACATGAGAAGCCTTAAATGCTAAATTTTCACTTTGAGGTGTGGAGCCAGTTTACAGATTTTGAAGACTAATTAACTTAAAATTAAGCGTTTCTTCTAGTTTTTTTTGTCGCACATTATAATTTGGAATGTTTTCTTTTAAAATTCATTATATTTAATGCAAAAAAACATATTAATTTTTTTACCCTCAGTATTGTTTTTCATGGAATGACCCTAAAGTTTAAAATAGCATTTTATCGTATAGAACCAATAAACATTGTTTATCTATTATTATATATTGAAAACATACTTATCAGCTTGAATCATTTAAATATGTGCACATTTTTCGTATCCTAAACAAACGATATATACTTTTTAAGTTTTTTATAAGAGCCATTTTTGGAGGTTTATTATTACTTACCTACAGATTTTGTGATTTAAATTTTTGCCTTGTAAATCTTTGTCAAATTATGGAAATATAAAGAACAACACGATGTACAACAATGATAACAAAACATTTATTTATTAAACAACATAGCTACAGACAGAATCATTTCGATACAAAACAATTATTGTTCCTTCTTTTGTTTCTTTGATGTTATCTTTTTGTTTGAAGCACAACATTTATTAAAGAGCAAGTATAATAAATAAATTGGCATGAAAAATACTAACAAAGTGGCGGAAATAACATCGACCAGGAAAAATTGATACCAGGGCAGAGTTGCTGTAGGACTTTTTAAATGCGACGTACCGTTATGCCTTATTACGTATTCAATCCACCATATTACTTTTTCCAGTGGTTTCATGGGTTCATCGTTCCACAGGTCGTTGATTTTTTTTACATTTTCTTTGTACCTAAAAGTAAGTTATTCAGTTATTGTGTTTGAGCTCAGCACTAAAAGGTCTGCCCTTTCTTTGCTATCAAATATAAGTATATTGCGAATTTTGTTTTTTTTTCGATCTCAAAGGACAGCAGACTTACTTCTTGTTGTTTATAATTTCCATGATGGCGGACTTAAATTCATCAACGCTTACATTATCTGGATTAATTCCAATGGCAGCTTCGATTTTCTCGAGACGTTTGATGTGCATCAACTGATCAGATATGAACGGGCAACATATAACCGGGACATTTCGTGAAAACGCCTCCTCCAAAGATTGCAACCCGCATTGCATTACGAATCCTTTCACGTTTGGATGTGCTGAAATCAAGAGAAATTTACTACTAGAGAGCAGCGATAGAGAAACTGTAGAACAGTTTTGTGACATAGTCTATTTTCCATAATGAAAATAAAAGTTTTTTATTTATTTGAAAATATCTTCGATATCATTAAAGTAACATAAATTCTATATACCTAAATAATATATTTAACATTTTTCTATTAGATTATCGTTAATGCTGGAATTGACTGTTTAATGTCCGGTATACAAATTGGTGTTAACTGTTACTTTACCTAAAACGTCTTGCTGTGGTACCCATTTTTTAGTCAGTATATTTTTCGGCAAGTTTTTTAAATTGTCCGCCTCGTATTTCCATAACACCTTGTATGGTATTTTTCCCAAAGCTTCAATTAAATTGCTTCTAAACTTTTCTGGTACCATGGAGCTAAGAACGTTAGATCCTAAGCTAACATATACCACTCCTTCTTTCGCATTATCCAGGTAGTCTTGGTAATCCTAAAACAACATATCGGATATTAGACTAGTAGTACTACTAATGAATATTTTCATACATTGATGTAGATACCAAAAAAAAAGAAAAATTCTTGTAATTTTTTAACACGCCTCGTATCTAGGTAAAGTTGTAATTTTTAAAAACAGTTATTCAGATCATTCATTTTTTGAAGGTTATCTATAATTTTTAGAAGGTCATATAGATCTATAATATCCTATTTATTTAATGGTTTATACTGAATTGTACTGGAGCTCAAAATCGGACACGGTGTTTTCAATTATAAATGGCATAAATACCTTTGGTAAAGGTTTGGTAGGCTTAAGATGTAACCTCCCGATTTCCATATGAGTTGGCACTTGTGGCCTGGGTACAATAAGAGTAGGATTTGTGGTGGTAAACAAAAAACTTAACTTCTTAACCGATTCACCCAAGTAAGGTATATCGTTGCCCAAATATTTCCGTGCTATGGCATCGCTTTTAGGCATGCCTTCGAAATATATGAAATATCTGGCCCAGAGGTAGTAAAAAGTGCTGTGCCACCTTTCCAAGAATGTTAACTCTCCTTGGTATTCGGTATACATGTCTGTGTACACAGCTGGATGATGAGGGTTACCTATTTCAAAATGTTGACCTATGAATGCGTTCATGGAGTTGATAGCCACCACAGGGGCGTTGTAAATTTCACCTAGAGCGTGAAATATAGGCCCTACGTAACTCTGAATGATAATAAGGTCGAATTTAGTGTTGGGATTTTGATATATCTTTTTGAACTGTTCATTTTTTAATATTCTTTCGGCCAATAAATAGTTCATTTTGTACACCTCTTCAATTTTTCTATGCGGCCAAGCCCTAACACTGTTGGTTTGAATAAAGTTAAATTTATCCGTTAAAATTTCCCTCAAGTACCCTAAATCTATCTCCGTTAGGTTGACCAAAGTAGGATCTTTCAGGGGTGCAGAAGTTAGCACGGTAACCTGGTGTCCTCTCAACGATAACTCCCTCCAAACAGGTTGAAAGACAACCTGGTGGCTGTTCGATGGCATTTGAAACACGCACAATATTTTGGCGCATTGCGAAATGTTCACAACACCGCACACAACTATAAATATAAGTAAACTTATCGGTATCATTTTTGTGACTGACTGGTTCGTTGAACGATGATCCGATTTTAAATTAAGTTCTTCAAGGTCGCAAGCTAAACACTTTATTAGATTAGGAACACTATCAACTTTATTATATAATACATATATGACGAATTAAGAGCAAAAAAGCCATATCTGACGAATGTTTTCGACGAAAATTTTCAGAACAAACTATTATCTAGATTAGGGTGTCCCTTATTTTTATTTTTTTTTACGCATACCCTCTAATTATATTTATTACGTGTTTATAAACTCCCAGTAAAAATTTCAGCTCATTCTATAAACGGGAACCCGTGCCGACTTGCATCTGAACCCTCCGTTAGCCAACGTTAGGCGCGCGGTATTTTGTAACACGGTTGGTCACGAGGTCTTCGATCAGTCATTTTGTGTTTGTTATTATGTGACCCTTCTATTATAAATTATTGACAAATGTTAAAATATAGTTTTATTTATGTGTACTTTGATAAAAATGTATATTTTCACAGGGAGTGGCTAGTTACCCGGAAGGGTCTGGTGAATAGGCCGTAAACTCTGAAATTGATAAACTTAATGGGTTTTACTCTAAATAACTAAAAGAGTCTATTGTGAGAGATGACTACCGAAAACTTATTGAACTGTCTGAAATATTTTTGGGAGGACACCAAGAAAAGAAATGCTTATAAAAAGCTGAAATTTCATATAACAGTATATTTTAGCAATACTAATTATATTAATATATTTAAGGGATAAAATCAACTAAATTAGTGAAACAATGATAAAAACAAAAACAATAATATTAATTGGTAATCATATTTAATAAAATCATTAGAAAAATACAGTCATGAAGTATATCTTCTTTTTAAAGTGTTTCTTGTTACAAAATACCGCGCGCCTAACGTTGGCTAACGGAGGGTTCAGATGCAAGTCGGCACGGGTTCCCGTTTATAGAATGAGCTGAAATTTTTACTGGAAGTATATAAACAAGTAATAAATATAATTAGAGGGTATGCGTAAAAAAAATAAAAATAAGGGACACCTAATCTAGATGTCCAAAAAATTGTGTACCATTGTTTTAGACAAAACTTCAACACGTTTGCTTGTATCCATAGAACAGAGTGGCAATGGCAAGCCAATAAATATGGAATGAATAGCAAAATGGGGTTGTGATGGATCATCCGGACAGGGACAATGCAAGCAAAAATTCTCAAGCTCATCCACTACAACCTATTTCAGTATATTTATGAGTTCAATGGTGCCAGTCTTACTAAAGGATGAACATGATGCGAAAATGGAAGACTCCTCAAACTTCTACAACGTATTGCATGCCCATAAAATTCGAATACCCACATAAAAACATCTGCAGATGTAATTATAAGAGAGTTAGAACAAATCAATTTAAAACTAGAAAATTATATACCAACTAAATATAAAAATTGTACCATCAAGTACACGATGCTTTCTACGATGTTGGATGGAAAAGTTGGCAAGTACTTACTGGTACCCCTTCATCACAAGCCTGCATTAATTGTGGGGCAACACCCACAAATGAACGATTTGGACATAATTAAAGACAAATATGTGAGGGAAGATTCCTTTAGTATGGATTATCAAGTTAACATGCCTGAATCCGCTTTATGGAGTGCATTCTTCATATTGCTTATAATTTCTCATTTAAGTCTTGCCGGCAAGGAGTGAAAATAACAAAGAACTAAGACAAAAAGAAAGAAGATGTACACTGAGAGAAGGTTTTATTTCAGCGAAAGGCATAACGTTTGTTTCAAACGTAAAACATATTTAAATACGGCGCTTCCGGATAACTGCTTTTGAACGAAAAGCATGTAGATTTGTCTCAAATTTGCTGATTTTGAATTCTTTGTGGAATACTTTTCTGATAAATTGGTAATTGCTTGCTACCAGTATAGTCGATTTTGAATTTCTTGGCAAGTAACTTTAGCAAAAATTGGTATCTGCTTGTTACCAATAAAGTTCTTTTCCATTAAACGTACCTACCTGCATTTCTAAAGAAATTACGGTTTCTTTGGATGAAACGCCATATTGATTAAGAATATTGTATAAATCGTCGGCCTTATCAGGAAGTGGTAGTCCGGGAGGCAGTGAAGATTTTTATCTTCTTATTTTCCCAGTTTGTGAATGTCATTTAGTTTGTTCAAATGGTGACACAAAACGACAATTTGTGTGTCTGGCTAAAATTTTCGGATGGGTTCACTAGATGAGCCAAAAAGTCAAGTCCACTTATTTTCCCAGTCATAAATATTTCACATTAATTAAAGTGAGTCATTTTATTAATGGAAATAACAGTCTGGCACATCCCAAGTGAAGGAAAATCAGTCTGGCTAAAAATTTGCGGAAGCAAAAATTTGACCGGTTTTTGAAATACGTAGCCCTTATTTTCCCATGCTTAAAATTTAACCCATTATTTGGTACTGTCATAAACTATAATCAAAATTAAGTCTGGCTGATTTATGAAATTGGTAAATTGTTCTGGCGGCATCTTGAAAATCGTAAGAATTACAAAAATTTTGCTCTTATTTTCCCGGATTTGAAAATTTGTCACATGATAAATAATACTATAATTTCGTAGAAAATACACGTCTGGCTGTTATTTACAATCACGAAAGCCCCGCCAGACTCACAAGTCAGATAGCAGAAACTCGCGTTTGAATGGGAATTTTCCCGATTTTCTTTTTTTTTATTGATATAACTCAAAAACTAACGGAGATACAAAAGACTGTCAAGAGATCGATTTTGTAGAGAATCCTACAAAAAACAGCTGCACAAATTTTCTCGTATCTCTGATAGTTACAAAGTTATTCGCGAATAAAGTTTTTTGGTGGCGGACGGACTGACATTTTTTTTAGCCATATTTAAATTTTGCTTTAAACAAATTATTTTCTTATCATTTATTATGAAAAGTAAAAACATGTAGAGATGACAACAATCGCCTGTATAATTGAAAATGCCGAATTTAGCGCGCTTGTGGAGGGTTGGACGAGTCTGGCAAGGCTTTCGGAGTGTTCCACATTAGCCAGACTATATTTGCAGCTGTAATTATAATATAAACTCACAAAATTTTTAGGACTGCGAAAATAAGGGCAATGGTTTTGATAATTTTTCCATCTGCCAGACATATTACCCATACTCACAGATTAGCCAGACTATTTTTTTTCTTAAGTTCACTATATCTCTCACTAATGGAATTATTTTTATCACTGGAAAAAAAGTGCAATATATTTGTACTTTATAACGCATTTTCCGCCTTAACCCATCGGAAAACCCCCCCCTAAATATATATAAATTTTGCTCAGAATAACAAACCCAATAATTGTATTGGTGTTTGCCGACTGGGAAAATAAGTACCGAAAATCTTCACTGCCTCCCGGACTATGGTCTAACCCACAAAATTGAAAAACAAAATGAGATTTTTCGCAGATTAACTTACGATAGTCCATTCCATTCTCATGAAATGGCCTATGTATTTTTACATGTTTTTTACCTCGTGGAGTAATAGAATAGACTCGCAAAATGTCACTATTTTCAATTTTGTGGGTTAGGCCATTTCGTGATAACGCCGAGTATTTATACAATATTCTTAAACGTTATGCCATTTCATCCAAATGTTTTGATGAAAGCAAAATTATTTTGTAATAACCGTAAGTATACAGTGGAGGCAAATTTAAAACTTTATAAGACACTGTAAGTGCACGAGAAGATACGTTTCAAGAGGCGTTCCCCCACTCCAAAAATTGCGCTTTCCAAACTAAGCACAATTGCCCATTAACTTTGATATGTTTGCCACAAACTTAATATATTTGTTTCAAATGCTGAGCTTTTCGCAAAAATTGTAGCAGATTTATTATAAGTTTTATCTATTTCAGTTAACCCATTAATAAATTTTAGTGGAAAATATTGCACGTTTTATGAAAACCCACCTAAATTTAATTCAAACGTAAAAAACCTAATATTATTGACTATCAGTACAAAGTTTGCATAGAACTTAATAATATTCCAAGCAAACACAGCAGCCTAAACGAATCATCCATTTCTGGCAAAGCAGTTCACCCATTCTAAGCAAAAGCACTAATATTGAATTAAATTTCAGTTGTTTGATTCAAAGCAATCAGGCTCAAACAATTGCAACGTTTGTTAAAAATATTCTTTTCCCTCATGAATATATTCACAATGAATTGAATTGAACTGGAAATTTCTATGACTGAAACACTGTCAGAAGATTTTTTCAAGATGCCCTGAAACCTTTTTTAACTTAATTAAAAGGTTTCCATAATTTTACAAGTGTTAGCATGCATGCAGTGGAAATATTGACACTGTAAAATTTAAGGAGTACTCTCGTTAAACTGCAGAATTATATGTATACTTATATCCTTGGTATATGCCGGCTTCTTTGCATAGAATTCTTATTCACGGATATCCGATCCGATTTTATAATAAGTAACTTTTCCCTGCCAACAGGACGACTATCAAAAGAAGCACAGGAAGTACGAAATAAGGATTATAAAAAATAAGAGAATTCCATAGGAAAAAATTGAGTACAATATCGACAAATACAGATTTAATTCAAAGGTTACTTGCAACATCTGACCCGATGATGACTGGTAAAAGATAATATTTCACTCCCAAACATTGACAGGATGATAAAGCTTTAAATTTATTATTGTTAGAAACTGCATATTTGTAAATATAAATACTTATACATATATCTATATAAAAAAATTCAAATATGTAATGTTATTTAATTTTAGATTAGGTATTAGCTCCAAGTTACTTTATAAAGTAACTTGGAAATTTACAAATTAATTAACCGTTTTTTATATTTATAATATATATATATATATATATATATATATATATATATATATATATTATATACAGGGTGTCCCGAAATTAGGGGGCCAAACTTAAACAGTGCATTCTTCATAGAAAAGTAACATATTTTTGTTAAATAAACATGTATCAAAAAATGCCCCCTAACGGAGCTACGGCCCCCTGAATAGAAGCCTAAGAGAAAAGTTTTTTTAAAACTATTCCTAGAGCGTTAAACATAAAGAAATGAAATTTTGGCACTTTGGTAATTTTTAGATGCTGAATCAAGATCTAAGATCAAAACTGTTAAAATTTAATCATAGGCGTAACATTTGGGGGGGGGAAGTTATAAAAATAGCCCCAACTTTTTTCCGAGATAATATTTTAATTTTTTTTTATGAAATTATGAAAACTTATAGTTTTTTACGAAAAAAAGGTAGTCTTGATTTGAATCGCTCAGATGCACCATTTTCGAGAAAAATGCATTTATAAATTACTCTGCATAGCATACACATCTCATAATATTATTTTCGTTAAAATTTTGTGTTAAAATTTGGAAAATCGCTCCATAATAAAAAATAACAAAAATCGAGCCATAAAATATTAACTAAACTATAAAAATAAATGTAAAGTCAGCAAATAACCCAAACGTCACTTTTGTCCCAAAGCTTTTAAATGAAAATATTAGAAATTATGATAAGCATAGTAATTTAAATTGCAATTTTCTCGAAAATGATGCATCTGAGCGATTCAAAGCAAGAGTACCTATTTTTTGTGAAAAACTATACATTTTCATAATTTTATAACAAAACATTAAAATACTCACTCTGCAAAAAGTTGGGGCTGTTTTTGTAAATTTGCCCCCTCAAATGTTACGCCTATGATTAAATTTTAACAGTTTT